>CM029017.1:181114287-181854926 GCA_016801055.1 Panax notoginseng
GTATAGACGACGGTTGTATGACCGAACCGTCGCCAGGTCCGTCGCTATAAGGGGGGTGAGCTCGAGTGAGTTGAATAAAGGGTGAGCTTAAGATCCGGACCGATATATATATATATATATATATATATATATATATATATATATATATATATATATATATATATATATATTGGGATTTCATCCATGGCAAACGTTTGCCTTGAGTACTGTTCAGCAAACAAGATCGTAGCCGTTGATCAGTACAATGTAAGGCCACAATTAATTTTAGTAAAGCCCCTGCCGCTACAGCCTGTAGCGGCAGTCACTCAATTTCAAAAATAGTGCTAAGTTATATTAAATACGTGCCAAATTACCGAATAACCCCTCTTTGGATTTTTGAAACCCCTGCCGCTACAGGCTCATGCGGCAGGGCATTTTGTTTGGTCATAAAGCAAGACTAATACTAATAGACTTCAATATATATTAGTCTAGTCATTCTTTAGTCATTCTTATTATTATTATTATTATTATTATTATTATTATTATTATTATTAATAATAATAATAATAACAATTACTAATAGTAATAATAATAATAATAATAATAATAATAATAACAATTACTAATAGTCATAATAATAATAATAATAATAATAATAATTATTAATTATTATTATTATTATTATTATTATTATTATTATTATTATAATAATATACTTTAGTCATTCTTATTAATAATAATTAGTAATAATAATATCAGTAATAATAACAAGAATTACTAATAGTAATAATAATAATTATCATTTTACTATTAATAATAATAATAATAATAATAATAATTGTAAGACCCCGAATTTTATGAAATAAAAGTATTCAATTTTTCTATTCAGTAAATGGTTAAATTGATAAATGTTAAAGTTAAGGGTGATATATAAATTTTTTTCAAAATACACAAGTGGTTGTAAAATATTCATTGTTGTCGGGGAATATTCGTTTGGTCGTGGAATATTCTTTCTGTCGGGGAATATTCGCACGACGGCGCAGCTATTTGTGGGCCCCATAACGAATAACTGTCGGATGAAGAAAACGACAAATTTGAGTTTTTACAAATAACGACGTAGTTGTTACCGTTAACACTGTTGGAATACCCGGTGGTTAAAATACAGTAATACGCGTTATTGCACAGTAGCACACGGTATTGCACAGTATTTTTGAAATTATTGATTCTTACGTAAGAAGGCACTACTCAATAATTATTACAGTAATTACTGTTCAATATTTTATTTTATTGATTCAATAATTGCTGCGTTGATATTTTATATTATTGTTGTTTCAATAATTGTTGTTGCACAGTATTTTCTATTATCAGATCAATAATTCATAACATTATTGGCAATGTCTAGAAAGTTCTGTCTAAGGAGAGGTTTGGTCATCTAATTGCGCGCCAGTAAGGAGAAATCCTTATTGGAAAGCCCCCTCTTTCCTGGGAACGGCCTGGTTGTCATAAATGTGATTCTGTAATATTATTTGTGAATAATTAATTATTGATTCATATGATAAGAAAATATTTATTTTATGTGGATATAAATGAGGGATATATTTTTGTGGTTAAAAATGAAGGAGTTAATATTGAGGTTTTTATCAGTATTTTTGTCGGAATGGAGGTATTAAAAATTAGGGTTTTTGAGATATTTTGCGGGTGTTATAATTTTTAATCCGACCGTTGGATCGTGGTAATTTTTGGATATGTTATACATATATAAGTTGAGTATATGCCCACAAATTTTGAACCGTTAAAAATGAACGTATGATTTATTATGAATTTTACAAGATGACTGGTTCAGAAATTGTTGAATTTTCGGAGTTTATCATTTTGATGGAAAATTCTAGAATTGGTGGGCCCCACTTGTGGTTGGTGAAAAAATGTGCTGAATTATATTTCAAATGTGGTGGGTGGGAATAGTAGCAGGTAAAGCCATCAGGTTGCAGGTCAAACCTACCAAAATTTTCCTATAAATAGAGGGCTAAGTTAGAATTGAAAATCACACTAGAAACATAAGCTTTCTCTCTTTCTCTCTCTATCTTATGAAGCATATTTTGTGTGTTTTTAGATACTTGGTGAGTTGCTATTCATCAGTGCAAGTTTTTTTCAGCATCATATCCGATATCCAGTCAGAAGTACTGCTCTTTTGAGGTAAGGGATAGTAAGGGATAGTAATGGATTTTAAGGGTTGTTATATTTTTCAGTTTCGAAATTTTTCTGATCTTCAAAAATTCTGGAAAAATTTGAAATGATATTTTGATGAGTTTTCTTGATTGTGTCCAAAAATGGTGATTTTTGGATGTATAGATTGAGAGTTATGAATTTTATGAGAAAATACTATTTTAAAAGTAACAGCTTATAATTCCTTGTGGTTAACTCCAAAATTGATGAAATTTTTATTGGGAGTACATGTATATGATAGAAGTATACTCTGTAAATTTTAGAATTTTTAGACAAAAGTACAATTTTTGATAAATGTCTAAATATTCGGCTATTTTGGCCATATGAAAAATAGTAAATGACTTTTAAAAATTCTGAGAAAAATATATGTTCACTATGGGACTATATTATGCTAAATCCCAGAAAAGAAATATTTTTGGAACTGATTTGGTATTTTTCATGAAAATGGTCTAGTTATGAGTAAATGAATTAAATATGTTTTGTGAAGAAAGAAAATTGAAAAATAAGATTTTATGGCTTGAGAATCCTATATGAGGTATATGCAGATTTTTGATGAGGGTTTTGATTATTGATGATAAAATCTTATGAGTTTGGTATTTTAGAATGATTAAATGCATTATTTAGTAAAGTGTAAACAATTTAAATAAATTGTTTATAAGCTTAAGAAATATTATTCTTTCAATATCATTATACCGAAATACTGGTATGAATTTTATTGTGGAATTTCTACCTTTTTGTGTCGAGTTACTATTCATGAGTTACTATTCACGAGTTACTATTCACGATAAAAATTGGTTTCTTTTTCTAACCAAATTATAGTTGAGTTATGAATATTGCTCTTGAGATTAAATCCATATTTTGATCATATTGTTTTTATTATCATATATAACATTTTTATAACCATGATGTTGAAATTCTCTTTCACTAGAGTGTAAAGATGGGTAGATTATTGGTATGATCATGACTAGGGTTTTCTTTGGCCTGTAGTGCAAAGTTGAATTGTGACTGGTATGATCATGACCATTGAATTTATAAGTGAATATCTTTAGCTTAAGTGCAAAGGTGAATTGATCAACATGGTTATAATTATTGTTTATATAAATTCTGAAATGATTATATATTTCTTTGAGATATTAATATCTTTGGCCTGTAGTGCAAAGATGAAATATTGATGAATATCTTTGGCCTGTAGGGCAAAGATGAATTGTTGATGAATATCTTTGGCCCGTAGTGTAAAGATGACATGTTGTTGAATATCTTTGGTCAGTAGTGCAAAGATGAACAGATGTTGAGATAAACATGACCAACTGGTGATATAAATGAATGTCTTTGGACGTAGTGCAAAGATGAAGTTATTAGTATGATTATGAACAGGAAATGTGATTTGGTGTAACCATGATCTTTGATGTTTCAGGTAAAGATAGGTGATGAAAATTATCATCGTCCTGGATGAGAAGAGGAATTTAGAACTACAGTTATGATTATGAGTTATTCATATGATTGTGGACCAGAATTGTTGATTGATGTTACAGGGATAAAACATTGTTGGTGGATTTTTAACATGGAGAAGATAATAGACTTTATAGTCTATTTGACTCTTCTAATGGATTGCTCGTTCCGCTGCAACTATGGTTGAAATTTTTATCATTTACCATATGTTCTAAATCTCTGATTTATTGTTGATGAAGGCTATTGATAATTGAATTATCTTTAGTCATGATATTCTTTACTGAGCTAGTTGTGCTCACCCTTTTGCTTCACAATTCCTTTCAGGTAATAAGAGTGTAGCTGGGTCGAGCGGGGGTAACAAGGGAATAGAACGGTGGTCATCATTTAGTAGTTATATTTGGTGAAGAAAATAGGGTGAGGCGAACCCAACGTTGGAAGGGTGTTTTATCACTATCATACAAGATGTCTAATGACATACAACCTCGTGTCATCATAAGACAGGGTTGTGCTCATCCACTTGCTGAGTATATCTATGGGCACTACCTATATAATCTTGGTGTTTGTTTGAAGTATAATTCTCAATTAGAGACAGTGGAGATAATGATAAGTCAAGAGAAGACTCACCATTGGGAAGAATATGATAGTAATCTTCTCGTTTTTCTTTGGGGTCTATTGGGTCAACCAAGGATAATTCTGTGGCCATATGATATCTATCATAACCTAGACGCGTGGCCTCCCATGTACGAAGGTTTTCTTGAGCACTTCCCAAAGATTCTAATTTCTAAAACAGTTTTTGACTATACCTTTATGTAAGGTGTTATTGTGAGGTGATGTTCACGGTTGGAACATGAGTCACATTTGGTATATATTTGTATCCAAACTCACAGCATATGTGTTGTTGTATTTTGCACGACAATTGTTGTAATAAAGTTGTAGTTATTTTCTGTACCATGTATTTGACGACTCAGAATTGGTTGGGTGGAATGGACCTATTTTGGGGATGTCACAGGTGGTATCAGAGCTACAAGTAAAGAGCCTCGAGCCTCTCGCTGGTGACTTCCTGTTGATGGGGGATGCACCGAAGCCAGACTTTCCGTAGGGGACGCCGTTCTGCGGTGGCAAACTGATAGGTACCATTGTGAGGTGCTGTGGTTGAAGCACCATGAAAGTCACAGGTGGTATCAGAGCTTAGGGATATGATCTCTGGCGGAGATCGGGAAATATAACTAGGAGGGGAGAGATGAGTAAATCCTTCGCTAGTGTGTCCTACCTAAGCTTATTTGTTGGTCAGTCATAATATTGGGATATTATGTGATATGTTAATTTGTTCAATTAACCCTTATTTTGAAGCTGTATTCTAGAATGATATTTGAAATACAGGAGATGAGCAATGGAGTAATTATGATGACAGGAAAGATGGAATCTGAAATGAAAGGAAGGTATTCTCAACTCTTTGAAATATCAGGTACGTAAATTTCGGGGACGAAATTTCATAAGGAGGGGAGATTGTAAGACCCCGAATTTTATGAAATAAAAGTATTCAATTTTTCTATTCAATAAATGGTTAAATTGATAAATGTTAAAGTTAAGGGTGATATATAAATTTTTTTCAAAATACACAAGTGGTTATAAAATATTCATTGTTGTCGGGGAATATTCGTTTGGTCGTGGAATATTCTTTCTGTCGGGGAATATTCGTACGACGGCGCAGCTATTTGTGGGCCCCATAACGAATAACTGTCGGATGAAGAAAACGATAAATTTGAGTTTTTACAAATAACGACGTAGTTGTTACCGTTAACACTGTTGGAATACCCGGTGGTTAAAATACAGTAATACGCGTTATTGCACAGTAGCACACGGTATTGCACAGTATTTTTGAAATTATTGATTCTTACGTAAGAAGGCACTACTCAATAATTGTTACAGTAATTACTGTTTAATATTTTATTTTATTGATTCAATAATTGCTGCGTTGATATTTTATATTATTGTTGTTTCAATAATTGTTGTTGCACAATATTTTCTATTATCAGATCAATAATTCATAACATTATTGGCAATGTCTAGAAAGTTCTGTCTAAGGAGAGGTTTGGTCATCTAATTGCGCGCCAGTAAGGAGAAATCCTTATTGGAAAGCCCCTCTTTCCTAGGAACGGCCTGGTTGTCATAAATGTGATTCTGTAATATTATTTGTGAATAATTAATTATTGATTCATATGATAAGGAAATATTTATTTTATGTGGATATAAATGAGGGATATATTTTTGTGGTTAAAAATGAAGGAGTTAATATTGAGATTTTTATCAGTATTTTTGTCGGAATGGAGGTATTAAAAATTAGGATTTTTGAGATATTTTGCGGGGGTTATAATTTTTAATCCGACCGTTGGATCGTGGTAATTTTTGGATATGTTATACATATATAAGTTGAGTATATGCCCACAAATTTTGAACCGTTAAAAATGAACGTATGATTTATTATGAATTTTACGAGATGACTGGTTCAGAAATTGTTGAATTTTCGGAGTTTATCATTTTGATGGAAAATTCTAGAATTGGTGGGCCCCACTTGTGGTTGGTGAAGAAATGTGCTGAATTATATTTCAAATGTGGTGGGTGGGAATAGTAGCAGGTAAAGCCATCAGGTTGCAGGTCAAACCTACCAAAATTTTCCTATAAATAGAGGGCTAAGTTAGAATTGAAAATCACACCAGAAACATAAGCTTTCTCTCTTTCTCTCTCTATATTATGAAGCATATTTTGTGAGTTTTTAGATACTTGGTGAGTTGCTATTCATCAGTGCAAGTTTTTTTCAGCATCATATCCGATATCCAGTCAGAAGTACTGCTCTTTTGAGGTAAGGGATAGTAAGGGATAGTAAGGGATTTTAAGGGTTGTTATATTTTTCAGTTTCGAATTTTTCTGATCTTCAAAAATTCTGGAAAAATTTGAAATGATATTTTGATGAGTTTTCTTGATTGTGTCCAAAAATGGTGATTTTTGGATGTATAGATTGAGAGTTATGAATTTTATGAGAAAAGACTATTTTAAAAGTAACAGCTTATAATTCCTTGTGGTTAACTCCAAAATTGATGAAATTTTTATTGGGAGTACATGTATATGATAGAAGTATACTCTGTAAATTTTAGAATTTTTAGACAAAAGTACAATTTTTGATAAATGTCTAAATATTCGGCTATTTTGGCCATATGAAAAATAGTAAATGACTTTTAAAAATTCTGAGAAAAATATATGTTCACTATGGGACTATATTATGCTAAATCCCAGAAAAGAAATATTTTTGGAACTGATTTGGTATTTTTCATGAAAATGGTCTAGTTATGAGTAAATGAATTAAATATGTTTTGTGAAGAAAGAAAATTGAAAAATAGGATTTTATGGCTTGAGAATCCTATATGAGGTATATGCAGATTTTTGATGAGGGTTTTGATTATTGGTGATAAAATCTTATGAGTTTGGTATTTTAGATGATTAAATGCATTATATAGTAAAGTGTAAACAATTTAAATAAATTGTTTATAAGCTTAAGAAATATTATTCTTTCAATATCATTATACCGAAATATTGGTATGAATTTTATTGTGGAATTTCTACCTTTTTGTGTCGAGTTACTATTCATGAGTTACTATTCACGAGTTACTATTCACGATAAAAATTGGTTTCTTTTTCTAACCAAATTATAGTTGAGTTATGAATATTGCTCTTGAGATTAAATCCATATTTTGATCATATTGTTTTTATTATCATATATAACATTTTTATAACCATGATGTTGAAATTCTCTTTCACTAGAGTGTAAAGATGGGTAGATTATTGGTATGATCATGACTAGGGTTCTCTTTGGCCTGTAGTGCAAAGTTGAATTGTGACTGGTATGATCATGACCATTGAATTTATAAGTGAATATCTTTAGCTTAAGTGCAAAGGTGAATTGATCAACATGGTTATAATTATTGTTTATATAAATTCTGAAATGATTATATATTTCTTTGAGATATTAATATATTTGGCCTGTAGTGCAAAGATGAAATATTGATGAATATCTTTGGCCTGTAGTGCAAAGATGAATTGTTGATGAATATCTTTGGCCGTAGTGTAAAGATGACATGTTGTTGAATATCTTTGGCCAGTAGTGCAAAGATGAACAGATGTTGAGATAAACATGACCAACTGGTGATACAAATGAATGTCTTTGGACGTAGTGCAAAGATGAAGTTATTAGTATGATTATGAACAAGAAATGTGATTTGGTGTAACCATGATCTTTGATGTTTCAGGTAAAGATAGGTGATGAAAATTATCTTCGTCCTGGATGAGAAGAGGAATTTAGAACTACAGTTATGATTATGAGTTATTCATATGATTGTGGACCAGAATTGTTGATTGATGTTACAGGGATAAAACATTGTTGGTGGATTTTTAACATGGAGAAGATAATAGACTTTATAGTCTATTTGACTCTTCTAATGGATTGCTCGTTCCGCTGCAACTATGGTTGAAATTTTTATCATTTACCATATGTTCTAAATCTCTGATTTATTGTTGATGAAGGCTATTGATAATTGAATTATCTTTAGTCATGATATTCTTTACTGAGCTAGTTGTGCTCACCCTTTTGCTTCACAATTCCTTTCAGGTAATAAGAGTGTAGCTGGGTCGAGCGGGGGTAACAAGGGAATAGAACGGTGGTCATCATTTAGTAGTTATATTTGGTGAAGAAAATAGGGTTAGGCGAACCCAACGTTGGAAGGGTGTTTTGTCACTATCATACAAGATGTCTAATGACATACAACCTCGTGTCATCATAAGACAGGGTTGTGCTCATCCACTTGCTGAGTATATCTATGGGCACTACCTATATAATCTTGGTGTTTGTTTGAAGTATAATTATCAATTAGAGACAGTGGAGATAATGATAAGTCAAGAGAAGACTCACCATTGGGAAGAATATGATAGTAATCTTCTCATTTTTCTTTGGGGTCTATTGGGTCAACCAAGGATAATTCTGTGGTCATATGATATCTATCATAACCTAGACGCGTGGCCTCCCATGTACGAAGGTTTCCTTGAGCACTTCCTAAAGATTCTAATTTCTAAAACAGTTTTTGACTATACCTTTATGTAAGGTGTTATTGTGAGGTGATGTCCACGGTTGGAACATGAGTCACATTTGGTATATATTTGTATCCAAACTCACATCATATGTGTTGTTGTATTTTGCACGACAATTGTTGTAATAAAGTTGTAGTTATTTTCTGTACCATGTATTTGACGACTCAGAATGGGTTGGGTGGAATGAACCTATTTTGGGGATGTCACAATAATAATAATAATAATAATAATAATTATTATTATTATTATTATTTATTATTATTATTAAGAATGACTAAAGTATATTATTATTACTATTACTATTATTACTATTAGTAATTGTTATTATTATTATTATTATTATTATTATTATTATTATTACTATTAGTAATTGTTATTATTATTATTATTACTATTATTAATTATTATTATTATTAATAAGAATGACTAAAGAATGACTAGACTAATATATATTGAAGCCTATTAGTATTAGTCTTGCTTTATGACCAAACAAAATGCCCTGCCGCATGAGCCTGTAGCGGCACGGGTTTCAAAAATCCAAGGAGGGGCTATTCGGTAATTTAGCACGTATTTAATATAACTTGACACTATTTTTAAAATTGAGTGACTGCCGCTACAGGCTGTAGCGACAGGGGCTTTACTAAAATTAATCGTGGCCTTACATTGTACTGATCAACGGCTACGATCTCGTTTGCTGAACAGTACTCAAGGCAAACGTTTGTCACGGATGAAATCCCATATATATATATATATATATATATATATATATATATATATATATATATATATATATATTAATAATGTAAGACCCCAACTTTTATAAATAAAGAAGAATTTTCTATAAATATCATTTTTGAATATTATGGAGTTAATTTAATATAATGTTATAGTTGTGGGTAATATTTATAAATTTTGCAAAGTACGCAAGTTGTTATATAATATTCGATTGGTCGGGGAATATTCGTTTTAACAGGGAATATTCGTACAACGACACAATCATTGGTGGACCCCACAGCGGAATTATTATCGGATTGAGAAAACGACAAAAATATTTTATTAAAAATAACGGCGAAAATTTTATCATTGTTACTGTTGAACTACTCGGTAGTAAAAGTACAGTAATATGTGTGGTTGCATAGTAGCACACGGTATTGATTATTAATGCTTATGTGAGAAGTCACTCAGTTTGATTCAATTATTGTCAGTTAATAATATGAATTATTTAGCGATAATGACGTTTTGTTTTATTCGTATTATTAACGTAATAAAACAGAAACATCTTTTTATATAAAACAGAATACTTTATTAAAGTTATTCTATAAATAGAATATATTATATTTTATTTAAAAGATTTTTCTTTAAATATGGACCGTCAGATTAAAGTAATCAATCTGGACCGTTCATGGATTAGTTACTATGCATTCTATTTTTCTATAAATAGCAGCTCATTCCTTCATTATTTCTTACGAATTCACTGAACTCTAGAGAGAGAAACTATAGAGAGAAACTATAGAGAGAGAGAAGAAGAGTATTCTGCTACTTAACTACTTCCTTATTTCAGCTCTTCTTTAAAACGGTAAGGGGTGTTATTCTTTCTTTTTCATGAAGAGAACTGTTGTTATTCCATTTCTTATTATTCTGTTGGAATAACCTGTATACGCGGTCTACCCTATACTTGGTGACATTCTTCTATTATTCTGTTGGAACATCCTGTCTGTGTGTTTTACACCGGACCTGGTTCCGTTTTTGTTATTATTCTGTTGGAACATCCTATCTGTGTGTTTTACACCAGACCTGGTTCCATTATTTATTATTCTGTCGGAATATCCTGTCTGTGTATTTTACACCGGACCTGGTTCCATTATTTATTATTCTGTCGGAATATCCTGTCTGTGTGTTTTACATCGGACCTGGTTCCATTATTTATTATTCTGTCGGAATATCCTGTCTGTGTGTTTTACACCGGACCTGGTTCCATTATTTATTATTCTGTCGGAATATCTGTCTGTGCGTTTACGCCGGACCTGGTTCCATTATTTATTATTCTGTTGGAATAACCTGTCTGTGCGGTCTATCGCATGCATGGTGATTTCTTTTGTTATTCCATTCTTTATTATACTCAGTTGGTTAAGTTTTGACTTCTATACTCCATGAAATTTGTGGAATATCCTTGATATTTGCGCTTCATCCAGTATCTTTTCATGAAAATATTCTTCTGATCATTCTTGAATTTTACTCCACAAAGTAGTATCATGTTGACAATTTGGACGTTGTTAATTCTTGGATAAATTAATTCTTGAACTTGTTTTATTGAATTCTTATATCATTGTCATCATCCTCATGTTTATAAAATGTTGAAAGTCATCTGTGGCCTGTAGTGCATAGATGGACTTGGTATGATTATGACCAGGGATTATTCGGTGTAATCATGACCGTAATGTTACAAATGATGTGGTAAAAGTCCTCATTGGCCCGTAGTGCATTGATGGACAGTTGTTGGCATGATCATGACCATTAATGAATATACGAATATCCTTGGCCGTAGTGCAGGGGTGATTCGATGATGTGGATTATTTTATTAAGCTGAGTCCCAGCGATCACAGTGTTGGAAAATCTTTTAAATCATAAAAGATAGTAGAGTTTATTTTCTACTTGACTCTTTTAATGGATTGCTTGTTCCGCTGCAGTTAAACTTGATGTCTATTATATTTTATCAGTTTAACATTGTTGAAGGCTAATGATAATTTATTCTGCATTATCTTAGTCATAATATTTCTTACTGGGCTAGTTGAGCTCACCCTTTCTTTCACTGTTCTCTTCAGGAAATGAGAACGTAGCTGGGGCAAGTCGGGGAACGGAGTGATGGTCCGAATGATAGTATTAGTTAGTAGTCCTCACTATTCTATGTAATGGTGTGTTAATAAATGTAATGAGGACTCCTTTTGAGTATGAATACTCTCTAGAAGATAATATTTGTATTCAAACTCACAGTTTATGTTTTGTCGTATTGTACACGACAGTTGTATTAGTAAGTTGTATTTGTATTCTGTACTATGTATCTGACGACCCAAGATGGGTGATGTATACCTAATTTTGGGGGCGTCACAGTTGGTATCAGAGCTTAGGGATATGATCCCTGGCTAAGATGTGAGAATAGAACTAGGAGGGGAGAGACGGGGAATTCCTTCGCTAGTATGACCTACCTAAGTTTATTTGCATGGTATTTAATTGGTCGGTCATAATATAAGGATAATATATGACATATCAATTAACTTTTATTTTGTGGCAGTATCTGAAAATGGCATCTGAGAATGTTGAGAATAGCAATGGAGCACAGACGACTGTTGATTCACCACATATCAATAATCAGGATAATGTGCATCAGGAAGGTGACAATCCTCATGCAAACAACAACACTGACCAGATGATGAATGATGGAATGTTCAGAGGCTTTATGCAATTCATGCAACAACAGGTGAAAGCGGCTCCTGTCCACAACGTAGGTGGAAATACTGGAAACTCTCAGGCGGTCACCGCTAAACAGTTTAAGGAGCTGGGACCACCGGAGTTTAAGGGAGAACCCAAACCACTTGTAGCTGAAACATGGATAAAGCAGATCACCAAGATATTTGATGTCTTGGGTTGCTCCGAGGAGCAAAAGGTTCCCTTTGCCGCCTTTATGTTGCGAGGAGAGGCAGATTACTGGTGGGAATCGATAAAGCGTACTCAACCTGCCGCACTGAAGATGTCTTGGGAGAAGTTCCAAGAGCTGTTTAACGACAAATACTTTCCCGAGAGTATTCGTCACATGAAGGAGGTGGAGTTCATCAAATTGGAGCAGAATAATATGACCGTGTCGCAGTACGAGGCAAAATTTGCGGAGTTATCCCGGTTTGCGTCCCACCTGGTGGATAATGAAGAAAGAATGACGCGGATGTTTTTAAGAGGTTTGAAGCCGGAGATACGTCAACATCTTGTTTCTCATAAACTGTGTTTGTATTCAGATGTTGTAAATAGGGCTCAGTTGGTGGAGCGCGATAACGAGACAACGCAACCAAAAGAGAGCAGCCGGCAAAATGATAATACCAGTGAGAGCAGTCATCGAAGCGGTGACAACAAGCGTGGAGGGAATCAACAGGCCAGAAATGGTAACCACTTCGGTGGTAATCAGGGCCAAAACAATAAGAATGGGCATTTCAAGAAGAGGAGATTCAACAATGATGGAAAGACGTCAGCACCAGCACCTGTCGTTAAGGAAGGAGAACGACCACCTATCATATGTTTCAAATGCGGAGGGGAGGGGCACATCAGTCCAAACTGCGCGATGCCGTCCAAAGCATGTTATAATTGTGGAAGAGAAGGTCATTTAGCCCGATTTTGTCGTTTACCGAAGACAAATTCAGCTAGGATGGAGGCACCAAAGGCCGTCCCAGAAAAGTCAAAACCGGTTGTGCAAGGGAGAGCGTTTGTTGTGAACTCCCAGAAAGCAAGGAACCCGAATGAGGTCATCACGGGTAAGCTTATCATAAACTCTAACGAAGTCTATACTTTATTTGATACCGGTTCTACCCATTCTTTTATTTCTCCTACTTGCGCTCATCGATTAAATTTGATTCCGGAGAAATTAGACTTTGACTTAGCAGTTGAAACTCCATTGGGAGAAACCTTCATTACATCCACGGTTTATAAGTCTTGTTTGGTTCAAGTTGGTACCCACACATTACCTGTCGATCTTATTTCATTAAAAATACTTGCATTTGACGTGATTCTAGGGATTGATTGGTTAACTACTCATCATGCAAAAATTGATTGTTTTCGTAAGGTTGTTAGCTTTCATATTCCTAATCGACCTATTATGCGAATTCAAGCAACCAAACCATTAAAATCAATCGCTGTCATCTCAAGCCATAAAGCTATTCGTTTATTGAAAAACGGATGTCAAGCTTTCTTAGCTCATGTCACAGATCTAAACAAAAATACGTCAGCTTTGAATGATATTTCTATTGTTAATAAATTTCCTGACGTATTTCCCGAAGAACTTCCTGGCCTACCCCCAGAGCGTGAAATTGAATTTTGTATCGACCTTGAACCCGGTACAAAACCCATTTCCAAAGCCCCATATCGAATGGCTCCTATTGAACTTCAGGAGTTAAAGACCCAACTGCAGGAATTGTTAGACATTGGTTTTATTCGTCCTAGTACTTCTCCTTGGGGTGCTCCTGTTCTGTTCGTGAAGAAGAAAGATGGGAGTATGCGACTTTGTATTGATTATCGGGAGTTGAATCATGTCACCATCAAAAATAGGTACCCATTGCCACGTATTGATGACCTGTTTGACCAGTTGCAAGGAGCACAATTCTTTTCAAAGATCGATCTTCGTTCTGGATATCATCAGCTGAAGGTTAGAACTGAGGATATTCCAAAGACGGCTTTCAGAACTCGGTATGGGCATTATGAATTCTTAGTTATGTCTTTTGGATTGACTAATGCTCCTGCTGCCTTCATGGATATGATGAACAGGGTATTCAAGGAATATTTGGATCACTTTGTGGTCGTCTTTATCGATGACATCCTTGTTTATTCCAAAAGCCGTGAAGATCATGAGCAACACTTGAGGCTGGTACTCCAAAAGCTTCGTGAATACAAACTTTATGCCAAGTTGAAGAAATGCGAGTTCTGGCTGGAAGAGGTAGCATTCCTTGGGCACGTAGTATCAAGTCGTGGAATATCTGTTGACCCGGCAAAGATTGAAGCTATTCAAAGCTGGGAGCAACCTAAATCAGTGACCGAAGTACGTAGCTTTCTTGGTTTAGCTGGTTATTATCGGAGATTCGTGGAAGGATTTTCTCGAATCGCTACTCCATTAACTCAGCTGACTCGGAAAGATACAAAGTTCGGTTGGAGCGAAGAATGTGAGCAGAGTTTTCAAGAACTCAAGAGGAGACTCATTTCAGCACCTGTTCTAACAATACCATCTGGCTCGGAGGGATTTGTCATCTACAGTGATGCTTCGAGCAAAGGGTTGGGATGCGTTCTCATGCAACATGGAAAAGTCATAGCCTATGCATCAAGACAACTCAAGGAATATGAGAGGAATTATCCTACTCATGATCTAGAGTTGGCAGCTGTTGTCTTTGCACTTAAAATTTGGAGGCATTACTTGTATGGGGAGAAGGTGGAGATCTTTACGGATCATAAAAGCCTCAAATATTTCTTCACTCAAAAGGAACTCAACATGCGACAACGACGTTGGCTTGAACTGTTGAAAGATTATGATCATACCATTCAATACCATCCTGGAAAAGCGAACGTGGTAGCTGACGCATTGAGTAGAAGATCATATGCAAGTACGAGTGCGATATTGTCAACACAAAGGCCCATTTTGTGTGACTTGCAAAGGATGGAGATAGAGTTAAAGACTCCAGGGACCCATGTGATGATGGCGAATATACGAGTAGAACCGACTTTAATCGATAAAGTTAAAGCTGCTCAAGCTACAGACCTGGAGCTGATGCGTATGAGGAAGAAAGTGCAAGAAGGTGCTATGCCGGAAGCAAGAATCGATGAAGAAGGAATACTTCGAGTCAACTCCAGACTTTGTGTTCCTAACAACCCTGATTTAAAGTATGAAATCATGATGGAGGCGCACAACACACCGTTTGCAATCCATCCTGGAAGTACCAAAATGTATCATGATCTTCGTCATACATTTTGGTGGAGCAATATGAAGAGAGAGATAGCGTTGTTTATCTCAAGGTGTCTAACTTGTCAACGAGTCAAAGCGGAGCATCAAGTACCAAAAGGTCCATTGCAACCACTTGAAATTCCAGAATGGAAGTGGGAGCACATTACCATGGATTTCGTTACCGGTCTTCCTAGGGTTTCTCAAGGTATTGATGCGATTTGGGTCATTGTTGATAGATTGACCAAGTCTGCTCATTTCTTACCGATACGAGAAACTTATACACTTGAACGTCTTGCTCGTATGTACATAAACGAGATTGTAAGACTGCATGGTATGCCAGTATCCATAGTTTCTGACCGAGACCCAAGATTCACTTCACGATTTTGGGTTAGTTTACAAAAAGCTATGGGCACGGAGTTACGATTTAGTTCAGCATATCATCCTCAGACGGACGGACAATCAGAGAGGACTATTCAAACTCTTGAAGATCTATTAAGACTCTGTGTCTTTGACTTCAAGGGAAGTTGGGACAAGTTCTTACCATTGGTGGAGTTTTCCTACAACAACAGTTATCAAGCAAGTATTGGCATGGCTCCATTCGAAGCATTGTATGGAAGAAAATGTCGTTCTCCAGTATGCTGGGATGAGGTGGGTGAAGCAACGTTGTTGGGACCGGAGTTGGTACGTATGACTACAGAAAAGATTCAAACGATCCGACAACGTATAAAAACCTCACAAGATCGACAAAAGAGTTATGCTGATCTTCATCGAAAGGACGTGGAATTTGATGTAGGAGATCATGTGTTCTTACGTGTTGCTCCATGGAAAGGAGTTACGAGATTTGGAAAGAGAGGAAAGCTCAATCCTCGATTCATCGGTCCATTTTTAATCCTCGATCGAGTAGGAACTGTGGCTTATAGACTCGCTTTACCGCCAAGTATGTCTCGTGTTCATAACGTTTTTCACATATCCATGTTACGCAAATATGTGGAAGACCCGAACCACATTATTGAGTTAGAACCGGACGAAATAGCGGAGATTTGACGTATGAAGAAGTTCCTGTTCAAATCTTGGATAAGAAGGAACATATTCTACGCTCCAAGGTTATACCTCAAGTCAAAGTTTTGTGGAGAAACCACGATGTTGAGGAAATGACTTGGGAGTTAGAATCTGAAATGAAATCAAGGTATCCTTACCTCTTCGACATACCAGGTACGTACCCTAATTTCGAGGGCGAAATTTCATAAGAAGGGGAGGTTGTAAGACCCCAACTTTTATAAATAAAGATGAATTTTCTATAAATATCATTTTTGAATATTATGGAGTTAATTTGATATAATGTTATAGTTGTGGGTAATATTTATAAATTTTGCAAAGTACGCAAGTTGTTATATAATATTCGATTGGTCGGGGAATATTCGTACAACGACACAATCATTGGTGGACCCCACAACGGAATTATTGTCGGATTGAGAAAACGACAAAAATATTTTATTAAAAATAACGGCGGAAATTTTACCATTGTTACTGTTGAACTACTCGGTAGTAAAAGTACAGTAATACGTGTGGTTGCATAGTAGCACACGGTATTGATTATTAATGCTTATGTGAGAAGTCACTCAGTTTGATTCAATTATTGTCAGTTAATAATATGAATTATTTAGCGATAATGACGTTTTGTTTTATTCGTATTATTAACGTAATAAAACAGAAACATCTTTTTATATAAAACAGAATACTTTATTAAAGTTATTCTATAAATAGAATATATTATATTTTATTTAAAAGATTTTTCTTTAAATATGGACCGTCAGATTAAAGTAATCAATCTGGACCGTTCATGGATTAGTTACTATGCATTCTATTTTTCTATAAATAGCAGCTCATTCCTTCATTATTTCTTACGAATTCACTGAACTCTAGAGAGAGAAACTATAGAGAGAGAGAAGAAGAGTATTCTGCTACTTAACTACTTCCTTATTTCAGCTCTTCTTTAAAACGGTAAGGGATGTTATTCTTTCTTATTCATGAAGAGAACTGTTGTTATTCCATTTCTTATTATTCTGTTGGAATAACCTGTATACGCGGTCTACCCTATACTTGGTGGCATTCTTCTATTATTCTGTTGGAACATCCTGTCTGTGTGTTTTACACCGGACCTGGTTCCGTTTTTGTTATTATTCTGTTGGAACATCCTGTCTGTGTGTTTTACACCGGACCTGGTTCCGTTATTTATTATTCTGTTGGAACATCCTGTCTGTGTGTTTTACACCGGACCTGGTTCCATTATTTATTATTCTGTTGGAACATCCTGTCTGTGTGTTTTACACCGGACCTGGTTCCATTATTTATTATTCTGTCGGAATATCCTGTCTGTGCGTTTACGCCGGACCTGGTTCCATTATTTATTATTCTGTTGGAATAACCTGTCTGTGCGGTCTATCGCATGCATGGTGATTTCTTTTGTTATTCCATTCTTTATTATACTCAGTTGGTTAAGTTTTGACTTCTATACTCCATGAAATTTGTGGAATATCCTTGATATTTGCGTTTCATCCAGTATCTTTTCATGAAAATATTCTTCTAAGCATTCTTGAATTTTACTCCACAAAGCAGTATCATGTTGACAATTTGGACGTTGTTAATTCTTGGATAAATTAATTCTTGAACTTGTTTTATTGAATTCTTATATCATTGTCATCATCCTCATGTTTATAAAATGTTGAAAGTCATCTGTGGCCTGTAGTGCATAGATGGACTTGGTATGATTATGACCAGGGATTATTCGGTATAATCATGACCGTAATGTTACAAATGATGTGGTAAAAGTCCTCATTGGCCCGTAGTGCATTGATGGACAGTTGTTGGCATGATCATGACCATTAATGAATATACGAATATCCTTGGCCGTAGTGCAGGGGTGATTCGATGATGTGGATTATTTTATTAAGCTGAGTCCCAGCGATCACAGTGTTGGAAAATCTTTTAAATCATAAAAGATAGTAGAGTTTATTTTCTACTTGACTCTTTTAATGGATTGCTTGTTCCGCTGCAGTTAAACTTGATGTCTATTATATTTTATCAGTTTAACATTGTTGAAGGCTAATGATAATTTATTCTGCATTATCTTAGTCATAATATTTCTTACTGGGCTAGTTGAGCTCACCCTTTCTTTCACTGTTCTCTTCAGGAAATGAGAACGTAGCTGGGGCAAGTCGGGGAACGGAGTGATGGTCCGAATGATAGTATTAGTTAGTAGTCCTCACTATTCTATGTAATGGTGTGTTAATAAATGTAATGAGGACTCTTTTTGAGTATAAATACTCTCTAGAAGATAATATTTGTATTCAAACTCACAGTTTATGTTTTGTCGTATTGTACACGACAGTTGTATTAGTAAGTTGTATTTGTATTTTGTACTATGTATCTGACGACCCAAGATGGGTGATGTATACCTAATTTTGGGGGCGTCACAAATAACTTATATTCAATAATTAATAACTCACATATTAATAAGTTAGTTTGACCCATATTAATGTAATATCAATTTTATCCCTATTTTTTTTTTTTTTAAAATAAATTTGTAAAAAAGAAGAGTAAGATGCACCGTCACTTTAATTGGCGTTAGAATTTTTATTTTTATTTTTTTATAGCTGAAGTCTTATATACTCCTTCATTTTCAACAACGCCGATGACAGAGAATAAACGTAAAAAAATATTGATGTTCTTTAATTTATAATATACTACAATTAAAATTGTATTGTAATTAATATTGTAATAGAAATTTTATTCTTAATAATAATTTTTAAGTAATTTAAAATATTAATTGTATTTATTAAAATATTAAGTTACAATAATTTAAAATTTAAAATGTTATAAATTGATAGTAAACAAAATTATAATAATCTTTTTATGGAACAAATTACAAACGTTAAAATATTAGTTCTTGGTTCTACAAAAGAGTTATATTTTAATTTATTATAATTAATTTATAATATCCTAAAATTTAAATTTTGATTTATCTTTAATTTTTAAAATAATAATTTTACATATAAAATATTATCAAACTTTTTTTTTAGAACAGAGTACTGAGTTGTGTTCGTGCGTGGTCTGGAAAGCATATAATAGAGATCAATTGGGTTTAACCTCTCTTCCTTAGCCAAAATTCGATGTTTCAATTAGAGAGGAGATGGGTTAGCTAGGTTTCTTCTCTGTCTATCTGGGTTTCTCCTCTCTCCTTAGGAATCAACTAAGTTCGAGTCAAGAGCCTAAATCTCTCATACCCTTAATATCTTATACAAGAGCCTAAATCTCTCATACCGAGTAAAGCCCTAATTTTTACATTCTCTGCTATTTTTTATAATTGTGTCGACAAGTGCAAGAACCAGAAACAGAAGATGGGCTATACTTGGGATAATTTCGATGACGGAGGGTTTAGATCTGCATCTGATGGGAGGCGGAATCAGTCTGGGGGATTTTAGGAGCGGTGGATGGGGCGGAGGTGTTCTGTCAAGGTCTAAATTTATACGCGCGCGCAATTGGAGGCTTCGGCCGCGGAAAGGAGGATTTTTTTGCGAGGAGGATGGAGGAGGACGACCAAACCCTTACTCCTGCACAGGTCAGTCTCCCTCTTCTGCTACCGTAGGTTAAAGAAAATTAGGTGTTACATTGTCTCTGATGCAATTTTAGGTATTGTTTGGCTATAATCAGAGTTTATTTGGATGAAGAATTGTAATTATTGGAATCCTCAAGTGGTTGTATTAGTAGTGGTACTGGTCATGGTGACGATGGTGGCCTTGGCGATGGTTATTGTGGTGTGTGTTGATGTTGGTGGTGGACTGTAACAATTTTAGTGGAAATGGCATGATGGTGGTGGTGAGTTGGGAAATAAAAAACAAAAAAGAGAAAGATTAACAGGGTTGTTATTTGAATGATAAATTTTGAGGTGTTATTTGAACAAATTTTGATTCCTTTAGATTCTGATTCCCACATTTATTAATCAGACATTTTAAAAATCCTTCATTACACCCAAATGAAGATATAAAATTGAAATTTGATATCCGCTGACAAAGCAAAATCCCTAGTTTGAATCCTCCATCCAAACACTTTCTTAAAGTATTAAAATGTTGCTTCTGCCCCAATGTTATAGATCTCTCAGTGAGTTGGTGTTGATTTTTGACAAGTCTAAAATCTAAATCTTTTTTCAATCCTGCCTGTAAAACTGAACTTCGTCTTCCTTCTAATTGCCTGTGTTGGTGAAAATGTTGAGCAGATTGACCTGTCATATTATGATCAATTTGGGAGTCTTAATCTAGTTTTGCTAAATGGAGATAAGCTTCCAGACAAGCAAGAGGTAATAACATATTACAGATTCACTGGTTTTACTCTTTAAAATTCAGATATGATCAGTGTATGCCTATGCATTTTTGGAATAAGTATTAAAAGAGGCCTTGGTTGAAATCTTCTATAGCAAAAAGGTATATTTAGTAATGCAGTAATGGTAGAATATACATCTATTCTAATGTCTACTCTCAAGCATCTTGTAAGTATCCAGTGTGTAATTTTTTATTTTCCTTGTTATTTTCTTTAGTCAATTCATCTCTGGGAATGTTGTTCTCAATTTCTTATATTGAGATGATTTTGGGGGCCGCAAATATTTTTATTATTAGGGGATGCAGGGAAATGATGGATTTACAATTAGCAAGTCATTGGGTGAAATTGAAGGTAGGCATGAGGAGTTGCTAAATGAAGCACAATTGGCTGCTGCAGCTGAAGAGAAAGAAGCTCACTCATTTGAGATTGATCCTGCTCAGGTAAGTCGATGCAATACTTTGTTATTGTACTACGCAGTTCATATTCTGCATTTTATCTATTGTTCGGGTACATTAGGATCCACTTTTCCCTTACCTGGCTTATATCATGTAGTTTTTGTTAACTTAGCAAAACCGTGGTCTATGTATTTCTCAAATGAGAATTGCTTGTTTGCCTTGGTTTCTGTTGATACTTTGTTGTGTCAGTTAATTTTTAATTGGTTTTACTTTAGATTTTGAAAAGAGTGATTTTGGTGAAAGTGTCAAAGCATTACATGTTAATCCTATGATAGTAAAGAGCTGGGCATGTTGCCAACTTTCTGATCTTTGAAACTTGACTATCTGTTTTTTTAATGTGCCGATGGGAAAGAATTGCAGGAATTAACATTTTCTTGAAGAGCCGAATATAATATAAAATTATTGATCAAAGTAAATAGTTTTTTGATTGAAGTGGTTTAATCAATAACCTTTTATCATGTTGTCA
This sequence comes from Panax notoginseng, assembly GCA_016801055.1. Classification (NCBI taxonomy): domain Eukaryota; kingdom Viridiplantae; phylum Streptophyta; class Magnoliopsida; order Apiales; family Araliaceae; genus Panax; species Panax notoginseng. The sequence continues at coordinate 181,136,054 of CM029017.1, forward strand.
TATGAATGCACAAAAATACCTGATGACTTTAATAGTAGTGAATTCCGATCATCATATTATTCCCCTGTTGCTTTTTCCCTCTATCTGGAAATTACAAATGCGTATTTAAAGAATCACAAGAAAACCTCCTAAAACTGAATTAGTGTTTTTGTGGAAAGTCAGGTTTATGGGTTCTTCATTTCCTTGAATAGTACACAATTCATCAATTAGTATTCATAATGACAGGTTGAAAATGTAAAGCAACGTTGCTTGCCAAATGCTTTAAACTATCCAATGCTCGAGGAGTATGACTTCAGAAATGATACTGTGAGTTGTTTCTCATTTGGTTTTATCTTTGGTTGAATTTAGGTTTGTCTCTTCCTTAATGAACCCTGTTTGGGAATGTTAAAGATTTTTTCTTAATAACTAGGATGTTAAAGGGTTATAAAATGAGTGATCTTGAGTAGAGGAACACCACTGCTACTTTAGAGGATCTTGTTTCTTTGTGAAATTCTCGTTGGCTACTGCAGGTTAATAATAAGCTTTTTTTTAATTTATATTTAATAAGATAGGTCAATCCTGAGCTTGACATGGAGTTGAAGCCTCAAGCACAACCACGACCTTACCAAGAAAACAGTCTCAGTAAGATGTTTGGAAACGGTATGTACTTGTGCCTTGAGCTAAATAAAAAGAAGGTTACTTGTCCCTAGATGATCGATCTATTTTCTTTGACTATGCATATGGTCCCATACCTGTTAACATTTCTAACCATTCATCAAACTTGCTTCTCTGCAACATGCTTGGATGCTATGTACAACATTAGTCTCAGCCTTAACGTTTTCCCCAACCGATTCATCTCTTAAACAGTTTATGTAATGATGAAGTTGATAAATATACTTATTCGTCCCCTTTTTTCATAATGTCTAACTGAACTAGGACCATCAGAGGGGTGAAGGTGCAGCTATTGTATAACTGAAAGAGAGTTGATTTGTTAAATTTTGTGGGACAAGACTTTGTTTGCATATGGATGGATAACATGTTCTCAATATTTGTGCTATTCAGTGTTTGGGGCCTACACAGCCTGCTTTTGATAAACTTGTAAGGATGGTACTTGACTGTTTATGGTGTCATATTTCTTGTGAGGTTTGAACGGTGGATCTAGAATTGTAACAACTTAAAACTAACATTCAACGTTATATGACATGTCAAATAAATTGCATCCCATCAGATTGTTTTAGAAAGAAAATGTTAAAAGACATTGTGGAATACATAAATCTTCAAACTTTTGTACATGTAAGGTTTACTTTCACATAGAAATATGCTTAAATCCTCATTCCTACTGAAAACTTGCTCAATTTAGTTTCAATTTGTTTTGGCACCACTATCTTGAATTTTCATCTAATTGTGAATATTCATTCAACTAGCATGAGTGGCTCTGGACATGTAGTTATACCAGTCTTCTATGATGTGGAGCCCTCTGATGTTAGAAAACAGTTGGGGAGCTTCAGAGATTCATTTGCTAGATACCAAGAGCAAAACACGTCTGAAACTGATGAGGAGCGAAGGAAAGAATTAATGGACATCGTCAAAAGGTGGAGAGCAGCACTTAAAGAAGTTACAGATTTGGGTGGGATGGAATTAAAAAACAAGCTAACGGGTAAGTTCCTCATAATTCATATCCTATACAAAATTTGGTTATGATTTGATTTTAAATCATGTTGAGAATAACAGTTTGATTTGTATTCACTTCCTTCTCCCATGACAACCAAAATAACAACATTGAGTCAAATACTAGATTTTCTCAAGACGTATAAGTATGTATGTGTGTTAGTGCGTTATAGTACACATACATATTATATGTTTAATATTATAACTAGTGGGTCAAGTCAACTGAGAGGGTCTAGCGTTATCGACACCACAGCTGGATAATCAACACCAGAGTTCAGTTTAATTGTGTAATGTTATATGTATTTATATCAGTATCTATTACTTAAATTGATGAGATTTTTTATGTTGGTCTGTGGCTATGTTATGTGGGTTTTGCTCTTTCCTTTATTTACCTGCTGTGTATCCTGCATGTACAACATATTTTATTTTCCTTTATGTAAAACATCCAACTTCTTCCTCTAGAAGTTCCTGCTAATAACAAGGGGAAACACAGCATTGGTTGCCTCTTCTGGTTGTTAACAAGAATGGTTCTTCAGATGCGCAGCGTCATAAATCAAGGACACAAGTGGGAGGTGATGGTAAGTGACCAAGTGTGGTGAAGCTTTTTTTCCCTCATCATATCATTACTGATAGGATGTAGTTTATCTTTTCAATAATCTATCAGGTCTACACACTTGCCTGCTTGCAGAAGCTGATTCAGCTGAAGTTCCAATTAATTTCTTATTTGTTTTTTGCAGGTTGACTTGTTTTTCTACAGAGTGCCCGAAGAGTCCAAGGGAAAACAAGAAGAGGATGCTGCTGTAGAAAACTATGCAGATTATTTTACTGCTGCACTTGGTGGTACTGATCAGTGGCCTAACCAGATTACTGATTCCAAATGGAATGACAAAGGGATTTCTCCTACCATTCCAGCAGTTCCTGGTGTTTCTTGGACACCTGATGCCGGTGAGATTATATTATTGCATCATCTTCTTACCACACTTGCAAAAAAAATCCATTTTGTTGTGCAGAAATCATAGTTGTTGAATCGTGAATAAAAAAACCAGAGTCGCGAATCATGAATTGTATGGTGAATCAAATCATATGATTCTGATCCAGTGAAAAAAATGATAATGCTCAATATAGTTCAACACTGTCGATGAAAATTAAACCCACTTGATTATTAATTTTTTTTGAATAAATTAACCTTCCCTCATTCATGTTTCTATTTTCTGGTTTATTTTTTTTATGTTTCATATCATTCAATTATTCAAATTTAACAATTATGGTACTCTAGAGTCTAGTGCATCATTTGTCAACCAAACATCCAATTTTTTTTCCTTACTTGACATTTGTTTCTTCATCATGTTAATTGCAGCGCCAATTGCTAGTGATGGATGGGATGGTGCAGTTGAACCTCCAATGCATGTTGCAACAGGAGTTGATATCATTCCACCTGGTACTGCAACTGGCTGGCAATGAGTTTAGTTTTTAGTTTATATTTATATTTTTAATTTAAATGTTTCTTCAATTGTTTTTTCACTCTTTTGTCATGATTTTGGGTAATGTTTTTGAAGAACTTCTAGAGGAAGAAGTTGGATGTTTTACATAAAGGAAAAACTACAATTCTTATGATTATATTTTATTGAATTTCTTTCACTAAGAAAGGACTTCATATTATTACATATGTTTTCTGGTACTTTGTGAGTTGCATAAGCATGTTTAGGCCTTATAGCATTTTGCTTATTACATTTGTTGTCTTGTAGCATTTTGCTTTGTCTTTGTTCTTTTGGTAATTTCGGTATGAATTCAAGGCAACACTTTTGGCTTGGCTTAATAATTTTTTTTGTGCAATTTGGTTTTAATTTAAGATATTCTATATAAGTGTCAATTGTCATTTGACAATTTTTTTGTTCAAGTAATTAGTGATAATTTTTTTTTACTTTCTTCCTTTGTCAGCCACTGATGTGTTGCTAATATTATTGGTAATGAAATATGTTACTAATCATATTCCGTCGTTTGCCAAAGGATTTGAAGAGCAAGGACAAAAAGATGAGTGGAACAGGAGAGAAAGGGTCAACGACCACAAAAACACCTGCTGATTTTCTCAAATCTATCAGTGGGCGACCAGTTGTGGTCAAATTGAACTCTGGTGTTGATTATCGAGCTTTATGCCTCATGAACTCCAGGTAGAAGTAATCTAAATTCTCGACTAACCACAGCTGGTATATGTCAACACTTTCTTCTCTCTCGACAACCGATGGTGTTTTCCCAACTATAATAATAATAATCATCTAAAAATGGGATGAATTATTCAACTATTATATTGTAATGTTGTAATGTGAATGATTTTAAATGATGTCGCTATAGGTCGATTTTCTAGTAGCGAGTATTATGAAATAGGAGCCAAGCCTTGACATTGTACCATGTAGCAACTCTATTGTCTTTGTGTATTGATTTTGGCACTAAGTGCCTCTGGTGACCTATTTGCTTCATTTTCCTAATTTGTTATTATTTTTAAATATGTGCAGGAAGACTGCTTCTACGACCTGCTTTATAATACTGGGTATCAAATTTTCGTGCTACGTTTACGGAAGACAAGGGACGAAATTATGAAGTGTACTCTCTCTATATATGTAGATATATTCTTTGATTGAAGAACTGTGATAGCTTTAGATGGTTAATTGTAAAGATAATGAATGATTATGTAGTGGATGATTTTATAAAGTTAATAATATTTTAGTTTTTTGTATTTTTGCCATTATTTGTTATGAGGACATTGAGTCAGTCAGGTACACAAAAAGAATGTCAAATTTTTATTTGACAACAATATAATTCGTTATCAAAGCATTGAACAAGTTTTAATATAGCAACAATTTTTTATATATTTAGCAACAAATTTTTGTTGCTAATGACATTAAAAATATAATATTTGGCAACGAAAAATTAACTTAATAACAACGGAGAGGATATTGTTGCTAATACTAAAATAAAAGGCAATATTTTTTTATCGTTGCAAATCATATCAACTTTCGTTGCACATATAAAGAAACGTCAACATATAATGTCATTGCTAATCGACGACTTTCGTTGCTACTGAAAAATAACCAGCAACAAATATTTTCGTTGCTGATTCAGCATAATATCGTTACCAAATAATATAATCAGCAACGAAAATCGTTGCTAAAAAGTTTACATTCCGCAACGAAAGCAAGATTAGGCAACAATTTTCATAATTTACTGCAACGAAAAATATCGTTGCAAAATGGAGTCAATTGCAACGAAAATGTATGGTTGTTGCAAAAAAAAAGAGTTCATTTCGTTGCCAATTAGCAGGCTTTTGCAACGAAATGGGGTTGTTAGCAACGAAATTTTAATTATTCTGCAACAATACATTTTGTTGCTAAAGGATCGATGTATCTGTACGATAGCCAAATTTCGTTGCAAAATGTATTACTTTTGACAACGAAAAAAATACGTTCGTTGCGGAACAATTAGCAACGCTCATTGCGCAACGAAAGATGCAACGAGAGTAAAGTCGTTGCCAAAAACCTTTAGCAACGAAATTTGGCACCTTTAGCAACAAAAATCGGTTGTTGCTGAAGCTCTATTTTTTTGTAGTGTATAGGGCGAATTGAGTCCTGTACACGGCAAGATAGCAAATGGATGTCCAATCCCAGCTAGGAAAACGAACCAAGATGCATGATCTGTACACTCCGTAGGCTGGATGGAATACGACATAGCTATCTCATGGGTGAAACAATACCCGTGTCGTCTGAATATGCCAATCGGTCTCAAGTGTGACATAAACCACACGTACAGCATGACCGAACTGCCTGTGAATACCCCTGCAGGGTAAGTGTTGTAGAATGTGGCTGACCTCATTGTCTCTGCCATGATCATCAGAATAATGGTATGATCCTCCCTGAGAGCTCTCACTGCCATAATAACGCCGATGTCCAACTCATCCATGTATCGTGGCATGTACACGTATGATAATACACACAGCAACAATACATCCACTCTGGCCAAATGCTCCCCAGAATATGGAATCCACGTGATGACATCAGCTGTCAACAATTCCAACTGTAGGCGACAATGAGTGAAACCCTCAACTACATGGACCTCCGCCAATATGGAATGATGTCATCGCCGTCCTCATGGATAGGTATCCAATCCTAATACACTCACAAGACGTAAACATGGGAGCCTGTCATAGGCCCAAAACTGCCAACACAAAGGTAAAACATCTGCTGTCAGTAAACACTTTTAACCTATATATGGGAAATAACAAGAGAAATACTCACCAGCAGGAATGGGTAAAATCCTAACCAAGCCTTGGTCAAGCCCTGCGAGCGCATACGCATGCCCTTGAGGAAATAGGCAAAGGTGCAAGATCCCCAATCATACTCTCCAATACAGTCCACGTGTAGCGTGGCGCTGATCAAAGAAAACGACACCGTAGAAGAGTTATCTGCTATAAAGCAGCCCCTAATGATCATCAGGAACAATCGCCGAAGAATGCAATCCCTGACTTTGACATCAGCTGGTATGGGCTCACTCAATAGCCCACTCATAGCATCTACGCTCAAAGGACCCGCACGGACAGTCCTGCCCTTGAGCGCCCCGTCTGGAACTCTTAACATGGATCTGATGGTAGTCGGGGTAATATCAGCCGTGCAAGGCACTGGTGCCCCTCCAAACTCCATACTTGTGATGAACCGCCAATCCATCAGTGTCATCATCACCTCACAGTCCAGCAAATGGAGAGACTGAGTCTGGTGAAACCAGCGCTCAGACAATGCCCTGAGGTAACCCCAAGGACAGCGACGGGGAAGGATGGAAAAGAACGCCCCAAATCCCCAATCATGCACAATTGCTCTATAGTCAGGATGCAGAGCCTGGCACATAGAGTGAATGCTGAACTAGTTCCCTCGAGGCTATGTAAAGGCGGGAACCTATATAAAATGCAGATCGACATCAGAATCATTTACTCCTTATCAATAAGAAAGAAGGAAAATTAAGATCTAACTTGATACCTCGTTAGTATGCAGATAGATCGAGGGATGTCGACTCAAGTCACCCAAAAGCTCTGGATTTGCCACCTGAATACTTGGGAGGTCCCTACGGGGAACATGTGCAGCAGGAGCGGGATCTGCAACTGGAACATCCTCCTCCTCGTCCTCGACGTTCGGCACATCAACCCGAACTGGACGTATAACCGCCTCCACTAGACGACGAGGCTGTCTAACAGAACGGGGTCGAGGCACTTCAGAAGCCCTCCTCCGTACACCTGAAGTGGTCCTGCGGGAACTACTCGACTGATCCGGATCCATAATATCTGGACAACAAGTCTCCAAATCACCTCAGAAAAGGTGTAGTAGTTTCTAACCTAGAGCTTTTCAAAATGCATTTAATGATTACATACATGCATGCATTATTTTAACCTACACAGTTAAAAATGCATGACTACTCAATGTTTGCATTTTGGAAAAAATTTGCTATAGTTTCTTCTATAAATAGGACTATCCACATACACATAGGCATGACTAGGTGGCCATTCAGTAGCACACCTGCCCACAATCATATACATACTATATGCATTTAAATGTCAAAGTCATCAATCCATAAGGGTAGCCTAATTACCAGGATTACTTTGCTTTACCCCCTTTGCTCATTTGTCCTTAAATAGGATAAGAAATAGCAGAAAAAGGTGCCAATTTGACTTTCTCAAAAGTTAAATTTTTTCACATCATTATGTTCAGCATGGTTTAATACTAACATTTACTATGTTGAATATTGTTTATCAAGTCATTTGAGCATGCATATCCACTACTATGTGTTTAAATGCATTTCATGTGACAAGTCATTTTCCAAAAGATAAAAACTGGAAAAGAAGACATGCATACGTTACCAGGACAGTGTAGAACACTTGTACGGTGATAGAATTTGCAGAAAGATGTCTGAACTCAGCAGATCTGAAGAAGAGCTTTCGGATTCCCTTCGCGGCACAACTTGAAAATGACTTATGAAAGCAACCTGCAGGCATTTAGTAGCCACGGCTGGCCGTAGGTCCACCTACGGCTGCTGCATGTGTATTTACGGCACCCCTACGTGGGTCCCACCCCTCCGGCTCGATCCAGTTCGAGTTGCAAAGGAGTTCTCATAAGTTGAAAAGGCCAAATCAGGGATAAAAATGCTACGCGATTAAGCGGAATAGCCTAAAATCCTGATTTTTCTAGGCCAGACTGTGGCTTTCATATCATTCAGTGGTATTCGCCCAAACACATGGTATATTATACCGATGATCCCAGTCATTGCAGATCAAATTCGGCAATACCGCACAGAGGTCCAATGTCGTAAATTCAGGGTCGTCGCCCTAATCTTCTCAAATGAATCCCCGGCGGGGGTCACAACGCATGGTCATCTGTCCAAAAATAGATCCCCAGCGGGGGTTACAACGCATATTGTCCGTTGACACACATGTCAGCGCGGATCAAACGGATTCCCGACGGGTGTTACAACACATATTTTCCGTTGATAAACACGTCAACGAAGGTCAAGCAACTTTGACGTCAGTTCAGTCGTTGGTAAGTAAACCCAACGACGCATCGGAAGCCATCCAATGATTGCAGCAGTTGATACACACATCAACAAAGGCCAAGCAGCCTTGACATTTATCCCCAGTAGGGAGTTCATCCGTTGATATACACGTCAGCAGAAGTCAAGTGAATCCCCGGCGGGGGTTACAACGCGTGGTCATCCGTTGGTTCACACGTCAGCGAAGGTCAGGCAGCCCTGACAACATCTACTATTGGCAGTAATTCCAACAGAACATTGCTATGTCCTGGAGATACAAACCAGGAAAGATCAACATCATCGGAGAGGATCGATGATGGAGTATGTTATACACATCCTCAAACAGACAATTTTATTCCCACAAATCTCTTGTACACGAGAGGCACATCTTTGGAATAATGTATGTATCAAGGATTTAGGACTTTGGTGATAGCCCTAACGTCAACATCCTAAGAAGTTTGGATCACACATCCAAGCTTGTTGTTATTGCCATCCCCGGTTGAAGCGATAGGGAGCCGGCAATCATCCCCAGCATGTGGGAAAATAATCCATATGCATTATACATTTGCATCATGTTGTTACGCATATCATCATATTTATCTTGTTGCATTTCAAGTGTCTAGGATTCTTTATCCTATCCATGCCATTACATTGCATGAATATGATAAAGAGGGGCATCTGTAGACACTCAAAATTTTCTGCACACCTGTTACTGACATTGCAGGAAGGCAGATTCGTCTTTCAGAGATAACCATGGAAGACAGCTCACATCCAGTCCAGATACTACCGGAAGTTTAGTTTCAATCCCGGAACACACACCGGGAGTATCAGATTCAACATCGGAGATAACCCCGAGGCCTGCAGTTCCAATATCAGAAATTCCACCGGAGAAGGCCGATTCATCCCGGAGATAACCTCGAGATATTCAGTCTCAGTCCCGACACCGAGAATAGCAGTGCCAACCTTGGAGATAACCCCAAGGAATGCAGTCGCAGTTCCGGAGATAACCCCGGAAATGCTTATTTCAAAGCCATACAAATAGCTTCAGAACACTCGGTACTCACACCGAGGCACTCAGGACAAGACCCGGAGATAACACTGGGAAGACACGCACACCTCAGAGATGACACTGAGGACCTTCAACACTTGCAGCAGTCCAATCTCAAAGATAACCCTGAGCAACATTTGCTTTATCAGCCCAAATCGGAGATAACCCCGATAAGGGGCAAAGTCATCATCTTGCCACCTTGTCGCCACATCACGCCATCTCAACATTTCAGACATATATTTCTACACAACAATGTTCCACAAGAACCAAGAAAGTCCAATCCCGAGTGACTATTACGCAGGGTAACGGATAGAATTTGAAGCATGAAGACCGGAGGGCATGGTCCCATCTTCCTGACTTCGTACAACCTCTAATCCCATGTCATTGTATAACTCTCGACAACGGCGGTCCGAAATAGGTCTTATACACCTCAGTCGGATGCTCGAATTGAAGTTCTAAAAGTTCGAACGGGCATCACATTGCACGCGTGCACGTACTTCGAGACGACGGGACCCGCGAAGCCCGGGGCACCCCGGGCAGCTGCAGGTACACCTACGGCTCCCCCTCTATAAATAGAGGGCTTGGGTGGCCATTTTAAAAGAGAAAAAGGCGAGAAAGCCCTGTCCAATTTACTCTGTATACACCATAAGCTGAGTACTTTCTCATTTTAAACACTTGCAAGATCATATATAGCTACTTTTTGCCGGTAGGAGCCGAGTGCTCATCCACTTAAAGCTATTGAAGTCTTCTTTGGCAGCCCATTGTAAGCCTTCTTACACACTTTAAAGCCTTTCTCTTCATCTTTGTACACACTATTCTTCACATTGAGAGCCATGTTATATGTGTATGCCCGGACTTCGATCCGTGGTTTCATTTCAGTTTGTATATATATATATATATATATATATATATATATATATATATATATATATATATATATATATATAAAGCAATTAAACGCTCCAGACATAAGTCTAGGCTTATCGAACAGAGTTCGACACACAGTTTATATATATATATATATATATATATATATATATATATATATATATATATATATATATCGAACTATGTTCGATGAGCCTAGATTTTACATCTGGTGCGTTTACTACTTTAATATTTATATATATATTTATATATATGAACTGTTGTCGGACTTTGTTCGATGAGCCTAAATTTTATATCCGGTGCATTTACCTGCTTATATATATATATATATATATATATATATATATATATATATATATTATTTATATATATATATTTATATTTATATTTCGTCCCGCCTGGAGTTTACTTCGTGGCGGTTGACCATTTTTACAGTTTTCTATACATTTCGTCCTGCCTGGAGTTTCCTCCGTGACAGTTGATCGCTTTTATAGTTTTATTTACATTTCTGATCCCCCATGGAGGTGCTTCGTGGTGGTTGATCATGTCAATATATATATATATATATATATATATATATATATATATATATATATATATATATATATATATATATATTTACCGCTTTTATATATTTACATTTCCGATCCCCCATGGAGGTGCTTCATGGTGGTTGATCATGTCTGTATATATATATTTACAGCTTTTATATATATAACTGGTTACTGCTTTTGTACAAACTGCATCATCATGTGAGCCTAGAAATCATGTGATCATAGATTCAGTCTACTGAATCTAGATTCGGTTCCCGTGATGGATATTTTCAGCTGTAAATAGCTTGTAAATTTATTCACGGTGTTGGATTTCCTCATATAGTTTTCATACCCACGAGAAGTTCAGCACTGCTTTGTATATTATTTTCTCGAAGATGCTTCGTATAATAAAAGCAATCAAGCCGGACATTTAATAAAATGAAAGTATCAAAGGCCTCAATTACTATTGAGCACAAGGGTTTGAAAAACCTCTTTTATAAAACATCACTGCCATATCTTGTTTAAAATTGAAATTTTATAATAAATTCAAACACTTTGTATATAGGTGCAAATGAGGTATATCACTACTTCCAAATAACAGCACATTGACCCACACACACACACACATTCATATAATATTTTCTTAAAAAGTGGCGGTCACCGTGGCAACACGGATGTCGGGGGGTGCCTAACACCTTCCCTCCGCATAAGCAAGTCCCCGAACCCTAATGAGTCTCGATTTCACAGACCAGTTTAGCAGTGTCACATCACTAGGTCAATGTGCAAACCTTTTCTCGGTTGCATTGGTACAACCAGTTAAAAAATCAACTGGCGACTCTTAACAGTCCATCGTCAACATATACATGTCGGACCTTTTTTTACTTATTTTTTCAAACAAATCTCACATAACATGAGAGCACAAAAGAACAAGAATAGAAAAGGGACAAATAAAAATTCCGACGACGACACCGGCGAAGATTGAAGCAATACAAAGTTGGGAGCAACCGAAATCGGTAACCGAAGTACGTAGCTTTTTGGGCTTAGCTGGTTATTATCGGAGATTCGTGGAAGGATTTTCTCGAATCGCTACTCCGTTAACTCAGCTGACTCGGAAAGATACAAAATTCGTATGGAGCGAGGAATGCGAGAAGAGTTTCCAAGAGCTCAAGAGGAGACTCATTTCGGCACCTGTTCTAACAATACCATCTGGTTCGGATGGATTTATTATCTACATCGATGCCTCATGCAAAGGGTTAGGATGTGTTCTCATGCAACATAGGAAAGTTATAGCCTATACTTCGCGGTAACTTAAAGAATATGAGAGGAATTATCCTACTCATGATCTGGAGTTGGCAGCAGTCATTTTCGCGTTGAAAATCTAGAGACACTACCTGTATGGGGAGAAAGTGGAGATTTATTCGGATCATAAAAGCCTCAAATACTTCTTCACCCAAAAAGAACTCATAATGCGGCAACGATGTTGGCTCGAGGTGTTGAAAGATTACGACCATACCATTTAATATCATCCTAGAAAAGCAAACGTGGTAGCTGATGCATTGAGTAGAAGATCGTATGCGGGTACAAGTGCGATTTTGTTAACACAAAGACACATTTTGTACGACTTATAAAGGATGGAGATAGAGTTACAGGCTCCAAGTACCCACGTGATGATATCAAACATTCGAGTAGAACCGACTTTAATCGATAAAGTTAAAGCTTCTCAAGCCACAGACCCAGAGCTGATGCGTATGAAGAAGAAAGTACAAGAAGGTATTATTCTAGAAGCAAGAATCGATGAAGAAGGAATACTTCGAGTCAACTCTAGACTTTGTATTCCTAACGATTCTGACTTGAAGCATAGAATTATGATGGAGGCACACAACACACCGTTTGGTTTCCATCCTGGGAGTACCAAAATGTATCATGATATTTGACATATATTTTGGTGGAATAATATGAAGAGAGAGATCGCGGAGTTTATCTCTTGGTGTTAACTTGTCAACGTGTAAATGTGGAGCATCAAGTGCCAAAGGGTCCATAGCAACCACTTGAGATTCCAAAATGGAAGTGGGAACACATTACCATGGATTTCGTTATGGGTCTTCCCAAGGTTTCTCAAGGCATAGATACGATTTGGGTTATTGTTGATAGATTAACCAAATCTGCTCATTTTTTGCCGATACGGGAGACTTATTCCCTTAAACGTCTTGCTCGTATGTACGTGAATGAGATTGTGAGATTGCAAGGCATGCCAGTATCCATAGTTTCATATCGTGACCCAAGATTCACTTCACGATTTTGGGTTAGTTTGCAGAAAGCTATGGGCACGGATTTACGATTCAGTTCGGCATACCATCCTCAAACGGACGGGCAATCAAAAAGGACTATTCAAACTCTTGAAGATCTATTAAGACTCTGTGTCCTAAATTTCAATGGAAGTTGGGATAAGTACTTGCAATTAGTAGAATTCTCCTACAACAATAGTTATCAAGCAAATATAGGCATGGCTCCATTCGAGGTGTTGTATGGACGAAAGTGTCGTTCTCCAGTATGCTAGGACGAGGTGGGTGAAGCAACGTTGTTGGGACCAAAATTGGTACGTATGACTACAGAAAAAAACCAAATGATTCGACAACGTATATAAAATGCACAGGATCGACAAAAGAGTTATGCGGATCTTCATCGAAAGGACGTGGAATTTAATATTGGGGATCATGTATTGTTACGTATTGCTCCATAGAAGGGAGTTATAAGATTCAAGAAGAGAGAAAAGCTCAATCCACGATTTGTTGGTCCATTTGAGATTCTTGACCGAGTAAGAAATGTGGCCTATAGACTCGCATTACCTCTAAGCATGTCTCGTGTTCATAATTTTTTTTCACATATCTATGCTTCGTAAATATGTGAAAGACCCAAACCACATTATTAAGTTAGAATCAGACGAGATAGTCAAAGATTTAACGTACGAGGAGGTACCTGTCAAGATCTTGGATAGAAAGGAGCATGTCATACGCACCTTTTCAGAAATGACATAGGAGTTGGAATTAGAAATGAAAGCGAGGTACCCTCACCTTTTCGAAACACCAGGTACTTACGTCAATTTTGAGGACGAAATTTCATAAGGAGGGGAGGTTGTAAGACCCCAACTTTTTATAAATAAAATTAATTTTTCTCTATTCATTATTTTGAAATAGTAAGGGGTGGATTTGATTAATGTGGTTAGTTATGGGTAAAATGCACAAATATTTTAACTAAGCAAGTGGTTATAAAATATTCATTATTGTCGGGGAATATTCGTTTAGTCGTGAAATATTCTTATTGTAGGGGAATATTCGTACGATGGCGCAGCAATTTATGGGCCCCATAACGAAAAACTGTCGGATAAAGAAAACGACGAGTATGATTTTTTTTTATAAATAACGGTGTAGTTGTTACCGTTAACACTGTTGGAATACCTGGTGGTTAAAGTACAGTAATACGTGTGGTTGCACAGTAGCATACGGTATTGTATAGTATTTTTAGATTATTGATTCTTATGTAAGAAGGCACTACCCAATAATTGTTACAATAATTACTATTCAATATTTTATTTTATTGATTCAATAATTACTACATTGATACTTTATATTATTGTTGATTCAATAATTGTCACTGCACAGTATTTTCTATTACCAGATCAATAATTCATATTATTTAAATAATATTATTATATAGCATTATTGACAATGTCTAAGAAAGTTCTGTCTAGGAAAGGGGTTTGGTCACCTAATTGCGCGCCAATAAGGAGAAATCTTTATCGGAAAGCCCCCTCTTTCCTGGGAACGACCTGGTTGTCATTATTGTGATTCTGTAATATTATTTGTGAATAATTAATTATTAATTTATATGATAAGAAAATATTTATTTTATGTGAATATAAATGAAAGAATTAATGTTGAGATGTTTTATCAGTATTTTGTCAGAATGAAGGTATTAAAAATCATCCGTATGTGTATTTTAGTCATTTTTCGTTTGGAATTTGGAAAAACTTTCTTCTACAAAGTTGTAGAGAATTAAATTTCCTATGAAATGGACATAAAATTTATATTTTTCTGATAAAAGAGCTATTTATTATGAATTATTGAAGTTTCTGAATATTATTTAAATTTAAAACATTTTTGTGGAGATTTTCTAGAATGGGTGGGCCCCACTCTTATCCTTGTTGGTGTGCTGAGAAATTTCAAAGTGTGGTTTCAAATGTGGTGTGCTGCAAATAATCCTCCGTATACAAAATTGTCAGAAGTGGTGTGCTACCACTTTCCTATAAATAGGGTGCTTAGTTAGAATTGAAAATCATACCAGAATCTGAAGTTTTCTCTCTCTATAATATCAAGCATATTTTTGTGAGTATTTAGATATCTTGAGTGTTGCTATTCAGTGCAAGTTTCTTTCAACATTATATCCGATAGTTCAGCCAGAAGTACTATTCTTTTGAGGTAAGGAATGTTATTTTCTTCGTAAATGATGTTATTTCGTTCAATATCATTATGTTGAAATATTGGTATGAATTTTATTATAAAATTTTTACCTTTTTATGTCGAGGTTACTATTCACGTATACGGCACTATTCACGTATACGGCATTATTCACGAATACGGTACTATTCACGAGTACGGTACTATTCACGAAGTATGATTTTTCTTATGAAATTGTTACTTTTTGTGTCGGGGTTACTATTTACGTATACGATACTATTTACGTATACGGCACTATTCACAGAAAAATTTAATTTTTTTTGTCCAAGTTGTCTATTATGGTTACTATCATTGATCGTATCCATGTTCTGATCTTCATTCTTGAATTTTGCTCCACAATTGAATATTATGGAGTATTTTTGAACTTGGATAAACCAAAGTATGAATCCCTAATCTTTGTCCTTTAATCTCACTGAATTCGTTTTTAAAAAATATTTTTCATCATCCTCAGTCCTAAATGATGATATAATTGAATATCTTTGGCTTGTAGTGCAAAGATGAATGATTACCTGATGAATATCTTTGGCCCGTGGTGCAAAGATGGACATGAGTTGAGATGAACATGACCAACTGGTGATACGAATGAATATTTTTGGCCCGTAGTGCAAAGATGAATATTTGATTCAGGATGTATATTGATTGATGTTACAGGGATAAAATATTGATGATGGACTTTTAAATCATAGAAGATAGTAGACTTCATTCTTTACTTAACTCTTCTAATGAATTGTTATCTCTGCTGCGAATATTGATCTAAAACTTGTTGTCCATTATATTTTATCTAATTTATTAAAGGTTAACGATAATTTGTTCTACATTATCTTAGTCATAATATTCTTTACTAGTCTAGTTGAGCTCACTATTTTTCTTTTTGTTCTATTTTTCTTCGCAGGAGGCGAGAATATAACGGGAACTAGTCGGGGTATGGAGTGATGTTTCAAGTCAGTTATTTTAGCAATTCTCAATATCTTATAAAATAGTGTATCAATAATTATAATGAGGACTTATTTGAGTTTAGATATTGTCTAGAAGATAATATTTGTATTTAAACTCACTGCATATGTGTTGTCGTATTTTGCACGACAATTATAATAATGAAGTTGTAGTTATTTTCTGTACAATGTATTTGGCGACTCAGAATGGGTTGTGTGGACCTATTTTGGGGGCGTCATAGTTGGTATCAGAGCTATAAGTAAATAGCCTCGAGCCTCTCGTTGGTGACTTCCTTGTATGGGATGCACCGAAGCCAAACTCTCCGTAGGGGACGCCGTTCTGCAGTGGCAAACTGATAGGTATCACTGTGAGGTGCTATCCAAGGTAGGGATGAAAGTCAAAGTTAGTATCAGAGCTTAGGGATATGGTCTCTGGCGGAGATCGGGGAATAGAACTAGGAGGGGAGAGACGAGTAAATCCTTCGCTAGTGTGTCCTACCTAAACTTATTGTGTTTAATT
The DNA here is from genome assembly GCA_016801055.1 of Panax notoginseng. Taxonomy (NCBI): domain Eukaryota; kingdom Viridiplantae; phylum Streptophyta; class Magnoliopsida; order Apiales; family Araliaceae; genus Panax; species Panax notoginseng. The sequence continues at coordinate 181,152,694 of CM029017.1, forward strand.
GGTCAGTTAGAATATAGAGATAATATGTGGTATGTCAATTTCTTTAATTAACCCTTGTTTTATAGTAGTATTTGAGAATGACAGCTGAAAATGTTAACAATGGAGTGAATGAGACCGTGGAGACACCTTTAATCACCAACCAGGAGAACGTGCAACATGACGACAATGTTCCTCATGTAAACAAAACCACCGATCAAATGATGAATGATGGGATGTTTAGAAGCTTTTTGCAGTTCATACAAAACCAGACGAGAGAGACTCCTATTCAAAATGCAGGTGGAAACAATGGCAACGCGCGGCTTATCGCAGCCAAGCAGGTCAAAGAGTTGGGACCACCAGAGTTTTTGGAAAAGCCGGATCCGATTAAGGCAAAAATATGGGTTAAGCAAATTACCAAGATATTTGATGTCTTGGGATACACGGAGGAACAGAAGGTTCCATTCGCCACCTTTATGTTCCATGGTGAGGCAGATTACTAGTGGGAATCTGTGAAGCATACCCAGTCTTCCGCACTCAATATGTCTTGGGAAACGTTTCAAAAATTGTTCAATGACAAGTACTTTCCTGAAAGTATTCATCATATGAAGGAGGTAGAGTTTATTAGACTAGAACATAACAACATGATTTTGTCCCAGTACGAGGCTAAGTTCGCGGAGTTATCTAGGTTTGCACCTCATTTGGTAGAGAATGAGGAACGTATGACGCGAATGTTTCTAAGAGGTTTAAAACTAGAAATTCATCAATACCTTATTTCTCACAATTTTTCTATATATTCAGATGTTGTGAACATAGCTCAATTATTAGAGCGAGATAATGAGTATGTTCAACCGAGGGACCACAACTAGGGTCATACCGGTAACAGCAATCATTGGAGCAATGACAACCAGCGGGGAGGAAAATATCTGGACAAAAGCGATAACAACTCTAGTGGTAATCGTGGCCATGATAGTAGAAGAAGTGAATCGGGGGGAGATTTCAAAAAGAGAAAGTACAACAATGACAACGTGAAGACGTCAGTACCAGCATCAACTGTTCCTAGGGGAGGAGAACGACCACCAGTATTATGTTATAAATGTGGGAAAGAGGGACACATCAACCCAAACTGCCCACAACAATCCAAGGTGTGTTATAGCTGTGGACAAGAAGGTCATTAGCTAAAGATTGTCTTGTAGCGAAATCAAGTCCAGCGGGAATGGTGACTCCAAAAGCTATCCCGGACAAGACAAAGTTGGTGGTTCCTGGAAGAGCGTTTGCCGTGACTGCCCAAAATATGAGGAACCCGAACGAGGTGATCATGGGTAAGCTAATCATAAACTCTTGCGAAGTTTATATCTTACTAGATACCGGTTCTACCCATTCTTTTATTTCTCTTGCTTGTGCTCAACGTTTGAACTTGACTCTGGAAAAATTAGTCTTTGATTTATTTGTTGAGACTCCGTTAGGAGAAACTTTCATTACACCTACTGTTTATAAATCTTGCTTGATTTAAGTTGGGACCATCACATTATCTGTCGATCTTATTTCTTTGAAAATACTTGCATTTGATGTGATTTTAGGGATTGATTGGTTAACCACTCATCATGTCAAAATTGATTATTTTCGTAAGGTTGTTAGTTTTCATATTCCTAACCGACCTGTTATGCGAATTTAAGCAACCAAATCACTAAAGTCAATCACTTTCATATCAAGCCATAAAGCCATTCGTTTATTAAAAAACGGATGTTAAGCTTTCTTAACCCATGTCATGGACTTGAACAAAAATACGTCAGATTTGAATTATTTCTGTTGTTAGTGAATTTCCTGACGTCTTTCCTAAAGAACTTCCCGGTCTACCCCCAGAACGTGAAGTTAAATTCTTTATTGACCTTGAACCTGGTACAAAACCCATTTCTAAAACCCCATATCGAATAACTCCTATTGAACTTCAGGAGTTAAAGGTCCAACTACAGGAGTTGTTAGAAATCGGTTTCATTCGTCCTAGACATCGGTTTCATTCAGGTAGTAAGAGTGTAGCTGGGTCAAGCGGGATAACAGGGGAATAGTGTGATGGTTCGAGACTATGAAAGTTTCTCAATACATTATAAAACTACATGAGATGCAATATATAATTGTATTGAGGACCTAAGATGGGTGTGTCGTATATTATACGTCACTTAATAATTAATTTTGGTGATCAATAATTGGGTGATGAGAACCTAACTTTGAAAGCATCAAAATGCACTCCATTAGAATGAGGAGGGCATAAATCTTCTCGTGCTCCTTTGGAGACTTGAAATATTTGCTGTAATATTTTATAGGGCATTATAATAATTTGAGTATGAATATTGTCGTATTATATACGTAACAATATTTCTATTGAAACTCACAGCTTATGTGTTGTCGTATTTTGCACGATAATTCAACAGTTGTATAAATGAAGTTTGTATTTAAATTCTGTACCGTTTATCTGGCGACTCAAAATGAGTTGTGTATACCTATTTTGGGGGCGTCACAAATGGTATCAGAGCTTAGAGATATGATCTCTGGCAGAGATTCGGGATTAGAACTAAAGGGAGAGATGAGTAATATCATTCACTAGTGTGTGTCCTACCTAAGCTGAATTTTCTTACTTACGTTGAGAAATTGTGATATATCAATTAACTTTTTTTTTGAAGATGTGAAAGTAGTATGCACACAAGCCAATCATGTTTGATGATAAAGCATATACTTTGTAACAATCTTATTCATTTATTAATAAAAAGTATTTATTTATTAAAGGCTTTTAATTATCTACATGATGCTGTTTTATAATATGTGATAAACCCATAGTTTTAAGCAATGATTTTAGAATAATAATGATGATCGTTCTAATGAGATCTAAATTCTTAGAAAGCTTAAAACTAAAATAGTTCCCAATCGTTGGATTACTAAATTGGGGATTAGTGAATCCGGATAGATTGGTACATACGTTGCTTGCTCATTGGATGAGGATGATTGATCTCATAATCATTTGTGTGGAGGCACTAAAGCAAGTATGTAGGTGCTTATTAGAGAATAAGTTCACTGAACGTGGCTCGCTAAGGAATACCTAATGGAGTTTTACTTGCCTGTCAATAGGAATTCCTGTAGTGATAGTAGTACAAGTGATCCTTGGACTTGAGATCATCATAGTATCTTGTGTATGATGTGTTATACTTTGACTTATTCCTTAAGACCCTTAGGGTATATCAAAGGGTATGCTTGGGTATAATAAGTTGTACATGGAGATAATGTATGATCAATAAAGAATCTACCACTTCTAGTAAAAGAAGAGAAATGTCCTATGTGATTCGATAAATGACAACCCAGTAGTCCTTGGCCAAGGCAGAATGAAATTAGAAAGGAGTTTCTAATTTGCATTATTTGGTGTTGTGCATTTAAGAGTCGAAATACATATAATTAAATAAAATAAGACTTGACAGTAATTCCATGTCTTATATTTAATTGGGACATTGCATGGTGGAAGGATTGAATTGTACGGTAACTATTTACTCAAAGGTTCTTTTATGATTAATGTTGAAATATATATTATCTGGAAAGTCGTTGATCGCTAGGGAGGCTTATCCCTATTGTAGAATAAATATTATTTATTTAAATAAATTAATAGTTTAATTTATTTATTTAAATAAGATTAGAATTGTTCTAATTGATTTATTCACAACTGGTTTAATATGGAGAACCTAAAGGGTCACACCATAAAAGGAAGAATAATTATTTAAGAAGTTAATGGCATAATCGTAATAATATGTTAAGTATATTTAATTTAATCTATGGTGATAGAATAAATTAAATAGCTTAGTATTTATTATTTAATATTTTAGAAATATTAAATATAAATTAATAAGAGGAGTCTTATTATTATTATTATTATTATTATTATTTTAATTTCTAAAAGAGTTTAGGAATTAATTTAATAAATGTACTCTCATTTATTCCTAATAGGATTAGGAGGAAAAATTAGTTAAAGGAGTTTAATTAATTATCCCTAATAAGATTAGGGAGCCCATTTAATTAAAAGAGTTTAATTAAATAATACCTTATTTTAATAGGGTTACTTGATATCTTTATAAGAGGAGTCTTATATCAGATATCAAACATACGTTATTCCAATGGTTGGAGAGTACGCTTCTTTTCTATGAGAGATAGAAAAACTAGAATTTTGTCAAATACCCATCTTCTTGAATTCTTCTTTTTCCTTGGTGGATCACCTCTAGAGGCCAAACACTTGGGTGGCTAACGTTGATCAAAGGAAGGAACCAAACCCGGTGGATTCAAGTTGAACGCGAAAAGGATTGGAGGTGAACTTGTACCTGAGGAAGCTCGGATCTTCAAGGGTATGATTCTTGTTCTTTCTTTTTCGTTTAATTAATAATTGCACATAAAGGGTGATCCGGGTATATGGTTTGTAAAAATGTTAAACTCTGATTTCTTCACGTTTCCGCTATTTTATGCAATTTGATTGCGTTCATGAATATTACAAACCTAACAATATGATCTCTGGCGGAGATTCGGGATTAGAACTAGAGGGAGAGACGAATAATATCATTCACTAGTGTGTGTCCTACCTAAGCTAAATTTTCTTACTTACGTTGAGAAAATGTGATATATCAATTAACTTTTGTTTTAAAGATGTATTCTAGAATGATATCTGAAATACAGGAAATGAGCAATGGGAAAATCATGATACAAAGGAAATAACCGAGAAGGTACAATTCGGAAAGAAAGCAAGGTATTCTCATCTCAATATTTCTTGGGAAAAGTTTCAAAAACTATTCAATGACAAGTACTTTCTTGAAAGTATTCATCATATGAAGGAGGTAGAGTTTATTAGACTAGAATAGAACAACATGATTATGTCCCAGTACGAGGCTAAGTTCGCAGAGTTATCTAGGTTTGCACCTCATTTGGTAGAGAATGAGAAACGTATGACGCGAATGTTTCTAAGAGGTTTAAAACCCGAAATTCATCAATACCTCATTTCTCACAATTTTTCTCTATATTCAGATGTTGTGAACAGAGCTCAATTATTAGAGCGAGATAATGAGTATGTTCAACCGAGGGACCACAACTAGGGTCATACCAGTAACAGCAACATCGGAACAATAACAACCAGCGGGGAGGAAAATATCTGGACAAAAGCGGTAACAACTCTAGTGGTAATCGTGGCCATGATAGTAGAAGAAGTGAGTCGGGGGGAGATTTTAAAAAGAGAAAGTACAACAATGACAACGTGAAGACGTCAGCACCAGCATCAACTGTTCCTAGGGGAGGAGAACGACCACCGGTATTATGTTATAAATGTGGGAAAGAGGGACACATCAACCCAAACTGCCCACAACAATCCAAGGTGTGTTATAGTTGTGGACAAGAAGGGCATATAGCTAAAGATTGTCCTATAGCGAAATCAAGTCCAGCGGGAATGGTGACTCCAAAAGCTATCCCGGACAAGACAAAGTCGGTGGTTCCTGGAAGAGCGTTTGTCATGACTGCCCAAAATATGAGGAAACCGAACGAGGTGATCACGGGTAAGCTAATCATAAACTCTTGCAAAGTTTATACCTTACTAGATACCGGTTCTACCCATTATTTTATCTCTCTTGCTTGTGCTCAACGTTTGAACTTGACTCTGGAAAAATTAGTCTTTGATTTATTTGTTGAGACTCCGTTAGGAGAAACTTTTATTACATCTACTGTTTATGAATCTTGCTTGATTTAAGTTGGGACCATCACATTGCCTGTCGATCTTATTTCTTTGAAAATACTTGCATTTGATGTGATTTTAGGGATTGATTGGTTAACCACTCATCATGTCAAAATTGATTATTTTCGTAAGGTTGTTAGTTTTCATATTCCTAACCAACCTGTTATGCGAATTTAAGCAACCAAACCACTAAAGTCAATCACTGTCATATCAAGCCATAAAGCCATTCGTTTATTGAAAAACGGATGTCAAGCTTTCTTAGCCCATGTCATAGACTTGAACAAAAATACGTCAGATTTGAATTATTTCTGTTGTTAGTGAATTTCCTGACGTATTTCCTGAAGAACTTCCCGGTCTACCCCCAGAACGTGAAGTTAAATTCTTTATTGACCTTGAACCTGGTACAAAACCTATTTCTAAAACCCCATATCGAATGGCTCCTACTGAACTTCAGGAGTTAAAGGTCCAACTACAGGAGTTGTTAGACATCGGTTTCATTCATCCTAGACATCGGTTTCATTCAGGTAGTAAGAGTGTAGCTGGGTCAAGCGAGATAACAGAGGAATAGTGTGATGGTCTGAGACTGTGAAAGTTTCTCAATACATTATAAAACTACATGACATGCAATATATAATTGTATTGAGGACCTAAGATGGGTGTGTCGCATATTATATGTCACTTAATAATTAATTTTGGTGATCAATAATAGGGTGATGAGAACCTAACTTTGAAAGCGTCAAAATGCACTCCATTAGAATGAGGAGGGTAGAAATCTTCTCATGCTTCTTTGGAGACTTGAAATATTTGCTGCTGTATTTTATAGGGCATTATAATAATTTGAGTATGAATATTGTCGTATTATATACGTAACAATATTTCTATTGAAACTCACAGCTTATGTGTTATCGTATTTTGCACAATAATTCAACAGTTGTATAAATGAAGTTTGTATTTAAATTCTGTACCGTTTATCTGGCGACTCAAAATGAGTTGTGTATACCTATTTTGGGGGCGTCACAAATGGTATCAGAGCTTAGGGATATGATCTCTAGTGGAGATTCGGGATTAGAACTAGAGGGAGAGACGAGTAATATCATTCACTAGTGTGTGTCCTACCTAAGCTGAATTTTCTTACTTACGTTGAGAAATTGTGATATATCAATTAACTTTTATTTTGAAGATGTATTCTAGAATGATATCTGAAATACAGGAGATGAGCAATGGAAAAATCATGATACAGAGGAAATAACCGAGAAGGTACAATTCGGAAAGAAAGCAAGGTATTCTCATCTCAATATTTCTTGGGAAACGTTTCAAAAACTATTCAATGACAATTACTTTCCTGAAAGTATTCATCATATGAAGGAGGTAGAATTTATTAGACTAGAACAGAACAACATGATTATGTCCCAGTACGAGGCTAAGTTCGCGGAGTTATCTAGGTTTGCACTTCATTTGGTAGAGAATGAGGAACGTATGACGCGAATGTTTCTAAGAGGTTTAAAACTCGAAATTCATCAATACCTCATTTCTCACAATTTTTCTCTATATTCAGATGTTGTGAATAGAGCTCAATTATTAGAGCGAGATAATGAGTATGTTCAACCAAGGGACCACAACTAGGGTTATACCGGTAACAGTAATTATCGGAGCAATGACAACCAGCGAGGAGGAAAATATCTGGACAAAAGCGGTAACAACTCTAGTGGTAATCGTGGCCATGATAGTAGAAGAAGTGAGTCGGGGGGAGATTTCAAAAAGAGAAAGTACAACAATGACAACGTGAAGACGTCAGTACCAGCATCAACTGTTCCTAGGGGAGGAGAACGACCACCAGTATTATGTTATAAATGTGGGAAAGAGGGACACATCAACCCAAACTGCCCACAACAATCCAAGGTGTGTTATAGCTGTGGACAAGAAGGTCATATAGCTAAAGATTGTCCTGTAGCGAAATCAAGTCCAACGGGAATGGTGACTCCAAAAGCTATCCCGGACAAGACAAAGTCGGTGGTTCCTAGAAGAGCGTTTGTCGTGACTGCCCAAAATATGAGGAACCCGAACGAGGTGATCATGGGTAAGCTAATCATAAACTCTTGCGAAGTTTATACCTTACTAGATACCGGTTCTACCCATTCTTTTATCTCTCTTGGTTGTGCTCAACGTTTGAACTTGACTTTGCAAAAATTAGTCTTTAATTTATTTGTTGAGACTCCGTTAGGAGAAACTTTCATTATATCTACTGTTTATGAATCTTGCTTGATTTAAGTTGGGACCATCACATTACCTGTCGATCTTATTTCTTTGAAAATACTTGCATTTGATGTGATTTTAGGGATTGATTGGTTAACCACTCATCATGTCAAAATTGATTATTTTCGTAAGGTTGTTAGTTTTCATATTCCTAACCAACCTGTTATGCGAATTTAAGCAACCAAACCACTAAAGTCAATCACTGTCATATCAAGCCATAAAGTCATTCGTTTATTGAAAAATGGATGTCAAGCTTTCTTAGCCCATGTCATGGACTTGAATAAAAATACGTCAGATTTGAATTATTTCTGTTGTTAGTGAATTTCCTGACGTCTTTCCTGAAGAACTTCCCGGTCTACCCCCAGAACGTGAAGTTAAATTCTTTATTGACCTTGAACCTGGTACAAAACCCATTTCTAAAATCCCATATCGAATGGCTCCTATTGAACTTCAGGAGTTAAAGGTCCAACTATAGGAGTTGTTAGACATCAGTTTTATTCGTCCTAGACATTGGTTTCATTCAGGTAGTAAGAGTGTAGCTGGGTCAAGCGGGGATAATAGGGGAATTATGTGATGGTTCGAGACTGTGGAAGTTTCTCAATACATTATAAAACTACATGACATGCAATATATAATTGTATTGAGGACCTAAGATGGGTGTGTCGTATATTATACATCACTTAATAATTAATTTTGGTGATCAATAATAGGGTGATGAGAACCTAACTTTGAAAGCGTCAAAATGCACTCCATTAAGGAGGGCAGAAATCTTCTCGTGCACCTTTGGAGACTTGAAAAATTTGCTTCTGTATTTTATAGGGAATTATAATAATTTGAGTATGAATATTGTCGTATTATATACGTAATAATATTTCTATTAAATCTCACAGCTTATGTGTTGTCGTATTTTGCACGATAATTCAACAGTTGTATAAATGAAGTTTGTATTTAAATTCTGTACCGTTTATCTGGCGACTCAAAATGAGTTGTGTATACTTATTTTGGGGGCGTCACAAATGGTATCAGAGCTTAGGGATATGATCTCTGGCGGAGATCCAGGATTAGAACTAGAGGGAGAGACGAGTAATATCATTCACTAGTGTGTGTCCTACCTAAGCTGAATTTTCTTACTTACGTTGAGAAATTATGATATATTAATTAACTTTTGTTTTGAAGATATATTCTAGAATGATATCTGAAATACAGGAGATGAGCAATGGGAAAATCATGATACAGAGGAAATAACTGAGAAGGTACAATCCGAAAAGAAAGCAAGATATTCTCATCTATTTGAACTACCAGTTACGTAAATTTCAAGGGCGAAATTTCATAAAGAGGGGAGATTGTAAGACCCTAAATTTTATGAAATGAAAGTATTCAATTTTCTTATAATTATTATTCTATTTAGTAAATGGTTAAATTGATAAAAGGTTAAAGTTAAGGGTGATATGTGAAAATTTTACAAAGTAAGCAAGTTATCATAAAATATTCGTTTGGTCGGGGAATATTCTTTTGTCGGGGAATATCCGTACGACGACACAATTATTGGTGGACCCCACAACGGAATAATTGTCGGATTTAGAAAGCGACATAAATAACTTTTTTATAAAAATAACGGCAAAAGTTTTACCGTTAACTATTGAAATACCCGGTGATAAAAGTACAGTAATACGCGTGGTTGCACAGTAGCACACGGTATTGTACGATATTTTTGATTATTGATGCTTACGTGAGAAGTCACTAAGTTATACTTAATTATTGCAACTGTAGTTGATGCATAGTATCTCATATTATTGATTCAATTATTGTCACAGTACCATCTGCACAATATTTTATATTATTAAATTAATAATTGAGATAACAAAGTTATTCATATTATTATTTGTATTATTGACAATATCTAGAAAGTTCTGTCGAGGAAAGAGGTTTGGTCACCTAATTGTGCGCCAATAAGGAGAAGTCCTTATTGGAAAGCCCCCTCTTTCCTGAGAATGATCTGGTTGTTAATATTGTGAGTTATAATATTAATGATGAATAAATATTATTAAAAATGTGTTTAGTGAAGCTAAGTGAATTGAGATAAATAGATGAGTTTTTTCTGAAGTATTTGTTGTAAATTTGGCTTATTACATGGATCCCCAGTTACTCATTTTTCAAAATCGTCTGTAGAAAGTTTCTCAGTTTTGGTTTTATTATTACTATAATAGTAATAAAATAGAAAACTTTTTATATAAAATAGAAAACTTGTTATAAATAGAATATATTATATTTTATTATATTCCATAGTACTGCATAGTGTTTGCATAGTACTGCATAGTGTTTGAATAGTAATGCATAGTGTTGGCATAGTATTGCATAGTATTGTATATTATTTTTATAGTACTGTATAGTGTTGCATAAAGTACTGCATAGTATTTGCGTAGTGCTGCATAGTGAAAAAAAATTTGATTTTGCACTGAATTCGTCCGTAAAGGTTTGCTGTGCAGTCCGTGATTTCTTTTCCTAAATAATATCATTTCATTCTCCTATAAATAGGATGCTTAGTTTAAAAATAAAAATCACACCAGAATCAGAGAATTCTTCTTCTATAATATTGAGCGTATTTCTTTTGAGTTAAGGAAACTTTGAGTGTAGCAAATAGTGCAAGTTTTTCTTCAAAAATATATCCACTATACCAGCCAAAAGTACTCTTTTTTTAAGGTAAGGGGTATTATTTATTTCATATTTGCTTACGATATTATTTTTCGTATTCGTAAGGAATTTTATTTTCGTTCAATATTCGTAAGAAATATTATTTTCGTTCAATATTCGTAAGGAAAATTATCTTCGTTCAATATTCATAGGAATATTATTTTCATTTAACAGTTGTAAGGGATATTATTTTTGTTCAATATTCGTAAGAAATAATATTTTTTTCTATACTCTGTAGTATGTAAGTAATATTATTTCGTTTCATATTCCTAATTTTACACTTATTTTGATAAGTATTGCTTCTATACTCCTTGAAATTAGTAGAATATCCTTGAAATTTACGCTTCATCTAGTATCGTTTCACCGAAATATTTTTTTGGACATTCTTGTTAAATTTTAATATTTTCATGTCGAAGTACTATTCATAGGTACTATTCATATATACGATACTATTCATACGGTACTATTCACAGAATACTATTCACTCGGGTACTATTTACCCGAGATACTATTCACGATAAAAATTGATTTCTTTTCAGTCCAAATTATTTTTGATACATGAATATTATTCTTGAATTTTACTCCACAAAGCAGTTGACAATTTGGATATTCTTAAACTTTGGATAAATTGAATTATAAATCTTTAAAATTTATCCTTGATCTCACTTAATTGAATTCTTATATCATTGTCATCATCCTCATGCTTATATTGTAATGAAAGTCATCTTTGGCCCGTAGTGCATAGATGGAATGTTGATTGGTATGATTATGACCAAGAATTATGTAGGTATAATCATGACCTATAATGTTACAAATAATAAGGTAAAAGTTCTCTTTAGCCTAAAGTGCAAAGAAGAAATGTTGATTGATATCTTTAGTCATAGTGCATAGATGGACTGTTGATTGATAGCTTTGGTCGTAGTGCAAAGATGAACAAGTGTATGATATGATCATAACCACTAGTAATACTAACAAATATCCTTGGCCCGTAGTGCATAGATAATTCGATGATGTGTTTGGCAGGATCGTGACCATTGGTTTTACAGTTGAATGTCTTTGGCCGTAATGCACTGACAGACAATTGATTGGTATGATCATGACTATTGATTTTATAGTTGAATATCTTTGGCCCGTATGGCAAATATAGACAACTGATTGGTATGATCATTGTTATTACATTTGAATATCTTTAGCCTTTGGGGTAAGGATATTGAGTAAATGTTCTATTAAGCCTTTGTGGTAAGGAGAAACTGTTCATTTACATGATTATAAATATGAATTGTGAATTTAACTATAATCTTTAGTGGTTCAGGTGAAGACAGATGATGAAAGTTCTCTTTGTCTTGGGTACAACTAAGAACTGTTAATGGGTATTACAGTAATGAAATATTAACGATGGACTTTTAATTTGGAGAAGATAGTAGACATTATGTTCTACTTGACTCTTCTAATGGATTGTTGATTCCTCTACAATTATGGTTGAAAACTTTTATTATCCACCATAAGTTCTAAATATTTGATTTAGTACTGAAGAAGGCTATTGATAAATTAAGTATCTTAGTCATAATATTCTTTACTTGGCTATTTGTGCTCACCATTTTGCTTCACAATTCCTTTCAGGTATTAAGAGTGTAGCTGGGTCGAGTGGGGATAACAGGGGAATAGTGTGATGGTCCGAGATTGTGGAAGTTTCTCAATACATTATAAAACTGCATGACATGCAATATATAATTGTATTGAGAACCTAAGATGGGTGTGTCGTATATTATACGTCACTTAATAATTAATTTTGGTGAACAACAATAGGGTGATGAGAACCCAACTTTGAAAGCGTCAAAATGCACTCCATTAGAATGAGAAGAACGGGAATCTTCTCGTGCTCCTTTGGAGACTTGAAATATTTCCTGCTATATTTTATAGGGTATTGTAATAATTAGAGTATGAATATTGTCGTATTATATACGTAACAATATTTCTATTGAAACTCATAGCTTATGTGTTGTCGTATTTTGCACGACAGTTCAACAGTTGTATACATGAAGTTTGTATTTGAATTCTGTACCGTGTATCTGGCGACTCAGAATGGGTTGTGTATACCTATTTTGGGCGTCACACTTACCTAAGGTGTATAACCTACAACTTTGATACCAACTGTAACGACCCCAAAATCTGGACAAATCCACTTTCGTCTTTGGTCGTTAACAATACATTTACATTCTAACTTTACATCATTAATCGATGATATAATCAATAAAATGCGGATAAATTTAAAAATTTTCTATCTTGATTCTTTATTTCCCTTAATCACAACCTTTACGGTTACATATCTCAGAATCACGTTTATTTTATGACATACTTTATCAAACTTATCATATAAGTTCACACATCCCAATACAATATCCTTTATATATCGTATAGTACAATGTTTACAATCTGACACTAAATACACATCATAGTCTGCCAACTACATACATTGAAAACCCTGAGCATGGTTCAAAACTTTTTCTTGCTAAAGAAAGTTTATTTTCTTGCATGCCTTCTGATCCTTACCATTAAGATGGTAGATAATATCTCATTGTATCTTTAACCTGCAAAAAGGTTAATTTTGCAAGATTGAGCTCAATAGCTCAACAAATCAAATAGTTTTCATACTTCAGATAGCACATAATATCATGCTCAGTTTGTACAATCATAACCATTCTAATATATCGTACATGTTGCATCTCACATATCAAGTATAAAGACTGAGTTCCTTAACTCAATCAACATAGTCATAGATTGACTTTCGCATTTCATATACATATCATATATAATTCAACATACTCATAACAGTACAAATTTCAATCAATCAGTTATCAAGTTCATTGTAAAAACCCAACTTTTATGAATAAAGTGGAATTTTCTCTATTTATTATTTTGAAATAATAAGGGGTTGATTTGATTAACGTGGTTAGTTATGGATAAAATGCGCAAATATTTTAAATAAGCAAGTGGTTATAAAATATTCATTGTTGTCGGAAAATATTCGTTTGGTCGTGGAATATTCTTGCTGTTGGGGAATATTCGTACGACGGCGCATCCATTTGTGGGCTCCATAACGAAAAAATGTCGGATGAAGAAAACGACAAGAATGAGTTTTCTAAAAATAACAGCGTAGTTGTTACCATTAACACTGTTGAAATACCCGATGGTTAAAGTAAAGTAATACGCAGTGTTGCACAGTAGCACACAGTATTACACAAATAATTGATTCTTACGTAAGAAGTCACTACTCAATAATTGTTACAGTAATTATTGTTCAATATTTTATTTTATTGATTCAATAATTGCTACGTTGATATTTTATATTATTGATTCAATAATTGTCATTGCACAACATTTCAAATTATTAGATCAATAATTTATATTATTTGAATAATATTATTAGATAGCATTATTGGCAATGTCTAAGGAAGTTCTGTTTAGGAAAGGGGTTTGGTCACCTAATTACGGGCCATTAAGGAGAAATCTTTATTGGAAAGCCCCCTCTTTCTTGGGAACGACCTGGTTGTCAATATTGTAGTTTTGTAATATTATTTGTGAATAATTAATTATTGATTTATATGAAAAGAAAATTTTTATTTAATGTGGATATAAATAGAGGAATTTTTAGAAAAGTGACAATTGTTAAAAATTAATATTTTTATCTTTTCTGATAAAATAATTCATTCAAATATATTATTATATTATATTATAAATGTATAATGTGATAATATAATAATATAATAATGATAATTTTACAATGAATGCACGACATATGAATAAATGAGGGAAAATAGAGCAAATTGGGTCCGGAGTATTTTTGTTACAAAAAATATGTTAAATATATTGGTGGGCTCCATTTTTGACTAAAATTTTATTATAGCCTACAAGTTCGTCCGTATGTAAATTTCGGTCATTTTTCGTGCGGAATTTAGAAAAATTTTCTTCTACAAAGTTGTAGATAATTAAATTTTCTATTAAATAGACATAAAATTTGTATTTTTTTGATAAAAGGGTTATTTATTATGAATTATTGAAGTTCCGAAATATTGGGTCCAAATTGATTTTGTTATAATAAATACTAAAAACATATTTTGTGAGTTGGTGGGCCCCACTTGTTGTAAAATGCTGATTGTTGATTTTTCAAAGTGGACGTGAATGTTTTTAATAAATATTAATATTTTATTAATTTTTCTGCTTTGGTGTTCTAAGCATTTTCTTATAAATAGGGTGCTTAGGTTAGAATTGAAAATCACACTAGAATCAAAAAATTTCTCTCTATAATATCGAGCGTATTTTTGTGAGTATTTAGATACTTTGAGAGTTGATAAGCAGTGCAAATTTTTTTCAGCATTATATCCGATATTTCAGTCAGAAGTACTTGTCTTTTGGGGTAAGGGATGCTATTTTTTTCATAAATGATGTTATTTCTTTTATTATCATTATACCGAAATATTGACATGAATTTTATTGTGAAATTTTTACCTTTTCGTGTCGAGGTTACTATTCACGTATACGGCACTATTCACGAATACGACACTATTCACAAAAAAATTAAATTTTCTTTTCTTTGTCCAAGTTGTCTATTATGGTTACTATCTTTGATTGTATCCATGTTTTGATCTTCATTCTTGAATTTTGCTCCACAATTGTTTATTATGGAATGTTTTTGAACTTGGATAAACTAAAGTACGAATCCCTAATCTTTGTCCTTTTATCTTATTGAATTCGTTGTCTTTAAAATATTTTTATCATCCTTAGTCCTAAATGATGATATAACTGAATATATTTGGTTTGTAGTGCAAAGATGAATGATTACCTGATGAATATATTTGACCCGTAGTGCAAAGATGGACATGTGTTGAGATGAACATGACCACTGGTGATACTAACGAATACCCTTGGCCCGTAGTGCATAGATAATTCGTTGAATCGAAATATTTATTGAATGATGCTACAGGGATAAAATATTGATGATGGACTTTTAAATCATAGAAGATAGTAGATTTCATATTCTACTTGACTCTTCTAATGGATTGTTGTTTCCGTTGCAGTTGTTGATCTAAAACTTCTTGTCTATTATATTCTATCAGATTTTTTCATGTTGAGGACTAAGGATAATTTATTCTACATTATCTTAGTCATAATATTTTTTATTGGGCTAGTTGAGCTCACCATTTCCTTGTTATTCTATTTTTCTTCTCAGGAGGCGAGAATATAGTGGGAACTAGTCGGGGTGTGGAGTGATGTTTCAAAACAGTTATTTTAGCAGTCCTCACTATTTTGTAAAATAGTGTATTAATAATTGTAATGAGGACTTATTTGAGTTTGGATATTGTCTAGAAGATAATATTTGTATTTAAACTCACAGCATATGTGTTGTCGTATTTTGCACGACAATTGTAATAATGAAGTTGTAGTTATTTTCTTTACCATATATTTGGCGACTCAGAATAGGTTGTGTGGACCTATTTTGGGGGCATTACATTCTTATAGAAAATAGGAACTGAAAGACTTGCCTTAAAGCATTCCTTGCACATTTATGAAAGATTGCCCTTCAAATATCCTACACCATTCAATTACAATAACATACCAATTAGCCACTAAACGACACTTTTCAGTCGATTATGTATGCTTTGTCTTACGTTTTACAAACCTTTTCTTTTAACTTGTTACACCATGATCATTTAGGTGTTTAATTCTTACTAGTTAGGACATTATATTGTCCAATTGGTTTAATTGTATTAGCATTCACCTTACATATCAATACGCTTATCTCTAATCAACTTTTGATGTTCATTTAAGCACTCAAGACTTGTCATGACTCCATACTATGAGTCTAACATTTATTTCATACTTCAGAATATTTCTTAAGCCAATCTTTACGATTCTTCATTTGCTTAACATTTAGTTAAGTATTTAAATCTTCTCATCCTACCTCTTTCTAAACATTAAACTCATTAAAATTACTTAAATTAAGTACTTAAAGCTTCTCATTATATCACATTATGCGAATAGCTTTCATTAGGATTAGTTGAATTACTCCATCTATATGCTTTCAAATTCTTCTTTTAATTTGTTACTTAATATTTTGTTAAGTGTTTAAAACTTCCCATTACTCCTTATTAGGTGAGTAATGATTACTAAAATTGATTTACATTAAGTTTCCTTGAGCCATACATTGAAGCTTTCTTTACTGGGCCTAATCAGCTACCGGCGCGGCCGACCCACTTTTGACCTTGCCACTAGTGCGACAACGCTGCAACGCGGCGGCGCTGCAACGGCGCCCAGATTCACTTAATTTCCAACGCGGCCGCACTGGAATACAGATTCAGTTTCTGTAGTTCGCAATATGAACTCTATTTTCATTCGGAATCTAATTCTTCCTCATCTAAGGTCCAAATTAATTGATTTTTGACTCTATGAACTCGTTAAACACTGAACTACACATCTACGGGACAATTATAACATTTCAGAAGCTTCAGTAAACCATTTTAAATACCCAAATTCAGTGGTCATGCTATATTTTTTTGTTTTGACATGTTTTACTAAATCTTCCACTATAGATTCGTTTTAAATCCATTTTGGTTCATTCAAACCGGAAAATCTTTGTATCTGAGAGGAGTATAATATACAACCATCCAACCAGATTTCTAAACACACCCACACCATCATTATAACCCTTAAAACAGACCAATATCTCCACAAACAGTCCATAACTCCATTTTTCTCCTTTACACATAAATTCAAATTGGTTGCTTTGATTTCAGATATAAATAACACTAACAGATTAACATTTAATTTGAAATAGCAAACTTGAATTCTTCTTAATCTTGTAAAATCAAATAACAACTCAAATTGAAAACTTAAGGAAATAAGATTTCAAACCTTTCTTACCTATTGGATCTTCTTTAGTTTTAATTAGGTGATCTAATACTTGATCAACCCATTCTTCTTCTCCTTGATTCTCCAAAGCCTCTTTCCAATTCTCACATTGAAGTCCTCTTTCTCTCTCTCACTCTAAACTCTGATTTTCTCCTTCTTAGAGTAGTGAACGGGAAGGTATAAAACTAAGAATAAATAAATTTTACGTTTGGGTTTACCTGCCCACTTTTACTTCTCCTTCTTTATTTTAATTGATTAACACTTTTTACTTTGTCTGCTAAATCATTTAGCCAGCTCCACTTCTCCAATTAGATCCCATATGAAATATGAAGTTACATTCATAATTAGAATAAACATCTCTATTAAAATAAATATTTTTATTAAAATAATTAATATTTTTTCCGCTAATTATTTTAATAAATTAAACAATTATTATATTTAATTTCTTTCCTTCTATAAATTGTCTCAAGACAATTTATTTAATCTATACATTTAACCACCACTTAAATTTTAATTTATTTTATTAATCTTAACACCAATATTTATTTATAGATATATTGATTTTTTTTCTCACCTCGTAATCAATTTATAATCGTTTGGCATAATATACTATATTAGGCCATTACATTAATGTATCACGTTTATATGAAATACATCAACTCTCTCATTTTATTAAACCAAATATATTTACGTTAATTCACTATTTTAATTAAGTGAATTAACTACATCATTTATGAAATCTAAATCATAGTAACTCCATTGCCATTCAAGGCCTGCCACTCACATTTTAATTTAATCTCAATGAATCATTATTAATTAATTGATTTTCTTCACTTCTATATTCCATTTCATAACTAATTTCATTCACTTTCTTTAATAGTTTAATTAACTATTAACTCTTATTTTTCCAATCTATGTATATATATCTCCTTTATACACACATAATTTCTTCAAACCAAATCACATATCCCAAAACACATATTTATTCTAACCCGACACATCACATAATAAAAATTTTATTTATTAAATTCTTATTTTAATAATTTTTGAAAATCCAAGTTGTCACAGCAAAATCCTAATTTGGACATTCAATTCGATTAGGTCATATGTTTGCCCTAATTTGTAGTTGGACCCACAATACCATTACATACTAAATACTTCTTTTGTTCTAAAATTAGAGGCAAAATCTTAAAATTTAAAATTGATATGAAGTTATTTAGTTTTAACACAAACAAATATAGCAATTGTAAACTAACTATAAAATACTACTCTTAATTATCATATTTGTTCTTTTTAAAACTTGAACAAAATTATTCAATTTTAAGTTTTAGGATTTCATGAATTGACTCTAAAAAATTTAAATATATTTCTAATTTTGAAACGGAAGTAGTATAATATATTTAATGCTTTGGGAATAAGTTATTAAGTATACTATGTCATCAAGGTTTTGTTTGATAAAACTGAATGTTAAAATCTGAATAATATAGAACATCTGTCTAGAATTGTATCTAAATAAAAAAAATATTATTTGATAATTAATTTTTTCAAAATATCTGAATAATAGTATTTTTACTATTTTAACCATGTTTATTTGCATATCAATTTTTTTGCCTCTTTCCAGAACGAGAAAAACCCAATTCCCCCAAAATCCCTCCCCCTCCCCCGAACTCGGCGTGGATCTGCTTCTCTTCTCAATTCACCCTCCAATTTTACTCCTCCATTCTCCAAACCCCACCTCCCCTCTGCTGAAATGTTTCTTTCCTTCATTATTGCCCCTCCAATGGTGTCTTCAACTTCCTTTCTCTCCATTTTCTGCATCTTTCATGAAAACCCATTTTTCTCACCCTCTGTGTGTTCCTCCACTTCTACATCCTTGTCAAAACAGCTCAATCCCAATTCTTAGTTGTTACCAAGCTTTCTAATTTTTTCAATTTGTGGCCAAGTTTGAGCGTCGTGACTTTTCTTGCCCTTGGAAATGGAGCTCGATCCTGATGTGTTTGCATCGGTGGCCGCCGTTGGTGGTGGCAAGGCGAGAACTGGGTTTGGGGCAATTTTGTCAGCTGGGACTTTTGTTTCGAATCTTGTGATTGAGTTCGTGGCGATTTTTGTTCTTTATTGGGATTTTGTTTTGGATAAATTTGGGGATACAAGAGGAATTTTGTAATATTGAAAATATTATTTTGGTCTAAAAAAAGACAACTTTTATTCATATTGGCCTTTGAATAGTTTAAATTTAATTTTATATCTTGAGACATTAAAAAGAAAAAAAAAATTATCAAACAAGTTTAGCCTTACCGAATAAAGGCACATCTATTAAAAAGCATTTAGACCTTATCAAAAACCACGTAAGTATATTTAAGAATACCGTTCAGGTCTCTCTCCCCCTGACAGTAAGGCTGTAAAATAAGCAAATAGTTCGGGCTTGATTCGTACTCGCTCGACTAAAAGTTCGATTCGAGCTCGACTCGAAATATAAATGAGTCAAATATGAGCAAATTTTAAAATTCGATAAATTACTCGAACCTCTTCAAATTGTAATTTTCTATTGATACTCGGATCATATTCGTTCGAAAAGTTTAAACTGCTCGGGCTCGATTCAAGATCGTGCTCGACTCAATAGCTAAATGAGCCTCAATCAAACCTTATTTTATACTCGATAAATTTTGTGAACCAAATTTGAACAACTTAATACTCAACTCGACTCGGTTCATTTACATTCTTACCTGGCAGCAACACCACCATGAAAGATAAGCACCGAATAAAAAAATATGTTTGTTACATAATCTTTTTGAAGCTTCTGAAAGGGTGATTTTTTTTCATTTTAACCCTCAAAATGATATTTTTGAACAGGTTTAGCAGTACTTTTGTCTTAATTTTTTAATAAATATTATTTTAAATAACGTTTATCATAAAAAATTAATTATAACACTATTATAAGACAAAACTAATTACAAGAAGAAAAAAAAACAAGAAATACATTACCTATTTATATTTCCGTGCACCGTCTCTCGAAATTGCATATATAAACTACTCATTCGGTATTAACTCATTTACATCTCTCTCTCCTCAATTCACTTTTGTTGTCTGCAACTATCCATTTCTCATTGTAATACCCGGCAAAAAAAATATTAAATAATAAAAATTTTCTTGTTTTAAAATATATTTATTGGACTTTGTCATTTATTTTGGGTCAAAATAGTCATTTAATTTTTGTGGGCTAATGTATTAATGAATGATGAATAATTTGAGTTGATAAAAATTGGGCAATTAAACTAATCTGGTTTATTTTATATGTGGGTCAAATTAAAATCCTATTAAAATTTAGAAAATTAATAAAATGTATTTAAATAATTAAAATATAAATCCTATAATATATTAAGAACATCATTCATCTAATATACTAAAAAGAGAGGCGGCTGCTAAAAACGAAACGACCAGATCAAGCGGAAGATTGCTTTGAAGTAAATTTTTTTGTTCTGCAACTTATAATCAAGTAAGTTAGTCATTGTTCGTTATTTTATTAATTAATTAAATTAGTGGTGATAGTTGCTTGTGCAGTGCTCTGAATTTGTTAGTTGGTAATCGTGCCAAGTATGTGTAAATTTAAGTAATCATAATAACAGTGATGGTGTAATTATACATATAAGGTACGGTTTTGTTTATATAAATAAAAAAAAATAAAAAAAATTCGTTATCATGGTGCAAGTCATGTAATCAGGATTTCATTATATATATATATATATATATATATATATATATATATATATATATATAGACCACGTTGATATGATTGCAGGATTGCCTGTGATGATTTTCATTTTTATTATATATTATATGTTAATAAATTTTTGATCATGAAACTTTTAACGAAATTAGTAAATCAATTGAAGTATGTATATTAATTTGAATTAATTAATTTTGTCGTCATAGTTATAAATTTTTTTAATAATAAAATTTAATTGTATTATATTATTAATGATTGGATTGTAATAAAATCTTATTAAATTATTTAGATTGAACGGAGAGAATTTAAACGAGTTTTTGGATTATACTTTGGGTATTACATTGCTTAATCCAGGTACGGATTCCGTACTCTTTCAGCGAGACTCTTTTGTTTTTAATTTGTTCGTTCCGTTATTCGTTTCGAAATTTAGTTTTGCCTCGCATAATTGTTCTTTCTTGAATTCGTGAGAATGTTTCATTTTGGCATTAGTATTTGAAACTAGTAGTTGTACTCTTTGGTCTAGTGTGTCATGATTAATATTTATTTCGATTTTTGTAGAAAGTACATGTTAATATTTTTGGAGACTTTATGTTGATATTTCGTTTCAGTTTAACATGTACATGTTAGAACCCCTTTGTGTTGATATTTTGTCGCATGTGTTGTGACATTATATTTTGTTAGAACACCGTAGGATATACCTGAGTTATAACCACCTGTGGGGGTACCACAGGCATGTCCTCTTGGCAACGAGGCATGACACCTTCCGTGGCGGTGTGATCAGTTCACGGCGTCTCTGTTTTGTGCTCCAGTGGGAGTTGGCCATTTGGTGATTTGTTGTGGGAGGCGTATGGGTCGACCCTAGTTTTCTGTTCTGTTCTGTTCTGCGGACTGGTGATGTTTATGCTAAACACACCTTCCGATTTTGCACGCATCTGGATTGCGCAGTTCGGTGTGTGACTTGCCTGTGTGGCATTATTTTGATTGCCTTTGTGGTATTATTTGACTTGCCTGTGTGGCAAGGTATATTACTAATTATTCTAAGCTCGGTATGAAATAACACCCAACCATTTGATTCAGCCTATTATTTCGTTGTGTTAGTTTTGTTCGTTTCGTTTCAGTTCGTTTCGTTTCATTTCATTTAATTGAGTTAGTTATTTCGGTTCATTATTTGTATTCTATATCCGTACTGGGCATTTGGGTCATGCTGTGTTTTTCTTCCGGCAAGTAATCAGGGGGATCAAGGGCAAGTGTGATGAGAGCTCCATTCATTCCAATGATTTAGAAATATTCTGTTTAGACTTGATGTGTTAGTTTACTTGAAATTGTAATAATTATTTTAGATTGTGGTTTAAGACAGTTTGAGATTTATTATGGTTGACTTGTGGTATTTATCAGTTATTAAGACCATTCTTTGTGGCTTTGAGCCTTGTTATTAAATTCATCAGTTTTGGTTATGTTTTGGGTAACCTCTATTTCTATTTCGGAAAGGGGGTGTTACACTCATCCTCGTAATTAAGAAAGATCCACAAGAAGAATCATTCAGATTTTTTGCTTTCTCTCTCTTCACCATTTTTAGATGACCAGATCTCAATTTTTGCCAAAAGTAAAGCAAGCTTCACCTTGCAAATACATCCTTTTCTGAGAAGACAATCAAGTACGTACCGAACATGTTGGATTGGGTTTCATAAAGTCTTTATTTTTAATCAGAACTTGTGATTTTTTGGATATCAAATGCGAAAGAAATGAAAGAATGGTTGTTTAGAAGACATTGAAAGTAATTTTTTTTTAATTTTATTGTGCAAGAACATTTAGTAAACCTTTTATTTAGTTGTTTTGTTTATCGATTCAGCTATAATTTCCTATCTTTTTCGCTCAGGCCAATTTAGATCAATTCAGAATTTTATTTGTTCAAGACAAACGGACTTAATAACTAACCGGTTCAAATATAAGACATTCAGATCATTAAGTAGTAAACAAAACTGATAAACAGAACATATTTTTCTATATTTCTCTTTTCTAGAAATATTACATGTTTAAATAGAGACATTTGACTCTCTATTTTTGGACAGTTACATAACTCAAGGCTAGGATCATGGCTGAGATCCTTGACCCTTAATTGAAGTAATCATACTATAATTCCTCTCATTTGTCTTTTAATCTACAGCTCACGCCAACACTCCCCCTCAAGTGAACGCATCTTCAATGTGCAACTTGTCTAGTGAGTTGTAGAACTCTTTGCTTGATACTGCCTTTGTCAGAATGTCTGCCAGTTGATCGTTGAACTTCACGAATGGAAACCAGATTATTTTTTATTCTAAATTCTCCTTAATAAAATGTCTGTCAACTTCCACATGTTTGGTTCGATCATGTTGTATAGGATTATGTGCAATAGCAATGGCAGATTTGTTATCACAGAAAAGGTCCATCTCAGATGTAGGGGTGAAACTTATTTCAGACATAAGTCTTTATAGCCATAAAAGTTCGCATAATCCTTTTGCCATCCCACAGAATTCTGCTTCGGCACTTGATAGTGCCACTACTTTTTGCTTCTTACTTCTCCAAGTGACCAAATTTCCTCCAACAAATGTAAAGTATCCTGAGGTAGATCGTCTATCTGTAGCATTTCCTGCCCAATCCGCATCTGCATAGCCATTGACCCTAAGATGATTATTCTTTAAGAACAATAGTCCTTTTCCTGGGGATGATTTTAAGTATCGTAAAATCCAAATTACTGCTTCCATATGATCTTTACTAGGTCGATGCATGAATTGGCTTACCACGCTTACTGCATAAGCTATATCTGGAAGAGTATGTGACAGATAAATAAGCTTGCCAACCAATCTCTGATACTGATATTTGTCTGTTGGGACTTGGTTTGGGTGTTCTTCAAGTTTATGGTTCTGAATAATGGGAGTGTCTGCTGGCTTACATTCCAACATTCCAACTTCACATAATAGATCTAGGATATATTTTCTTTGGGAAAGGAATATACCTCGTCTTGATCTAGCAACTTCTATTCCCAAAAAATATTTCAGGCCTCCTAGGTTTTTCATCTGAAACTCAGTGGCCAATTGCTTTTGAAGTTTGGCAATTTCCTCATTGTCATCTCCTGTGATAATCATATCATCAACATAGACAATTAACGCTGTTACCTTGCCTTGTTGATGTTTCAAGAATAGTGTATGATCTGAGTTACTCTGACGGAACCCATATTTCTTCATTGCCAAACTAAATCGTCCAAACTATGCTCGAGGTGACTGCTTTAATCCATATAATGCCCGTTGCAATTTGCACACAACCTCAGTTTTTAAGGAGGTTGTATATCTTGGAGGTATATCCATGTAAACTTCTTCTTTAAGGTTGCCATGAAAGAATGCGTTCTTTACATCTAACTGATGTAAAGGCCAGTCCAAGTTCGCAGCAAGAGACAATAGAACCCTAACTGTATTCAATTTTGCTACAGGTGAAAAAGTCTCTTGATAATCTACTCCATATGTCTGAGTGTATCCCTTCGCCACTAGTCTTGCCTTGTATCTCTCTATAGAACCATCTGCCTTGTGTTTCATAGAAAATACCCACCTACATCCAACAGTTCTCTTCCCTTTGGGAAGTGGAGCCAACACCCATGTCTGATTCTTTAATAGTGCTTTCATTTCTTCTTCTATAGCATGTGTCCATTTAGGATCGGATAGTGCTTCCTGAATAGTAGTTGGAATCTGGCATGTGGATAACTCCTTAGAGAAAGTCTTGAGAGGTTCAGGTAGCTTTTCCGTAGACACATAGTTGGTAATTGGGTACCTTGTTCCCCTTTCCTCCATGTCTGGTGAGTATCTGTTTGGTGGTTTACCACGATTGTGCCTGAAAGGTAAGATATATCCAACAGAGGACTCTATATTATTTGTAAAGGATGGTGTACTAGTATGGCTTACCTTAGGAATATTCTCAGGAGATAAGTCCGTGGATACTGTAGGAGAGGGGGGTTCTACATTTGATTTAGGCTCTTCATTAGATGTAGACCTTATGACCATTTTTGGGGTTGTCATAGGGTCATCAACTTGATTGTTCTGGTCTTCAAGCCACTCAAAGCTTAACCACTTCATCTCTTCACTTGGTGTCTCCCTCTGAAGTGAGGAAGTGGAGGAGGATGAAGAATGAAAAAGTTTAGATTCCATGAAAGTAATATCCATGGTAGTATAAAACCTCCGAGTAGTGGAATCATAACATCGATACCTTTTTTGGTGTATACCATACCCTAGAAACACACATCGACGAGCACACGGATCCAATTTGGTACGTTGATTTTTGTGAAGGTGAACATACGCCACGCAACCAAATATCCTAGGGGTTAGCATTAGAATAGATGGCAGTGAAACGAATTCGGACAGAAGTTGTAGAGGAGTCCTAAACTTTAAGAGTTTAGATGGAAGGCGATTGATGAGGTACACAGCAGTGGTGACTGCATTTGTCTAATGGTGAGCTGGAACATGAGCATTCAGAAGGAGAGCCCGAGCCGTTTCAAGGATGTGCCGATTTTTCATTCAGCGACTCCATTTTGTTGTGGAGTTTGAGGACATGACGTCTCGTGAATGAGACCATGTTTTTGAAAGTAGGTTATGAACTAATGATTTACATATTCCTCACCATTATCCGAGCGAAGAACACGAATTGAAGAGTCAAACTGTGTCCGAACCATAGCATGGAATGACTGAAAGATACTACATACTTCATCCTTATTTTTTATTAAATAAAGCCAGGTCATCCTAGTGCAATCAACAATAAACAACACAAACCAACGCACTCCAGAGATAGTAGGTAAAGGGGAGGGACCCCATACATCAGAGTGAATTAAAGCAAATGGAGTATCACTTTTATTCAAGCGTAATGGATAGTTGATACGATGACTTTTTGCCAACATACAAGCATCACAATGAAAACTTGACAAATCCACATTCGAGAATAAACTAGGAAATAAATGTTGTAAATACCCAAACGAAGGATGACCTAAACGACGATGCCACAACCATATCTGTTGGATCTTGGACTCTTGAGAGGACACCTGGTGTGCACGACCCATACAGAAGTCTTCCATGTAGTATAATCCCCCCTTCCTAGAACCACGCCCAATTATCTCCTTGGTGAGAATATCCTGAAGAAAACAAGAATTAGGATACATTAATACCATACAGTTTAAATCTCTAGTAACTTGGCTCACAGATAAGAGTTTGTGAGATAAGGAAGGAACAAGTAGAGTATTTATCAATTGTAATGAAGGTGATAAAGTCACTGAACCAACCCCTGTGACAGGTGAAACAATTCCATTTGCATTAGCAATACTGGTGCGTCGGGGAGATGATCGATAGGTAAAATCTACAGGGTCAAATGTCATATGGTCTGTGCCCTGAATTAAGAGGCCATGTAGCACTATCCAGTTCATCACCATGACTATGTTGGGCATGACAAGAAATACCTGAGTATGGAAGAAAGGCATTCACATGAGGCAGGTCATTGGAAGGAATGAGAGACAAGTGTGGTTTAGCTGTAACCACAACAGCTTTTCCTGTACCACCATTAACCTGTGTTGTTTCTTTTTTCTTTTTTTCTTGAAATTCAGGCCACCAATCAGGATACCCATGCAATTGCCACGGGTATGCTTAGAGTTCCCACAATGAGAACATTTCATAATATTTGAAGAGGATCGAGAATTTTTTGAGGAACCCGAACCAGTTCGGCCAGACCCTTGACTAAGCTTGAGACCGCGAGAGGCAAGCACGGCTCCAGCAGTAACTTCAGAATCAACCGTATTCATCACCACCTAGCGGAGAGCTTCGCCGAACATGAGCATAGGCTTGCTCCACAGAAGGAAAAGGATGCATCTGCAGTACATCACTCTGGATGTTGTCAAGTCTATCGTCCAGACCATCCAAGAACGCGTAGACTCGGTCTTCCTGAAGCAGATTATTGAACTTTTGTATATCAGTTGGGCACTCCATTGGATTCGGTCTGCGAAAGTCAATCTCATGCCATAATCCTTGTAAATCAGTATAATATTTTTCCAAGGATCCACCACCTTGCCGGAGACGGGAAACATGCCGCCTGAGTTCATATACCTGTGATGTATCTCCCCCATCAAAATAAGTTGTAGCAACTACATCCCATACCTGTTTAGCCGTAGGAAATTGAATGAAATTGCTAATTAGAGTCGGGTCCATTGAGTTAATTAACCAGCCTTTGACAATTGCATTATCCGTTCGCCACTTTTGGTAAGATATATCAGTCGGAGATGGAGGAAGTAATTCTCCATTGATGTAGCCCAATTTATCCTTCCCGGAGATATACATCTCCATCACCTGGGACCATAGAGCAAAGTTGGAACCATCCAACTTAATTCCGATTGGAGCAGCGGCAGGTTCTGGAAAATTGGTTGGTGTTTGAGCCTTGGACAGGGCTTCGGCCATCTTGGTTGTAAAGAGGTCAGAAAGGGTTGTGTTTGGATCAAGGTAGGTATCACCAGATTCAGGAGAGGTAATCGAGTCTCCCATCTGGCTATTTGGGTCTCCCATCTTTGAGAGGTATGTACAATATGTAATTAGTAAGTATTATAGAGATAGTTTATACCAGAAATCTATTCTGCTCTGATACCATGATAAACAGAACATATTTTTCTATATTTCTCTTTTCTAGAAATATTACATGTTTAAATAGAGACATTTGACACTCTATTTTTGGACAGTTACATAACTCAAGGCTAGGATCATGGCTGAGATCCTTGACCCTTAATTAAAGTAATCATACTATAATTCCTCTCATTTGTCTTCTAATCTACAGCTCACGCCAACAAAAACAGTCCATTTCTTTCTTTCTCTCCCATCTCAGGTCTCCCTACCCATGGCAGCAACACCACCACCTCCCGGAGAAGATCACGATGTCTACGACGACAAAGAAAAAGATCTCGATGTGGACTATCACTCTACCTCATCCTCCAATCTCGCCGCCCAAACATGCTCCCTCCATCGGCATCCGTTGGTGTCTAAAATATATTCTTTCCGTTCCATATTCTTTGATCATTGTTGACTTTTTAAAATTAATTTAAGATATCTTTAAACTCAAAATTGACATAGATTCTTTTGATTTAATCAATAAAACAATAAATATTGTAAACTATTTAAAAAGTATTACTCATTATAAGTTCTATTGCTTGAGTCATCTCAATTTTGAATTTGAAAATATCTTAAAATGACTTTCAAAAGTCAATAATGATCCTATAATTTAAAATGGAAGGAGTGTATATATATATATATATATATATATATATATATATATATATATATATACACACACACACACATAAGGTCTGGATCTTAAGCTCACCCCTTATTTAACTCACCCGAGCTCACCCCTCCTTTAGCGACGGACCCGGCGACGGTTCGGTCATACAACCGTCTTCTATACTTTTAGCGACACTATATGTTGTTCGTCGTTAAAAGTATAGACGACGGTTGTATGACCGAACCGTCGCCAGGTCCGTCGCTAAAGAGGGGTGAGCTCGTGTGAGTTGGATAAGGGGTAAGCTTAAGATCCGGACTATATATATATATATATATATATATATATATATATATATATATATAGTCAAGATCTGGTCAGGTCTCCCGGATATTTGTTAAAATCCGAACTTCTATTGTGAGCCATGTGATGATATCCAACGGTTGAGAAAGGAAATTGGTGGAGAAAAACCGCGGAGCTCCAGATGCGAACGGGTCACGGATTATTCAAATCTGGACTCCATTTCCAATTTTCGGTAACCGTCTCTCTCTCTTACCCATTTCACAAATCGCGTCTCTCCGGACGAAATCAGATACAGCAACCCTGGCCTAATTCTTCCGGCCAGAAAACTCTGTCTCGCTGTCTCTCTATCTCCCAAGGTATTGTCTAATTATCTGAGAGATGTAATGGGTTGGTGTAGAAGGGAAAACTCCCCATCAATGATGGAGATATCTATATCAAGGGAGAGGAAGATCTAATCTGGAGGGAGACACAGAGACGGACAGTGTAAGTTGGATTCTCCCAAGTTGGATAAATGGTTAATGTCGCCTTTGGGATAAAACGTGAGGTTAATTTCGCACATTTAAATACCACAGGACCCTGTTATTTATAGCGGAAGTAAATCCAAGGGGATAAAGTGCCATCTTTCCCTGCCTTGAAACTCGGAATCAAACCTAGTTGTAATGGAGTCATTTATACTTGGTTGCCTACTCCGTCTGCGGAATTGTAAGAAACTAGGAGGATGATGTTACACGGTTTACAGGAGATGTAGTATTTGCCATTTTGTTGATTTTGGAAATTAAAGAGATGTAGTATTTGCCATTTTGTTGATTTTGGAAATTAAAGAAGTGTCAGTTCTATTATCCATCAAGGTTATCAATGTATGTATTACTCCTTCAATAAAAACTTTAAACATTACTCCATCACAATAAGAAAACTAAACAGGGTATAACTAACACAGGAGAATGCCCTCCTTAATTGTTTTTCTCACTCAACAGTATCATCATAATGGGTATACTTGATAAAAAAATAATAAAAATTATACATGTAAATTGGACCATATCATTAGGACCATGAAGCCAATTATGAGAAAAACATCCGGTCAATTTTATAGTTCATAGTGAAATGCTTCGTTATATCACCAGGAATTATTAACTAAGGTATTATGACCATCCTACGCCTACTTTACTGGATCAGCTAAATCCAATGCCTCTGGGAGCAACACACTTGAGTAACAGATGCAAAATTGGGAGGTGTGTTTTAATGCATCAGAGCTTTGCAGGATTCATTTAATTCTGGTTGGCAAATTTAATACCCTTCTCGATAGAACTTTTCAGTTCGGTATGAGAGCTTCCAATCCTTGCTTTTCATAGTCCGAAAGTGGACCCAACCCTAAGACTTCTTCCACACCATTCTTCCCAAGCCCCACCTGCACAGCATAGAGAGTGACCATATTAAATACTCATTTCCTAATCACAAGAAAAAACCATAACTGAAAATATTTCTATAACTAAAAATTTACTCTGAAGCACAATCACCACAATGCAAACTTATGCACGTTTAAGGAAATAACCTCATAACCTGAATCTGGCTTTTCATGCAAGGGTTTCCAATTATTCTGTCTGAAATTTAGTATTTCGGTGACTCTAGTCCATATTCCAGTTCATGGAATTTACACAATGGTCATCAGTTTATGGTTAGAGATTCTGATAAATTGGATTGTCAAGTTCATTATTCTATTTTTATAGAAAAAAACAGAACACACAGTATTTAAGAAAATGGGGACAAGAAGTTCACCCACTGAACAAATGGAAAACAAGACAAAAAACACTTAAAAGAACAACCTTCAATTACTGCACCAGCCATATGTTCCATAAAAGGCTCCAATAGCAGAAAAGCCCAAAGGTAGGCAAGAAAACTACTAAATACTAAATTTGAAATTGTTACCGCAGATTATTTGCTTAGGATTTCAGTTTATTCTTCTATCAGATAATTAGACAATACCTTGGGAGATAGAGAGACTAAATTTCAGACAGAGTTTTCTGGCCAGAAGATTTAGGCTAGAGTTGTTGTATCTGATTTCGTCCGGAGCTTTGAGAGAGAGACGCGATTTATGAAATGGGTGAGAGAGAGACGCGGTTACTGAAAATTGGAAATGGAATCAAGATCTGAATAACCCGTGACCCGTTAGCATTTGGAGTTCCGCTGTTTTTTTCCACCAATTTCCTTTTCCAACCGTTGGATATCATCCCATGGCTCACAATAGAAGTTCGGATTTTAACAAATATCCAGGAGACCTGACCAGATCTTGATTATATATATATATATATATATATATATATATATATATATATATATATGGGGTTCCATCCACAACAACCAGTTGCTGTGGAGCAACACTTTTTTTGGCTTGTTGTTGTAGTGCCCGAGTGGAAAAAAAATTACAACAAGCCAAAAAAGAGGTTGCTACACAGCAACCGGTTGCTATGAATGGAACCCCTATATATATATATATATATATATATATATATATATATATATATATATATATATATATGTCTTAAATTTGTTTTATGTGTTACAGGTAATAGCAATTAGGAAATTAAAATAAATTCATTAAACTCATTTTCTTTTCCTTGGCTTTCCTATCATTTTGGTCAGGAAAATATCTAAGAAAAATTGGGCTTAGTT
Source organism: Panax notoginseng (assembly GCA_016801055.1). NCBI lineage: Eukaryota > Viridiplantae > Streptophyta > Magnoliopsida > Apiales > Araliaceae > Panax > Panax notoginseng. The sequence continues at coordinate 181,184,220 of CM029017.1, forward strand.
TTCTTTTGCTTTCCTTATTTTTCACAAACATGGAATTTCTAAAGAAAAATATAACTTTCCTCGGCTTTCCTATCATTTCCTTAGTTTTAAAAACTCACAAACACGGTGTAAGTTTGTGCATTAAATCAAATACGGAGGAAGTGAAAATTTTGAAGATACATTTAGCAAGAGAAAAGGTTAATTTTTATTTTTCATAATTAATATTTTTCTCTTATCAAATAGTACTTTCGTTTGAGCCTCTCAATGAAATGTTAATGGTTATAAATTACAGGAAGAAGAAGATATTTGAACAAATAATTTTTTTTCCAAAACAAATAATGTAATACCCGGTAAAAATAAATTAATAAATAAATATTGAATACTAAAAGATTATTTTATTTTACAAACATATTAATTGGACTGTCATTTATTTTGGGTCAAAATAGTCAGTTAATTTTTGTGGGCTAATGTATTAATAAGTGTTGGGTAAATTAAATAGGTAAAATTGGGCTTTAAACTAAGTAGGTCTAATTTTTAATTATGTAATTTTTAAAACCCTTTTAAAATTAAGAGGGTTAATAAGATAGGATAATAAATAAATATAAAACCTACTTATATTTTATCACGTCTGATAAGAATTTCGGAGAAGGAACGTCACTAGGAAGCAAAATTGTGAAGACCAAATCAGGAATCGATTTTTCTTTCTTTTGCATACATGTAAGTTTCTTATTGAAAGCAAGTGTGTATATTTTTATTTTGTTGCAGTTGACCCTATTTTGGTACGGAGGGAATTAGACGTATTTATATGTATATATATAAGGAGTGTCCAACAATTACGAATTTAAAAGAAGAGTTTGCGATCATGAAGTTATCATTTTTCATTTTAGTATAAAGTGATTATATATGTCCATAAGTTTGCCCAGATTTAAGCCAAGGCCGTAACTCTCATATAATATATATATATATATATATATATATATAATATTTTAGTTGTTATTCAATTTTAGTGTCAGGCTTATAAATTGAAGTAGAAATTTAGTATATTTAAATAGACTAATTAATTTTGTTGATAAAATTATAAAATTTGTTTAAAAATGAATTTATCAATATTATGTTGTTAGTGGGTAAATTTGTAATAAAATTTTATTTTATTATTAGATCGGACGGAGGAAATTTAAGAAGTATTTTTGGAATATATTTTGGGTATTACATTGCTTAATCCAGGTACGGATTCCGTACTCTTTCAGCGAGACTCTTTTGTTTTGATTTGTTCGTTTCGTTATTCGTTTCGAAATTTAGTATTGTTACTCATAATTGCCCCTTGTCAATTTATTGTGATAAATTATTTTGGCGTTGTATTAGAATTCATATTTGTATTCTTTAGACTAGGGCATCATGTCTAAATTTTATTTTGATATTCATAGTGATGTACATGTTATTATTTTGAGACTTGTGTTGATGATTCGTTCGATTTAACATGTACACGTTAGAACCCCTTTGTGTTGATATTTTGTCGCATGTGTTGTGACATTATATTTTTGTTAGAATACCATAGGGTATACCTGAGCTATAACCACCTGTGGGGGTACCACAGGCATGTCCTCTTGGCACCGAGGTATGACACCTTCCGTGGCGGTGTGATCAGTCCACGGCGTCTCTATTTTGTGCTCCGGTGGGAGTTGGCCATTTGGTGTTTTGTTGTGGGAGGCGTATGGGTCGACCCTAATTTTTCTGTTCTGTTCTGTTCTGCGGTTTGGTGATGTTTGTGCCAAACACACCTTCCGATTTTACATGCATTGGATTCGCAGTCCAATGTGTGTGACTTGCCTGTGTGACATTATTTGACTTGCATGTGTGGCAAGGTATATTCTGTTTTATTCTGAGCTCGGTATGAAATAACACCCAGCCATTTGATTCAGCCTATTATTTCGTTGTGTTAGTTTTGTTCGTTTCGTTTCTTCTCATTTAATTGAGTAAGTTATTTCGGTTCATTATTTGTATTCTACATTCGTACTGGGCATTTGGCTCATGCTGTGTTTTTCTTCCGGCAGGTAATCAGGGGAATCAAGGGCAAGTGTGATGAGAGCTCCATTCATTCCAATGATTTAGAAATATTCTGTTTAGACTTGATGTGTCAGTTTACCTGGAATTGTAATAATTATTTTAGATTGTGGTTTGAGACAGTTTGAGATTTATTATGGTTGACTCGTGGTATTTATCAGTTATTAAGACTATTCTTTTGTGGCTTTGAGCCTTGCTATTAAATTCATCAGTTTGGTTATGTTTTGAGTAACCTCTCTTTCTATTTCGGAAAGGGGGCGTTACAGAGTTGGTATCAGAGCATATGTTCTTTCTTGTAGAAAACCTATTTAGGTTTGACCTGTGAGTTATGAGTAGACTTCTGGGTTTGGTTTTCGTTCTGTTTGATTTTCTGTTCGGCTATCATATCATCTATATTCGAATTTGTCACTAATCTACTTTGTTAATATTCGTGATCTCTTTCTTAGATGGCTCGAAGATCAGCTAGAGTTGCTGGGAGGCGAGGTAACAATAGGGGAAGAGGTGAAGGTCGGTCCAATGAGCAACCTAATGATTAGATGAATGCTCAACTGGCTAACTTGGTGAATCAGGCAGTGAATCAGGCCTTACCTCAGTTAGTAGCACAGGTTGTACAGGTAATGCAGCAGTCGCCACCAGAAATTCCTGAACAAGAAAATGCGAGAAATAATGGTCAGCATGCAAATATTGAGGAAGGGAATGCGGATGGTCATGTTCAGCAGGGGGTTGCAATGTATGTATGGTTGGAAAGGTTTCAGAAGCAGAAACCACAATCATTCAGTTCAGCACCAACTCCAATTGAGGCAGAGAATTGGATTGCCCACCTGGAGAAGATTTTTGATGTGTTAGGGTGTTCAGATAATCAGAGAGTACTGTTTGCTGCTTACAAGCTGGAAAGGGATGCACAGAGGTGGTGGAAAGCGATGAAAACAACAAAAGGTGAAAATTTTGCTGAGACACTTAATTGGGCAGAATTTTGTGAGGTCTTTTATCATCAGTACTTCCCAGCTCCTGATAAAGAGGCCTATGCTAGAGACTATCTGTCCATTCGACAGAAAGATGACGAGTCCATCACAGATTTTATGATGAGGTTCACTAGGTTGGCAGGCTTTGCAGGAACCTCAGCAGGGACTGCAACAGAACATGCAGAGAAGTTCAAGTGGCAGATTCATTATAGGTATCGTCAGCATCTTATTAACAACAAGTTTACAGACGTGTCAGCAGTGGCCAATGCGGCCAAGAATATTGAGATGGAGCGACAGGACTTTCGGTCTTCTAAACCGGAGGGGAGTCGAAAGAGGGACAGAGATGACCAGCAGGGTCAAACTTCAGTTCAGCATGGGAGAAATCAGGGTGGTCAGTTGAATAGGAATTGTGGTGGCCAACAGGGACAGTGGCGTGGCCAGAATCAAAATAGGGGTTATCAGCAGATGCCTCAACAAGGGCAGAATCGTCATCAGCTACCTTGGTATGGATAGAATCGTCAGTAGGGGCATAAACATCAGCAGGGGCAAAATCAGGGTCGTTATCCGGGACCAGATGGTGGGGGTAACCCAAATCTTATCCCGATAGCTCCTTGTGCTACTTGTGGGGCTAATCATCCGGGGAGGCAGTGCCACAGACTCACAGGAGCATGCTTCTTGTGTGGACAGATGGGTCATATTGCTAGGGATTGTACCGGTCCACGTGGTAATGGTAGAGGTGGTGATAATGGTGGTAATGGTAGAGGTGGTGATAATGGTGGCAATGGAGGTCAGCGTCAGGGTGGTCGAGTGTTTGCCTTGACATATAACCAGGCGGCAGGTGCACCAGGTACTGTTTCTGGCACTCTTTTAGTTGGTAATCGCGAGGCTTCTATTTTGTTTGATACGAGTTCTACTCATTCCGTTGTTGCTCGGTCTTTTGTGAGGCACCTGGGTGTGTCTTCTCAGTCTTTAGATTCTGTTATGTCTATTGCTACCCTGATGGGTACTTCTGTTATTATTTTTGATTTGTATCGAGGGTGTCCGATCAGTTTTGGGGATAAAATTCGTAGGGATAATCTTCTCCCGATGAGTATGCACGATTTTGATGTCATTCTTGGGATGGACTGGTTGGATAAGCACCAGGCCACTATCGATTGTCAGGCGAGAAAGGTTATATTTGGAGATGTGAAATCTCCAAATTTCGTGTTTCAGGGTTCACAACCGAGTAGGGTGGTGAAGTTGATTTCGGCTTTGAAAGTTGGGAAGTTAGTGGCAAAGGGTTGTGAGGGGTATTTGGCATTTGTGAAAGATACCTCTAAGGGTGAGTCTCGTATTGAGGATGTTCCGATTGTTCGTGACTTTTTCGATGTGTTTTCTGAGTTGTCAGGGTTGCCACCACAGCGAGAAGTAGAATTTTCTATTGAGCTTGTTCCTGGTGTGGAGCCTATCTCTAAGGCGCCGTATCGGATGGCACCATTGGAGTTGCAGGAGTTGAAGGAGTAGTTACATGAATTGTTAGATCGTGGGGTGATTCGACCAAGTGTTTTGCCATGGGGTGCTCCGGTCTTGTTTGTAAAGAAGAAAGATAGGTCTATGAGGTTGTGCATAGACTACAGAGAGTTGAACAAGATCACCATCAGGAATCGGTATCCATTGCCGTGGATTGATGACTTGTTTGACCAACTTCAAGGGGCAAAATATTTTTCGAAGATAGACTTGAGGTCGGGCTATCATCAGTTGAGGGTGAGGGATGAAGATATCCCTAAGACGGCTTTTCGCACTCGCTATGGGCATTACGAGTTTTTGGTGATGCCATTCAGGTTGACTAACGCTCCGGCGGTGTTTATGGATTTGATGAACCGGGTGTTCAGGGAGTACTTGGACCAATTTGTCATTGTCTTTATTGATGACATTTTGGTTTACTCCAAGTCTAAGGAAGAGCATGAGGAGCATCTTCGCACAGTGTTGGGAATTTTGCAGAAAGAGAAATTGTATGCTAAATTCTCTAAATGCGAGTTTTGGTTGGAGCAGGTAGCATTTTTGGGCCACGTTGTTTCTGCTGAGGGCATTAAGGTGGATCCTGCTAAGGTTGAGGCTATAACTAAATGGCCGAGACCTACTACGGTGACAGAGATTAGGAGTTTCATAGGTTTGGCAGGGTACTATAGGCAATTTGTGGAAGGATTCTCTTTGCTTGCCTTACCATTGACTCAGTTGATGAGAAAGGGCGTGAAGTTTGTGTGGAATGAGGAGCGTGAGAAGAGTTTCGAGGAATTGAAGAAATGACTTATGACAGCTCCTATACTTGCGTTGCCGTCGGGGACTGGAGGTTACCAGATTTATAGTGATGCTTCTAAGAAAGGCTTGGGGTGTGTTTTGATGCAACACGGTAAGGTGATTGCTTATGCTTTTAGGCAGCTTAAACCTTATGAGGTGAACTACCCCACACATGATTTGGAGTTGGCAGCGGTGATCTTTGCCTTAAAGATTTGGAGGCACTATTTGTATGGAGAGACTTGTGATATCTTCACTGATCATAAAAGTCTTAAATACATTTTCACTCAGAAGGAGCTCAATATGAGGCAGAGGCGTTGGTTAGAGCTTCTAAAAGACTATGATGCTAGAATTCAGAATCACCCGGGGAAGGCAAATGTGGTTGCAGATGCTCTTAGCCGGAAGAGTTCAGGGAGTGTAGCAACCCTTATTACACAACCTCAGCTTATTTCAGTTATGGAGCGACTTGAGTTGGAGTTGTATGTACGAGGTTCAGATGGGCATTTGGCGGGTATGAGAGTGGAGCCCTCTCTTATCTCGCGGGTCAAAGAAGCTCAAAAGGAAGATGGGGAGTTGTGGAGTATGACGCAGAATCTAGAGGAGGGCAAGCAGTCCGAGTTTCGTATTGATGACCATGGTGTGATTTGGTTGGGTGAGCGGTTGTGTGTACCGTCCGATCCAATCATTCGGGAGGCGGTGTTGGCTGAGTCTCATAGTTCGCCATTTTCTATTCATCCAGGTTCTACAAAGATGTATAGGGATTTGAAGAAGAATTTTTGGTGGAATGGGATGAAACGAGATGTGGCTGAATATGTTGGGAAGTGCCTCACTTGTCAACAAATGAAGATAGAACATCAATGGGCTAGCGGTTTGCTGCAATAGTTAGACATTCTAGTGTGGAAATGAGAAGATATCACGATGGATTTTGTGACTGGTTTGCCGAAGACTTTCAGGAAGAATGATGCCATTTGGGTAGTGGTGGATCGGTTGACTAAATCGACACACTTTTTGGCTATCCGTGAGGGTTACTCGGTGGATAGGTTGGCACATATCTTTTAGCAGGAGATTGTTAGACTTCATGGTACTCCGATGTCTATTGTTTCAAATCGGGACCCACGGTTCACTTCACGGTTTTGGAAAGGGTTTCAACGAGCTTTGGGTACTCGGCTCAACTTCAGTACTTCTTTCCATCCGCAAACTGATGGGTAATCCGAACGGATTATTCAAACATTAGAGGACATGTTGAGGTCTTGTGCACTTGAGTGGTCGGGTAATTGGGATGATTGCTTGAGCTTAGTTGAGTTTGCTTATAACAATAGCTGGCATGTAAGTATTGGAATGGCTCCGTTTGAGGCACTGTATGGTAGAAAGTGTCGGGTACCGACTTGTTGGGATGAGGTTGGCGAAAGGGCCATAGAAGGGCCTGAGTTAGTTCAAATCACTACGGAGAAGGTAGCGGTGGCTAAGGAGAAATTGAAGTCGGCTCGATCACGACAGAAGTGTTATGCTAATAAGCATAGGAGGACTTTAGAGTTTGAACTTGGTGGACATGTGTTTCTAAAAGTTTCTCCTTGGAAGGGCATTCGGCGATTCGGGTTGAAAGGAAAACTAAGTCCGCGTTATATTGGACCATTTGAGATTTTGGAAAGGGTTGGTGAGGTTGCATATCGTTTAGCTTTGCCTTCACAGCTAGCTCATGTGCACAACGTGTTCCATGTGTCGGTGTTGAGGAGTTATCATTATCATCCGTTGCATGTGGTGCAATATCCATTCGATAAGATTCGGGAGGATCTTACTTGTGAGGAGAAAGCTGAGGCGATTTTGGATCGTCAAGAAAGGAATATGAGGAGAAAGACTATTCCGTTTGTTAAGGTTCTGTGGAGGAACCATTCGGAGCGAGAAGCCACTTGGGAGCTTGAGGAGTCTATTCGAGCGGAATATCTGCATCTTTTTGATAATTAGGTACGTTCTATTCTTTTGATTCCGGGGACGGAATTCTTTTAAGGGGTAGGTGATGTAATACCCGGTAAAAATAAATTAATAAATAAATATTGAATACTAAGAGATTATTTTGTTTTACAAACATATTAATTGGACTGTCATTTATTTTGGGTCAAAATAGTCAGTTAATTTTTGTGGGCTAATGTATTAATAAGTGTTGGGTAAATTAAATAGGTAAAATTGGGCTTTAAACTAAGTAGGTCTAATTTTTAATTGTGTAATTTTTAAAACCCTTTTAAAATTAAGAGGGTTAATAAGATAGGATAATAAATAAATATAAAACCTACTTATATTTTATCACGTCTGATAAGAATTTCGGAGAAGGAACGTCACTAGGAAGCAAAATTGTGAAGACCAAATCAGGAATCGATTTTTCTTTCTTTTGCATACATGTAAGTTTCTTATTGAAAGCAGGTGTGTATATTTTTATTTTGTTTCAGTTGACCCTATCTTGGTACGGAGGGAATTAGACGTATTTATATGTATATATATAAGGAGTGTCCAACAATTATGAATTTAAAAGAAAAGAGTTTGCAATCGTGAAGTTATCATTTTTCATTTTAGTATAAAGTGATTATATATGTCCATGAGTTTGCCCAGATTTAAGCCAAGGCCGTAACTCTCATATAATATATATATATATATATATATATATATATATATATATATATATATATAATATTTTAGTTGTTATTCAATTTTAGTGTCAGGCTTATAAATTGAAGTAGAAATTTAGTATATTTAAATAGACTAATTAATTTTGTTGATAAAATTATAAAATTTGTTTAAAAATGAATTTATCAATATTATGTTGTTAGTGGGTAAATTTGTAATAAAATTTTATTTTATTATTAGATCGGACGGAGGAAATTTAAGAAGTATTTTTGGAATATATTTTGGGTATTACATTGCTTAATCCAGGTACGGATTCCGTACTCTTTCAGCGAGACTCTTTTGTTTTGATTTGTTCGTTTCGTTATTCGTTTCGAAATTTAGTATTGTTACTCATAATTGCCCCTTACCAATTTATTGTGATAAATTATTTTGGCGTTGTATTAGAATTCATATTTGTATTCTTTAGACTAGGGCATCATGTCTAAATTTTATTTTGATATTCATAGTGATGTACATGTTATTATTTTGAGACTTGTGTTGATGATTCGTTCGATTTAACATATACACGTTAGAACCCCTTTGTGTTGATATTTTGTCGCATGTGTTGTGACATTATATTTTTGTTCGAATACCATAGGGTATACCTAAGCTATAACCACCTGTGGGGGTACCACAGGCATGTCCTCTTGGCACCGAGGCATGACACCTTTCGTGGCGGTGTGATCAGTCCACGACGTCTCTATTTTGTGCTCCGGTGGGAGTTGGCCATTTGATGTTTTGTCGTGGGAGGCGTATGGGTCGACCCTAATTTTTTTGTTCTGTTCTGTTCTGCGATTTGGTGATGTTTGTGCCAAACACACCTTCCGGTTTTACATGCATTGGATTCGCGGTCCAATGTGTGTGACTTTCCTGTGTGACATTATTTGACTTGCCTGTGTGGCAAGGTATATTCTGTTTTATTCTGAGCTCGGTATGAAATAACACCCAGCCATTTGTGTAACGCCCCCAAAATAGGTCCATTCCATCCAACCTATTCTGAGTCGTCAAATACATGGTACAGAAAACAACTACAACTTTATTACAACAATTGTCGTGGAAAATACAAAAACACATATGCTGTGAGTTTGGATACAAATATAGGCCAAATGTGACTCATGTTCCAACCGTGGACATCACCTCACAATGACACCTTACATAAAGGTATAGTCAAAAACTGTTTTAGAAATTAGAATCTTTGGGAAGTGCTCAAGGAAACCTTCGTACATGGGAGGCCATGCGTCTAGGTTATGATAGATATCATATGGCCACAGAATTATTTTTGGTTGACCCAATAGACCCCAAAGAAAAATGAGAATTTTACTATCATATCATTTCCAATGGTGAGTCTTCTCTTGACATATCATTATCTCCACTGTCTCTAACTGAGAATTATACTTCAAACAAACACCAAGATTATATAGGTAGTGCTCGTAGATATACTCGATAAGTGGATGAGCACAACCATGTCTTATGATGACACGAGGTTGTGTGTCGTTAGACATCTGGTATGATAGTGGCAAAACACCCTTCCAACGTTGGGTTCGCCTCACCCTAGATGATTCATCAAATATAACTACTAAATGATGACTACCGTTCTATTCCCTTGTTATCCCTCGCTCGACCCAGCTATACTCTTATTACCTGAAAGGAATTGTGAAGCAAAAGGGTGAGCACAACTAGCTCAGTAAAGAATATCTTGACTAAAGATAATTAAATTATCAATAGCCTTCTTCAATAATAAATCAGAGATTTAGAACATATGGTAAATGATAAAAATTTCAACCATAGTTGCAGCGGAACGAGCAATCCATTAGAAGAGTCAAATAGACCATAAAGTCTATTATCTTCTCCATGTTAAAAGTCCACCAACAATGTTTTATCCCTGTAACATCAATCAACAGTTCCTTTCCACAATCATATGAATAATTCATAATCATAATTGTGATTCTAAATTTCGCATCCAAGACGAAGATAATTTTCATCACCTGTCTTTACCTGAAATATCAAATATCATGGTTATACCAAATCACAGTTCCTGTTCATAATCATACTAATAAATTTCATCTTTGCACTACGGGGCAAAGATATTCATCAACAACTCATCTTTGCACTACATGCCAAAGATATTCCTCAACAACTCATATTTGCACTACAAGCCAAATATATTATTATCTCAAAGAAATATATAATCATTTCAGAATTTATATAACCAATAATTATAACCACGTTGATCATTTCACATTTGCACTTAAGCTAAAGATATTCAATTATAAATTCAATGGTCATGATCATACCAGTCAACAATTCAACTTTGCACTACTGGCCAAAGAGAACCCATAGTCATGATCGTACCAAAAATTTACCCATCTTTACACTCAAGTCAAAGAGAAATATCATCATTAGGGTTATAAAATGTTATATATGATAATAAAATCAATATAATCAATACATAGTTTTAATCTCCAGAGTAATATTTATAAATCAACTATAATTTGGACAGAAAAAGAAACCAATTTTGTCATGAATAGTAACTCGTGAATAGTAACCCGTGAATAGTAACTCGTGAATAGTAACTCATGTATAGTTACTCGTAAATAGTAACTCGTGAATAGTAACTCGTAAATAGTAACTCATGAATAGTAACTCGTGAATAGTAACTCATGAATAATAACTCGTGAATAGTAACTCATGAATAGTAACTCGTGAATAATAATCCCGACATGAAAAGTTCTAAATTTGATAAAAATTCAGATCAATACTTCGGCATAATGATATTGGAGAAAATAATATCATTTAAGAAGAAATAACATCCCTTACCTCAAAAGAGCAGTACTCCTGACTGGAATAACGCTGAACGAACTTGCACCGTATAGCAACACTCAAGATATCAAAATACTCACAAGAATACACTCGATAATATAGAGAGAGAAATAAAGAGAAAACTTCAGTTTCTGGTGTGATTTTCAATTCTAACCTAAGCACCCTATTTATAGGAAATTGCTTAGAACACCAAAGCAGAAAATTTAATATAATATTAATATATATATATAAATTTTCAAGCCCACCTTTGAAGATCTGAATTCAGCACATTTTAACAACCAGTGGGCCCCACCATCTCACAAAAAAACGTTTTTCTCAAAACTATTAACTTAAACTCCCAAAAATCAATTATTTCGGAACTTCAGAACTTCAATAATTCATAATAAATAGCCCTTTGATCAGAAAATTCGAATCTCGCGTGTTTTTATAGAAAATTCAATTCTCTACAACTTTGCAGAAGAAAGTTTTTCTAAATTCCAAACAGAAATTGACCGAAATCCACAAACAGGCGATTTTACAGTCTATAATAAATTTTCGGTCAAGAATTGTGTCCACCAACACACAAAACATGTGTTAAACATTTAATCCAACAAAAATACTCTTCCTCCTCATATACTCATATATCCCACATTCATTGTAAAAATATCACCATCAATATATTATTAAAATAATATATTTAAATGAATTATTTTATCAGAAAAAGATAAAATATTAATTTTCAACAATTGTCACATTAAATTTTTTTTCCATCTATATCCACATAAAATCAATATTTTCCTCATCATATAAATCAATAATTAATTATACACAAATAATATTACAGAATCACAGTACTGGCAACCAGGCCGTTCTTAGGAAAGAGGGGGCTTTCCAATAAGGATCTCTTCCTTACTGGCGCGCAATTAGATGATCAAACCTCTCCTTAGACAGAATTTTCTAGACATTACCAATAATATTATCTAATAATATTATTCAGATAATATGAATTATTGCTCCGATAATAGAAAATACTGTGTAGTGACAATTATTAAAAAAACAGTAATATAAAATATCAACGCAGCAATTATTGAATCAATAAAATAAAATACTGAACAGTAATTACTGTAACAATTATTGAGTAATGCCTTCTTACGTAAAAATCAATAATTGGTGCAATACCGTGTGCTACTATGCAACAACGCGTATTACTGTGTTTTAACCACCGGGTATTCCAACAGTGTTAACGGTAACAACTATGCCGTTATTTATAAACAACTTACTCTTGTCGTTTTCTTCATCCAATCGCTTTCCGTTATGGGGCCCACAAAAGACTGCGCCGTCGTACGAATATTCTCCGACAGTAAGAATATTCCACGACCAAGCGAATATTCCCCGACAACAATGAATATTTTATAACCACTTGTGTATTTCGAAAAAAAATTCATATATCACCCGTAACTTTAACATTTATCAATTTAACCATTTAATAAATAGTAATTATAAGAAAAATTGAATACTTTTATTTCATAAAATTCGGGGTCTTACAATCTCCCCTCCTTATGAAATTTCGTCCTCGAAATTTACGTACCTGGTATTTCAAAGAGTTGAGAATACCTTGCTTTCATTTCAGATTCCATCTTTCCTGTCATCATAATTTCTTCATTGCTCATCTCTTGTATTTCAGATATCATTCTAGAATACAGCTTCAAAACAAAGGTTAATTGAACAAATTAACATATCACATAATATCCCGATATTATGACTGACCAACAAATAAACTTAGGTAGGACACACTAGCGAAGGATTTACTCGTCTCTCTCCTCCTAGTCCTATTCCCCGATCTCCGCCAGAGATCATATCCCTAAGCTCTGATACCAAATGTAACTCTCATGGTGCTTCAACCACAGCACCTCACAATGGTACCTATCCGTTTGCCACCGCAGAACGGCGTCCCCTACGGAGAGTCTGGCTTCGGTGCATCCCCCATCAACAGGAAGTCACCAGCGAGAGGCTCGGGGCTCTTTACTTATAGCTCTGATACCAAATGTAACGCCCCCAAAATAGGTCCATTCCATCCAACCTATTCTGAGTCGTCAAATACATGGTACAGAAAACAACTACAACTTTATTACAACAATTGTCGTGGAAAATACAAAAACACATATGCTGTGAGTTTGGATACAAATATAGGCCAAATGTGACTCATGTTCCAACCGTGGACATCACCTCACAATGACACCTTACATAAAGGTATAGTCAAAAACTGTTTTAGAAATTAGAATCTTTGGGAAGTGCTCAAGGAAACCTTCGTACATGGGAGGCCATGCGTCTAGGTTATGATAGATATCATATGGCCACAGAATTATTTTTGGTTGACCCAATAGACCCCAAAGAAAAATGAGAATTTTACTATCATATCATTTCCAATGGTGAGTCTTCTCTTGACATATCATTATCTCCACTGTCTCTAACTGAGAATTATACTTCAAACAAACACCAAGATTATATAGGTAGTGCTCGTAGATATACTCGATAAGTGGATGAGCACAACCATGTCTTATGATGACACGAGGTTGTGTGTCGTTAGACATCTGGTATGATAGTGGCAAAACACCCTTCCAACGTTGGGTTCGCCTCACCCTAGATGATTCATCAAATATAACTACTAAATGATGACCACCGTTCTATTCCCTTGTTATCCCTCGCTCGACCCAGCTATACTCTTATTACCTGAAAGGAATTGTGAAGCAAAAGGGTGAGCACAACTAGCTCAGTAAAGAATATCTTGACTAAAGATAATTAAATTATCAATAGCCTTCTTCAATAATAAATCAGAGATTTAGAACATATGGTAAATGATAAAAATTTCAACCATAGTTGCAGCGGAACGAGCAATCCATTAGAAGAGTCAAATAGACCATAAAGTCTATTATCTTCTCCATGTTAAAAGTCCACCAACAATGTTTTATCCCTGTAACATCAATCAACAGTTCCTTTCCACAATCATATGAATAATTCATAATCATAATTGTGATTCTAAATTTCGCATCCAAGACGAAGATAATTTTCATCACCTGTCTTTACCTGAAATATCAAATATCATGGTTATACCAAATCACAGTTCCTGTTCATAATCATACTAATAAATTTCATCTTTGCACTACGGGGCAAAGATATTCATCAACAACTCATCTTTGCACTACATGCCAAAGATATTCCTCAACAACTCATATTTGCACTACAAGCCAAATATATTATTATCTCAAAGAAATATATAATCATTTCAGAATTTATATAACCAATAATTATAACCACGTTGATCATTTCACATTTGCACTTAAGCTAAAGATATTCAATTATAAATTCAATGGTCATGATCATACCAGTCAACAATTCAACTTTGCACTACTGGCCAAAGAGAACCCATAGTCATGATCGTACCAAAAATTTACCCATCTTTACACTCAAGTCAAAGAGAAATATTATCATTAGGGTTATAAAATGTTATATATGATAATAAAATCAATATAATCAATACATAGTTTTAATCTCCAGAGTAATATTTATAAATCAACTATAATTTGGACAGAAAAAGAAACCAATTTTGTCATGAATAGTAACTCGTGAATAGTAACCCGTGAATAGTAACTCGTGAATAGTAACTCATGTATAGTTACTCGTAAATAGTAACTCGTGAATAGTAACTCGTAAATAGTAACTCATGAATAGTAACTCGTGAATAGTAACTCATGAATAATAACTCGTGAATAGTAACTCATGAATAGTAACTCGTGAATAATAATCCCGACATGAAAAGTTCTAAATTTGATAAAAATTCAGATCAATACTTCGGCATAATGATATTGGAGAAAATAATATCATTTAAGAAGAAATAACATCCCTTACCTCAAAAGAGCAGTACTCCTGACTGGAATAACGCTGAACGAACTTGCACCGTATAGCAACACTCAAGATATCAAAATACTCACAAGAATACACTCGATAATATAGAGAGAGAAATAAAGAGAAAACTTCAGTTTCTGGTGTGATTTTCAATTCTAACCTAAGCACCCTATTTATAGGAAATTGCTTAGAACACCAAAGTAGAAAATTTAATATAATATTAATATATATATATATAAATTTTCAAGCCCACCTTTGAAGATCTGAATTCAGCACATTTTAACAACCAGTGGGCCCCACCATCTCACAAAAAAACGTTTTTCTCAAAACTATTAACTTAAACTCCCAAAAATCAATTATTTCGGAACTTCAGAACTTCAATAATTCATAATAAATAGCCCTTTGATCAGAAAATTCGAATCTCGCGTGTTTTTATAGAAAATTCAATTCTCTACAACTTTGCAGAAGAAAGTTTTTCTAAATTCCAAACAGAAATTGACCGAAATCCACAAACAGGCGATTTTACAGTCTATAATAAATTTTCGGTCAAGAATTGTGTCCACCAACACACAAAACATGTGTTAAACATTTAATCCAACAAAAATACTCTTCCTCCTCATATACTCATATATCCCACATTCATTGTAAAAATATCACCATCAATATATTATTAAAATAATATATTTAAATGAATTATTTTATCAGAAAAAGATAAAATATTAATTTTCAACAATTGTCACATTAAAATTTTTTCCCATCTATATCCACATAAAATCAATATTTTTCTCATCATATAAATTAATAATTAATTATACACAAATAATATTACAGAATCACAGTACTGGCAACCAGGCCGTTCCTAGGAAAGAGGGGGCTTTCCAATAAGGATCTCTTCCTTACTGGCGCGCAATTAGATGATCAAACCTCTCCTTAGACAGAACTTTCTAGACATTACCAATAATATTATCTAATAATATTATTCAGATAATATGAATTATTGCTCCGATAATAGAAAATACTGTGTAGTGACAATTATTAAAACAACAGTAATATAAAATATCAACGCAGCAATTATTGAATCAATAAAATAAAATACTGAACAGTAATTACTGTAACAATTATTGAGTAATGCCTTCTTACGTAAAAATTAATAATTGGTGCAATACCGTGTGCTACTATGCAACAACGCGTATTACTGTGTTTTAACCACCGGGTATTCCAACAGTGTTAACGGTAACAACTATGCCGTTATTTATAAACAACTTACTCTTGTCGTTTTCTTAATCCAATCGCTTTCCGTTATGGGGCCCACAAAAGACTGCGCCGTCGTACGAATATTCTCCGACAGTAAGAATATTCCACGACCAAGCGAATATTCCCCGACAACAATGAATATTTTATAACCACTTGTGTATTTCAAAAAAAAATTCATATATCACCCTTAACTTTAACATTTATCAATTTAACCATTTAATAAATAGTAATTATAAGAAAAATTGAATACTTTTATTTCATAAAATTCGGGGTCTTACAATTTGATTCAGCCTATTATTTCGTTGTGTTAGTTTTGTTCGTTTTGGTTCTTCTCATTTAATTGAGTTAGTTATTTCGGTTCATTATTTGTATTCTACATTCGTACTGGGCATTTGGCTCATGCTGTATTTTTCTTCCGGCAGGTAATCACGGGAATCAAGGGCAAGTGTGATGAGAGCTCCATTCATTCCAATGCTTTAGAAATATTCTGTTTAGACTTGATGTGTCAGTTTACCTGGAATTGTAATAATTATTTTAGATTGTGGTTTGAGACAATTTGAGATTTATTATGGTTGACTCGTGGTATTTATCAGTTATTAAGACTATTCTTGTGTAGCTTTAAGCCTTGCTATTAAATTCATCAATTTTGTTATGTTTTGAGCAACCTCTCTTTCTATTTCGGAAAGGGGGCGTTACAAATAAATAAGGGCAAAAGTGCAAAAAAGCCCATGTGATTTTGCCCAAAGTCCCAATTAGCCCATGAACTTGTTTTTTCAAAAGTATCCCTCACGTTATAAAAATCAGTCTAACTACGCTCCTCTTGTTGACAAACCTGCCAGCTAGACAAACGGAGGTTACACGTAGACAAATATTGGTTACACCTGCCAGCTATGTGGAAAATGAAGGGTACTTTGTGTCTTTTAACTCTCCAAATGTAAAAAAAATTCATAAATAATCTCTTGAAATCTAAACGACTTTGTGAATTCCCTTTGCATATCATTTCCTTCCATCTAAATTGAATCCAATCTCTGCAACTTAAATTACTGTTTTAATTTGTTAATGAAATTAATTTCAAATCCAACAACCTTTATAATCCCAAGAATCAACAACTATCACATCTCTCTACAACATAGATTCAAACACCCATGAAAAACAATAGCAATTCATCAAACCCAAACTGTAATGACCGTAAATTTTTAAACTCCTTATTAATTAAATATGTGATTTAATTTTTAATGAGTTAATTTTGTGAGTTTATTTGAACCTTATATGGCTATGTGAATTTATGAATTGATTAAAGGGAGTCACTAATAGTTTATTTAAATTAGTGGACTAGCCCTAAGAATTTAATATCAAAATTTGATAGGATTATTAATAATTAAATATTCAATTTATTTGAATATAGTGGCAGGATGTGAATATATTGATTAATTTTAATTATGAGTAATTAATTGATAATGTGTTAATTAATAATTATTATAAATAAATAATAATTAATGTGTAAGAGATTAATAAATATAATATGATTATATATTTTCTTGAGTTATTTGTGCAAACATGCAATATATTAAACATTGTTACATGGTAGTTAATTATATATTTTATATTGTACAGGGTGACATATTAATATGTCTATATACTATAAATATAGACTATATAGTAAGAATTTATTCATTCATGTGAGTACATAAATAATCCCCCAACTTTCCTTTGTGTAGTAGTATTAACAAATTTATATTACATATTGGGAATTATAGTAACCAACCCAAGCTTGATTGCTGAGTTTTGCTCCTTGTCCCAAATTTAGTGTCACCAAGTACATGAACAGTAACCTACACTCTATTTACGTAACTTCCAAGTATGTGATCATTGGCTAGGATGGTAGCTGATGGTGGGTGGTTGAGCAACCTCTCATTAACCAGTGTATTCTCCTTCTACATTCCAGTCTCAACCTTCCATACAAAGATAATTCCCAGTCCAAAGTTCTTCTATAACTAGTAGCCCAATTCTCAGAGTTTATGTTGATTGTGTTGTCTGTGGAACCTCTGAGAAATTTATTTTTGAGTGTGTGCTGTCCAAAGAAGAGGTTATCAATCACAGCAGGAATAAACTAAGTTTATTAAACTCTAAGAGGTATAAATCCTAAGCTTTTGCTCATAAGTTGAGTTTTGGCAAATTCGTGCAATTATCATGAATTCTTTGTTATTTGGTATGAATTGGCTTAAAAGTGTGTTGCTTTAGTTAGTATGCATGCTTAGAGGTATTAGAAGTAGTTTGAGTTGCTGCAAAAGATGTTTGGCAATGATTGGAGTTGAGCCTCTGCAGAAGCAAAGGCCATATTTTTGTTTCTGGGCGTAGTGGCGCGACCGCGCCACTTCCCTAGTCTTTCATCGCGCGGTCGCGCGAGTAGCAGATCACAGTTGCTCATGTTAGCTCTTTAAAACATTCTGAGCATGTTACTTTGGAATGAATATGCATATAAATGACCTGAACATGTGAACTGAGATTGTTATGTATATAGTAAGTTATGTTAGTTGATTTTAATTTGATTATTCAAAGAGGACTTAAAGAGTTGGAAAATAGTTTTGATAAACCTTTTTGCAAAACAAGTTCTAACCTTTGATGCAAATGTATTAAGTTATGATATATCTTGACATATGTCAATATGATTGATTATATGGTTAAAGGTAATATGAGATATTCAAGCATGATTAAAAAGAGAAATTTCAAGAAAAAGGACCTTATTGGCTATGTATGAACGAACTATGTATACACTAAGTTTTGAACTTAAAGATATATTCATGTGATCTATTATGTGATTATGAAAGCATGATTTAGACTATGCAAACTCATTTTTGTATGCTTGAAGAAGTTTTACTAATAGAGACTTAAAGTTTCGAAAATGAACTTGATAAACTATAAGTTGAGAACTTGTAAGTATGCTTTTGATATCTAGCATATGAATGTATAGTTGAGGCCAAAGGACCATGTAGCATGTGTATAATGACTAGACATGATCGACCTTGTTAGCTTAACATTTGAAGTCTTGAGTAAATGAAAACGAATAATGATCTATGATATGTTTAATGAAGGGTTAAATTAGTTATTCACATAATAACATGTGTATTGTGTATGATTATTCGTATATGTGTAAGATGTGGGTTCACTGGTTTTCTACAGGAACAACCATGTCTTAGTTTGCACCAGGAGCAGCACGGCCGCGCCACTCCTTAGTACAAACCAAGCACGGTCGCGCCAGTCTGCAGTGAGGTCTGAGTTCTGTAAATAAATTGAGAACTGATGCATACTTATATGGTTACCCTAATCTATAATACTTGTCCAGTATAGTATTCATATGATAATAAGCATGTTATTGAAAGGGACCTATGATGAATTAGAGTTTACAACTTTAAAGTAAATGGTGATTTCAACTATGACATAGTGTGTTAGAAACTAATCGTGGAATGTAATAACACATGTATATAAGCATGATAGGTGATGATTTGATTCTTGTAAGTGTGGACTCATATTAGTTTACACGTACTAATTGAAAAGATCGATGTGTTAATGTTAGGTCGTTTCAACGCAAGTTAACTAAAGCTAGAATTATATTGTAGCTGAGCAAACAGGCAAGTTCCCTAAACTTACTCCAATTATTATTAAGCAAGTTCCCTAAACTTACTCCAATTATTATTGAGCAAGTTTCCTTGAACTTCACTCTTTGGTTGTGCAAGTTCCTTAAATTCTTACTCTTTTACTTGAGCAAGTATCCGAACATTATTTTTTTGCATTGCAAGTTTCCTAACTTACCCAACTTTAAATTTTGTGAAAGTTTTCTATCCTTCTCATATTGCATTGAGGAGGTTATTGTTGAATTGAAAGTTATTCACTTAAGCTTGAAATTTATTTCCAAACATGCTATTAAGTGGTTTAATTACCTTACAATTATTCCACATCGATATTATTAACATTCGCACTTAGTGCACTTGAGTTCGTATAGTCTTGGGTTTGTACTTCATTTAAAGTTCTATAATTCTTGAACTGTGTCAGATAGAGTCTGAACCTTTGTTCGGTCAGACACGTATATGAAGTTCTATAAAAGCTATCCAAACCAATTGATGGTAAGGATTCTTAGACTGAAAGAACACCCCTTCTATGATAGGGGAGTTCCCCAGGTATCTATTATATGATTCAAAGAACAGATTTAAATGTTGTGCATATACATGGTGTACGCGAGACTGATCCCCTCAAGTACTTATTCTGTAGCCAGTAACCAAAGGGTCAATTAGCGATTGATTCCATTGGAGTGTTATAGTTCAAAGTCAACTTGACTAGCAGTTATTCTAAAAGCAATTATTATCTTTGCTTCTAACATTCATATTGTTGAATCCTTCAGATATTCATATTGTTGAATTCTTTGTCAGATATTTTCCATTCATCATGATATATCTTTATTGTTGTATTTAAACTTGCTGAGCAAACTTGTTGCTCATCCTTGCTATATCATGAATTATTTTGCAGCTAAGCCCGAGACCTCAAGAAAGGACAAGGGTAAAGGAAAGATGTAGGATAGTCGCCAGAAGCAGACTTTACTATATGCCTAGTTTAAATTACTGTTATGAAATATGAACCCTAATTATTATTTTAGGGTATGTTTGTAAGATGATATTAAGGTTACCGTATCTTGGGACTAGTAATACCTTTTGAATGAACGACGTACGTTTATTATATTCTGTATTTTAGTTATCGTATGTTGTTTAGAGGTGGATGTTTGTATTTTATCGTGATGACCGAACAGGGGTCAGAGGACCTGGATTCGGGGGCGTCACACAAACCCTATTACATTTTTGAAAAATCCTATCAACATCTTATTGTGTTCTTGGACGACGAATCTAACGAAGCTATATATCAATCTCACCATTGTTTTGGGTCACTTAAGTCCACCGAGAGTCTTCTTCCTCTTGATGAATTCATAGTCTCTACAAAATTCTAACTCAGAAAATGAGAAGATCAAGATTGAAATTAACAATATGATAGAGGAAATATTGTTATTATTGGTGTGATTCTTCATCTTTGAGACTGAGTTTGTGATTTGGGGGTTTTTCATCATGAATTTGTTTAAAAACAAATTGGGATATATCAGTTGGTTAGGGCTTTCCCCCCTTTTAGAATCTAAAAAGATTGAATCTTTATATCAAAAATAATCTACAACTCAAAACCCATTTAAGAACAATCATTTACTTCCCTTGAAATCTCCATTCTTTTGAAAGAAGCTATGAAAGTTTCTTCCAAGTCTGAAGTGGTTTTGTCGAATGGAACCTATTTTTAGAGAGAGATAAAGATGAGAGAGAAAGAGAGTGTGGGTGGAACTTGGCCATGCTTTATCTAAAAAATTGATTTAGCCAAAGTCGTCTTCTAGTATTTTATAGATATAGATAGTGAGAAAGAGAAATCAAAATGAAAGATGATAAGGGGGCGAGTGTAAAAGAGCTTTGTATTTTGGTTCTTTAGCATTCAATTTTTCAATCTCAATTATATCTCCAATTTGTTCAAATCAACAATTGACTGATTCATATATTCATCCATCTAGATCAGAGGAGAGATAGAATATAGGAAGTAGATAGGACAGAGAGAAAAGAGGGAGAAGAAAGAGAAAAAAAAATTCACGTGTCAACCATCACTAAGCCCAGTTTGTCTATCTGATAGGTCTGTTAACGAGGGGGGGCGTAGTTGGGCTGGTTTTTATAACGTCAGGGGTACTTTGGGGGGAAAAAAGTTCATAGGCTACGTAAGACTTCGGACAAAACCATAGGTTTTTTTTGCACCTTTGCCAAAATATATAATGTAGCCAACAATTTACTACTCACTTGACCAATCCTTTATTCATTTTCTTCCATTTTATTGACCTCTCATTATTCCTCTCCACCTCAATGCCTCCACCGGCAACCTGAACTTTTTCGGCAACCCTTATGTCTGATCGAAGCTCTGCCAATTCCTTTATCAACAAAACATTCTACATTCAACACATCTAGCTCTCTCTTCATAGCAAAACACGCCCCTGCCACATCATCACTCCCACTCAAACTACATTCTGGCTTTTCCATGTGTTCAATTCCAATTTTTCCAAGCATAAGATAAGGCGTGTTCTTGAACGAGATCTCCACTAGAAATGTATCACTCCACCGGAACTTCACCACCGTGCGGTTTCTCAACGGCACCGTAATCGTCACATACAACTCCGCGCTGGAAATCAACCTCTCGGTCGTTTTCTTCGCGCCTAAATTGCTAATTCTCTCCCCCCGAAAACAAGTTACTGATCCAATTCCAATTCATTGGAGTTTCATTGTTCTCGGTTAATTCTAAATCGATGTCATTTTCATCCGATTTAATTTCAGATAATAGAGAATTAACCACAATACTAGAGGAATTAAAAGATTTTTTGATAAAGAGATCGTCGATCCGTGGCTTAAAATGTCAGAAAAAACTAGAACTACCATTACCGAGGAAATTAAACTCGGCCCTCATCGTCATCAAAACTCCAATCAGCGAACCGAACAGTCTGACTTCAGTCTTCTGACGTCGGGTAGAATAACGATTATCCTACGGGCTAGAGTAACAAGAAATTCACAGGCAAAAGAAGTAAAAAAAATACCTTAAACACAGAGAAACCTCTCTAATGTGTAAATTATATTTTAACAAAATCAAAGTTGTTTTCAACTTAACCCACAAGACGGGTTTTATAGCTAACAAACATCCTTTCCAAGTTATAACAGAATTCCTAAAAATATGGAAACGAAATCCTAATAAGTAACAACTTCATCCTATTACATCATAATATAAAAGATTTACTTCATAATAAAAACCTACTACCATAAAAGAATTTACTTTCTAATAATAATTAATAAAAATAACAATAAAATAAGCTAAACCGATCTTCCCGAAGTTATGACGCCATTCCCGAAGTTATGACGCCATTCCCAAAGAAGTTCGCTATGAATTCGACCCCGATCTCCCGATCTCCCGACCCCCCGACCCCGAAGACGTCAATGATCGCTACGCCTGCGTCGATCCTTAAACTCATGATACTCCAAGGCCATCAACGTGTTGTCCAACAACTCGACATCATCGGTTTCAGATTCTCTCGCATCAGTCACCTCAGGTAGGAAAGAACTCGTCCTCGAGTTCACAACGTAGACATCAGACACTGCAAAATAAGGACTTAAGTTCTTCACGTTGAAGACGTTTGATGTCCTCAAATGACTAGGAATGCGCAACCGATAAGCATTATCATTAATTTTATGCAGAATTTCACAAGGCCCAATCTTTAGATCCTTAAGCTTGTTATATTCTCTAACAGTAAATCAGTCACGAGTTAACACTGCCCACACATAATCACCAACGTTAAAAAGTACCTGACAACGATGAATATCAACCTGATCCTTGAACTTAGCATTGATATCGCGAATAGATCGATACACCTGATTATGAATACTCCGAAGATGATTTGCCATTTCATCTGCCTTAAGGTGCACTCGACCAATTTGTAGAATAGGAGCTAAATCCTGGATCCCGAAAGGATTTTGTTCATAAACAATCTCAAAAGGACTCATCCCCTTAGTTCGGTTCTTAGATATGTTATACGTAAAGTCAGCTTAAGATAGAGCAGCATCTCATTGCTTCGGCTTAGAAACAGCCATATACCTTAGGAGATTTCCCAAACTTCTATTCACCACTTCGGTTTGACCATCGATTTAAGGGTGGTATGCACTGCTGAAATTCAACTGCGTTCCCATTTTTTCACACAAACTTTTACAGAAATGATTCATGAATTTAGTATTTTGATCAGAAGTAACTGACTTCAGGACACCATGTAGACATATAATTTCTTGAAAGTAGAGATGGGCGATCCATTGGGCATCCATTGTCTTCCGATAAGCGACAAAATAAGCCAACTTTGAAATCGATCAACCATAACTAAGATAGATTTCGACACGCGCTGTGTTCGAGGTAGACCCAACACCAAATCCATACTGACATCAACCTATGGAGCTTCAGGAATAGGTAAGGGAGTATATAGTTGATGAGTGCATAATATTCTATAATTTTAATTCCTTTATGTTTTGTTTTATTACATGTTTTATGTGTATGTGGACTTTTTAAGGTGTTTATTAATTTCAGGAGAATTTGGAGCTAAAAACGAAAAAAGATGAAAACTTAGTTGCGCTAGGCGTTGGAGTTGGAACCTAAGTTCGTGAATGTATTATAAGTGAGGTTTCGCAATGAGGCCCCAGCCTCGTTTATAGTATAAATATGAGGCCCCAGCCCAGAATTCTCTATTAAATGAGGCCTCAACCTCATTTTCAACTATGAAACGAGGCACCCGCCTCATTTTTAACTACATAATTTGGTCTTAACCTCATACCAAGCCCCGACCCCATGTTTAGTTACAGAACGAGGCCCCGACCTCATAGCGCGGATTCAACAGATTTGTGCTTGAATTTAAGGGATTTCAGCTATCTTTTTCAATTCTAATATAACTAGGATTGATCTAGGAGTATAAATAGATTTTCCTAGTCAAGTTTTAAGTATTCTATCACCTTAGCTACATCATTGTAAACCCTAATCTTGGGAGATTGTGTGACGCCCCCAAATCCGGGTCCCTTCGAACCACGGATCCGGTCCGCTACGATACTACTATCGTCAAACTATTTATATCAATTATTCATAAATTAATGACTATAACTTAGCTTATTACAATTTAGAATATAAATTCTTTCCATCTCCAGGATCTGCACAATGACCCCCAAACTTTTATAAGTTTCAAATATTGGACATTTACTATTCCTATATTACATCACATTCGATGTTATATAAATATGCGGAATAATTTAAACTTTTTCAATCTCTTTTGAAAAATAAATCTTTTATTGATATCTTAACTCGAATCAATCACAAATTCCTGAATAAAATTATTTTATGATTCAGTCTATTCGAATTACTTTATAAATATTTACATCTCAATTCGAATTTCTCTATGTATCACATAGTATAACTTAACATGTATTACACATTGTAAACTACTATCATGTACATTTCCTATAACCTAAACATGGTTCGATAGCATATATTTGATTAAACAAATCAATCTCCTTTGATGTGATTGAACTTTATCAATCAAGTAGCATGTAACCTTTACCGTGTATCCTTAGCCTGCAAAAGTGGTTATTTGCAAGGATGAGCTCGACAGCCCAGCAATTCTAATAGTTTTCATGCAACACACAGCATATAATATCATATTCAGTTCATGCATTCATAATCAATTACTATTTACTACGCATGTTACTTCACACATAACAGGCATAGAGATTTACTAACATAAGCATATCATCAAAGATCAACTTTCACATTTCATACATATCTCATATGCATTTCATATATATACATCAACATTTACATAGCATAATACAGAATCATGAGTTTCAACAAAGTTCATTTTCAAAACTTTAAAGCCCTTGTGAAAGATCTTATACCAATTCATGTTAATCTTAGTAAAACATGCTCACATTAGTTTATTACATGTTACACATGCTTGCATGTTGTCTTAAGCTATAATACTTTACCAACACTGATCAGAGCTGAAAACAGAAAGCAAAAACTAAACTCAGAGGCCGACGCAGATGCGCTGCGCCTCAATGTTAATCCGGCGCAGCTGCGCCACACCTGGTTCAAACCAGGAACAGTTGGCTTCGGCAACTGTTCAGCCCAAACACAGAAATTACCCACGAATTCATTTCTAAACACTCTTGTAACTGTTTAAACATACTTATATGGTCATATAACAACTATATAACCCATACCCAACCTCATTAACGTCCAATTCCATGAATTCAAGAATTTGAATTTTAAGAACTTCACGAACTCTGTTTACAGAAACTGAAATGGAAGCAAGGAAAAGAACTTATACCTCTGTAATGGTGAAAGGAACTTGCTACTAGTTGAACTTCCATTGTCCTAGAATACTTGTATGCTCTCAATTCCACACTAGAAATCCTCAGAAATTTGAAACTATCTACTCTCAAATATAACTTAACAAGAAATCTCAGCAACAAGGAAAGTGAAAGGAATGATCAATTTATAGAATTTTTACTGACCATGTCAAGCCATTAACCAAGAAATCAAACCAAAGGTTAGAAGAAAAATCTATTGGATTGAGAGAGTTTGGTGAAAAGGATTCACCAACTCCTTCTCCCCCATTTCTCAGTTCATGATTATGGCTAAAGTAGCCTTCAACTGCCAACTAATTCATACGTAATATAGAGTTAGGCCACTGTTCACGTACTATTGTGCCACTCAATTAGGGACAAGAGAGAAATCTCAGCATTTGGTTAATTAAGGCTTGGTTTGGTTCCAAAATGAAATCTTAGTGTACAATTATTACCATATCAGGAATTTAAAGATAAATTTTATACTCACATCATAAAATTCATGTACATTAAATACATGCAATAAAATAACACAGTTAGGTAAAAATGTCCGGGTTGTCCCATAATTATCTCTACTACTCACATAACCACATTATAACCTTATTTAGTATTAATGTTTATCTAAACATTTATTTTCTTACCAGTTTCACATATATTCTATTAATGCAACATATTGCTTCATTGTACTACTTGGCACCTTATATCATTAGCCTCAATTAAACGTCACACTTCACGTATTTTTAAGTCGTAGTTATTATATATCACTACTGCTCACATTTTTCATATTACTCATAGTAATATTATTTAGTGATTATACCCACATTAATA
This sequence comes from Panax notoginseng, assembly GCA_016801055.1. Taxonomy (NCBI): domain Eukaryota; kingdom Viridiplantae; phylum Streptophyta; class Magnoliopsida; order Apiales; family Araliaceae; genus Panax; species Panax notoginseng. The sequence continues at coordinate 181,210,918 of CM029017.1, forward strand.
TTTTAATTGGGCTAAATATCATTTAGTTGGGTACTTTCAACCCATTATCACATTTTAATACAACAATTAATTAATATTAAAAATCTATTTTCTTTTCAATAATTAGTATGCACTCCACTAATTAATAGAATATAATATTACATAATATCATTAATTAACCATATTTATTCCGGATTAATTAATCAATTCTTATTCGAATCCATTCATGGATAACTTAATCATCATTTAAGTTTTTTTTATCCTTATGAGTTATTAATACCCATTTCTTAAACTTTAAATTCTAAAAACTGATTTTTCAGACCGGCGCAGCTGCGCTGGTCATAGGCTTGGTAATTGCGCAGCTGCGCCATGCCAAATTTCCAGGCAGACAAGTTCTGCATTAGCAGGACTGAAACCTTACACTTCTAAACACTTTATGTAAGACCCCGAATTTTATGAAATAAAAGTATTCAATTTTTCTTATAATTACAATTCAGTAAATGGTTAAATTGATAAAAAGTTAAAGTTATGGGTGAAATGTGAAATTTTTTCAAAATAAACAAGTGGTTATAAAATAATCATTGTTGTCGGGGAATATTCGTTTGGTCGTGGAATATTCTTCCTGTCGAGGAATATTCGTACGACGGCGCAACCATTTGTGGGCCCCATAACAGAATAACTGTCGAATGAAGATAACGACAAAAAAATTGAGTTTTTATAATTAACGGCGTAGTTGTTACCGTTATCACTATTGGAATACCCGGTGGTTAAAATACAGTAATACGCGTTATTGCACAGTAGCACACGGTATTGCACAGTATTTTTGAAATTATTGATTCTTACGTAAGAAGGCACTACTCAATAATTGTTACAGTAATTACTGTTCAATATTTTATTATTGATTCAATAATTGCTGCATTGATATTTTATATTATTGTTGTTTCAATAATTGTTGCTGTACAGTATTTTCCATTATCAGATCAATAATTCATATTATTTAAATAATATTATTAGATAGCATTATTGACAATGTCTAGAAAGTTCTGTCTAAGGAGAGGTTTGGTCATTTAATTGCGCGCCAGTAAGGAGAAATTCTTATTGGAAAGCCCCCTCTTTCTTGGGAACGGGCTGGTTGTCATAAATGTGATTCTGTAATATTATTTGTGAATAATTAATTATTAATTCATATGATAAGGAAATATTTATTTTATGTGGATATAAATGAGGGATATATTTTTGTGGTTAAAAATAAAGGAGTTAATGTTGAGGTGTTTTATCTGTATTTTTGTCGGAACAGAGGTATTGAAAATAAAATTAGGGTTTTTAAGATATTTTGCGAGGGTTATAATTTTTAATCCGACCGTTGGATCGTGGTAATATTTGGATATGTTATACATATATAAGTTGAGTATATGTCCCCAAATTTTGAACCGTTAAAAATGAACGTATGATTTGTTGTGAAATTTAAGAGGTGAATGGTTCAGAAATTGTTGAAGTATCCGGATTTAGCATTTTGGTAGAAAATTCTAGAATTGAGTGGGCCCCACTTGTGGTTGGTGAAGAAATGTGCTGAATTTTATTTAAAATGTGGTGGGTGGGAATAGTAGCAGGGAAAGCAATCAGGTTGCAGGTCAAGTCTGCTAAAATTTTCCTATAAATAGAGGGCTAAGTTAGAATTGAAAATCATACCAGAAACATAAGCTTTCTCTCTCTATATTATGAAGCATATTTTGTGAGTATTTAGATACTTTGAGAGTTGCTATTTAGTGCAAGTTTCCTTCGGCTTTGCATTCCAGTCAGAAGTGCTGCTCTTTTGAGGTAAGGAATTGTAAGGGATTGTAAGGGATAGTAAGGGATAGTAATGGATTTTAAGGGTTGTTATGTTTTTCAGTTTCGTAATTTTTCTGGCCTTCAAAAATTCTGAAAAAATTTGAAATGATCTTTTGATGAGTTTTCTTGATTGTGTCAAAAAATGGTGATTTTTGGATGTATAGATTAAGAGTTATGAATTTTATAAGAAAAGACTATTTTAAAAGTAACCGCTTATAACTTCTTGTGGTTAACTCCAAAATTGATGAAATTTTTATTGGAAGTATATCTACATAATATCAGTATACTCTGTGAATTTCGGAATTTTTGGATAAAAGTACAATTTATGATAAATGTCTAAATATTCAGCGATTTTGGCCATATGAAAAATAGTAAATGAATTTTAAAAATTCCGGAAAAAATATATGTTCAATATAGGACTATATTCTGCAAAATCTCAGAAAAGAAATATTTTTGGGACTGATTTTGTATTTTTCATGAAAATAGTCTAGTTATGAGTAAATGAATTAAATATGTTATGTGAAGTAAGAAAATTAAAAAATATGATTTTATAGCTTGAGAATCATATATGAGTTATATGCAGATTTTTGATGAGGGTTTTGGTTATTGGTGATGAAATCTTAAGAGTTGGCATTTTATGATTGATTAAATGCATTAATTAGTAAAGTGTAAACAATTTAAATAAATTGTTTATAAGGTTAAGAAATATTATTCTTTCAATATCATTATGCCGAAATATTGATATGGATTTTATTGTGGAATTTCTATCTTTTTCATGTCGGGGTTACTATTCATGAGTTACTATTCATGAGTTACTATTCATGAGTTACTATTCACGAGTTACTATTCACGATAAAAATTGGTTTCTTTTTCTAACTAAATTATAGTTGATTTATGAATATTACTCTTGAGATTAAAACTAGATGTTGATCATATTATTTTATTATTATATATAACATTTTTATAACCCTAATGATGATATTTCTCTTTGACTTGAGTGTAAAGATGGGTAGATTTTTGGTATGATCATGACTATGGGTTATCTTTGGCCAGTAGTGCAAAGTTGAATCGTTGATTGGTATGATCATGACCATTGAATTTATAAGTGAATATCTTTAGCTTAAGTGCAAAGGTGAATTGATCAACATGGTTATAATTATTGTTTATATAAATTCTGAAATGATTATATATTTCTTTGAAATATTAATATATTTGGCCTGTAGTGCAAATATGAACTGTTGATGAATATATTTGGCCGTTAGTGCAAAGATGAATTATTGATGAATATCTTTGGCCTGTAGTGCAAAGATGAATTGTTGATGAATATCTTTGGCCCGTAGTGCAAAGATGGCATGTTGTTGAATATCTTTGGCCAGTAGTGCAAAGATGAACAGATGTTGAGATGAACATGACTAACTGGTGATACAAATGAATATCTTTAGCCGTAGTGCAAAGATGAAGTTATTCGTATGATTATGAACAGGAAATGTGATTTGGTGTAACCATGTTCTTTGATGTTTCAGGTAAAGATAGGTGATGAAAATTATCTTCGTCCTGGATGAGAAGAGGAATTTAGAACTACAGTTATGATTATGAGTTATTTATATGATTGTGGACCAGAATTGTTGATTGATGTTACAGGGTTAAAAGATTGTTGATGGATTTTTAACATGGAGAAGATAATAGACTTTATAGTCTATTTGACTCTTCTAATGGATTGCTCGTTCCGCTGCAACTATGGTTGAAATTTTTATCATTTACCATATGTTCTAAATCTCTGATTTATTATTGATGAAGGCTATTGATAATTTAATTATCGTTAGTCATGATATTCTTTACTGGGCTAGTTGTGCTCACCCTTCTGTTCACAATTCCTTTCAGGTAATAAGAGTGTAGCTCAGTCAAGCGGGGATAACAGGGGAATAGAACGGTGGTCATCATTTAGTAGTTATATTTGGTGAATCAAATAGGGTGAGGCGAACTCAACGTTGGAAGGGTGTTTTGCCACTATCATACAAGATGTCTAACGACATACAACCTCGTGTCATCATAAGACAGGGATGTGCTCATCCACTTTCTGAGTATATATACGAGCACTACCTATATAATCTTGGTGTTTGTTTGAAGTATAATTCTCAATTAGAGACAGTAGAGATAATGATATGTCAAGAGAAGACTCACCATTGGGAAGAATATGATAATAATCTTCTCATTTTTCTTTGGGGTCTATTGGGTCAACCAAGGATAATTCTGTGGCCATATGATATCTATCATAACCTAGACGCATGGCCTCCCATGTACGAAGGTTTCCTTGAGCACTTCCCAAAGATTCTAATTTCTAAAACAGTTTTTGACTATACATTTATGTAAGGTGTCATTGTAAGGTGATGTCCACGGTTAGAACATGAGTCACACATGGTATATATTTGTATCCAAACTCACAGCATATGTGTTGTTGTACTTTGCACGACAATTGTTGTAATAAAGTTGTAGTTGTTTTCTGTACCATGTATTTGGCGACTCAGAATAGGTTGGATGGAATGGACCTATTTTGGGGTTGTCACAGTTGGAATCAGAGCCATAAGTAAAGAGCCCCGAGCCTCTATCTGGTGACATCCTGTTGATGAGGAATGCACCGAAGCCAGACTCTCCGTAGGGGACGCCGTTCTGCGGTGGCAAGCTGATAGGTACCTTTGTGAGGTGCTGACACATGATGGTGTCCAATGTCACATTTGGTATCAGAGCTTAGGGATATGATCTCTGGTGGAGATCGGGAATAGAACTAGGAGGGGAGAGATGAGTAAATCCTTCGCTAGTGTGCCCTACCTAAGCTTATTTGTTGGTCAGTCATAATATCGGGATATTATATGATATGTTAATTTGTTCAATTAACCTTTGTTTTGAAGCTGTATTCTAGAATGATATCTGAAATACAGGAGATGAGCAATGGAGAAATCATGAGGACAGGGAACATGAAATCTGAAATGAAAGTAAGGTATTCTCAACTCTTTGAAATACCAGGTACATAAATTTCGGGGACGAAATTTCATAAGGAGGGGAGATTGTAAGACCCCGAATTTTATGAAATAAAAGTATTCAATCTTTCTTATAATTACAATTCAGTAAATGGTTAAATTGATAAAAAGTTAAAGTTATGGGTGAAATGTGAAAATTTTTCAAAATAAACAAGTGGTTATAAAATAATCATTGTTGTCGGGGAATATTCGTTTGGTCGTGGAATGTAAGACCCCGAATTTTATGAAATAAAAGTATTCAATTTTTCTATTCAGTAAATGGTTAAATTGATAAAAGTTTAAAGTTATGGGTGAAATATGAATTTTTTTTCAAAATAAGCAAGTGGTTATAAAATAATCATTGTTGTCGGGGAATATTCGTTTGGTCGTGGAATATTCTTTCTGTCGGGGAATATTCGTACGACGGCGCAGCTATTTGTGGGCCCCATAACGAATAACTGTCGGGTGAAGAAAACGACAAATTTGAGTTTTTACAAATAACGGCGTAGTTGTTACCGTTAACACTATTGGAATACTCGGTGGTTAAAATACAGTAATACGCGTTATTGCACAGTAGCACACGGTATTGCACAGTATTTTTAAAATTATTGATTCTTACGTAAGAAGGCACTACTCAATAATTGTTACAGTAGTTACTGTTCAATATTTTATATTATTGTTATTTCAATAATTGTTGCTGCACAGTATTTTCCTTTATCAGATCAATAATTCATATTATTTGAATAATATTATTAGATAACATTATTGTCAATGTCTAGAAAGTTCTGTCTAAGGAGAGGCTTGGTCATCTAATTGCGCGCCAGTAAGGAGAAATACTTATTGGAAAGCCCCCTCTTTCTTGGGAACGGCCTGGTTGTCATAAATGTGATTCTGTAATATTATTTGTGAATAATTAATTATTGATTCATATGATAAGGAAATATTTATTTTATGTGGATATAAATGAGGGATATATTTTTGTGGTTAAAAATGAAGGAGTTAATGTTGAGGTTTTTATCCGTATTTTTGTCGGAATGGAGGTATTAAAAATCAGGATTTTTGAGATATTTTGCGGGGGTTATAATTTTTAATCCGACCGTTGGATCGTGGTAATTTTTGGATATGTTATACATATATAAGTTGAGTATATGTCCACAAATTTTGAACCGTTAAAAATGAACGTATGATTTATTATGAATTTTACAAGATGACTGGTTCAAAAATTGTTGAATTTTCGGAGTTAATCATTTTGGTAGAAAATTCTAGAATTGGTGGGCCCCACTTGTGGTTGGTGAAGAAATGTGCTGAATTATATTTCAAATGTGGTGGGTGGGAATAGTAGCAGGTAAAGCCATCAGGTTGCAGGTCAAACCTACCAAAATTTTCCTATAAATAGAGGGCTAAGTTAGAATTGAAAAACACACCAGAAACATAAGCTTTCTCTCTTTCTCTCTCTAGATTATTGAGTGTATTTTGTGAGTATTTAGATACTTGGTGAGTTACTATTCATCAGTGCAAGTTTCCTTCAGCCTTATACCGATCAGAAGTACTGCTCTTTTGAGGTAAGGGATAGTAAGGGATAGTAAGGGATATTAAGGGATTTTAAGGGTTGTTATGATTTTCAGTTTCGTAATTTTTCTGATCTTCAAAAATTCTGGAAAAATTTGAAATGATATTTTGATGAGTTTTATTGATTGTGTCCAAAAATGGTGATTTTTGGATGTATAGATTGAGAGTTATGAATTTTATGAGAAAAGACTATTTTAGAAGTAACAGCTTATAATTCCTTGTGGTTAACTCCAAAATTGATAAAATTTTTATTGGGAGTACATGTATATGATAGAAGTATACTCTGTAAATTTCAGAATTTTTAGACAAAAGTATAATTTTTGATAAATGTCTAAATATTCGGCTATTTTGGCCATATGAAAAATAGTAAATGATTTTTAAAAATTCTGAGAAAAATATATGTTCACTATGGGACTATATTATGCTAAATTTCAGAAAAGAAATATTTTTGGAACGGATTTGGTATTTTTCATAAAAATAGTCTAGTTATGAGAAAATGAATTAAATATGTTTTGTGAAGAAAGAAAATTGGAAAATAGGATTTTATGGCTTGAGAATCCTATATATGAGGTATATGCAGATTTTTGATGAGGGTTTTGGTTATTGATGATGAAATCTTAAGAGTTGGCATTTTATGATGATTAAATGCATTAATTAGTAAAGTGTAAACAATTTAAATAAATTGTTTATAAGCTTAAGAAATGTTATTCTTTCAATATCATTATACCGAAGTATTGGTATGAATTTTATTGTGGAATTTCTACCTTTTTGAGTCGGTGTTACTATTCACGAGTTACTATTCACGAGTTACTATTCATGAGTTACTATTCACGAGTTACTATTCACGACAAAATTGGTTTCTTTTACTAACCAAATTATAGTTGATTTATGAATATTACTCTTGAGATTAAATCTATATGTTGATTATATTGATTTTATTATCATATATAACATTTTTATAACCCTAATGTTGAATTTCTCTTTCACTGGAGTGTAAAGATGGGTAGATTATTGGTATGATCATGACTAGGGTTCTCTTTGGCCTGTAGTGCAAAGTTGAATTGTGACTGGTATGATCATGACCATTGAATTTACAATTGAATATCTTTAGCTTAAGTGTAAAGATGAATTGATTAACATGGTTATAATTATGGTGTATATAAATTCTGAAATGATTATATATTTCTTTGAGATATGAATATATTTGGCCTGTAGTGCAAATATGAATTGTTGAGGAATATCTTTGGCCTGTAGTGCAAAGATGAATTGTAGATGAATATCTTTGGCCAGTAATGCAAAGATGGACTGTGGATGAATATCTTTGGCCTGTAGTGCAAAGATGACTTGTTGATGAATATCTTTGGCCCGTAGTGCAAAGATGAAGTTATTAGTATGATTATGAACAGGAACTGTGATTTGGTATAACCATGATGTTTGATGTTTCAGGTGATGAAAATTATCTTCGTCCTAGATGAGAAGAGGAATTTAGAACTACAGTTATGATTATGAGTTATTCATATGATTGTGGACCAGAATTGTTGATTGATGTTACAGGGATAAAACATTGTTGGTGGATTTTTAACATGGAGAAAATAATAGACTTTATAGTCTATTTGACTCTTCTAATGGATTGCTCGTTCCGCTGCAACTATGGTTGAAATTTTTGTCATTTACCATATGTTCTAAATCTCTGATTTATTGTTGATGAAGGCTATTGATAATTGAATTATCTTTAGTCATGTTATTCTTTACTGAGCTAGTTGTGCTCACCCTTTTGCTTCACAATTCCTTTCAGGTAATAAGAGTGTAGCTGGGTCGAGCGGGGGTAACAAGGGAATAGAACGGTGGTCATCATTTAGTAGTTATATTTGGTGAATCCAATAGGGTAAGGTGTACCCAACGTTGGAAGGGTGGTTTGCCACTATCATACAAGATGTCTAACGACATACAACCTCGTGTCATCATAAGACAGGGATGTGCTCATCCACTTGCTGAGTATATCTATGGGCACTACCTATATAATCTTGGTGTTTGTTTGAAGTATAATTCTCAATTAGAGACAGTAGAGATAATGATATGTCAAGAGAAGACTCACCATTGGGAAGAATATGATAGTAATCTTCTCATTTTTCTTTGGGGTCTATTGGGTCAACCAAGGATAATTCTGTGGCCATATGATATCTATCATAACCTAGACGCGTGGCCTCCCATGTACGAAGGTTTCCTTGAGCACTTCCCAAAGATTCTAGTTTCTAAAACAGTTTTTGACTGTACCTTTGTGTAAGGTACCTTTGTGAGGTGTTGATACATGATGGTGTCCAATGTCACATTTGGTATATATTTGTATCCAAACTCACAGCATATGTGTTGTTTTATTTTGCACGACAATTGTTGTAATAAAGTTGTAGTTGTTTTCTGTACCATGTATTTGACGACTCAGAATGGGTTGGATGGAATGGACCTATTTTGGGGGTGTCACAGGTGGTATCAGAGCTTAGGGATATGATCTCTGGCGGAGATCGGGGAATACAACTAGGAGGGGAGAGATGAGTAAATCCTTCGCTAGTGTGTCTTACCTAAGCTTATTTGTTGGTCAGTCATAATATTGGGATATTATGTGATATGTTAATTTGTTTAATTAACCCTTGTTTTATGGCAGTATTTGAGAATGGCAGCTGAGAATGCTAATAATGGAGTGAATGAGACTGTGGGGATACCTCTAATCACTAACCATGATAATGTGATGTCAGACGAAGAAGGAATTAGAGATATCCATGTGGTGAGAGAAGAATTGATAGTTACACCCGAGATAGTCGCAGAGGTAACAGCTGAGACTGAGGAAGAAGAGGAAGAAGAAGTGCCAGAGGAGAGTTTATTAGAGGTATTATATGATCAAAATGTAGAATTTCAAAATCGTATTCATGAGTTAGAAGAGCAGGCAGAAGAACGACAGGCGGTCGTGGAACAAAAGGATGCAACAATTCAAGCTTGTGTTACCCGATATGTGATGCTTGAACAGAAGCATTCTTTGGCAGAGTATAAGATGATAAAAATAGAATCTGAGCTGAGAGAAGAAAAAATTGAACGAGTGAGAATAAGTGATGCATGGGCAAAAGCCGCACGACACGTGGATATTATGGAAAGAGATGTTCGATCTAAGAAGGCTAAAATAGATGATATGAATTTCTCTTTTTGGAAAGCAATTGGGAGAACCCAACATCGAATTTTGAATTACCCTGTACGTAGCGGTCAACCTGAATCTGATATGGATCGAAGATTGATGATTCAGATCATGAATGAGGAGTACGAAGAGGCAGTTGAGGGAGGAATATGTCCTATAGAAAGGTATATTCCAACGGTAATGATGACGCCAAATGCTACTCCAGACAAGTCAAAGCCGAGTAGTTCGAGGGATGGCGGTTGTCATGACTTCCCAACAAATGAGGAACCCAAATGAAGTTATCATGGGAGATGAGCAATGGAGAAATCATGTTGATCTGAGAGATAGAATCTGAAATGAAAGCAAGGTATTCTCAACTCTTTGAAATACCAGGTACGTAAATTTCGGGGACGAAATTTCATAAGGAGGGGAGATTGTAAGACCCCGAATTTTATGAAATAAAAGTATTCAATTTTTCTATTCAGTAAATGGTTAAATTGATAAAAGTTTAAAGTTATGGGTGAAATATGAATTTTTTTTCAAAATAAGCAAGTGGTTATAAAATAATCATTGTTGTCGGGGAATATTCGTTTGGTCGTGGAATATTCTTTCTGTCGGGGAATATTCGTACGACGGCGCAGCTATTTGTGGGCCCCATAACGAATAACTGTCGGGTGAAGAAAACGACAAATTTGAGTTTTTACAAATAACGGCGTAGTTGTTACCGTTAACACTGTTGGAATACTCGGTGGTTAAAATACAGTAATACGCGTTATTGCACAGTAGCACACGGTATTGCACAGTATTTTTAAAATTATTGATTCTTACGTAAGAAGGCACTACTCAATAATTGTTACAGTAGTTACTGTTCAATATTTTATATTATTGTTATTTCAATAATTGTTGCTGCACAGTATTTTCCTTTATCAGATCAATAATTCATATTATTTGAATAATATTATTAGATAACATTATTGTCAATGTCTAGAAAGTTCTGTCTAAGGAGAGGCTTGGTCATCTAATTGCGCGCCAGTAAGGAGAAATACTTATTGGAAAGCCCCCTCTTTCTTGGGAACGGCCTGGTTGTCATAAATGTGATTCTGTAATATTATTTGTGAATAATTAATTATTGATTCATATGATAAGGAAATATTTATTTTATGTGGATATAAATGAGGGATATATTTTTGTGGTTAAAAATGAAGGAGTTAATGTTGAGGTTTTTATCCGTATTTTTGTCGGAATGGAGGTATTAAAAATCAGGATTTTTGAGATATTTTGCGGGGGTTATAATTTTTAATCCGACCGTTGGATCGTGGTAATTTTTGGATATGTTATACATATATAAGTTGAGTATATGTCCACAAATTTTGAACCGTTAAAAATGAACGTATGATTTATTACGAATTTTACAAGATGACTGGTTCAAAAATTGTTGAATTTTCGGAGTTAATCATTTTGGTAGAAAATTCTAGAATTGGTGGGCCCCACTTGTGGTTGGTGAAGAAATGTGCTGAATTATATTTCAAATGTGGTGGGTGGGAATAGTAGCAGGTAAAGCCATCAGGTTGCAGGTCAAACCTACCAAAATTTTCCTATAAATAGAGGGCTAAGTTAGAATTGAAAATCACACCAGAAACATAAGCTTTCTCTCTTTCTCTCTCTAGATTATTGAGTGTATTTTGTGAGTATTTAGATACTTGGTGAGTTACTATTCATCAGTGCAAGTTTCCTTCAGCCTTATACCGATCAGAAGTACTGCTCTTTTGAGGTAAGGGATAGTAAGGGATATTAAGGGATTTTAAGGGTTGTTATGATTTTCAGTTTCGTAATTTTTCTGATCTTCAAAAATTCTGGAAAAATTTGAAATGATATTTTGATGAGTTTTATTGATTGTGTCCAAAAATGGTGATTTTTGGATGTATAGATTGAGAGTTACGAATTTTATGAGAAAAGACCATTTTAGAAGTAACAGCTTATAATTCCTTGTGGTTAACTCCAAAATTGATAAAATTTTTATTGGGAGTACATGTATATGATAGAAGTATACTCTGTAAATTTCAGAATTTTTAGACAAAAGTATAATTTTTGATAAATGTCTAAATATTCGGCTATTTTGGCCATATGAAAAATAGTAAATGATTTTTAAAAATTCTGAGAAAAATATATGTTCACTATGGGACTATATTATGCTAAATTTCAGAAAAGAAATATTTTTGGAACGGATTTGGTATTTTTCATAAAAATAGTCTAGTTATGAGAAAATGAATTAAATATGTTTTGTGAAGAAAGAAAATTGGAAAATAGGATTTTATGGCTTGAGAATCCTATATATGAGGTATATGCAGATTTTTGATGAGGGTTTTGGTTATTGATGATGAAATCTTAAGAGTTGACATTTTATGATGATTAAATGCATTAATTAGTAAAGTGTAAACAATTTAAATAAATTATTTATAAGCTTAAGAAATGTTATTCTTTCAATATCATTATACCGAAGTATTGGTATGAATTTTATTGTGGAATTTCTACCTTTTTGAGTCGGTGTTACTATTCACGAGTTACTATTCACGAGTTACTATTCATGAGTTACTATTCACGAGTTACTATTCACGACAAAATTGGTTTCTTTTACTAACCAAATTATAGTTGATTTATGAATATTACTCTTGAGATTAAATCTATATGTTGATTATATTGATTTTATTATCATATATAACATTTTTATAACCCTAATGTTGAATTTCTCTTTCACTGGAGTGTAAAGATGGGTAGATTATTGGTATGATCATGACTAGGGTTCTCTTTGGCCTGTAGTGCAAAGTTGAATTGTGACTGGTATGATCATGACCATTGAATTTACAATTGAATATCTTTAGCTTAAGTGTAAAGATGAATTGATTAACATGGTTATAATTATGGTGTATATAAATTCTGAAATGATTATATATTTCTTTGAGATATGAATATATTTGGCCTGTAGTGCAAATATGAATTGTTGAGGAATATCTTTGGCCTGTAGTGCAAAGATGAATTGTAGATGAATATCTTTGGCCAGTAATGCAAAGATGGACTGTGGATGAATATCTTTGGCCTGTAGTGCAAAGATGACTTGTTGATGAATATCTTTGGCCCGTAGTGCAAAGATGAAGTTATTAGTATGATTATGAACAGGAACTGTGATTTGGTATAACCATGATGTTTGATGTTTCAGGTGATGAAAATTATCTTCGTCCTAGATGAGAAGAGGAATTTAGAACTACAGTTATGATTATGAGTTATTCATATGATTGCGGACCAGAATTGTTGATTGATGTTACAGGGATAAAACATTGTTGGTGGATTTTTAACATGGAGAAAATAATAGACTTTATAGTCTATTTGACTCTTCTAATGGATTGCTCGTTCTGCTGCAACTATGGTTGAAATTTTTGTCATTTACCATATGTTCTAAATCTCTGATTTATTGTTGATGAAGGCTATTGATAATTGAATTATCTTTAGTCATGTTATTCTTTACTGAGCTAGTTGTGCTCACCCTTTTGCTTCACAATTCCTTTCAGGTAATAAGAGTGTAGCTGGGTCGAGCGGGGGTAACAAGGGAATAGAACGGTGGTCATCATTTAGTAGTTATATTTGGTGAATCCAATAGGGTAAGGTGTACCCAACGTTGGAAGGGTGGTTTGCCACTATCATACAAGATGTCTAACGACATACAACCTCGTGTCATCATAAGACAGGGATGTGCTCATCCACTTGCTGAGTATATCTATGGGCACTACCTATATAATCTTGGTCTTTGTTTGAAGTATAATTCTCAATTAGAGACAGTAGAGATAATGATATGTCAAGAGAAGACTCACCATTGGGAAGAATATGATAGTAATCTTCTCGTTTTTCTTTGGGGTCTATTGGGTCAACCAATGATAATTCTGTGGCCATATGATATCTATCATAACCTAGACGCGTGGCCTCCCATGTACGAAGGTTTCCTTGAGCACTTCTCAAAGATTCTAGTTTCTAAAACAGTTTTTGACTGTACCTTTATGTAAGGTACCTTTGTGAGGTGTTGATACATGATGGTGTCCAATGTCACATTTGGTATATATTTGTATCCAAACTCACAGCATATGTGTTGTTGTATTTTGCACGACAATTGTTGTAATAAAGTTGTAGTTATTTTCTGTACCATGTATTTGACGACTCAGAATGGGTTGGATGGAATGGACCTATTTTGGGGGTGTCACATGGAATATTCTTCCTGTCGGGGAATATTCGTACGACGGCACAGCCATTTGTGGGCCCCATAACAGAATAACTGTCGAATGAAGATAACGACAAAAAAATTGAGTTTTTATAATTAACGGCGTAGTTGTTACCGTTAACACTATTGGAATATCCGGTGGTTAAAATACAGTAATACGCGTTATTGCACAGTAGCACACGGTATTGCACAGTATTTTTGAAATTATTGATTCTTACGTAAGAAGGCACTACTCAATAATTGTTACAGTAATTACTGTTCAATATTTTATTATTGATTCAATAATTGCTGCATTGATATTTTATATTATTGTTGTTTCAATAATTGTTGCTGCACAGTATTTTCCATTATCAGATCAATAATTCATATTATTTAAATAATATTATTAGATAGCATTATTGACAATGTCTAGAAAGTTCTGTCTAAGGAGATGTTTGGTCATTTAATTGCGCGCCAGTAAGGAGAAATTCTTATTGGAAAGCCCCCTCTTTCATGGGAACGGCCTGGTTGTCATAAATGTGATTCTGTAATATTATTTGTGAATAATTAATTATTGATTCATATGAAAAGGAAATATTTATTTTATGTGGATATAAATGAGGGATATATTTTTGTGGTTAAAAATGAAGGAGTTAATGTTGAGGTGTTTTATCTGTATTTTTGTCGGAACAGAGGTATTGAAAATAAAATTAGGGTTTTTAAGATATTTTACGAGGGTTATAATTTTTAATCCGACCGTTGGATCGTGGTAATATTTGGATATGTTATACATATATAAGTTGAGTATATGTCCCCAAATTTTGAACCGTTAAAAATGAACGTATGATTTGTTGTGAAATTTAAGAGGTGAATGGTTCAGAAATTGTTGAAGTATCCGGATTTAGCATTTTGGTAGAAAATTCTAGAATTGAGTGGGCCCCACTTGTGGTTGGTGAAGAAATGTGCTGAATTTTATTTAAAATGTGGTGGGTGGGAATAGTAGCAGGGAAAGCAATCAGGTTGCAGGTCAAGTCTGTTAAAATTTTCCTATAAATAGAGGGCTAAGTTAGAATTGAAAATCATACCAGAAACATAAGCTTTCTCTCTCTATATTATGATGCATATTTTGTGAGTATTTAGATACTTTGAGAGTTGCTATTTAGTGCAAGTTTCCTTCGGCTTTGCATTCCAGTCAGAAGTGCTACTCTTTTGAGGTAAGGAATTGTAAGAGATTGTAAGGGATAGTAAGGGATAGTAATGGATTTTAAGGGTTGTTATGTTTTTCAGTTTCGTAATTTTTCTGGTCTTCAAAAATTCTGGAAAAATTTAAAATGATATTTTGATGAGTTTTCTTGATTGTGTCCAAAAATGGTGATTTTTGGATGTATAGATTAAGAGTTATGAATTTTATAAGAAAAGACTATTTTAAAAGTAACCGCTTATAACTTCTTGTGGTTAACTCCAAAATTGATGAAATTTTTATTGGAAGTATATCTACATAATATCAGTATACTCTGTGAATTTCGGAATTTTTGGATAAAAGTACAATTTATGATAAATGTCTAAATATTCGGCGATTTTGGCCATATGAAAAATAGTAAATGAATTTTAAAAATTTTGGAAAAAATATATGTTCAATATAGGACTATATTCTGCAAAATCTCAGAAAAGAAATATTTTTGGGACTGATTTTGTATTTTTCATGAAAATGGTCTAGTTATGAGTAAATGAATTAAATATGTTATGTGAAGTAAGAAAATTAAAAAATATGATTTTATAGCTTGAGAATCATATATGAGTTATATGCAGATTTTTGATGAGGGTTTTGGTTATTGGTGATGAAATCTTAAGAGTTGGCATTTTATGATGATTAAATGCATTAATTAATAAAGTGTAAACAATTTAAATAAATTGTTTATAAGGTTAAGAAATATTATTCTTTCAATATCATTATGTCGAAATATTGATATGGATTTTATTGTGGAATTTCTATCTTTTTCATGTCGGGGTTACTATTCATGAGTTACTATTCATGAGTTACTATTCACGAGTTACTATTCACGAGTTACTATTCACGATAAAAATTGGTTTCTTTTTCTAACTAAATTATAGTTGATTTATGAATATTACTCTTGAGATTAAAACTAGATGTTGATCATATTATTTTATTATTATATATAACATTTTTATAACCCTAATGATGATATTTCTCTTTGACTTGAGTGTAAAGATGGGTAGATTTTTGGTATGATCATGACTATGGGTTATCTTTGGTCAGTAGTGCAAAGTTGAATCGTTGATTGGTATGATCATGACCATTGAATTTATAAGTGAATATCTTTAGCTTAAGTGCAAAGGTGAATTGATCAACATGGTTATAATTATTGTTTATATAGATTCTGAAATGATTATATATTTCTTTGAAATATTAATATATTTGGCCTGTAGTGCAAATATGAACTGTTGATGAATATATTTGGCCGTTAGTGCAAATATGAACTGTTGAGGAATATCTTTGGCCTGTAGTGCAAAGATGAATTATTGATGAATATCTTTGGCCTGTATTGCAAAGATGAATTGTTGATGAATATCTTTGGCCCGTAGTGCAAAGATGGCATGTTGTTGAATATCTTTGGCCAGTAGTGCAAAGATGAACAGATGTTGAGATGAACATGACTAACTGGTGATACAAATGAATATCTTTAGCCGTAGTGCAAAGATGAAGTTATTCGTATGATTATGAACAGGAAATGTGATTTGGTGTAACCATGATCTTTGATGTTTCAGGTAAAGATAGGTGATGAAAATTATCTTCGTCCTGGATGAGAAGAGGAATTTAGAACTACAATTATGATTATGAGTTATTTATATGATTGTGGACCAGAATTGTTGATTGATGTTACAGGGATAAAACATTATTGATGGATTTTTAACATGGAGAAGATAATAGACTTTATAGTCTATTTGACTCTTTTAATGGATTGCTCGTTCCGCTGCAACTATGGTTGAAATTTTTATCATTTACCATATGTTCTAAATCTCTGATTTATTATTGATGAAGGCTATTGATAATTTAATTATCTTTAGTCATGATATTCTTTACTGGGCTAGTTGTGCTCACCCTTCTGTTCACAATTCCTTTCAGGTAATAAGAGTGTAGCTCAGTCAAGCGGGGATAACAGGGGAATAGAACGGTGGTCATCATTTAGTAGTTATATTTGGTGAATCAAATAGGGTGAGGCGAACCCAACGTTGGAAGGGTGTTTTGCCACTATCATACAAGATGTCTAACGACATACAACCTCGTGTCATCATAAGACAGGGATGTGCTCATCCACTTTCTGAGTATATATACGAGCACTACCTATATAATCTTGGTGTTTGTTTGAAGTATAATTCTCAATTAGAGACAATAGAGATAATGATATGTCAAGAGAAGACTCACCATTGGGAAGAATATGATAATAATCTTCTCATTTTTCTTTGGGGTCTATTGGGTCAACCAAGGATAATTCTGTGGCCATATGATATCTATCATAACCTAGACGCATGGCCTCCCATGTACGAAGGTTTTCTTGAGCACTTCTCAAAGATTCTAATTTCTAAAACAGTTTTTGACTATACATTTATGTAAGGTGTCATTGTGAGGTGATGTCCACGGTTAGAACATGAGTCACACATGGTATATATTTGTATCCAAACTCACAACATATGTGTTGTTGTACTTTGCACGACAATTGTTGTAATAAAGTTGTAGTTGTTTCCTGTACCATGTATTTGGCGACTCAGAATAGGTTGGATGGAATGGACCTATTTTGGGGTTGTCACACTTTACACATCCTCCTTAAGTGTTAACTCACCTAACATCAACCCTCTATTTGGTTTCACATCATCGATTACTATTTTTCTTAACAATTTAAGGATAACGCTTCAAGTTTTAAAACTCTATTTTCCCTTATTAGTGTAACCCACTATATAACTCCTTTACGGTTTCTTACCACCAATAACACAACACTCGAATATAACACATACATACATTCCTTTCATCTTCGCTTCTTGCCGTGTATCGAATTACGTAATAATTCTCTAACCACCTTAAAGGTATAACGGTTATCTACTCTCGTCAACAACGTACTTATATACCAGTCTAAACCTAGCACGCATCGAGCCTTTAATAGTATTCAATATAGTACACTGAGTGGTTTCTCACAAACAACCAACAAATTAGTTTCCGTCTCGTCTACACTGTTTTCCATGTGAGTTAGATCGGTTACTAATTCGTATATACCTTCGATCTCTGAAGGAATTGTTTAGCCCAGCTCTTATACGTCCATCATTAAAGAATACGGTTGCACTACCTTAGACTTGATACGTACTCGTACAAATACTCCAGAAATTGGTGATTATCAACGATATATAATGTCACTAACTTACTAAAAGTTCATCATCAATATTTTATCCCTGTAACATTAATCAATATTTATCTGGAATCAACTATTCATCTTTGCACTACAGGCCAAAGATATTCATCAGTTGGTCATGTTTATCTAAACACCTGTACATCTTTGCACTACGGCCAAAGATATTCATCAGAAAATCATTCATCTTTGCACTACATGCCAAAGATATTCAGTTATATCATCATTTAGGACCGAGGATGATGAAAAATATTTTAAAGAAAAAGAATTCAGTGAAACAAAAGAACAAATTTTAAGGATTCGTACTTTAAACAATTCGAGTTCAAAAATACTTCATAAATAATCATAGTGAAGTAAAATTCAAGAATGATCAAAATATGGATACAATCAAAGCTAGTATCCATAATAGATATCTTGGACAAAAAACAAAAATTTAATTTTTTGGTTAATAGTGCCGTATTCATGAATAGTACCGTATTCATGAATAGTGCCGTATACGTGAATAGTAATCCCGACACAAAAAGTTCCAAATTTGATAAAAAGTTTAGACCAATATTTTGGAATAATAATATTGAAAGAAATAATATCATTTATAAAAAAAATAACATCCATTACCTTCAAAAAGACAGTACCTCTGACTGGAATACTGGATATAGTGTTGAAGGAACTTGCACCGTATAGTAACACTCAAAGTATCAAAATACTCACAAGAATACGCTCGATAATATAGAGAGAAAACTTTAGTTTCTGGTGTGATTTTCAATTCTAATCTAAGCACCTTATTTATAGGAAAATGCTTAGAACACCAAAGCAGAAAATTTAATAAAATATTAATATAATTAAAAAATTTCAAGCCCACCTTAGACCAACTGAATTCAGCACATTTATATCACATGTGAGGCCCACCCAATTGCAAAAAATGTTTTTCATTAAAAATAAATTTTATAATCCAAAAATCAATTATTCCGGAACTTCAATAATTCATAATAAATAGCCCTTTTATCAGAAAAATTCGAATATTATGTCCACTCCAAAGGAATTCAATTTTCTACAACTTTGTAAGATTAAGTTTTTGTAAATTCCAAACAAAAATTGACCGAAATACACATACGGACGATTTTACAGACTATAATTAAATTTCAGTCAAGAAATGGGATCCACAAACATGAAAAATATGTTTTAAATATTTTTAGTAACAAAAATATTCTTCCTCCTCATTTATTCATATATCCCACATTTATTGTAAAAATATCACTATTATTATATTATTATAATATAATAATATATTTAAATGAATTATTTTATCAGAAAAGATAAAATATCAATTTTCAACAATTGTCACATTAAAAATTTTCCCCATCTATATCCACATAAAATAAATATTTTTCTTATTATATAAATCAATAATTAATTATTCACAAATAATATTACAGAATCACAATACTGACAACGAGGCCGTTCCCCAGGAAAGAGGGGGCTTTCCAATAAGGATTTCTCCTTAGTGGCGCGTAATTAGATGACCAAACCTCTCCTTAGACAGAAATTTTTAGACATTACCAATAATGCTATCTAATAATATTATTTAAATAATATGAATTATTGATCTGATAATGGAAAATACTGTGTAGTGACAATTATTGAAACAACAATAATATAAATTATCAACGTAGCAATTATTGAATCAATAAAATAAAATATTGAACAGTAATTACTGTAACAATTATTGAGTAGTGCCTTCTTACGTAAGAATCAATAATTGGTGCAATACCGTGTGCTACTGTGCAACAACCCGTATTACTGTATTTTAACCACCGAGTATTCCAACAGTGTTAATGGTAACAACTACGCCGTTATTTATACTTGTCATTTTCTTTATCCAATCGCTTTCCGTTATGGGGCCCACACAAGGCTGCGCCGTCGTACGAATATTTCCCGACAGTAAGAATATTCCACGATCAAACGAATATTCCCCGACAATAATGAATATTTTATAACCACTTGTTTATTTGAAATATTTGCGCATTTTACCCATAACTAACCACATTAATCAATTCAACCCTTACTATTTTAAAATAATAAATAGAAGAAATTCAATTTTATTTATAATAAGTTGGGGTCTTACAACCTCCCCTACTTACGAAATTTCGTCCTCAAAATTGACATACGCACCTGGTGTTTCGAAAAGGTGAGGGTACCTCGCTTTCATTTCTGTTTCTAACTCCCAGGTCATTTCCTCAATAGCATGGTTTCTCCACAAAATTTTTACTTGTGGTATGACTTTTGTGCGTAGGATATGCTCCTTCCTATCCAAGATCTTAATAGGTACCTCCTCGTACATTAAATCTTCGGCTATTTCGTCTGGTTCTAACTCAATAACGTGGTTCGGGTCTTTTACATATTTACGAAGCACAGATATGTGAAACACGTTATGAACACGAGACATACTTGGAGGTAAAGCGAGTCTATAGGCCACTTTTCCTACTCGATCAAGAATCTGAAATGGACCAATAAATCGTGGATTGAGCTTTCCTCTTTTTCCAAATCTTGTAACTCCCTTCCATGGAGCAACACATAACAATACATGATCTCTAATACCAAATTCCACGTCTTTTCGATGAAGATCTGTATAACTCTTTTGTAGATCCTGTGCCGTTTGTATACGTTGTCGGATCATTTGGATCTTTTCTGTAGTCATACGTACCAACTCTGGTCCCAACAATGTTGATTCACCCACCTCATCCCAATATACTAGAGAGCGACACTTTCATCCATATAATGCTTCAAATGGAATCACACTTATACTTGCCTGATAACTGTTGTTGTAGGAGAATTCCACCAATGGTAAATACTTATCCCAACTCCCTTTAAAGTCTAGGACACAGAGTCTTAATAGATCTTCAAGAGTTTGAATAGTCCTCTCTAATTGTCCGTCCGTTTGAGGATGGTATGCCGAACTGAATCATAAATCTGTGCCCAAAGCTTTTTGCAAGCTAACCCAAAATCGTGAAGTGAATATAAGGTCACGATCTGAAACTATAGATCTTGGCATGCCATGCAACCTCACAATTGCATTCACATACATAAGAGCAAGACGTTCAAGGGAATAAGTCTCCCGTATCGGCAAGAAATGAGCAGACTTGGTTAATCTATCAACAATAACCCAAATCGCATCTATGCTTTGAGAAACCTTGGGAAGACCTATAATGAAATCCATGGTAACGTGTTCCCACTTCCATTTCAGAATCTCAAGTGGTTGCAATGGACCCTTTGGCTCTTGATGCTTCACCTTTACACGTTGACAAGTTAAACACCTTGAGATAAACTTCGCAATATCTCTCTTCATATTGCTCCACCAAAATGTATGTCGAAGATCACGATACATTTTGGTACTTCCAGGGTGAATTACAAACGGTGTGTTGTGTGCCTCCATCATGATTCTATGTTTCAAGTCAGAATCGTTAGGAACGCAAAGTCTGGAGTTGACTCAAAGTATTCCTTCTTCATCAATTCTTGCTTCTAAAATAGCACCTTCTTGCACTTTCTTCTTCATACGCATCAACTCCGGGTCTGTGGCTTGAGCAACTTTAACTTTATCAATTAAAGTTGGTTCTATGCGTATATTTGACATCATCGCATGGGTCCCCAGAGTGTTGAATTCTATCTTCATCTTTTGTAAATCACACAAAATGGGTCTTTGTGTTAACAACATCGCACTCGTTCCTGCATATGATCTTCTACTTAATGCGCCAGCTACCACATTCACTTTTCCAAGATGGTATTGAATGGTATGGTCGTAGTCTTTTAACAGCTCGAGCCAACGTCGTTGCCTCATATTGAGTTCCTTTTGGGTGAAGAAATATTTGAAACTTTTATGGTCTGAATATATCTCCACTTTCTCTCCATATAGATAGTGCCTCCAGATTTTTAACGTGAAAACGACTGCTACCAAGTCTAAACCATGAGTAGGGTAATTCCTCTCATATTCTTTGAGTTGTCGCGATGCATAAGCTATGACTTTCCCATGTTGAATGAGAACATATCCTAACCCTTTGCCTGAAGCATCGCTGTAGATAACAAATCCATCCGAACCAGATGGTATTGTCAGAACAGAAGCCAAAATGAGTCTTCTCTTGAGCTCTTGAAAACTCTTCTCGCATTCCTCGCTCCATACGAATTTTGTATCCTTCCGAGTCAACTGAGTTAACGGAGTAGCGATTCGAGAAAATCCTTCTACGAATCTCTGATAATAACCAGCTAAGCCTAGAAAGCTACGTACTTCGATCACCGACTTCGGTTGCTCCCAAGTTTGTATTGCTTCAATCTTCGTCGGGTCAACAGATACTCCATGTTTTGACACCATGTGCCCAAGAAATGCTACTTCCTCAAGCCAAAACTCGCATTTCTTCAACTTGGCATATAGCTTGTTTTCACGAAGCCTTTGGAGTACCAGCTTCAAATGGTGCTCATGATCTTCATGACTTTTGGAATATATGAGGATATCATCAATAAAGACAACAAAAAACTGATCCAAATATTCTTTGAATACTCGGTTCATTATATCCATGAAAGCCGCAGGAGCATTAGTCAATCCAAAAGACATGACTAGGAATTCATAATGCTCGTATCGAGTTCTAAAGGCAGTCTTCAGAATATCTTTAGTTCTAATCTTCAGCTGATGATATCCAGAATGAAGATCAATTTTTGAAAAGAATTGTGCTCCTTGTAACTGGTCAAACAGCTCATCAATACGAGGTAGCGGATACCTATTCTTGATGGTGGCATGGTTCAATTCTCGATAGTCAATACAAAGTCGCATACTCCCGTCTTTCTTTTTTACAAATAAAACAGGAGCACCCCAAGGAGATGTACTAGGACGAATGAAACCGCTGTCCAACAACTCATGTAGTTGGACCTTTAACTCCTGAAGTTCAATAGGAGCCATTCGATATGGGGTTTTAGAAATGGGCTTTGTACCAGGTTCAAGGTCAATAAAAAATTCAACTTCACGTTCTGGGGGTAGACCGGGAAGTTCTTCAGGAAATACGTTAGAAAATTTACTAACAACAGAAATATTATTCAAATCTGACGTGTCTTTATTCAAATCCATAACATGGGCTAAGAAAGCTTGACATCCTTTTTTCAATAAACGAATGGCTTTATGGCTTGATATGACAGTGATTGATTTTAGTGGTTTAGTTGCTTAAATTCGCATAACAGGTTGGTTAGGAATATGAAAAGTAACAACCTTATAAAAATAATCAATTTTGGCATGATGAGTAGTTAACCAATCAATCCCTAAAATCACGTAAAATGCAAGTATCTTTAAAGAGATAAGGTCAACAGGTAATGTGATGGTGACAACTTGGATCAAACAAGATTTATAAACAGTAGATGTAATGAAGTTTTCTCCTAACGGAGTCTCCACAGATAACTCAAAGTCTAATTTCTCCGGAGTCAAGTTTAAACGATGAGCACAAACAGGAGAGATAAATGAGTGGGTAGAACCGGTATCTAGTAAGATATAAACTTCGCAAGAATTTATAATTAGCTTACCCGTGATCACCTCGTTTAGGTTCCTCGCATTTTGACCAGTCACGACAAACGCTCTTCCAGGAACCGTTGACTTTGACTTTTTTGGGATAGCCTTTTGAGTCACCATCCCCGCTGGACTTGGTTTCGCTACAGTACAATCTCGAGCGATATGTCCTTTCTTTCCACAATTATAGCATACCTTGAACTGTTGTGGACAGTTTGGGCTATATGTCCCTCTTTTCCGCATTTGTAGCATACGACCGGTGGTCGTTCTCCTCCCTTAGAACCAGTTGCTGCTGGTGCTGACGTCTTCACATTGTCATTGTTGAATTTCCTCTTTTTAAAATCGCCCCCACTCGCTTCTTCTATTTTCATGGCTACGATTACCACCAGAATGGTTACCGCTTTTGTCCGTGTTCTTCTTTCCCCGCTGGTTATCGTTGCTCCAATGACTGCTATCACTGGTACGATCCTGGTTATGGTCCCTCGGTTGAATGTACTCGTTATCTCGCTCTAATAATTGAGCCCCGTTGACAACATCTGAATATAGAGAAAATTTATGAGAAATGAGATACTAACGTATGTCGGGTTTCAAACCTCTCAGAAACATCCGCATCATACGTTTCTCATTCTCCACCAAATGAGGTGCAAACCTAGATAACTCCGTGAACTTCGCCTCATACTGGGACACCGTCATATTGTTCTGTTCCAGTCTAATAAACTCCACCTCCTTCATATGACGAATACTTTCAGGAAAGTACTTGTCATTGAATAGTTTCTGAAATGTCTCCCAAGACATGCTGAGTGCGACTGGATGGGTACGTTTCACAGATTCTCACCAGTAATCTGCTTTATTACGGAACATAAAGGTGGCGAATGGAACTTTCTGTTCCTCTGTGCATCCCAAGACATCGAATATCTTGGTAATTTGCTTGACCCACGTTTCTGCCTTAATTAGATTCGGCTTTCCCCAGAATTCTGGTGGTCCCAACTTTTTGAACTGTTTGGCTGTGACCAGCTGTGCGTTGCCATTGTTTCTACCTGTATTTTGAACAGGAGTCTCCTTCGTCTGGTTTTGCATGAACCGCAAAAGACTTCTAAACATCTCATCGTTCATCGTCTGCTCAGTGTTGTTTACAGGAGGAACATTGTCGTCCTATTGTATGTTCACCTCGTTGGTGATTAAAGGTGTCTCCACGGTCTCATTTACTCCACATTTAACATTCTCAGCAGCCATTCTTAAATACTGCCACAAAACAAGGGTTAATTAAAGAAATTAACATGCAACATAATAACCCTATACTCTGACCAACCAACAAATAAGCTTAGGTAGGACACACTAGCGAAGGATTTACTCGTCTCTCCCCTCCTAGTTCTATTCCCCGATCTCCGCTAGAGACCATATCCCTAAGCTTTGATATCAACTGTGATGCCCCCAAAATAGGTATACATCACCCATTTTGAGTCGCCAAATACATGATACAGAAACACTTAAACTGTGAGTTTAAAAATACAAATATTGTCTTCTAGACAATATCCACACTCAAATAAGTCCTCATTACAATTATTGATATTTTATTTTATAAAAATGGTGAGGACTACTAAAACATCTTTCTAGAACGATCATTCCATACCCCGACTAGTACTCGCTACATTCTCGCCTCCTGAGAAGAAAAATGGAACAAAAAGGAAAAGGGTGAGCTCAACTAGCCCAGTAAAGAATATTATGACTACGATAATATAGAACAAATTATCGTTAGTCCTCAACAGGAAAAAATATAATAGAATACAATAGACAACAAATTTTAAATCAATATTCGCAGCGGAAATAATAATTCATTAGAAGAGTTATGTAGAAAATAAAATCTACTATCTTCTATATATGAATTTAAAAATTCATCGTCAATATTTTATCCCTGTAACATCAATCAATATATATCTGGAATCAACTATTCATCTTTGCACTACAGGCCAAAGATATTCATCAGTTGGTCATGTTCATCTAAACACTTGTACATCTTTGTACTACGGCCAAAGATATTCATCATAAAATCATTCATCTTTGCACTACATGCCAAAGATATTCAGTTATATCACCATTTAGGACTGAGGATGATGAAAAATATTTTAAAGAAAACGAATCCAGTGAAACAAAAGAACAAATATTAAGGATTCGTACTTTAAACAATCCGAGTTCAAAAATACTTCATAAATAATCATAATGAAGTAAAATTCAAGAATGATCAAAACATGGATACAATCAAAGTTAGTATCCATAATAGATATCTTGGACAAAAAATAAAAATTTAATTTTTTTCGTGAATAGTGTCGTATTCGTGAATAGTGTCGTATACGTGAATAGTAACCCCGACACAAAAAATTTTAAATTTGATAAAAAGTTTAGACCAATATTTCGGCATAATGATATTGAAAGAAATAATGTCATTTATAAAAAAAACATCCCTTATCTCCAAAAAGACAGTACCTCTGACTGGAATACTGGATATAGTGCTGAAAGAATTTACACCGTATAGCAACACTCAAAGTATTAAAATACTCACAAGAATACGCTCGATAATATAGAGAGAGAAAACTTTAGTTTCTGGTGTGATTTTTAATTCTAACCTAAGCACCCTATTTATAGGAAAATGCTTAGAACACCAAAGCAGAAAATTTAATAAAATATTAATATAATTAAAAATTTTCAAACCCACCTTAGACCAACTGAATTCAGCACATTTATATCACATGTGGGGCCCACCCAATTGCAAAAAATATTTTTCATTAAAAAAAATTTATAATCCAAAAATCAATTATTCTGAAACTTCAATAATTCATAATAAATAGCCCTTTTATCAGAAAATTCAAATCTTATGTCCACTCCATAGGAAATTCAATTTTCTATAACTTTGTAAGTTTAAGTTTTTTCAAATTCTAAACAGAAATTGACCGAAATTCACATACGGACGATTTTACAGGCTATAATCAAATTTCAGTCAAGAAATGTGATCCACAAACATGAAAAACATGTTTTAAATATTTTTAGTAACAAAAATACTATTCCTCCTTATTTATTCATATATCCCACATTCATTGTAAAAATATCACCATTATTATATTATTATAATATAATAATATATTTAAATGAATTATTTTATCAGAAAAAGATAAAATATCAATTTTCAACAATTGTCACATTAAAAATTTTCTCCATCTATATCCACATAAAATAAATATTTTTCTTATCATATAAATTAATAATTAATTATTCACAAATAATATTACAGAATCACAATACTGACAACCAGACCGTTCCCTAGGAAAGAGGGGGCTTTCCAATAAGGATTTCTCCTTACTGGCGCGCAATTAGATGACCAAACCTCTCCTTAGACAGAACTTTCTAGACATTGCCAATAATGCTATCTAATAACATTATTCAAATAATATGAATTAATGATCTGATAATGGAAAATACTGTGTAGTGACACTTATTGAAATAACAATAATATAAATTATCAACGTAGCAATTATTAAATCAATAAAATAAAATATTAAACAGTAATTATTGTAATAATTATTGAGTAGTGCCTTCTTACGTAAGAATCAATAATTGGTGCAATACCGTGTGATATTGTGCAACAACGCGTATTACTGTATTTTAACCACCGGGTATTCTAACAGTGTTAACGGTAACAACTACGCCGTTATTTATACTTGTCGTTTTTTTCATCTAATCGCTTTCCGTTATGGGACCCACACAAGGCTGCGCCGTCGTACGAATATTC
This sequence comes from Panax notoginseng, assembly GCA_016801055.1. Classification (NCBI taxonomy): domain Eukaryota; kingdom Viridiplantae; phylum Streptophyta; class Magnoliopsida; order Apiales; family Araliaceae; genus Panax; species Panax notoginseng. Next base: position 181,238,448 of record CM029017.1, read on the forward strand.
CACGACCAAACGAATATTCCCCGACAACAATGAATATTTTATAACCACTTGCTTATTTGAAATATTTGCGCATTTTACCCATAACTAACCACATTAATTAATTCAACCCTTACTATTTCAAAATAATAAATAGAAGAAATTCAATTTCATTTATAAAAAGTTGGGGTCTTACAACCTAGTCTCAATATAGCACTTGAAGAGGAAGAGATGGCGGTGCCAAACAACAACAAAACTATAAAAGAACTGGCTACTCCTAATCTGAATCAACCATCCTTGTGTATTGAATATCCTACTTTAGATGTTGCTTTTGAACTTAACTCTGGACTAATTCATCTTTTGCCTACTTTTCGTGGTCTTACAGGTGAAGATCCATATAAGCATGTAAAGGAGTTCCATGTGGTGTGTTCCACCATGAAACCATAAGGAGTGACAAAGGAGCAGATAAAGCTTAGAACTTTTCTATTCTCATTAGCAGATTCGGCTAAAGACTGGTTATATTATCGTCCGTCAAGATCAATAAGATCATGGAATGAGATGAAAAGGTTATTCTTGGAGAATTATTTTCCTTCTTCGAGGGTTGCTAGCATAAGGAAAGAGATATGTAGAATCAGGCAGTTCAATGGAGAGATTCTTTATGAGTACTGGGAAAGATTTAAGAATTTGTGTTCCAGCTGTCCATCCCACCAAATTGATGATCAATGATTGATTTAATACCTTTATGAGGGACTGTTTTCAATGGATAAGAGCATGATTGATGCAGCAAGTGAATGAGCACTGGTAGATAAAACTCCAAAAGCTACAAGGAACTTAATTACAACCATGGCAGCCAACTCACAACAGTATGGAACTAGGATGAATCATACACTTACAAGGGTAAATGGGGTAAACACTTATAATCTTGAATGTCAAATTTCTGATTTAACTGCTTTAGTCAGATAAATGGTTATATGGAACATGTAAGTAGCAAAAGTATGTGGAATTTTTTCAATGTCAGGGCATACTACTGATGCTTGTCCAATATTACAAGAGGATGAAATTGTGCAACAAGTCAATACTTTGGGGACATTTTTAGGAAAATATCAACATCAATATGATCATGGGGTAGACACTTACAATCCAGGATGGAGAGATCATCCCGACTTGAGCTATGAAGGTACTAGGCTACCAATGAAACCTATCTTTTCAAATAGGCAGCACAATTTTTAGCAGGCTCCACCTCAGTCCCAAACATATAACGAAGAATTACTTGCCAATTCTTGAACATCCATAGAGGATATGTTTAAGGAATTCATGAGTCATACACAAAAATTTATGAATCAAATACAGTAGTTTCAGCAAGAGACAGAAACCTCGGTTCAAGAATTGAGATATCAAATAGGTCAGCTTGCAACAACAGTTGGTAGATTGGAATTTTAAGGCTCCAGAAGGTTACCTTCTCAAACTGTAGAGAATGTAAGTGCAATTACTTTGGGAAGTGGTATAGAGGTATGGAAACAAGAGGAGTTAGTGTTTACTTTATGAAAAGGCAACAGTGCTATATGTGAAAATGAAGTGTCTAAAGCCACCATTGAATTTGATGAGGAATAAGAGGTAGAGGAAAATGAACTGATAATTTCTACAGATTTTTACAAGGAGTATATGGATGATGATACATCTCCATCTGTGCAAATAGCAAATACACTAAATGATAAACATCATGGGACCTTTACCATGGAATTGGATGATGCAAAGGTCCAGTTCAGTGTATATGAGGCTAAGACGTATCTTGGTAATGTTAATTCTTTTTTTGTTATTAATGTTGTGAACTATTTAGTGTAGGAATATTTTGATCGAATACAAATATACAAGGAGGGTTTGAGGGCTAGAATATAGCAGAATCATGATCCACAGGATGCTCATAATTTGGAATTGAAAAAATTACCAGTCCACTTGAAGTACACAAGTCTAATTACATAAAATAAGAAGATTGATGTCGAGCCAATGACAATAAACAAGGGCAGGTGCTTGAGAGGCAACACAAGATTCAGATTTGATTTTTCTATCCCTTTACTTTTTAGTTTGTTAGTTGCATGTTAGCTAGTAGTTACTTTCTTCTTTGCATGATTTTCTTACATTGGGGACAATGTAAGGTTTGTGTGACGCCCCCAAAATAGGTCCACACGACCCATCTTGGGTCGCCAGATATACGGAACAGAATCCAAATACAAACTTCATTTATACAACTGTCGTACAAAATACAACAACACATAAGCTGTGAGTTTTAATACAAATAACAGTACTCACACTTCAAACCAATGATGTTTTACATAAAGGTAAAGTCAATAACTATTTTAGGAATTAAAATCTTTGAAAAATACTCAAGGAATCCTTCATACATAGGAGGTCATGCATCTAAGTTATAATAAATATCATAGGACTTGAGCATTAACCTTGGTTGACCCAATAGACCCCAAAGAAGAACGAGAAGATTACTATCATGTTCATTCCAATGGATTGTATCTTCTTGCCATATAATTATCTCCATTGTCTCAAACTGAGGATTATATTCCAACCATACTCCAAGGTTATATAGATAATTCTCATAGATATAGTCAGCAAGTGGATGTGCACAACCATATCTTATGATAACACGAGTTTGTATGTGGTTAGACATCATGTATGATAGTGGAAACACACCATTTAAGCTCTTAGTACAATTCTGTCCTTCTCATTCTAATGGGGTGCATTTTTGATGCTTTCAAAGTCGGGCTCTCATCACCTTATAGTTGTTAACCAAAATTAAATATTAAATGACGTATAAAATACGACACACACATTTTAAGTTCTCAATGCAATTATATATTGTCATGCTGTTTTATAATGTATTAAGAAGCGTCAACAGTAACAGACCATCACTCTAATCCCTTGTTATCCCCACTCGACCCAGCTACATTCTTATTACCTGAAAGGAATTGTGAAGCAAAAGGGTGAGCACAAATAACCAGTAAAGAATATCATGACTAGGATAATTAAATTATCAATAGCCTTCATCAGTAATAAATCAAATATTTAGAACATATGGTACATGATAAAAGTTCTCAACCATAATTACAGCGGAATCAACAATCCATTAGAAGAGTTAAGTAGAACATAATGTCTACTATCTTCTCCACATTAAAAGTCCATCATTAATATTTCATTCCTGTAATACCCATCAACAGTTCTTTGTGTAACCAAGATAAAAAGAACTTTCATCACCTGTCTTCACTTGAACCACCAAAGATTATAGTTAAATTCACAATTCATGTTTATAATAATGTAAATCAACAATTTCTCCTTACCACAAAGTCTTAATAGAACTTTCACTCAATGTCCTTGCCACAAAGGCTAAGATACTCAATAATCATATCGTCGTTACACTCTACACCAAAAACATTCAAATATATCAACAGTGGTCATGATCATGCCAATCAATTATCTATCTTTGTACTACGAGTCAAAGATATTCAATGGTCATGATTATACCAATCAATTGTCTATCTTTGCACTACGGGCCAAAGATGTTCAATTGTAAAACTAATGATCAACAGTCCATCTTTGCACTACGACCAAAGACATACAACTGTAAAATCAATAATCAATAATTAACAGTCCATCTTTACACTACGTGCCAAAGATATATAACTGTTAAACTAATAATCAAATATCCATCTTTGCACTACAGGCCAAAGATATACAACTGTAAAACTAATAATCAACAGTCCATCTTTGCACTACGGGCCAAAGAAGACTTTCACCACATCATTTATCTATAACATTACAGGTCATGATTATACCAATAGTCAATTTTTGGTCATAATCGTACCAATTAACAATCCATCTATGCACTACGGGCTAAAGATAACTTTCACCACATCATTTGTCTGTAACATTACAGGTCATGATTATACCAATACATAATTTTTGGTCATAATCATATCAATCAATAGTCCATCTATGCACTACAAGTCAAAGATGACTTTCACAATATCATTTGTCTGTAACATTACAGGTCATGATTATACCAATACACAATTCCTAGTCATAATCATACCAATCAACAGTCCATCTATGCACTACGGGCCAAAGATAACTTTTACCATAATATAAGCATGGGGATGATGACAATAATATAAGGAATCGATCGAGTGAGATCAAGGATAAAGATTTATAATTCAATTTATCCAGAGTTCAAGAATATCCAATTTGTCAACATGATAATTAATTGTGGAGTAAAATTCAAGAATGATATTCATTTATCAAAAATAATTTAGACAGAAAAGAAACTAATTTTTTCATGAATAGTATCCCGTGTGAATAGTACTTAAGTGAATAGTACCCCATGAATAGTACTTAAGTGAATAGTACCCCATGAATAGTACTCATAAATGGAGAATACGAAAGAAAACGATATTCTTTGACGAGTACAAAAGAAATGATATCTCATACGAGTATAAAAGAATATACAAAACTGCAAATAGATTTTCACCCGCTATATGGTAATCCACGTAGGCAGATTATTTTCATAATTTAATAAAGAATGAATATGAAAGGTTATTCACCATGCATGCGGTAATCCGCATAGACAGGTTATACCCGCAGATTTATAAAGAATTAATACGAAGGGTCATTCACCATGCATGCGATAATCCGTGTAGACATGTTATTCCCACAAATTAAAGAGTAAATACGAAGGGTTATTCACCATGCATGCGGTAATCCACGTAGACATGTTATTCCCACATATTAAAAAATGAATACGAAGGGTTTTTCACCATGCATGCGAAAATTCGCGTAGACAGGTTATACCCGCAGTTTTATAAAGGATGAATACGAATGGTTATTCACCATGCATGCGGTAACCTACGTAGACAGGTTATACCCACAGATTAATAAAGAATAGAATGACAATCCTTATGAATATGAAGAAAATAACATCACTTACGAATACGAAATAAATAATACCCCTTACCATACGAAAAATAGCATCCCTTACCTTAGTAGGAGGTTGGATACTTCAATAGTGTAGTAGCAGAATACTCTTTTTCTTTCTCTCTTATTCTCTCTATAGTTTCTCTCTCTAGAGTTTTTGTGAATTTGTAAGAAATAATGAAGGAATGAGCTTCTATTTATAGGAGAAATGACTAAATAGTAACTAATTCACGAACGGTCCAGATTGATTTACTATTAAAATGGACGGTCCATATTGATTTACTATTAAAACCTCAACCGACGGTCCATATTAATTTATTATTAATGATGATGTGTTATATCACAAATATATGTTAAGCTATGAATGGTGAATAATGAATATAATATTTTAATTTGAATTTGGGTGTGTGTGTTACAAAGTGTTGTGAATGGTGTAGTCTGTTAATGGTTGAGGATATTATGGTACTGGTATGATTTTGAATATTGCAATCTGATAATGGTGAAGGTTTTGGACTTTATTATTGCTAAACTAGTGTACTCTGTTTTGTACATTTGATTGAACTCTGTTTTTTGTTTTAAATGGTGTAGTCTGTTAATGTTGAATGGTGTTCAGATGTGATTGAACTCTACTTTTCATTCATAATTCATAAAAGCATGGATAGTCAATAACAACATGAACTATGTTTTTCAATACTTTTCATTGCATATTAGAAACATCATTTCCCATAATTTTCATACACATTACAATATTCAATAACAATATTATTATTCCTCTATAAATTTTATCTCTTCTTTGCAGCTTTGTTACTTCTTGCTCACTTGCAAAAATCCTTTTAAGGAGGCCAGAAATAACTTGAATTGCTCTTGTTTTCATTGAAGGATTATGCCAGTAAAAGAAACCACATCCTTGAACTCTAATAGTTTAGCAAGAAAAAAATCTCCTACCTAGATTGCTATCAATCCAAGATGTCCTTAGTTCAGCTGGAAGATGACAGTGACACAAAATTAAAGCCATAGAATTTCTAAGTATGTTTCTTCTCTGCACTTCTCCTTCTCTGCACCTTCTCTTTCTCCTTCTCTGCACTTTGCCTACTCCTTCTTTTTCTCTTTCCACCATGAGAGCTGATTTATTAGGGATGGTCAATAGTTTGTTAGACCAAAATTGATGGAGAAAAATATGCAGTATTGGATTTGGAGGGAAAATAATGATGTCAGTTGGAGGGAAATACATATATACATGGACTTATTTGTTTTAATTGACAAAATACACTACAAATACACTTTAAATTACAAATACAATGAAATACACTCCTACTTTGGTGCCACGTCAGCATTCAGGCGTGTTTTTTGGTCAGAAAAGTTTTTGTGGTTACTTTTTTTTTACTTAAGTGTACTTAGAGTATTCTAATGTAAGGTTTTAAATATTAGGGTCACAAGTGTAAAAGGTGTCATACTTCGAGGGACAGAAGTGTATTTAGCCCTTGATGGAATTAGTTGATTTTAAGTATGGCGGTAGCTGAGATTTTGCTATCAGTTTCTTTAATTATCAGTTATATATGTGATAAATTATGTTCTAGTGTAGTTACGAAATTGGACACTAGAAGAGTTGTGATTGTGAGAGACATGTTGGTAATATTGGTAGCGTTTAAGGTTAATTTGTTATTAGATGTGAAAGATTGTGAATGGTTGGTACGTGACAAGAGATTTCCCACTAAGTTATGACCTACTAATCTACTCACTAACGTGCCATGTGTGAGACATAGTGCTTTAATTTTAGGAAATTGATATTTTCACATCATTGTTTGATATTTCCACACATAGGGCCTACATATTAGTTGATGTGTCGATTTTTTACTAGCTAATATATAGATCCTATGTGTGGAAACATCAAAAAGAGATATGGGAATATCAATTCCCTAATTTTAAAGTAGACACTTACGCATTAGCTTGTTAAATTGTGGTTCTCGAGTATTTTTTGTTACTTTTTATGTGTTTTAATGTGCTTGTGTAGGAAAAAGAAGTGGGGAGCAAAAAGTGGAGTTGGGATATAAAATTTGTTGTTTTCTGGTCAAAGTCAAGCTAGGCAGAGCTGAGGCGCCATGTTAGGGCACTTAGAAGTGGGCCTTGTAGCAGCATGGGGCGATGGGGCGCAACACATGCAGAAAGCGCGTTCACAAGAAGCAAAGCCAACACTACAACGTTGGGATGAAGCGCTTAGGCACTCGGCAAGGAGAAAGACAGCCTGAGGCACTATGTTAATTCCCAGTAGACACATAATAGATCTAAAAGGGGGGTTGAATAGATCCTTTTAATTTTCAAATACTTTTCTCATTTATTTTATATTGCTAATGACTTTGCATATGACAAATATAAGAATCTTTTCAGCACAGCGAAATAAGTAAACAGATTCCCTTCATTGATTTAATCATGAACTTACATACATTGTTCGTAGAGTTAGTTTAGTTGTAAGCAGTTAAAATATACATAGCAGTTATAGCAGTTAGGTACATAATGCAAATGACATAAGGTAAAAGACACAAGAGATTTTAAGTGGTTTAGAAACTCAAGCTCTTAATCCACTCTTCTGCTTTAAACTAGCAGGATTTTCATTAAGGAAGGGCAGCACCCTGAATCACTAAGATTCCTTCAAGGCAAGTAGCCTTGAAACTTCAGTTCACTTAGAACTCTTCAAGGCCAGCAGCCTTGGAAATCCTCTAGTTCCCTAGGAACTCTTCAAGCCCAGCAGGCTTGAAACTTCAATTAGTCCCTCTGGACAAGAACCCCTCAGGCCCTGGCTTGTTGTTGTTGTTGTCGTTGTTGGTGCCCTGCTACTAAGATATCTTTAAGCTTGAACATCTTATGTACTTAGCAGCTTGGCATAGTCCTCTTGGCATTCTGCTTAGAGTCTGGACTACATCTTCTTTAGTGCAGCTGATCTTCATTCTCTTCTGATCATCTTTATCTGTTGTCAGCTATGCACCATCACCATTTGAGTCTGCTAAGTGTTTAAGCTTTTGGTAGACTTCGTCTGGCACGTAGCATTCCCTAAACTCTTCTTGACTGGTTGGCAGATATAGTTCTGCACTTGCTCTGGTTCAACTTTAGGTTCTTGGTGATTCGTAGAGTGGCTCTCTGGATCTTCTTTATGCTCTGCCACTTTTCTGAATGCTATCTTCTTGTCCTTCTCGGCTCTCATCTTGGCTGCCATCTTCAGTGACATTCTCAACTTTGTTGAGTGAAGCTTTAGTCTGTTTGAGTCCTTCTTTAAATCTGTTTCACTTCCACCTCTGTAGTCTCACTGTCACTGAGACTTGTTATGTTAAGCTCTGGTGGAACTCGTAGAGTCAATGATAGCATTCCAACAACTTAATGATTCTGTAACTTCAGCAACATTAGCATCTCTTGATCTTTGAAGCTCTTGTTGATTTATACTCCTTCACAACCTTCCCGTTGGAATGTAGCCGTTGGGAGCTTTTTGAATTGCTTCGCAGATTTCGAGTTATTTGGTGTAGACCTCAAATGTGACATGACGTCCCCTTTATGACTTTTATGACACTGCAGTCTACTGTTTTACCTACCCCGTCAGATATGTCACTTTGATGTCTTGGGTAGGTAGTCGACTTTATTTTCTCCTTCTGATTTCTCGATCAGAGGTTGTCGTTTTGCATCGATGCTCTCAATAAGCTCTGTTCGAATATCAATCTTCAGATTGAACCGTTGTCAATGCTTCAATCTTCAAATGGCCAAACTCTATGATTCTGATGCATATCTTCTTGGACCTGATCGTAGTTACATGTTGAATGTTTCTCATAGACCGGTTGAGACAACACTATGATCCTGAAGAGTGTTCATTGAATCCTCAATGTAGAACACCTCTTCCTTCTGTTGTGCAGTGCTTTAACACTTTTGTTTGCTTCGACTGATCTCAAACACTGATGGCTTATTCAATTTTCTGGCCTCTTCTTAATAGCAAGATACTTCAGATTTGTGGCATGCCTAGCTCGCTTTCTCCTTGTGACCTCCCATTCACTTATCATCAATGGACTGACCCAGTGCTTAATCACTTTAGCCTTGTTCTTCAAAAGTTGACCAGTATCTTCGTGTACACTCCATCAGTTCCTTCTTTATTTGGCAAACACTACGATCCTGGTTACTTCCAAGATCGTTGTCTTCTGTTCACTTGACAGCTACTGCACTTGTTGACTTTCCTTAGTCAGTTATTTTGACTGAAGTCTTCTTCTGATCAATTTGTGGAATACTTTATCTTGAATGACTTCACAACTCAATATGCATGTTGATTGAGTTGGTGCTTAGATCTTCTGTTAGCTTGCATGTCATTCGTGGAGTGCTCTCTTGTTTCCTTTAGGTGGAATGTATCTTTGCAGCTCAGACCAGAGGCTTCATACTTTGGATATTCTGGGAGTGCTCGTTTATTGAGAATCGTGTTTACTCTACGATTCTGCCTTGGCGTTGTGAGCACCTCTGTTGAGGTCTTAGTTCTGCACTCTACGATTCAGCTTTGGTTCTGTAGACACTATGACTCCGAGTTCAGATCTTGACACTCTACGATTTCTGTCCTTAAGCTTGTTGTCTTCATCTGATCTGGCTAGACTATGATCTCTACCTCTGATGTGATCATTAGACTCTACGACTCCGAGTGTGGTCTACGATTCTTAACTTGTCTTTGGCAGATGCTCAGTCGGCTCTTAGACAGGCTGTCTCTACAATTCTGAACATGACATCCTCAGCAGACTATGGCTCCGAGGATGTTCTTCTCGATACACTACGATCCTTCCTCGTCTCTCCTGGTAGTCTATGAACTTCAAGATCTACTATCTTACAGACTACGATTCTGCCTTGATAGCACTCGAGTTTTCCTTGACTCTCCTGGCAGACTATAATTTTTGGTGCAGTGCTCGACGATCAGACAAGCCTATCTATTATATTATAAGATCAACCTAACAAGCTTGATCTTTCTATATTTATAGTCCTTGCACATCATTTTTTTTATGGACTTTACAAAGCTGTTTTGCTTATATAGGATCAACCTAACATATTTGATCAATTCATTCTAAGTCCTTGTACATATGTTCCTATTATCTATCAAAGGACTTTACAGCTTTTCTTAATGCAAGCATACTTGCATATTCATTCGTATATATCATAATCAAATCTATATAATAAAAGAGGACCTATTTTGAATCTTTCATTTGACAAAGCACAAGGACGGTTCAGATTCATTCTAACTTAATTTTTTCAACTTAATCTAAAGGCTCATATTTTTTTTCCGCCCAAATCAAATTTACCCCTACACCCTACTCTGAAACAACCCGGGTCAAATCCCGAGTCCGGAATAAATCTCGGGTCAAATTCCAAGTCTGAATCGAATCAAATCCATCAAAATAAGGCATCAAACTACTGGCCCAATAGTATCTTCTTGGGTCATCTTAGCCCACCACAGGCTCCCAAAAGGTCATGACTTGAAGGTACTAATGGTAGTAACATATTTCCTTATATGCAGACAAATTTTTTCCCTATCTTTCGATGTGAGACTGGGGTGTTACAAACTCCCCCACTTAAATTTCTGCTATTCCCGTCAAAACCGATCACACACACGGCCCAAAGATCTTTGCCTCTCTAGCCATTGTGGGATAATACCGGCTGGCTTTGTGTCCCCACCTCCGGACCTCCATCTCTCTATTGTGGGATAATACCACCAGCCTTCGTGTCCCCACCTCCGGTAACCCGATCGGATGACCCGACCCGAGCTTTCGAGAGTCGGCTTTGATAAACCCGGGTCAAATCTCGAGTCCGGAACAAATCTCGGGTCAAATCCCAAGTCCGAATCGAATCAAATCCATCAAAATAAGGCCTCAAACCACTGGCCCAATAGTATCTTCTTGAGTCATCTTAGCCCACCACAAGCTCCCAAAAGGTCATGACTTGAAGGTACTATTGGTAGTAACTTATTTCTTTATATGCACACAAATTTTTCCCCTATCTTTCGATATGGGACTGGGGTGTTACATACTCTCTCTCATGTTCACACACAAAATCTTTCTCTATCCTCTTTTCTTCACAAACACAAACAAATAATAATAATAATAATAATAATATTAATAATAATAATAATAATAATAATAATAATAATAATAATTATTATTATTATTATTATTATAATAATTATAATAATAATAATAATTATTATAATAATAGTAATAGTAATAATAATAATAATAATAGTAATAATAGTAATAATAATAGTACTAATAATAACAATTATTATTATTATTATTATTATTATTATTATTATTATTATTATTATAATAGTAATAGTAATAGTAATAGTAATAATAATAATTATTATTATAATTATAATAATAATTATTATTATTATAATAATAATGGTAATAATAATAATAATAATTATTATTATTATTATTATTATTATAATTATAATAATACTAATAATAATTATAATAATAATAATAATAATTATAATTATAGTACTACTACCACTACTACTACTACTACTACTACTAATAATAATAATAATACCAATAACAATAATAATAATAATAATAATTATTATTATTATTATTATTAAATTATTATTATTATTATTATTATTATTATTATTATTATTATTATTATGGTGGTGTGGTGAATTATGATAATTGTCATTGATGATTGTAAGTTTTATAGACAAGTTTAGATTTTTCTGAATATCTATTTTTAAAGAAAAATTAATTATTGTGGTAGTGTGATAAATTATGATAATTGTTATATCTGATTGTAAGTTATTTTAAGTTACAAAGAATCTTTAAGTAATATAGTATTTTTCGAATTTTAATCTAATTTTTCGTTACGCCGTGCCTTCAGGCACGGACAATTACTAGTCATATATAAATAGGAATAACATTTACATGCTTATTCCTGACAATCTCCCCCTATTTGATTATGACAAAAACAATTAGTGCATATGCATGATATGAATGAATCTTATATATAGTGAGCAGCTATATTTCTAAAACAGATAATCATAAATGTCATTGATAATTATATGGAATTATATAAACTATGACACTTTACATCTTGAATCCAGAACATACCTAACTAGTTAGATATGTACCGTTTTGGCTCCATGTATATTTCCAGGATGTCTGTTGATCAGCTACTTTTCTGCTTAATCTTTTTGTTCCTGCTCCCCCTAGGATGGTGACTCCATTTCTTTTCCTTGCTCCCCCTTAGATTCTGCATTCATATGATCATTTTCCTTTGGCTCTACCCTCAGATGATGATTCTGCTTTTGCTGCTGCTATCTTCTTCTTTGCCTTCTTCTTAGCCTTCTTATCTTCTTTGCTTCTTTTCTCCTTGCTCCTCCTTGAGTGCTTCTTCCTATCTCTCTTTTTCTTCCTCTTTTTGTCATTAATCACTTGTGAAAGTTGCTCCATATTGGACATGAGTTTCTCCATCAAATGAGATGAGTTACCAACCTCAATCGTAAGTTCTTATTGTCTCAGCTCAATTTGTAAAGAGAGAGACTGATTCAGATTGTCAATCTTGTCAGATAGGGATATGATTTGGTCTTCATTATCCTTCTGTGCTCGTAGAGCTTCTGCCTTCTGATCATTTATAACCTTCAGATAGATTTGACCTCTTTCTTTGATTTAGAGAGATATATCAAACATAGTGGCTTGAAGTCTGTCTTGATCGGCTTCTGTCAACATCTTTGACTCTTCAGTGATGAGAGATATCTTCTCAACCAACTCATCAGAATTCTTCAGTAACTCTTGCTCCGTAGGAGTTTGGTCATGTGGTTGGGGAGACTCTTGTTGAACACCAGATTGGACTCCACGATTTTTATTCTTGGACAATTTTTCGAAAGTAGTGAGAATTTGGTAAATCGTTGAGTGCCAATCACTATTGGACGATGAAGGAATTTTAGACAATTGTGCTTAGAGAGAGGGAAGCTTTTCAAACTGAACTTGATCATCTTCAGTGGTAGGGTGAAGGGACTCTACGATCATCCACTTGGGCATAATCCTTCTGCCATCAGAACCCACTCTACAATCGTAGGGAATGTAGTGGTTACCAACATGTCGGCAGACTTTAAAGTGAGACTAGTCTTTGATCATCTTGGTTACAAACTTCTTTACCCTTGGAAAGTTCTATGACACCAGCTCCAGGTTAGGAAACTGTGAGTAACACCAGCTGAAGTAACTCCTATCTTTTCCAATATATGCCTTTAATCAGGGCATCCATGGGTAGAACAATCTCATCAGAAGATCATCAGGATTGTACAGTATTGTTGTGCAGTCTAGCTCTATGTTGTTCCAGTTGTTGAACACCTTGTATGTAGTCATCCTTACAACTTTGAGTTATTCGTTTCCATAGCTTATCCAAATTTCTAGTGGTGCATCTTGTGGTTCATCAAGGACTTCCACCACTATTCTCCTACGAACTCTCACTGGAGAGAGAACAGGATACTCTACTAATTCCTCTGATTCCTGATTTGTAGATCTAGAATCATTTTTTATTTCTTCACCTTTTAAGCTTGAATCATGCTAACTTCTTTCATCTGATTCATCAGTGAATCCTTTATGCTGATTCTCATCACTAGTACCTTCTTTAACATCTTCTCCCTTAGATTCAGACTCATCATCACTCCATTCAATAATTACAGTAGAAGAGTCTCCTTTCTTCTTTAGAACAGATTTGGCAAGCAATCTGTTGCTCTTTCTTCTCTTTTGAGGTTCAGCTATAGGAGTTTCAGTCTCTTCTTCTTCTTCAGAATTTGAAGCCTCAGTATCATCAGATGAGCTTCCTTGATGTTCAACAACAATGGGGGCAGTTCCTTCTTCTTCGGACTCAACATCTTTTGATCCATCATATGAATTTGTTTGGACTTTAGCAGAAGGAGATGCAGTTGTGTCAACTTGTAACCTTTCTTCATCATCAGAGTGGATGCTCTGAGAGTTAGCCACAGGGCTTGCATATTCCTCTTCACCATCAAAGTTAGCAATTTCTTTCATGGATTCAACTTCTTCTTCATTGCTGGACTTGTTCTTTAAGGGTTTAATCTTGAGGCTTTCACTTCCCTTCTCCTCTTCAGACTCTACATTCTCTTCCTTGGAGGAAAGACTTTCTTGGGGAACTGGGGTTGATTCCTTCATCACCTTTGCTTTCTCTTTGGATGGCCCTTGAAGTAATCTGTTACTCCTCCTTCTTTTTGAGGTATCTGCAGTTGATACTTGTTGTTCTTCTGTTCCACGCCTCTTCTTGTCGATGGAGAGATGACTTGGTGGAACTTCTGTATTCTTCACACCCTTAGGCTTCTTCCTTGCTAGTGTGACTACTACTGATACAGAGTCATTAGAATGAGAGCTTTCCACCTCTTGTGCCTTCCTCTTCTTTGCAGAGACCTTGTTGCTGCTCCCAGTTGTCATTAGCCTCTTGTTTTCCTTGGGATTTTTCTTCTAGTTTATAAACAGCTGTGGGGACATCACTGTGTGAACGTTGAGTGGTTCTCCCTCATCATCCTTTATCTTACTTTCCAATTTCTTCTTCAGCATAATACTCAACAGTCTTCCATGAAAAACCTTTGTCAAGGGTTTATCTGTAGACTTCTTCACTTCAGCCTTCTCCAACCATTTGATCAGCCAATCAATTAGTAGGGCTCTGAAGTTCATCTGCTGCTCTATGATGATTGCAGTCATGACTCTCAGTTGTAGATCACTTACAGTATCATGTGCAGTGTCTTTGCACAAGATACATTTTCCTATAATCTCTGCCAGAAATTCAAATTCTTCAGGAAAATCCTTCTTCTGCATATCCTTCAAATTTACGTTCCTCTTGTAACTCATTAACCTCTTGCCTTCTTCAATTTCAACTTCGTCGAGGTTTATCAGACCTTGGTTGGGAAACTCAAGACTTTGATTGATGTCTGATGCCTTTATCTTCAGACTTGATCCTTTAACCTTCGTGGACAGAAGCTCAGAATCTATTGATGTATTGGAGTAGAACTGCTTCACTAACTCTATATAGACTAAAGTGTCGGCCTCCAAGCACTCAGAGAACCCAGCTTTCTTTACGAGCCCAAATATGTCCTTGAACTTCTTTTTTGACCTTTCGAACTTCTTGAAGCCGAGTTGGATTCTGATTATAACTCGTCATTCTTCCATTATGAGGGTTTGAAATCTATGGGTATTTGGTTTCAGGCCTCTTATGAGAGATAGTCAAATGCGATTTGGGCAAATCTAGAGGTTTGATGGATTTAGGCTATGAAGTGGATTCTAGGGTTTGAAAAAGAGAGGGAGAGAGGTTCAATACCTTCTGATAACTATTTTGATATTTGAATTTATCTTTATGACAGTTTCTTCTGACTCTGCATAAGCTGTGATGTGTCAACCATTCATTGGTTGCACGATCCCTAGTAAGAAACTGTAACTCCCCATAAACTTTTTAGTTTGATGTTCCTTTTAAGAGAATAGGCATTTTACTAACGTGGATTGACCGTTGACATTTTTTAGTACGTAGAGTAGCTTGGTGAGGTAGCTATAGACTCTATGTTTTTCTTTGTCGACTCATCAATCGTCTTCTGAGAGATGCTTCAGTGGATGTTTTGGCACTAAACTTCTGAGTTGAGTCTGCAGGATATCTTTCCAACCAATATCCGAACTTATCTCCTCATGATCTGAATAGTTGGGCATTTGTCTTGTTCTTCCGAGCTCCTCATGAGCTAGTGTATCCTCTGGGAAAATTGCGATCGTTGAGTCTACTTCTATGATCGTTGAGGTTGCATTACGATCGTTGAGTTTACTCCAGACTTTACTCTACAATCGTTGTCTGTCTTGGTCCTTGAGATGAACTTGACTAAGCATTCCTTCTGGGTTAAGGTAGCTCAGGAAGGGCCAACCTCTTAGAGTGAACTAAGGGTCAGGTTTTTCCCTGAGGCGCTTTCGAGATGAAAAACTTTTTAGAAGTGATTTTCATTGATATCTCGTTTGATCTTTTCTGTTGAGGAGTTCCTCTATCGGCATTAAACATTTGCGTTGGTTGTAATCGTGGTATCCTTCAGCTCTTACACTACGATTAGATGTTTGATCGTAGGTGCACTATGCTTTTGAGTTGGGTGGTTGACAAGGTTATCAGTAGTACATTTTGAGACGTTCCTACTGACTATGGATCTTCATTTGGTTCGTCAGCCACAAAGTTTTGGGACTCTGTAACTGGTACATTGCTTCATAGTATATTTCTGATATTTTTAGTGTTGTTGTTTTGTTAGCAGGTCACTGCTCTTCCATGGTTGATACTGTCTTCTCAGAGAGATGTGAGTTCTTTTTTTTCATATGTATCAGAAGGCAGCCTTGAATATCTCCTTCTGACTAGAATAATCATTATCAATTAAATCTCCTTATATCATAGACATGGATATCTTCAGGACTGATCACTTTATGATCATTTGACAGTACTACGAACGTAGTCTTCCCTGTCAGTTTGTACTTGTGGAGTTCTGCTTCTTATGATGGGTTCCTTGAGGGTTCTTCTCAGATGAAATGCTTTGGATGATTGAGCATATAAGACCCTTTTTTATCTTAGGGTGAATGGTCTGCTTCCATATAGAGATCAGCAGCCATGTGAGCTTCATTCATGTTAGCTCAGCAAGTCTTCAAGGACAAGCTTTGACAAATAGGAGTTTTGTCAAAGACCTTTCTGAAATGTCTTAAGCCTTCTGCTGGTTGAATCTTCTTGACTGAAGTCTTCTGCTTCAGCATTCCTTAGTGTGGTCAAATAGACCAAGCACCTGTAGGTTAGATAGATTTCTATTTGTGGTACCCACGGTTGAGTGGGTCCAGCCAGGTTAGCTTTCAAAGTCCCTGTTCCTCATATATTTGAATAATCATCATATTGATCATCAGCAATCATATTCATGCATGTATCCAATTTAGATATGACATCTTAAGATGCATAATGATGAGTGTGTGTAAGATTAATCATTTTAACAAAACACTCTTTTTTTTATGGTTTCATCATTTGCTTAGTTATGTTCACAGAGTAAGAATCAACTCTGTCACTTATTTGTATCTGGTTGATTCATAAAGGTGATCAGTTTCTATGAATCTTCAAGATACTCTTGTAGAACTGATCATACTCTATGCGTTATGAAAATCATAGAACATAGGTTTGTACATACATACTAACCCATCAACAAAGATTATTCCACATAAGATTAATTTAAACCTTGATATGCTTATGACCTATTTCAGATTTCTTTTAAGATGTCATCTTCAACCTAAAACTTGAATGGAGAGAAAGTTTGTAAGCATTAGAGTTTCCAACCTCAGTATACTTTCTCTCTTCACCTTTTTAGGTAGAGTATAATTCCTTGAAGGAATACTGTTATAGTGCATAAGGAGGTTCAACATGATGTACACATTTATATTAGTGAGGAACCGTACCTTTCTACTGTTAATTTCTTAACAGTCATTTATCTTAGGTATACTGAAGTTAGGCATTGATGTGCATAGTTTTTCATTTGCTCCTGACAGCTTGTTACTCCAGTTGTCCTTCGATCAATCAGTTATAGTCTTGAAGATGTAAGCTAGGAGACTCTTAGCATCTTTTAGTTCTTTGACATCCTTGAGTCCACAAGGTTCACATCCAGCTACTGGTTGGCCAAATACTTATTTGAGAAGTTCTTTTTTTTTAGAGGCACTTCTTAGCATATATAGCCTTTTCGTCTTTCAGGCTGGTGGATGTTTGACTCTTTGCTGTTGATGATGTCTCTTGAGCTTCCTTGTCTTGTCTTCAGACTACAAGATTAACTATGGGCAAGGATTGGTCTTGTTGTTATGGCATTTAAGAGTATGGACCAATCTGAGCAGATTCAGGTGTATATACACATGTACCTATACACAATACTTCCAACGTGTGAGTTCATCTGCACTTACAAGTGACTTACTACTAAACTAAGTTTATAACAATGTTGGTGCCTAGGATCAGACTCAAAGCGATTAGCTTTTGAATATAGCATGAGAACCTGCTATGATACCAATTGTTAGTTTTCAGTAGGCACACAATAGATCTAGAAGGGGGGGTTGAATAGATCCTTTTAATTTTCAAATACTTTTCGCATTTATTTTGTATTGCTAATGACTTAGCATATGACAAACATAAGAATCTTTTCAGTAGAGCGGAATAAGTAAAAAGATCCCCTTCATTGATTTAATCATGAACATATATACATTGTTCATAGAGTTAGTTTAGTTGTACGCAGTTAAAACATACATAACAGTTATAGCAGTTAGGTACAGAATGTAAATGACATAAGGTAAAAGACATAAGGGATTTTAAGTGGTTCAGAGACTCAAGCTCCTAATCCACTCTTCTACTTTCAACTAGCAGGATTTCCACTAAGGAAGGGCAGCACCCTGAATCACTAAGATTCCTTCAAGGCCAGCAGCCTTGGAACTTCAGTTCACTTAGAACTCTTCAAGGCTAGTAGCCTTGGAACTCCTCTAGTTCCCTAGGAACTCTTCAAGCCCAGCAGGCTTAGAACTTCATTTAGTCCCTTAGGACAAGGACCCCTTAGGCCCTGGCTTGTTGTTGTTGTTGTCGTTATTGGTGCCCTGCTGCTAAGATGTCTTTAAGCTTGAACATCTTATATACTTAACAGCTTGGTGTAGTCCTTTTGGCATTCTGCTTAGAGTCTGGACTACATCTTCTTTGGTGCAGCTGATCTTCATTCTCTTCTGATCATCTTCATCTGTTGTCAGCTATGCACCATCACCATTTGGGTCTGCTAAGTGTTTGAGCTTTTGGTATACTTCATCTGGCACTTAGTATTCCTTGAACTCTTCTTGACTGGTTGGTAGACATGGTTCTGCACTTGCTCTGGTTCAGCTTTAGGTTCTTGGTGATCCGTAGAGTGGCTCTCTGGATCTTCTTTATGCTCTGCCACTTTTCTGAATAGTATCTTCTTGTCCTTCTCGGCTCTCAGCTTGACTGTCATTTTCAGTGGCATTCTCATCTTTGTTGAGTGAAGCTTTAGTCTATTTGAGTCCTTCTTCAAATCTGCTTCACTTCCACCTTCGTAGTCTCACTGTTACTGAGACTTGTTCTGTTAAGCTCTAGTGAAATTCGTAGAGTCAACGATAGCATTCCAACAACTCAACGATTATGTAACTTCAGCAACATCAGCAGTTCTTGATCTTTGAAGCTCTTGTTGATTTATACTCCTTCACAACCTTCCCGTTGGAATGTAGCTGTTGGGAGCTTTTTGAATTGCTTCGCAGATCTCAAGTTATTTGGTGTAGACTGCAGATGTGACATGACATCCCCTTTATGACTTTTCTGACACTGAAGTCTACTGTTTCACCTACCCCATCAGAGATGTCACTTTGATGTCTTGGGCAGGTAGTCGACTTTATTTCCTCCTTCTGATTTCTTAATCAGAGGTTGTCCTTTTGTATCGATGCTCTCAATAAGCTCTATTCGAATATCAATCTTTAGATTGAACCGTTGCCAATGCTTCAATCTTCAGATGATCGAACTCTACGATTCTGATGCATATCTTCTTGGACCTGATCGTAGTGACATGTTGAATGTTGTTCATCAACCGGTTGAGACAACACTACGATCCTGAAGAGTGTTCATTGGATCCTCAATGTAAAACACCTCTTCCTTCTATTGTGCAGTGCTTCAACACTTTTATTTGCTTCAAATGATCTCAGACACTGATGGCTTGTTCGTTGTTCTGACCTCTTCTGAATAGCAAGACACTTCAGATTTGTGGCATGCCCAGCTCACTTTCTCCTTGTGATCTCCCATTCACTTATCATCAATGGACTGACTCAGTACTTAATCACTTTAGCCTTGTTCTTCAAAAGCTGATCAGTATCTTCGTGTACACTCCATCAGTTCCTTCTTTATTTGGCAAACACTACGATCCTGGTTACTTCCAAGATCGTTATCTTCTATTCACTTGACAGCTACTGCACTTGTTGACTTTCCTTAGTCAGTTACTTTGACTAAAGCCTTCTTCTGATCAACTTGTGGAAGACTTCATCTTGAATGGCTTCACAACTCAATCTGCATGTTGATTAGGTTGGTGCTTAGATCTTCTGTTAGCTTGCATGCCATTCGTTGAGTGCTCTCTTGTTTCCTTTAGGTGGAATGTATCTTTGCAGCTCAGACCAGAGGCTTCATAATTTGGATATTCTAGGAGTACTTGTTTGTTGAGAATCGTGTTTACTCTACGATTCTGCATTGGCGTTGTGAGCACCTCTGTTGAGGCCTTAGTTCTGCACTCTACGATTCAGCTTTGGTTTTGCAGACACTACGACTCCGAGTTCAAATCTTGACACTCTACGATTTCTGTCCTTAAGTTGATGTCTTCATTTGATCTGGCTCGACTACGATCTCTGCCTCTGATGTGATCATTAGACTCTACGACTCTGAGTGTGGTCTACGATTCTTGACTTGGCTTCGGCAGATGCTTGGTCGGCTCTTAGACAGGCTGTCTCTACGATTCTGAACATGACATCCTCAGCGAACTATGGCTCCGAGGATGTTCTTCTCGATACTCTACGATCCTTCCTCGTTTCTCCTAGCAGTCTACGAACTCTGAGATCTACTATCTTGCAGACTACGATTCTGCCTTGATAGCTCTCGAGTTTTCCTTGACTCTCCTGGCAGACTACGATTTCTGGTACAGTGCTCGACGATCAGACAAGCCTATTTATTACATTATAAGATCAACCTAACAAGCTTGATCTTTCTATATTTATAGTCCTTGTACATCATTTCTTTTTAAGGACTTTACAAAGTTGATTTGCTTATGTAGGATCAACCTAACATATTTGTTCAATTCATTCTAAGTCCTTGTACATATGTTCCTATTATCTATCAAAGGATTTTACAGCTTTTCTTTATACAAGCATACTTGCATATTCATTCATATATATCATAATCAAATCATATATAAATAGGAATAACATTCACATGCTTATTCCTGACACACTACATGTAGGCGTCAAGGCGCTAGTTCGTCAGAATTGATGTTTCATTAGAATTGGGACGCTGCGTTTTGATGAGTTTGATACTACGTCTGCTAGGTCACATTGAGAAGTACTTAAGTGTATGAAATACGTATCTTGCAGCTGTTATGATATACGTGGCTCAAGGATTGCTGATTATAATTAGAGACGGGGTGTAACGACCCCAAAATTCATACAATAATATTCTCCTTCGCGATCGTTAACAAGACAACTTTAATCTATATTTACATCATTATTCGATAATAAATTACTAAATATGCGGAAAAATTTTAAAACTTTTATACATTTCCTTTTGTATTGCCCTAAATCGCAACCGTTACATTACATCTCTTCGATTCAAACTTATATCATGAATCGTTACAACAAAATGACTATACGAAGTCTTACATCATAACAAAATATCCATATACATTGGATAGCTTAACTTACAATTCAACAACATGTTACATTCAAAATATGAAATACATTTCTCATAAAATATAAGTAATCTTCGTGAATATAGATCTCTATAACTCATTTAGCGCATATCTTTACCTTAAAATCTTGACCTGCAAAAGTGGTTATTTGCAAGAGTGAGCTCGACAGCCCAGCAAAATCTAACAGTTTTCATGCATTACATAACACATAATAATATGCTCAGCATACATCTTATAATAATTAAAGTAACATGGCATACATGCTTTTAATTCACATAGCAAATATAAGGACTAAGTTCCTTACTCAATCATCATTATTTAACCAAAATAATGTAGTCATAAATTGACTTTAACATTTCATGATTTCAACATGTATAACATATCATGCAATTTAAAACAGTTCATCAAGTTCACGTAGAAAATAGGAACCGAAAGACTTGTTTGATCGTTGTTTACCAATAACAGATTAACAGCTTACAACTATCTGCACTTCACGTGCCCTACGCAATTATATAATCATACACATCAACTATTAGTCACATAACAACACATAGTAATTGTAATGTAAACTCTACTCCACATCTCATAATCTTTCCTATTAATTAGCACACAATGTTCAATTAGATTGTGTTAACTTTTCGACTTATGTAATATTCGAAATTCATTCAAGTGTTTAAATTTTGCTAGGAATCATTATTGGTTTTATATTAAACCTATTTCATATTTTATAATATCCATTTTATTTGACTTAAAATACTTTTTTTAAGTTCATTAACACTTGGCACGACGTTTCGACGTTCATTCGTCACACGCCCGATTTGCCTCTCTTGTGTATGCTTACTATGCTTCTATAACTTATCTAATACATTATTTATTAATGTTAAGCATCATTATATTTACTAACATTCATGTTTTATAACTTAAAATAACATCTTTTATCGTCAGAAGCACTATACTAGCATATGTGCATGCCCGACGCCCTCCAATTGCCCCTAAAAACACAACAGTCCTAAAGATGACCATTTTGACTACTGTTACAAACCTAAAATTGAAAAACTTCAAGAACGAAAGTTGTAGGTCTATTCGTCCTCGTTCCGGATCATCTTGAATCACCTTAAGCGGAGTTCGTATGAAAATGTTATGGTCGTTTTACTGCAAGAGATCAAAATTGTCCGACCCATACTACAATTTCGGTGCCGCAGCGCGAGAACTAAGCTAGCTAGTGGCGCTGCAGTGCGAAATTGGCGCTGGGGCGCGGATTTCAGCGTTGCGGCATGGATTTCTGGGCTGCGGCGCGGATTTTTGGCGCTGAGGCGCCGAAACTTACAGAAACCGCACACGAAGAACATAACACAGCAATTCTTAACGGTTTAATGGCTTCTAGCAACTAAATTAACATATTTAATTTATGTAAATCACACATAACATTAACAAGCATACATATACTAATTTAGCACAACTTAAACAACTATTTTTGAAAACTTAAATCTTTGAAAACCATATTTTCAACCCAAAAATCTCATCTTTGATATTTCTTGACACATTGAACACTATAATCATTATGATACACCAATTTGATTCCTTTGAACTAAATTCTCTTTATTTCATACCCAATTAACATAATCACACTTCAATTTTACAATTAGCATACAATCAATTACCAATTTTGTTATCCTACAAAACATGTTCATGCATATATTTTTACTATAAAAACTCTTTTCTTTCTTTTTTATTGTAATTCATACAATCACATACATGTATATGGTCATCATACAATCACCTATATATATCTATATATAGTTATGACATTACATATACACATAATTTCATATTCAACTATAAAAATACGAATTACTGATATTATATTATAAAACACAGTGAACCTCAAGAACAAGAACACAGAGACTAAGGAATTATACTATAAAACATATATGTTAAGATTATGTAACATACCTTTAATTTGCTCAGACAATCCTTGTTAATCACTGAGAATATCTTGAAGAACTCAGAACTTTCTCTTGCTTTTCTCTCTCAGACTCTCTCTCAAACCTCTGACAATCTTTTCTTTGTTAGGCTTAAGCCAATTACATTATACGTAAATTAAAACCAACGCACGTCTTTTTCAAACGTTTTAAAATCGTCCTCTACTAATTGCCCCTATTCAATTTATCAGTTACCAAATATTATTATATATTATTTATATTTTGTTTATTTAATTTATATTATTATAATTCAAAATTCAAAAGAAATCTAAAAGCCATAAGGCTCCGTTTGGCAAAACTCTTTAAAATTACAGACTTAATATATTTAAGCTTTGTTTGGCAAAACTAAATTAAACTCCTTTAATTTATTTTAATAACTCTTTTATAGTATAGTTATTTGTCACACTTTCATTTAATAAAGTTTTCATACTTAATTTAATTAATTTAATAACAATTCATTGCATAATATAATAATTTATTTAATCATTATAAACTCTCTAACTTAATTATTAAATTAAATTAGAACATTATCCCATAATTATTAATTTTTTTAACTCATTAATTATTTATTAAACAAATAATTAACCAAATCAAATCAAATCAACTAAATAAATATTTATTCAACGATAAACACATCTATTAAATATTTATATAATTCAATAAATATTTAAAAATTACAATTAAAATTCTGGAATTTCTAGATTGTTACATCATTCCCTCCTTACAAGGATTCTGTCCTCAGAATCACAACTCAAACAATTCATTCGTTACAATCCTCCCTACTTACAAAGATTCTGTCCCCAAAATCGAAGACACAAATTAAAAAAATAACTCAGAGTAATCTTTCATCATTTTATCTAAATATAGGTTTTATATTTCTTACTACATTCATTACTTTAACAAATTCTAGGTTTCATTTCATAACTTTCACTTGAACTCAATTATATTCTGAGTATTATATATTTTCAACCCATTCATTTCCTTTTCTAAGGATCGTTATCATAAACACTCGGGATATTACATTCGCCCTTTCTTCTAAGAATTTCGTCCTCGAAATCTTTATTCATTCAATCTAATAAAATAGATTTTACGTTAATACTTTATTCATTCCTTGAGTTCTAAAACCACTTTCTTTCCACAAAGATCTTTCTACAATTATTAATTTTTCTATTAAAAGATTTACATTATTCTTTGATAACTCATCGCCTTCTCATTTCAAAATTTCTTTTCTCACTTATTCAATATATTCATCACTCAGTGTCGCATTCCACGACTTACTTCTTTCTAAGGAATATCATCCTTACCACATTCGCCTTTTAGAATAGCAAGAATTTTCCACAATTGCTCAATAATTAGGAAGCAGTATAATAACTCAGGATTTAAAAAGATTATCCAATCATACTGAGGGGTCACAAGACCTTGAACTACGTCCCCAGGTTATCAAGTATCTCGAGTTGAACCTTTAACAGTCATAAGACTGTATGAACCTCCGTACTTAGGGTGTTAAGCCCTTCGTACGATGTATTGTGCACAAACATTTCAGCGCAAAGTGTAAACTAAGCGTAAACCCCTAATAATAGGGTTGTTCATCTCAGTATTTAGAGTACAAGCATTCAACTGAGAGTCTAATGACCACGAATCATGGCCACAGTTATAAGTAATCTTTCAACTTTAACTTTAACAGTCATAAGACTATAAGGACTCCACGTACTTAGGGGGATCAATCCTTCGTACAATGTATTGTGCACAAACATCTAAACGTATTCGCGTAATCCCCTATAAAAGGGTTGTTCATCTCAACTTTTCAACATCTGAATCCGCACCAAAATAATTTAGTTTGTCATAACTTCTCAAGAAACTCTTGAATTTTATGAATATTTTTTAATATTTGTCTAGCTGAATCAAATAGCATAGACCTCTACAACAATTCAGACATCAACCGAAATATACATATACATACATACATATGTATTCTCATATCTTAAAGAAATCTCAAAAATCTTTTTATGACGTCATGATACCGCACTGTATTTACAGTCCGTTGAGGATTCCGTCATTTGGTGATTTTATCATACTACATCATACCATAGTGGGCTGACGATCCTTAGATTACATCCAACACTAAGTAATACTGCATTGATGACTCCATCATTTTTATCATCTCTGCATCAGGTTCTATGATGCATTGATGATATATAAAATATATTTTGATATATTCCAAATCATTTTTGTCTAGCCGAAGCAATTAGCATAGACATACGAATAACGGTATTGTTGTTAAAACTCATTGGTTCCATCAGTTGATCCAATGTTTTTTAAGAAAATAGAAGTGTAAACATCAGCACGAAGTCAATAAATTTCGAAAGTCTAGCATAGCTAGTAGATTTAGAATACCTATGCTTCCGCCATCAACTCCACTTTCTATAAAGATCCATTGCTTAATAGGTCTATCTATTCCTATCATCCTCAATACTTCATTCACACTTAATTATACCCCAGTTCATCAAACTTATCGCACATTGGAAGTTCAGGACTTGCCACAATAATATGAGTTTAAAAACTTATCCTAGTCAGACCATAGGCGTCCATTCGCTGAGGGGTTCAAAACATACCATATTATTATGAGTTACAAACTTACCATATGCATTAGTTTTAAGAACCGCACCTAATCCTAATAGTATCTAACTAATCTTAATAGTTTCTAACTATCAAATATACGCATGAGAAAAGAATCATCTTTTCGCCACATATACATTGATAGCACGACACCAACATTCCATTGATTATCAATGTGATAAACAAAGCGCAAGCACAAAATCCTCGCCCATACAAAGGTTTGTATAACTCAACCATCACACGAGTCCTCAATTGAAATCCCACCTAACACTATCTTGCTTATAACTTGCTCTTTGCTCAATACGAATTCCTCGTATCACACTATCTATAACTCCTCATGAGTTCATCTTGTACTATTTCATAATACAATATCTTCATAGCATCAAGCTATAATTATTCAAACATTACAAACCATCTTTCTTTTATAACTTATGTGACAACCCCAAAATAGGTACATTCCATCCAACCCATTCTGAGTCGCCAAATACATGGTACAGAAAACAACTACAACTTTATTATAACAATTGTCGTACAAAATACAACAACTCATGTGTTGTAAGCTTTGATACAAATATATATATCAACTGTGACTCTTGACACCAACTTGGGTAGCACGTCACCATGACATCTTACATAAAGGTATAGTCAAAAACTGTTTTAAAAATTAAAATATTTGGGAAGTGCTCAAGGAAACCTTCGTACATGGGAGATCATGCGTCTAGGTTATTATAGATATCATATGTCCACAGAATTATCCTTGGTTGACCCAATAGACCCCAAAGAAAAACGAGAAGATTACTATCATATTCTTTCCAATGTTAGGTCTTTTCTTGACATATCTTTATCTCTATTGTCTCCAATTGAGAATTATACTTCAAACAAACACCAATATTATATAGATAGTGCTCGTAGATATACTCAACAAGTGGATGTGCACAACCGTGTCTTATGATGACACGAGATTGTATGTCATTAGATATCTTGTATGATAATGACAAAACACCCTTCCAACGTTGGGTTCGCCTCACCCTATTTGATTCACCAAATATAACTAATAAATGATGACCACCGTTCTATTCCCCTGTTACCCCCGCTCGACCCAGCTACACTCTTATTACCTGAAAGGAATTATGAAACAGAAGGGTGAGCACAACTAGCCCAGTAAAGAATATATCATGACTAAAGATAATTAAATTATCAATAGCCTTCATCAATAATAAATCAAAGATTTAGAACATGTGGTAGATGATAAAACTTTTCAACCATAGTCGCAGCGGAACGAGCAATCCATTAGAAGAGTCAAATAGACCATAAAGTCTATTATCTTCTCCATGTTAAAAATCCACCAACAATGTATTATCCCTGTAACATCAATCAATAGTTCTGGTCCACAATCATATGAATAACTCATTATCATAATTGTGATTTTAAATTTCTCTTCGCATCCAGGACGAAGATAATGTTCATCACATGTCTTTACCTGAAACATCAAAGATCATAGTTATACCAAATCACAGTTCCTGTTCATAATCATACTAATAACTTCATCTTTGTACTACGGGCCAAAGATATTCGTCACCAGTTCATCTTTGCACTACTGGCCAAAGGTATTCAACAACAGGTCATCTTTGCACTACGGGCCAAAGATATTCATCAACAAGTCATCTTTACACTACGGGCCAAAGATATTCATCAACAATTCATCTTTGCACTACAGGAGAAAGATATTCATCAACAGTTCATATTTGCACAACAGGCCAAATATATTAATATCTCAAAGAAATATATAATCATTTAAAAATTTATATAAACAATAATTATAACCATGTTGATCATTTCACCTTTGCACTTAAGCTAAAGATATTCAATTATAAATTCAATGGTCATGATCATACCAATCAATAATTCAACTTTGCACTACTGGCCAAAGAGAACCCAAAGTCATGATCATACCAATAATCTACTCATCTTTACACTCAAGTGAAAGAGAATTTCAACATCGAGATTATAAAAATGTTATATATGATAATAAAAACAATATGATCAAAATATGGATTTAATTTCAAGAGTAATATTCATAAATCAACTATAATTTGGTTAGAAAAAGAAACCAATTTTGTCGTGAATAGTAACTCGTGAATAGTAACTCATGAATAGTAACTCGTAAATAGTAACCCCGACACAAAAAGGTAGAAATTCCACAATAAAATCTATACCAATATTTCGACATAATGATATTGAAAGAATAACATTTCTTAAACTTATAAGCAATTTATTTTAATTATTTATACTTTACTAAAATAATGCATTTAATCATTCTAAAATGTCAAACTCATAAGATTTCATCATCAATAACCAAAACCCTCATCAAAAATCTGCATATACCTCATATAAGATTCTCAAGCCATCAAATCCTATTTTCCAATTTTCTTACTTCACATAACATATTTAATTCATTTACTCATGAAAAATACCAAATCAATGTAAATAATTTTTCTTTTCTGGGATTTAGCATAATATAGTCCCATATTGAACATATATTTTTCTCAAAATTTTTAAAACTCATTTACTATTTTTCATATGGCCAAAACCGCCGAATATTTAGACATTTATCATAAATTGTACTTTTATCCAAAAATTTCGAAATTCACAGAGTACAATGATATTATATAGATATACTTCCAATAAAAATTTCATCAATTTTGGAGTTAACCACAATGAGTTATAAGCGGTTACTTTTAAAATAGTCTTTTCTCATAAAATTCATAACTCTTAATCTATACATCCAAAAATTACCATTTTTGGACACAATCAATAAAACTCATCAAAATATCATTTCAAATTTTTCCAAAATTTTCTGAAGGTCTGAAAAGTTACGAAACATGAAAAACATAACAACCCTTAAAATCACTTACCTCAAAAGAGCAGTACTTCTAACTTGAATATCGGATATAACGCTAAGCAACACTCAAGATATCTAAATACTCACAAAAATATGATTGATAATATAGAGAGAAAGAAAACTTATTTCTGGTGTGATTTTCAATTCTAACATAAGCACCTATTTATAGAAAAATACTAGAACGTCAAAGGAGACTAAAATAATAAAATATATTATTTTATTTCCTTATTCCTACGCATGCTCTTGACCAAGCTCAGCCACCAGCCATCTTTGAACAAAATTTGGCAGCCCATGTGTTGATAACCAAGTGGGTCCTACCATAAATTTAATAAAAATTATTTTATTTTCTGAAACTTCAGTAATTCATAATAAGTAGCCCTTTTATCATAAAAATTCGAAACTAGCGTGTTTCTATAGGAAATTTAATTCTCTACAACTTTGTCGAAGAAAGTTTTTCCAAATTCCAATCAGAAAATACCCGAAATCCACAAACGGATGATTTTTAATACTTCCATACCGACAAAATACTGATAAAACACCTCAGCATTAATTCCTTCATTTTTATCCACATAAAAATAAATCTATCCATCAATTATATCTACATAAAATAAATATTTTCTTATCATATGAATCAATAATTAATTATTCACAAATAATATTACAGAATCACAATTATGACAACCAGACCGTTCCTAGGAAATAGGGGGCTTTCCAATAAGAATTTCTCCTTACTGGCGCGCAATTAGGTGACCAAACCTTTCAATGACAGAACTTTCTCGACATTGCCAATAATGCTATCTAATAATATTATTCAAATAATATGAATTATTGATCTGATAATGGAAAATACTGTGCAGTGACAATTATTGACCAACAATAATATAAAATATCAACGCATCAATTATTGAATCAATAAAATAAAATATTGAACAGTAATTACTATAACAATTATTGAGTAGTGCCTTCTTACGTAAGAATCAATAATTCAAAAATATTGTGCAATACCGTGTGCTACTGTGCAACGACGCGTATTACTGTATTTTAACCACCGGGTATTCCAACAGTGTTAATGGTAACAACTACGTCGTTATTCAATTTTGTCATTTTCTTCATCCGACAGTTATTCTGTTATGGAGTCAACAAATGGCTGCGCCTTCGTACGAATATTCCTCGACAGAAAGAATATTACACGACAAAACGAATATTCCCCGACAAAAATGAATATTTTATAACCACTTGCGTATTTTAAAAATTTTATATATATCACCCTTAACTTTAACTTCTTCTTTTTTATCAATTTAACCATTTACTAAATAGAAAAATTGAATACTTTTATTTCATAAATTCGGGGTCTTACAATCTCCCCTCCTTATGAAATTTCGTCCCCGAAATTTACGTACTTGATAATTCAAAGAGTTGAGAATACCTTGCTTTCATTTCAGATTCCATCTTCCCTGTCATCATGATTTCTTCATTGCTCATCTCCTGTATTTCGGATATCATTCTAGAATACAGCTTCAAAACAAAGGTTAATTGAACAAATTAACATATCACATAATATCCCGATATTATGACTGACCAACAAATAAGCTTAGGTAGGACACACTAGCGAAGGATTTACTCATCTCTCCCATCCTAGTTCTATTTCCCCATCTCCGCCAGAGATCATATCCCTAAGCTCTGATACCAACTGTGACAAATGTCCCATCAGTGGACAGCACCTCACATTGGTACCTATCAGTTTGCCATCACAGAACGGCGTCCCCTACGGAGAGTCTGGCTTCGGTGCATCCCCCATCAACAGGAAGTCACCAGCGAGAGGCTCGGGGCTCTTTACTTATAGCTCAGATACCAACTGTGACAACCCCAAAATAGGTCCATTCCATCCAACCCATTCTGAGTCGCCAAATACATGGTATAGAAAATACTACAACTTTATTACAACAATTATCGTGCAAAATACAACAACTCATGTGTTGTGAGCTTTGATGCAAATATATATATCAACTGTGACTCTTGACACCAACTTGGGTAGCACGTCACCATGACATCTTACATACAGGTATAGTCAAAAACTGTTTTAAAAATTAAAACCTTTGGGAAGTGCTCAAGAAAACCTTCGTACATGGGAGACCATTCGTCTACGTTATTATAGATATCATATGTCCACAGAATTATCCTTGGTTGACCCAATAGACCCCAAAGAAAAACGAGAAGATTACTATCATATTCTTTCCAATGGTAGGTCTTTTCTTGACATATCATTATCTCCACCGTCTCTAATTGAGAATTATACTTCAAACAAACACCAAGATTATATAGGTAGTATTCGTAGATATACTCAGCAAGTGGATGTGCACAACCGTGTCTTATGATGACACGAGGTTGCACGTCATTAGACATCTTGTATGATAGTAACAAAACACCCTTCCAACGTTGGGTTTGCCTCACCCTATTTGATTCACCAAATATAACTACTAAATGATGACCACCATTCTATTCCCCTGTTACCCCCGCTCGACCCAGCTACACTCTTATTACCTGAAAGGAATTGTGAAACAGAAGGGTGAGCACAACTAGCCTAGTAAAGAATATCATGACTAAAGATAATTAAATTATCAATAGCCTTCATCAATAATAAATCAGAGATTTAGAACATATGGTAGATGATAAAACTTTTCAACCATAGTTGCAGCGGAACGAGCAATCCATTAGAAGAGTCAAATAGACCATAAAGTCTATTATCTTCTCCATGTTAAAAATCCACCAACAATGTTTTATCCCTGTAACATCAATCAACAGTTCTGGTCCACAATCATATGAATAACTCATAATCATAATTGTGATTCTAAATTTCTCTTCACATCCAGGACGAAGATAATTTTCATCACATGTCTTTACTTGAAACATCAAAGATCATAGTTATACCAAATCACAGTTCCTGTTCATAATCATACTAATAACTTCATCTTTGCACTACGGGCCAAAAATATTCGTCACCAGTTCATCTTTGCACTACTGGCCAAAGATATTCATCAACAAGTCATCTTTCCACTACGGGCCAAAGATATTCATCAACAAGTCATCTTTCCACTACAGGCCAAAGATATTCATCAACAGTTCATATTTGCACAACAAGCCAAATATATTAATATCTCAAAAAAATTTATAATCATTTCAGAATTTATATAAACAATAATTATAACCATGTTGATCATTTTACCTTTGCACTTAAGCTAAAGATATTCAATTATAAATTCAATGGTCATGATCATACCAGTCAATAATTTAACTTTGCACTACTGGCCAAAGAAAACCCAAATTCTTGATCATACCAATAATCTACCCATCTTTACACTCAAGTGAAAGAGAATTTCAACATCAGCGTTATAAAAATGTTATATATGATAATAAAAACAATATGATCAAAATATGGATTTAATTTCAAGAGTAATATTCATAAATCAACTATAATTTGGTTAGAAAAAGAAACTAATTTTGTTATGAATAGTAACTCGTGAATAGTAACTCATGAATAGTAACTCGTGAATAGTAACTCTAACACAAAAAGGTAAAAATTTCACAATAAAATCCATACCAATATTTCGGTATAATGATATTGAAAGAATAACATTTCTTAAACTTATAAGCAATTTATTTTAATTGTTTACACTTTACTAAAATAATGCATTTAATCATTCAAAAATGCCAAACTCATAAGATTTCATCACCAATAGCCAAAACCCTCATCAAAAATCTGCATATACCTCATATAGGATTCTCAAGCCATCAAATCCTATTTTCCAATTTTTTTACTTCACATAACATATTTAATTCATTTACTCATAACTAGTCCCTTTTCATAAAAAATACCAAATCAATGTAAATAATTTTTCTTTTCTGGGATTTAGTAGAATATAGTCCCATATTGAACATATATTTTTCCCGGAATTTTTAAAACTCATTTACTATTTTTCATATGGCCAAAATCGCAGAATATTTAGACATTTATCATAAATTGTACTTTTATCCAAAAATTCTGAAATTCACAGAGTACACTGATATTATATACATATATTTCCAATAAAAAATTTATCAATTTTGGAGTTAACCACAATGAGTTATAAGCGGTTACTTTTAAAATAGTATTTTCTCATAAAATTCATAACTCTTAATCTATACATCCAAAAATTACTATTTTTGGACACAATCAATAAAACTCATCAAAATATCATTTCAAATTTTTTCAGAATTTTCTGAAGGTCTGAAAAGTTACGAAACATGAAAAACATAACAACCCTTAAAATCACTTACCTCAAAAGAGCAGTACTTCTGACTTGAATATCGGATATAACGCTGAGCAACACTCAAGATATCTAAATACTCACAAAAATATGCTTGATAATATAGAGAGAAAGAAAACTTATTTCTGGTGTGATTTTCAATTCTAACATAAGCACCTATTTATAAAAAAATGCTAGAACGCCAAAGGAGACTAAAATAATAAAATATATTATTTTATTTCCTTATTCCTACGCATGCTCTTGACCAAGCTCAGCCGCCAACCATCTTTGAACAAAATTTGGCAGCCCATGCGTTGATAACCAAGTGGGTCCCACCCATAAATTTAATAAAAATTACTTTATTTTCTGAAACTTCAATAATTCATAATAAATAGCCTTTTATCAGAAAAATTCAAAACTCGCTTATTTCCATAGGAAATTTAATTTTCTACAACTTTGTAGAAGAAAGTTTTTCCAAATTCCAATCAGAAAATACCCAAAATTCACAAACGGATGATTTTTAATACTTCCATATCGACAAAATACTGATAAAACACCTCAGCATTAATTTCTTCATTTTTATCCACATAAAAATAAATCTATCCATCATTTACATTCACATAAAATAAATATTTTCTTATCATTTGAATCAATAATTAATTATTCACAAATAATATTACAGAATCACAATTATGACAACCAGACCGTTCCCAAGAAAGAGGGGGCTTTTCAATAAGAATTTCTCCTTACTGGCGCGCAATTAGGTGACCAAACCTCTCCTTGAAAGAACTTTCTAGACATTACCAATAATGATATCTAATAATATTATTCAAATAATTTGAATTATTGATCTGATAATGGGAAATACTGTGCAATGACAATTATTGAGCAACAATAATATAAAATATCAACGCAACAATTATTGAATCAATAAAATAAAATATTGAACAGTACTTACTATAACAATTATTGAGTAGTGTCTTCTTACGTAACAATCAATAATTCAAAAATACTGTGCAATACCGTGTGCTACTGTGCAACGACTCGTATTACTATATTTTAACCACCGGGTATTCCAACAGTGTTAACGGTAACAACTATGCCGTTATTCAATTTTGTCGTTTTCTTCGTCCGACAGTTATTCTGTTATGGAGCCAACAAATGGCTGCGCCTTAGTACGAATATTCCTCGACAGAAAGAATATTACACGACAAAACGAATATTCCCCGACAAAAATGAATATTTTATAACCACTTGCGTATTTTAAAAATTTTATATATATCACCCTTAACTTTAACTTTTTTTTTATCAATTTAACCATTTACTAAATAGGAAAATTGAATACTTTTATTTCATAAAATTCGAGATCTTACAACTTAAATAGATCACGTCGTGACCTTATTCTATAATCGTCTCCCTTAAAATTCTTTTCTTAACTCGTGATCGTTTTGGTGTTACGATCCTCTTTCTTTCCTTTTTCACCATTTACGACATTATTCGTTATCTTGGCTATTAGAGTTAGGTAACTCTCATTTCTTATCTTTATATTTCTTCAAGATTCTTCTTTGAATTTTCTTATTTACATAAAAATTCTTTCTTTAAGAATTTCTAACTTCAATTATATAGCTCAATATTTCATTCGAGTTCCACACTTTTATCATACGTATCCATTCTATACTTGGTACACATCGAGTCTCTAACAGTTTCAATATGGTACGCTGAGTGGTTTTCCACAAACAACCAACAAACTAGGTTTCGAGTTGCTAGTTCGTATATACCTCCGTTCTGTAAGACCCCGAATTTTATGAAATAAAAGTATTCAATTTTTCTTATAATTACTATTCAGTAAATGGTTAAATTGATAAATGTTAAAGTTAAGGGTGATATATGATTTTTTTTTAAAATACACAAGTGGTTGTAAAATAATCATTGTTGTCGGAGAATATTCGTTTGGTCGTGGAATATTCTTTCTGTCGGGGAATATTCGTACGACGGCACAGCTATTTGTGGGTCCCATAACAGAATAACTGTCGGGTGAAGAAAACGACAAATTTGAGTTTTTACAAATAACGGCGTAGTTGTTACCGTTAACACTGTTGGAATACCCGGTGGTTAAAATACAGTAATACGCGTTATTGCACAGTAGCACACGGTATTGCATAGTATTTTTGAAATTATTGATTCTTACGTAAGAAGGCACTACTCAATAATTATTACAGTAGTTACTGTTCAATATTTTATTTTATTGATTCAATAATTGTTGCGTTGATATTTTATATTATTGTTGTTTCAATAATTGTTGCTGCACAGTATTTTCCTTTATCAGATCAATAATTCATATTATTTGAATAATATTATTAGATAACATTATTGTCAATGTCTAGAAAGTTCTGTCTAAGGAGAGGTTTGGTCATCTAATTGCGCGCCAGTAAGGAGAAATTCTTATTGGAAAGCCCCCTCTTTCCTGGGAACGGCCTGGTTGTCATAAATGTGATTCTGTAATATTATTTGTGAATAATTAATTATTGATTCATATGATAAGGAAATATTTATTTTATGTGGATATAAATGAGGGATATATTTTTGTGGTTAAAAATAAAGGAGTTAATGTTGAGGTTTTTATCAGTATTTTTATCGGAATGGAGGTATTAAAAATCAGGGTTTTTGAGATATTTTGCGGGGGTTATAATTTTTAATCCGACCGTTGGATCGTGGTAATTTTTGGATATGTTATACATATATAAGTTGAGTATATGCCCACAAATTTTGAACCGTTAAAAATGAACGTATGATTTGTTATGAATTTTACGAGATGACTGGTTCAGAAATTGTTGAATTTTCGGAGTTTATCATTTTGGTGGAAAATTCTAGAATTGGTGGGCCCCACTTGTGGTTGGTGAAGAAATGTGCTGAATTATATTTCAAATGTGGTAGGTGGGAATAGTAGCAGGTAAAGCCATCAGGTTGCAGGTCAAACCTACCAAAATTTTCCTATAAATAGAGGGCTAAGTTAGAATTGAAAATCACACCAAAAACATAAGCTTTCTCTCTTTCTCTCTCTATATTATGAAGCATATTTTGTGAGTTTTTAGATACTTGGTGAGTTGCTATTCATCAGTGCAAGTTTTCTTCAGCATCATATTCGATATCCAGTCAGAAGTACTGCTCTTTTGAGGTAAGGGATAGTAAGGGATAGTAAGGGATAGTAAGGAATTTTAAGGGTTGTTATGTTTTTCAGTTTCGTAATTTTTCTGACCTTCAAAAATTCTGGAAAAATTTGAAATGATATTTTGATGAGTTTTCTTGATTGTGTCCAAAAATAGTGATTTTTGGATTTATAGATTAAGAGTTATGAATTTTATGAGAAAAGACTATTTTAAAAGTAACCGCTTATAACTTCTTGTGGTTAACTCCAACATTGATAAAAATTTTATTGAGAGTACATGTATATGATAGGAGTGTACTCTGTGAATTTCGGAATTTTTGGATAAAAGTACAATTTATGATAAATGTCTAAATATTCGGCGATTTTGGGCGTATGAAAAATAGTAAATGAATTTTAAAAATTCTGAGAAAAATATATGTGCAATATGGGACTATATTCTGCTAAATCTCAGAAAAGAAATATTTTTGGAACTGATTTGGTATTTTTCATGAAAATAGATTCGTCATGAATAAATGAATTAAATATGTTATGTGAAGTAAGAAAATTTGAAAATAGGATTTTATGGCTTGAAAATCTTATATGAGGTATATACAGATTTTTGATGAGGGTTTTGGTTATTGATGATGAAATCTTAAGAGTTGACATTTTATGATGATTAAATGCATTAATTAGTAAAGTGTAAACAATTTAAATAAATTGTTTATAAGCTTAAGAAATGTTATTCTTTCAATATCATTATACCGAAATATTGGTATAGATTTTATTGTGGAATTTCTACCTTTTTGAGTCGGGGTTACTATTCACGAGTTACTATTCACGAGTTACTATTCATGAGTTACTATTCACGAGTTACTATTCACGACAACATTGGTCTCTTTTTCTAACCAAATTATAGTTGATTTATGAATATTACTCTTGAGATTAAATCTATATGTTGATTATATTGATTTTATTATCATATATAACATTTTTAGAACCCTAATGATGATATTTCTCTTTGACTTGAGTGTAAAGATGGGTAGATTTTTGGTATGATCATGACTATGGGTTCTCTTTGGCCAGTAGTGCAAAGTTGAATTGTTGACTGGTATGATCATGACCATTGAATTTATAATTGAATATCTTTAGCTTAAGTGCAAAGGTGAAATGATCAACATGGTTATAATTATTGTTTATATAAATTCTTAAATGATTATATATTCTTTGAGGTATTAATGTATTTGGCATGTAGTGCAAATATGAATTGTTGAGGAATATCTTTGGCCTGTAGTGCAAAGATGAATTGTAGATGAATATCTTTGGCCTGTAGTGCAAAGATGGTCTGTTGATGAATATCTTTGGCCGTAGTGCAAAGATGACCTGTTGTTGAATATCTTTGGCCAGTAATGCAAAGATGAACTGTTGACGAATATCTTTGGCCTGTAGTGCAAAGATGACTTGTTGATGAATATCTTGGGCCCGTAATGTAAAGATGAAGTTATTAGTATGATTATGAATAGGAAATGTGATTTGGTGTAACCATGATCTTTGATGTTTCAGGTAAAGATAGGTGATGAAAATTTTCTTCATCCTGGATGAGAAGAGGAATTTAGAACTACAGTTATGATTATGAGTTATTCATATGATTGTGGACCAGAATTGTTGATTGATGTTACAGGGATAAAACATTGTTGATGGATTTTTAACATGGAGAAGATAATAGACTTTATAGTCTATTTGACTCTTCTAATGGATTGCTCGTTCCGCTGCAACTATGGTTAAAATTTTTATCATTTACCATATGTTCTAAATCTCTGATTTATTATTGATGAAGGCTATTGATAATTTAATTATCTTTAGTCATGATATTCTTTACTGAGCTAGTTGTGCTCACCCTTTTGCTTCACAATTCCTTTCAGGTAATAAGAGTGTAGCTGGGTCGAGCGAGGGTAACGGGGAAATAGAACGGTGGTCTCTAGCTGTGGATGTTCTCCCGAAGCAGTATAGAAAAATTCATTTAGTAATTATATTTGGTGAATCCAATAGGTTAAGGTGTACCCAACGTTGGAAGGGTAGTTTGCCACTATCATACAAGATGTCTAACGACATACAACCTCGTGTCATCATAAGACAGGGATGTGCTCATCCACTTGCTGAGTATATATACGAGCACTACCTATATAATCTTGGTGTTTGTTTAAAGTATAATTCTCAATTAGAGACAGTAGAGATAATGATATGTCAAGAGAAGACTCACCATTGGGAAGAATATGATAGTAATCTTCTCGTTTTTCTTTGGGGTCTATTGGGTAAACCAAGGATAATTCTGTGGCCATATGATATCTATCATAACCTAGACGCATGGCCTCCCATGTACGAAGGTTTCCTTGAGCACTTCCCAAATATTCTAATTTCTAAAATAATTTTTGACTATACCTTTATGTAAGGTGTCATTGTGAGGTGATGTCTACGGTTGGAACATAAGTCATATTTGGTATATATTTGTATCCAAACTCACATCATATGTGTTGTTGTATTTTGCACGACAATTGTTGTAATAAAGTTATAGTTATTTTCTGTACCATGTATTTGGCGACTCAGAATAGGTTGGATGGAATGGATCTATTTTGGGGTCGTTACATTTGGTATCAGAGCTATAAGTAAAGAGCCCCGAGCCTCTCGCTGGTGACTTCCTGTTGATGGGGGATGCACCGAAGCCAGACTCTCCGTAGGGGACGCCGTTCTGCGGTGGCAAACTGATAGGTACCACTGTGAGGTGCTGTGGTTGAAGCACCATGAGAGTCACAGGTGGTATCAGAGCTTAGGGATATGATCTCTGGCGGAGATCGGGAAATATAACTAGGAGGGGAGAGATGAGTAAATCCTTCGCTAGTGTGTCCTACCTAAGCTTATTTGTTGGTCAGTCATAATATTAGGATATTATGTGATATGTTAATTTGTTCAATTAACCCTTATTTTGAAGCTGTATTCTAGAATGATATCTGAAATACAGGAGATGAGCAATGGAGAAATCATGATGATAGGAAAGATAGAATCTGAAATGAAAGCAAGGTATTCTCAACTCTTTGAAATACCAGGTACGTAAATTTCGGGGACGAAATTTCATAAGGAGGGGAGATTGTAAGACCCCGAATTTTATGAAATAAAAGTATTCAATTTTTCTTATAATTACTATTCAGTAAATGGTTAAATTGATAAATGTTAAAGTTAAGGGTGATATATGATTTTTTTTTAAAATACACAAGTGGTTGTAAAATAATCATTGTTGTCGGAGAATATTCGTTTGGTCGTGGAATATTCTTTCTGTCGGGGAATATTCGTACGACGGCACAGCTATTTGTGGGTCCCATAACAGAATAACTGTCGGGTGAAGAAAACGACAAATTTGAGTTTTTACAAATAACGGCGTAGTTGTTACCGTTAACACTGTTGGAATACCCGGTGGTTAAAATACAGTAATACGCGTTATTGCACAGTAGCACACGGTATTGCATAGTATTTTTGAAATTATTGATTCTTACGTAAGAAGGCACTACTCAATAATTATTACAGTAGTTACTGTTCAATATTTTATTTTATTGATTCAATAATTGTTGCGTTGATATTTTATATTATTGTTGTTTCAATAATTGTTGCTGCACAGTATTTTCCTTTATCAGATCAATAATTCATATTATTTGAATAATATTATTAGATAACATTATTGTCAATGTCTAGAAAGTTCTGTCTAAGGAGAGGTTTGGTCATCTAATTGCGCGCCAGTAAGGAGAAATTCTTATTGGAAAGCCCCCTCTTTCCTGGGAACGGCCTGGTTGTCATAAATGTGATTCTGTAATATTATTTGTGAATAATTAATTATTGATTCATATGATAAGGAAATATTTATTTTATGTGGATATAAATGAGGGATATATTTTTGTGGTTAAAAATGAAGGAGTTAATGTTGAGGTTTTTATCAGTATTTTTGTCGGAATGGAGGTATTAAAAATCAGGGTTTTTGAGATATTTTGCGGGGGTTATAATTTTTCACAAATTTTGAACCGTTAAAAATGAACGTATGATTTGTTATGAATTTTACGAGATGACTGGTTCAGAAATTGTTGAATTTTCGGAGTTTATCATTTTGGTGGAAAATTCTAGAATTGGTGGGCCCCACTTGTGGTTGGTGAAGAAATGTGCTGAATTATATTTCAAATGTGGTAGGTGGGAATAGTAGCAGGTAAAGCCATCAGGTTGCAGGTCAAACCTACCAAAATTTTCCTATAAATAGAGGGCTAAGTTAGAATTGAAAATCACACCAAAAACATAAGCTTTCTCTCTTTCTCTCTCTATATTATGAAGCATATTTTGTGAGTTTTTAGATACTTGGTGAGTTGCTATTCATCAGTGCAAGTTTTCTTCAGCATCATATTCGATATCCAGTCAGAAGTACTGCTCTTTTGAGGTAAGGGATAGTAAGGGATAGTAAGGGATAGTAAGGAATTTTAAGGGTTGTTATGTTTTTCAGTTTCGTAATTTTTCTGACCTTCAAAAATTTTGGAAAAATTTGAAATGATATTTTGATGAGTTTTCTTGATTGTGTCCAAAAATAGTGATTTTTGGATGTATAGATTGAGAGTTATGAATTTTATGAGAAAAGACTATTTTAAAAGTAACCGCTTATAACTTCTTGTGGTTAACTCCAACATTGATAAAAATTTTATTGAGAGTACATGTATATGATAGGAGTGTACTCTGTGAATTTCGGAATTTTTGGATAAAAGTACAATTTATGATAAATGTCTAAATATTCGGCGATTTTGGGCATATGAAAAATAGTAAATGAATTTTAAAAATTCTGAGAAAAATATATGTGCAATATGGGACTATATTCTGCTAAATCTCAGAAAAGAAATATTTTTGGAACTGATTTGGTATTTTTCATGAAAATAGATTCGTCATGAATAAATGAATTAAATATGTTATGTGAAGTAAGAAAATTTGAAAATAGGATTTTATGGCTTGAAAATCTTATATGAGGTATATGCAGATTTTTGATGAGGGTTTTGGTTATTGATGATGAAATCTTAAGAGTTGACATTTTATGATGATTAAATGCATTAATTAGTAAAGTGTAAACAATTTAAATAAATTGTTTATAAGCTTAAGAAATGTTATTCTTTCAATATCATTATACCGAAATATTGGTATAGATTTTATTGTGGAATTTCTACCTTTTTGAGTCGGGGTTACTATTCACGAGTTACTATTCACGAGTTACTATTCATGAGTTACTATTCACGAGTTACTATTCACGACAACATTGGTCTCTTTTTCTAACCAAATTATAGTTGATTTATGAATATTACTCTTGAGATTAAATCTATATGTTGATTATATTGATTTTATTATCATATATAACATTTTTAGAACCCTAATGATGATATTTCTCTTTGACTTGAGTGTAAAGATGGGTAGATTTTTGGTATGATCATGACTATGGGTTCTCTTTGGCCAGTAGTGCAAAGTTGAATTGTTGACTGGTATGATCATGACCATTGAATTTATAATTGAATATCTTTAGCTTAAGTGCAAAGGTGAAATGATCAACATGGTTATAATTATTGTTTATATAAATTCTTAAATGATTATATATTCTTTGAGGTATTAATGTATTTGGCATGTAGTGCAAATATGAATTGTTGAGGAATATCTTTGGCCTGTAGTGCAAAGATGAATTGTAGATGAATATCTTTGGCCTGTAGTGCAAAGATGGTCTGTTGATGAATATCTTTGGCCGTAGTGCAAAGATGACCTGTTGTTGAATATCTTTGGCCAGTAATGCAAAGATGAACTGTTGACGAATATCTTTGGCCTGTAGTGCAAAGATGACTTGTTGATGAATATCTTGGGCCCGTAATGTAAAGATGAAGTTATTAGTATGATTATGAATAGGAAATGTGATTTGGTGTAACCATGATCTTTGATGTTTCAGGTAAAGATAGGTGATGAAAATTTTCTTCGTCCTGGATGAGAAGAGGAATTTAGAACTACAGTTATGATTATGAGTTATTCATATGATTGTGGACCAGAATTGTTGATTGATGTTACAGGGATAAAACATTGTTGATGGATTTTTAACATGGAGAAGATAATAGACTTTATAGTCTATTTGACTCTTCTAATGGATTGCTCGTTCCGCTGCAACTATGGTTAAAATTTTTATCATTTACCATATGTTCTAAATCTCTGATTTATTATTGATGAAGGCTATTGATAATTTAATTATCTTTAGTCATGATATTCTTTACTGAGCTAGTTCTGCTAACCCTTTTGCTTCACAATTCCTTTCAGGTAATAAGAGTGTAGCTGGGTCGAGCGAGGGTAACGGGGAAATAGAACGGTGGTCTCTAGCTGTGGATGTTCTCCCGAAGCAGTATAGAAAAATTCATTTAGTAATTATATTTGGTGAATCCAATAGGTTAAGGTGTACCCAACGT
Source organism: Panax notoginseng (assembly GCA_016801055.1). NCBI lineage: Eukaryota > Viridiplantae > Streptophyta > Magnoliopsida > Apiales > Araliaceae > Panax > Panax notoginseng. Next base: position 181,281,303 of record CM029017.1, read on the forward strand.
TGGAAGGGTAGTTTGCCACTATCATACAAGATGTCTAACGACATACAACCTCGTGTCATCATAAGACAGGGATGTGCTCATCCACTTGCTGAGTATATATACGAGCACTACCTATATAATCTTGGTGTTTGTTTAAAGTATAATTCTCAATTAGAGACAGTAGAGATAATGATATGTCAAGAGAAGACTCACCATTGGGAAGAATATGATAGTAATCTTCTTGTTTTTCTTTGGGGTCTATTGGGTAAACCAAGGATAATTCTGTGGCCATATGATATCTATCATAACCTAGACGCATGGCCTCCCATGTACGAAGGTTTCCTTGAGCACTTCCCAAATATTCTAATTTCTAAAATAATTTTTGACTATACCTTTATGTAAGGTGTCATTGTGAGGTGATGTCTACGGTTGGAACATAAGTCATATTTGGTATATATTTGTATCCAAACTCACATCATATGTGTTGTTGTATTTTGCACGACAATTGTTGTAATAAAGTTATAGTTATTTTCTGTACCATGTATTTGGCGACTCAGAATAGGTTGGATGGAATGGATCTATTTTGGGGTCGTTACACGTTCTATGAAGGAATCGTTTAGCCCAGATACCATACATCAACTATTAAGGAGTACAACTGTACCATACTTAACTATAACTTTCTATTCTTAACTTCTTTATCATTCTCTTTTTATAGACATTGTCTATTTATTAACACCTTACATCCTTATTATTAGAGTTGGGTAACCCCACATTCATATTCCTTATAACTCTGCGAGATTCTTCTTTGAATCCTCTGACACATGTTTTAATCCCTTCTTTAAAAATTTCTTAAATTACTTCTTATTATTCAAACTCTATTTGAGCTTATTCTTTCATTATATTCACCTTCCTTCTCTAAGGTTATAGCCTAAGTTACCCCTACCTAAGGTTTCTAACCTATCAGCTTTGATACCAACTGTAACGACCCCAAAAATCATACAATAATATTCTCCTTCGCGATCGTTAACAAGACAACTTTAATCTATATTTACATCATTATTCGATAATAAATTACTAAATATGTGGAAAAATTTTAAAACGTTTATACATTTCCTTCTGTATTGTCCTAAATCGCAACCTTTACATTACATCTCTTCGATTCAAACATATATCATGAATCGTTACAACAAAATGATTATACAAAGTCTTACATCATAACTAAATATCCATATACATTGGATAGCTCAACTTACAATTCAACAACATGTTACATTCAAAATATGAAAAACATTTCTTATAAAACATAAGTAATCTTCGTGAATATAGATCTCTATAACTCACTTAGCACATATCTATACCTTAAAATCTTGACCTGCAAAAGTGGTTATTTGCAAGAGTGAGCTCGACAGTCCAGCAAAATCTAACAGTTTTCATGCTTCACATAACACATAATAATATGCTCAACATACATCTCATAATAATTAAAGTAACATGGGATACATGCTTTTAATTCACATAGCAAATATAAGGATTGAGTTCCTTACTCAATCATCATTATTTAACCAAAATAATGTAGTCATAAATTGACTTTAACATTTTATGATTTCAACATGTATACCATATCATGCAATTTAAAACAGTTCATCAAGTTCACGTAGAAAATAGGAACCGAAAGACTTGCCTTGATCGTTGTTTACCAATAACAAATTAACAGCTTACAGCTATCTGCACTTCACGTGCCCTACGCAATTATATAATTACACACATCAACTATTAGTCACATAACAACACATAGTAATTGTAATGTAAACTCTACTCCACATCTCATAATCTTTCCTATTAATTAGCACACAATGTTCAATTAGATTGTTTTAACTTTTCGACTTATGTAATATTCGAAATTCATTCAAGTGTTTAAATCTTGCTAGGAATCATTATTGGTTTTATATTAAACCTATTTCATATTTTATAATATCCATTTTATTTGACTTAAAATACTTTTTTTAAGTTCATTAACACTTGGCACGACGTTTCGACGTTCATTCGTCACACGCCCGATTTGCCTCTCTTGTGTATGCTTACTATGCTTCTATAACTTATCTAATACATTATTTATTAATATTAAGCATCATTATATTTACTAGTATTTTTGTTTTATAACTTATAATAACATCTTTTATCGTCAAAAGCACTATACTAGCATATGTCCATGCCTGACGCCCTCCGATTGCTCCTGAAAACACAACAGTCCTAAAGATGATCATTTTGACTACTGTTACAGACCTCAAATTGAAAACCTTAAAGAATGAAAGTTGTAGGTCTATTTGTCCTCGTTCCGGATCATCTTGAATCACCTCAATCGGAGTTCGTATGAAAAAGTTTTGGCTGTTTTACTACAAGAGGTCAAAACTGACTGACCCAGACTACAATTCCGACGCCGCGGCGCGAGAACTAAGCTAGCCAATGGTGTTGCAGCATGAAATTGGCACTGGGTAAGGATTTCGGCACCGTCGCATGGATTTCTGGGTTGCAGCACGGATTTTTGGCGCTGAGGCGCCGAAACTTACAGAAACCGCACACGAAGAACATAACACAACAATTCTTAACGGTTTAATGGCTTCTAGCAGCTAAATTAACATATTTAATTTATGTAAATCACACATAACATTAACAAGCATACATATACTAATTTAGCACAACTTAAACAACTATTTTTGAAAACTTAAATCTTTAAAAACCATATTTTAAACCCAAAAATCCCATCTTTGATATTTCTTGACACAGTGAACACTATAATCATTATGATACACCAATTTGATTCATTTGAACTAAATTCTCTTTATTTCATACCCAATTAACATAATCACACTTCAATTTTACAATTAGCATACAATCAATTACCAATTTTGTTATCCTACAAAACATGTTCATACATATATTTTTACTATAAAAACTCTTTTCTTTCTTTTTTATTGTAATTCATACAATCACATACATGTATATGGTCATCATACAATCACCTATATATATCTATATATAGTTATGACATTACATATACACATAATTTCATAATTTCATATTCAACTATAAAAATACGAATTACTGATATTATATTATAAAACACAGTGAACCTCAAGAACAAGAACACAGAGACTAAGGAATTATACTATAAAACATATATGTTAAGATTATGTAACATACTTTTAATTTGCTCAGACAATCCTTGTTAATCACTGAGAATATCTTGAAGAACTCAGAACTTTCTCTTGCTTTTCTCTCTCAGACTCTCTCTCAAACCTCTGACAATCTTTTCTTTGTTAGGCTTAAGCCAATTACATTATACGTAAATTAAAACCAACGCACGTCTTTTTCAAACGTTTTAAAATCGTCCTCTACTAATTGCCCCTATTTAATTTATCAGTTACCAAATATTATTATATATTATTTATATTTTGTTTATTTAATTTATATTATTATAATTCAAAATTCAAAAGAAATCTAAAAGCCATAAGGCTCCGTTTGGCAAAACTCTTTAAAATTACAGACTTAATATATTTAAGCTTTGTTTGGCAAAACTAAATTAAACTCCTTTAATTTATTTTAATAACTCTTTTATAGTATAGTTATTTGTCACACTTTCATTTAATAAAGTTTTCATACTTAATTTAATTAATTCTAATAACAATTCATTTCATAATATAATAATTTATTTAATCATTATAAACTCTCTAACTTAATTATTAAATTAAATTAGAACATTATCCCATAATTATTAATTTTCTTAACTCATTAATTATTTATTAAACAAATAATTAACCAAATCAAATCAAATCAATTAAACAAATATTTATTCAACGATAAACACATCTATTAAATATTTATATAATTCAATAAATATTTAAAAATTACAATTAAAATTCTGAAAATTATGGATTGTTACACGAGTAACATAAGAAAAAACACGAAGGAGGACAAGAATTGAAGGCAGAGCTTTAGAGACCGAGGACTGCGTTATCATAGTTTTTATTCTCTAATATTTTCTTTAATTTTGTAATCCAATGATGTTGATTAAATTTTGGATGATGTTTTCTTATTTCGTTATGAATTAAATATTATTTTAAGATTGCAATGGAACCCAATGTGTAATTTGAATTTATATACTTTCGTTTTTATTATTGTTAATCATATGCAAATCGTTTATCATATTTTGTTCTTCATGTTTTGATTGTCTGGTCAGCGACTAGTTTGGTAACCTATGTGAAATTGGAAAGTGGATTATAGTGTTTAGACCTAAATATTATAACATGAGTCTAGTTTATTCTTCTTAGAATTAAATAACATGATTTGTGTATAGGATAGGAATATACCTATATATTTTGTGTAACCAATTGGAGAATCTGAATTTAATGAATCTTATTCTAATTTATTTCACATAAGAATATAGTGATTTATTTAGAAGGGATATTTTTGTTTGACCATCGAAAAAGGCCTACAAATAATTTTGAATTATCGGTTAACGATTTGTTTTGGTTATTTAATTAAAAGGAGAGTGAACAGATTTAAATGAGGCGTTGGGGGAAATTGTAGTCTTAACATCTTAATTTGATATTAAACCTTTGTTCAGTAATTTAAATTTTAGTTTAAATAGTTTTTATTTTCATTTCATAATCTTAAATCATATGTTTGAATAAGGTTAATTTGATACAATTTTGGTAATTGTTAATTATTAGTAATAATTCATGTAAGATCCCAACTTTTTATAAATGAAATTGAATTTCCTCTATTTATTATTTTGAAATAGTAAGGGTTGATTTGATTAATGTGGTAAGTTATGGGTAAAATGCGCAAATATCTTAATTAAGCAAGTGGTTATAAAATATTCATTGTTGTCAAGGAATATTCGTTTGGTCGTGAAATATTCTTGTTGTAGGGGAATATTTGTACGATGGCGCAGTCTTGTGTAGGCCCCATAACAGAAAGCGATTGGATGAAGAAAACGACAGGTATAAGTTTTTATAAATAACGGCGCAGTTGTTACCGTTAATACTGTTGGAATACACGGTGGTTAAAACACAGTAATACGCGATGTTGCACAGTAGCACACGGTATTGCACCAATTATTGATTCTTACGTAAGAAGACACTACTCAATAATTGTTACAGTAACTACTGTTCAATATTTTATTTTATTGATTCAATAATTGCTACGTTAATATTTTTGTTAGGTTTGTAATATTCATGAACGCAATTAAATTGCACAAAATAAGCGGAAACGTGTAAAAATCAGAGTTTAAAATTTTATAAACCATATACCCGGATCATCCTTTATGCACAATTATTAATTAAACGAAAAGACAAAGAATAAAATTATACCCTTGAAGATTCGAGCTTCCTCATATACAAGTTCACCTCCAAATCCTTTCGCGTTCAACTTGAATCCACCGGATTTGGTTCATTCCTTTGATCAACGTTAGTCATCCAAGTGTTTGGCCTCTAGAAGTGATCCACCAAAAAAGAAGAAGGATTCAAGAAGATGGGTATTTGGCAAAATCCTAGTTTTTCTATCTCTCATAGAAAGGGTGTACTCTCCAACAATTGAAATTACGTCTGTTGTGAAAAAGTCAGCAACAACTCTATCACCCATAATAAGACTCCTCTTATTTATAAATGTGGGCAACCCTCCTTAACCATTAAGAAATTGGGTTTTATTTTAATTAATTAAACTCTTTTAATTAATTAGGCTCTCAATCATATTAGAAATAAATGAGAGTACTTTTATTAATTAATTCACAAACTCCTTTAGGAATTAAATAATAATAATTATAGTAATAATAATAATAAGACTCCTCTTATTAATTTATATTTAATATTTCTAAAATATCAAATAATAAATATTAAGTTATTTAATTTATTCTATCACCATAGATTAAACTAAATATACTTAACTTATTATTACGATTATGTCATTTCCTTCTTAAATAATTATTCTTCCTTTTATGGTGTGACCCTTTAGGTTCTCCATATTAAACCGGTTGTGAATAGATCAATTAGAACAATTCTAATCTTATTTAAATAAATAAATTAAATTATTAATTTATTTAAATAAATAATATTTATTCTACAATAGGGATAAGCCTCCCTAGCGATTAACGACTTTCCAGATAATATAGATTTCAACATTAATCATAAAAAAACCTTTGAGTAAATAGTTACCATACAATTCAATCCTTCCACCATACAATGTCCCAATTAAATATAAGACATGAAATTACTGTCAAGTCTTATTTTATTTAATTATATGTATTTCGACTCTTACATGCACAACACCAAATAATACAAATTAGAAACTCATTTTTAATTTCATTCTGCCTTGGCCAAGGACTACTGGGTTGTCATTTATCGAATCACATAGGACATTTCTCTTCTTTTACTAGAAGCGGTAGATTCTTTATTGATTATACATTATCTCCATGTACAACTTATTATACCCAAACATACCCTTTGATATACCCTAAGGGTCTTAAGGAATAAGTCAAAGTATAATTCATCATACACAAGATACCATGATGATCTCAAGTCCAAGGATCACTTGTACTACTATCACTTCAGGAATTCCTATTGACAGGCAAGTAAAACTCCATTAGGTATTCCTTAGCGAGCCACGTTCAATGAACTTATTCTCTAATAAGCACCTACATACTTGCTTTGGTGTCTCCACACAAATGATCACGAGATCAATCATCCTCATCCATTGAGCAAATAATGTATGTACCAATCTATCCGGATTCACTAATCCCCAATTTAGTAATATAATGATTGGAAACTATTTTAGTTTTAAGCTTTCTAAAAATTTAGATCTCATTAGAATGATCATTATCATTATTCTAAAAGCATTGCTTAAAACTATGGGTTTATCACATATTATAAAACAGCATCATGTAGATAATTAAAAGCCTTTAATAAATTAATACTTTTTATTAATAAATGAATAAGATTGTTATAAAGTATATGCTTTATCATCAAACATAATTGAGTTGTGTGCATACTACTTTCAATCTCCCACTTACACTAAAGCCAATCGTCATGATATCTCATACTCTTCTTCTCTAAGTGATGATTATCCTGCTATTGGATAAGCTTCAGTAAATAGATATGTAATGTTGTTCTTAAGAGTCCACTATCTCTATAGTGTTTTACCATCTTTCAATGATTCTTATAATCAAGTGAAAGTGCCACAACACATGTTTAGATCCAAGATGAGACTTAGGAACTATTCCTAGTTCTGTAATGAACTTTTCATCCAAACAATCAACTTGTAGCTTCATTTATAGTTATATACTTTGTCTTTATCACTAAACCAGTAACTCTTTACTGTTTGGAACCTTTCTAATTCACTGCACCACTGTTCAAGGTAACCATTTCCCTTAAAATGGATTTTCTGTCGTCTTAGTCTGTCTGAAAAACTTGAGTCTGTTAAGCCCTCTAGTTTTAATTTCGACCTACTATGAATATGATCACATCCTTAGTGCCGGTTAAATACTTTAAGATGTTTTCACTAACTCACAGTGAACTTCTCCAGAATATGACTGATCATCATCAGGTCTCGTATATTTCATTGCATACATGATAGTTACTCATGTGATCTCTCTTTTACGAGTCTATGGGGACTATTAAGAGAGATACATGCCATGGCTCATCAACATGAGACAACTCTTGGAGTTTGTCATGCTAAACGACTTCAGCATCAAATGAATATACATTCCTCGGGTTAAGTCGAGCATCCTCTTAAATCTATCTATATAGATTTGTATCCCCAATTACGATACTCTTCCCAAATCATTCATGGAGGAATGTTTAGACAACTTTATCATTACTGATTGTAGCATTAGTATGTCGTTCCTTACCCATAGTATATCAACATATAATATTAGGAATGTCACAGCGATCCCACTGACCCTTTTGTACACACTAGGTTCATTCTTATTTTTGATAAAATCAAACTTTTTGATTATCTAATCAAAACGAATGTTCCATATTTGAGAAGCTTGCTTCAATCAATTTCTCTGAGTGTCTACAACTCTTACCTCATCGTATGTAACTAGATCATCATCTTCTATGATGTGTACCTCATCATCATCATTTATAATGAATCCATACCTCCTAGGTATCTTCGGTACTATTCTAGATTTACGATTCTGTCGTGGTACAATAGGTCTATCTGCAGGTTTCTCTTATTTGACTTATAGTATTTTATGGTTCTTGAACTCTTTAAGATTTTATTATCCTCCCACTAGCCCCTTCAATGATAAACATCTTTATTTTAGAAGGCAACATGTTTCGCAACAAACACCTTTTGCTAAGTAGGATTATAGAACATATATCCTAAATTTACTTTAGGATGTCCCACAAATTTATACTTGTCAAATCTTGTCCCAAGCTTATCCTTTGAAACTTTTTCACATAAGTTGGACAACCCTTTATCTTTACATACTTAAAATTAGGAATCCTCCATGTCCCTAACTTTTATGGAGTCTTGGGGCTGGATTTTGAGGTTACCTTTTTCGTAGATATACAACCATTTCTAGGACATGACCCCAGAAGGATACTGAAATGTCGATAAAATTATTATGGATCGTACCATGTCTAACAAGGTATGATTTTTTCTTTCATATACATCAATCAATTATTGCGTATCAGGAGGTATCCATTACAAGAAAACCATTTGAGATGATCTAGAAACTTATTGCACAAGTATTTATTCCTTGATCTATTCAAATAATCTTAATACTTTGCCAATTTGTTTCACTTATGAATTCTTTGAACTTTTCAAATAATTCATGCATGTATTTTAATAAATACACATATTCAACTCTTTGAATGATCATCTCCTTTTCTTATAATAGTTTATTCAATTTGCAAAATATATTTACACGTAAGTCAAGTACACAAAATTCATTAAGTAATATTTTAGTTCTATACGAAACATTATTATTATAAATAGAACAACAATTGTTCTTAAATATAATACCAAAGATTTTATTGTCCAACAATAAAATGGAAATAATATTTCTAACAAGAACTGGAATACAATAACAATTTATTGACTTAATAAATTTGCCTGTAGGTATTTCTAAACTATAAGTTCCTATTGCTAATGCAGCAACCTTTACTTTATTTACCAGACATAGAATTACTTATATTTGTTTAGCTTTCTACTTCTGCTTGGTCTCTTCATAAATCTATATTTATGATAACCAAAGTGGTATCCAATACCCAAGTAGAACCTTGATTTAAAGAAAAATTTATTTCAATCATGAATAAAAACTATATTTGTAATCGAAACTTCACTAAGCTACTTCTGGTTAGCCTTTGCAAGATGCTTCTTGCAGTTTCTTTCCAGTGTCCAGGCTTATTGCAGTAGAAGCAAACTCATTTGCTATCCGTATCAATTTTGTTCTTATTATCCTTTGTTTTTGCCTTTTCTATTAACCTTCTTTAAATCGTTCTTCTTTTCAGAAGATCCTTTGGCCCCTACCAGTAAGACTTGGTCTTTCTTGGTTGGAAAGTGACTCTCAATATTTTTTAACATGTTAAGCAAATCAACGAGGCTGATATCAAGCTTGTTCATATGAAAAATTCACAACAATTGTGAAAGGGGTCTGGGAGTGAGTGCAAGATTAAATTTTAGCTCAACTCTCCATCCATGACAAAACATGTTGTCTTAATTATTCAATCAAATTGATCTTGTTTAGGACAAGTGTCTGTACTGTAGTGTCGTTGGTCACTCTAGATCGGAAGAGCTCCTTAGATATCTGATATCTATTAGTCCTACTTTCCTCACCTTCAACTACTTGACATGTAGGAGTATAGTAAGAGCATCCATAGTTTCATGCTGACGCTGAAGCTCCTTACTCATGGATGCGAGTATGATGCATTGAGCCAACTGTGCATCATCTTGTCACTTTCTAAAAGTTGCAATCTCTTCCTCAGAGGCATTGTCTGCAACCATTGTAGGGATAGACGTATTAAGAACATAAGATAGCTTTTCAGCCATGAGAATTATTCTCAAATTCCTTAACCAATTCGAGTAATTCGGTCCGGTTAATTAACATCTAATATGTTTCGCAGTGATAATAATTTAGACATTGTAAAATTCTGTAAATGAATTTGTTCTTAACAACATTTTAGCATATATTTTTTTATTAATTACCAAAATAAATTAGGTCTTATTTTAAATTGGTATGTCCCACTATTTTTTTCAAACTATATTACCCTCACTTATATAGTTCGGCAAAATCTAATTAAAAATATGCTAGTGAGAATAAGGATCCCATTTCAAATGTATATAGCCTTGTGGTGACACAACAAACTATATATAAATAAATAGGTAGACAACTCTTGTCAATTACATCAACTATGTAACTCCTTGTATTTTGCCTCTTAAATCATAATGGTTTGTGCACATCCGAACTAAAATAATTTAAGTTAAGTCCAACCTAGCACTTCATATATTCAAAAACGAAAAATATTATCATTGTGGTAACACAACAAAACAATATTGTTCAATTTTCTTTATAAGCAATAAATGTGATAAAATTAACATCTCAAATATTTAAGATAAGCCTTGTGGTGACACAATAAACTTATAATAATTAATTGATACTCTATTATTTTTATCATGCTAGAAGGCGACGTTCGATATTCCAAATATCTTTGAACGCTTAGGACTTAATATAAAAAAAATTGAGGGGTTTGTTATTAATTAATTTATCTCATCTTGTTTAGCGCGCATGCACATATAAATATAAAATACGCGTCATATTAATGAACATGTGAAGCATGTTTGCATAATATATAATATATATAGTATAAGCATGCACATATAGAATACTATATTCACTAGAGCCACCAAGTGAACCAAAAAGGTCAAACCCTAGGGGTGCAAAAATTAATATTTAAATATAACTATTACATTTAAACCCGGGCTCCATTACAAACGGGTCTTCAAGCGCTTCTTGCTCCTCGATCTCCAATTCTTCAAAATTAATTCTAACTATTCCTATTACAAAACTATTTAAAATAAATAGAAACCTTGATCAGCAGTCAATGGGAAGTACATAGGAGGAAGATAGAATTTACATTAAAAAAATTAGAGAAGACGAGGTACGCAAATTCCATTTAATAAAACTCATACATTCAAGCATCCAACTAAAATAAAATCCAATCACATTGGTCAATAATTCATAATCAATCTCATTTATTGTCATACATGTAAGACCCCAACTTATTAATAAATGAAATTAAATTTTTTCTATTTATTATTTTGAAATAGAAAGGGTTGATTTGATTAATGTGGTTAGTTATGGGTAAAATGCGCAAATATTTCAAATAAGCAAGTGGTTATAAAATATTTATTTTTGGTCGGTGAATATTCGTGTGGTCGTGGAATATTCTTTCTGTCGGGGAATATTCGTACGACGGCGCAGCTATTTGTGGGCCCCATAACGGAAAACGATTGGATGAAGATAACGACAAAAATTGAGTTTTTATAAATAACAGCGTAGTTGTTACCGTTAACACTGTTGGAATACCCGGTGGTTAAAATACAGTAATACGCGTGGTTGCACAGTAACACACGGATTGCACAATATTTTAAAATTATTGATTCTTACGAAGGAAGACACTACTCAATAATTGTTACAGTAGTTACTGTTCAATATTTTATTTTATTGATTCAATAATTGCTGCGTTGATATTTTATATTATTGTTGTTTCAATAATTGTTGCTGCACAGTATTTTCCATTATCAGATCAATAATTCATATTATTTAAATAATATTATTAGATAGCATTATTGGTAATGTTTAGAAAGTTCTGTCTAAGGAGAGGTTTGGTCATCTAATTGCGCGCTAGTACGGAGAAAACCTTATTGGAAAGCCCCCTCTTTCCTGAGAACGGCTTGGTTGTCATAAATGTGATTTTGTAATATTATTTGTGAATAATTAATTATTGATTCATATGATAAGGAAATATTTATTTTATGTGGATATATATGAGGGATATATTTTTGTGGTTAAAAATGAAGGAGTTAATGTTGAGGTGTTTTATCTGTATTTTTGTCGGAACGGAGGTATTAAAAATCAAATTAGGGTTTTTGAGATATTTTACGAGGGTTATAATTTTTAATCCGATCGTTGGATCGTGGTAATATTTGGATATGTTATACATATATAAGTTGAGTATATGTCCACAAATTTTGAACCGTTAAAAATGAACGTATGATTTGTTATGAATTTTACGAGATGACTGGTTCAAAAATTGTTGAATTTTCGGAGTTAATCATTTTGGTGGAAAATTCTAGAATTGGTGGGCGCCACTCTTGGTTAGTGAATAAATGTGCTGAGATTTTTATTCAAATATGGTGGGTGGAAATAGTAGCGGGTAAAGCCATCAGGTTGCAGGTTAAGTCTGCTTCGGCGTGCTAACATTTTCCTATAAATAGAGGGCAAAGTTAGAATTAAAAATCACACCAGAATTCATAAGTTTTCTCTCTTTCTCTCTCTAGATTATTGAGTGTATTTTTTGAGTATTTAGATACTTTGAAAGTTGCTATTCAGCACAAGTTTCATTCAGCCTCATATCCGATATTCAGTTAGAAGTACGGTTATTTTGAGGTAAGGGATATTATTTTCTTCTTAAATGATATTATTTTCTTCAATATCATTATGCTGAAATATTGATATGAATTTTTTTATCAAATTTGGAACTTTTTGTGTCGGGATTACTATTCACGTATACGGCACTATTCACCGAAAAATAAAATTTTTTATTTTTGTCCAAGATGTCTATTATGGTTACTATCTTTGATTGTATCCATGTTTTGATCTCTATTTTTGAATTCTACTTCACAATTGATTATTATGAAGTATTATTGATCTTGGATAAACTGTTATACGAATCCCTACTATTTGTCCTTCTGTCTCACTGGATTCATTTTCTTTAAGATATTTTTCATCATCCTCAGTCCTAAATGATGATATTACTGAATATCTTTGGCCTGTAGTGCAAAGATGAACAGGTGTTGAGATGAACATGACTGACTGGTGATACAAATGAATATCTTTGGCCTGTAGTGTAAAGATGAATATTTGGTTAAAAATGATTATTAATTGATGTTACAGGGATAAAATATTGATGATGGACTTTTAAATCTTAGAAGATAGTAGAATTCATTGTCTACTTGACTCTTCTAATGGTTTGTTGTTTCCGCTGCAGTTGTTGATCTAAAACTTGTTGTCGATTATATTCTATCAGATTTTTCCCTGTTAAATACTAATGATAATTTGTTGTATATTATCTTAGTCATAATATTCTTTACTGGGCTAGTTGAGCTCACCCTTTTCCTTTTTATTCCATTTTTCTTCTCAGGAGGTGAGAACATAGCAGGATCTAGTCGGGGTATGGAGTGATGGTTCTAGAAAGATGTTTTAGCAATCCTCACTATTCATGTAAAATAGTATTTGAATAATTATAATGAGGACTTATTTGAGTGTGGATATTGTCTTGAAGATAATATTTGTATTTAAACTCACAGTATGTGTTGTCGTATTTTGCACGACAATTGTATTATAATGAAGTTGTATTTATTTTTGTACCATGTATTTGGCGACTCAGAATGGGTGTTGTATGTAAGACCCCGAATTTTATGAAATAAAAGTATTCAATTTTTCTTATAATTACTATTCAGTAAATGGTTTAATTGATAAATGTTAAAGTTAAGGGTGATATATGAATTTTTTTCAAAATACACAAGTGGTTATAAAATAATCATTGTTGTCGGGGAATATTCGTTTGGTCGTGGAATATTCTTTCTGTCGGGGAATATTCGTACGACGGGGCAGCTATTTGTGGGCCCCATAACGAATAACTGTCGGGTGAAGAAAACGACAAATTTAAGTTTTTACAAATAACGGCGTTGTTGTTACCGTTAACACTGTTGGAATACCCGGTGGTTAAAATACAGTAATACGCATTATTGCACAGTAGCACACGGTATTGCATAGTATTTTTGAAATTATTGATTCTTACGTAAGAAGGCACTACTCAATAATTGTTACAGTAATTATTGTTCAATATTTTATTTTATTGATTCAATAATTGCTACGTTGAAATTTTATATTATTGTTGTTCAATAATTGTCACTGCACAGTATTTCCCATTATCAGATCAATAATTCATATTATTTGAATAATATTATTAAATAACATTATTGGCAATGACTAGAAAGTTCTGTCTAAGGAGAGGTTTGGTCATCTAATTGCGCGCCAGTAAGAAAAAATTCTTATTGGAAAGCCCCCTCTTTCCTGAGAACGGCCTGGTTGTCATAAATGTGATTCTGTAATATTATTTGTGAATAATTAATTATTGATTCATATGATAAGAAAATATTTATTTTATGTGGATATAAATGAGGGATATATTTTTGTGGTTAAAAAATGAAGGAGTTAATGTTGAGGTTTTTATCAGTATTTTTGTTGGAATGGAGGTATTAAAAATTAGGGTTTTTGAGATATTTTGCGAGGGTTATAATTTTTAATCCGACCGTTGGATCGTGGTAATATTTGGATATGTTATACATATATAAGTTGAGTATATGTCCACAAATTTTGAACCGTTAAAAATGAACGTATGATTTATTATGAATTTTACGAGATGACTGGTTCAGAAATTGTTGAATTTTCGGAGTTTATCATTTTGGTGAAAAATTCTAGAATTGGTGGGCCCCACTTGTGGTTGGTGAAGAAATGTGCTGAATTATATTTCAAATGTGGTGGGTGGGAATAGTAGCAGGTAAAGCCATCAGGTTGCAGGTCAAACCTACCAAAATTTTCCTATAAATAGAGGGCTAAGTTAGAATTGAAAATCACACCAGAAACATAAGCTTTCTCTCTTTCTCTCTCTATATTATGAAGCATATTTTGTGAGTATTTAGATACTTTGAGAGTTGCTATTCAGTGCAAGTTTCCTTCGGCTTTGCATACCGATCAGAAGTACTGCTCTTTTGAGGTAAGGGATTGTATGGGATTGTGAGGGATAGTAAGGGATAGTAATGGATTTTATTGTGGAATTTTTATCTTTTGTGTCGGGGTTACTATTCATGAGTTACTATTCACGATTTACTATTCATGAGTTACGAATATTACTCTTGAGGTTAAAACAATATGTTAATCATATTATTTTTATCATCATATATAACATTTTTATAACCCTGATGTTGAAATTCTCTTTCACTGGAGTGTAAAGATGGATAGATTATTGGTATGATCATGACTAGGGTTCTCTTTGGCCTGTAGTGCAAAGTTGAATTGTGACTGGTATGATCATGACCATTGAATTTATAATTGAATATCTTAAGCTTAAGTGCAATGGTGAATTGATCAACATGGTTATAATTATTGTTTATATAAATTCTGAAATGATTATATATTTCTTTGAGATATGAATATATTTGGCCTGTAGTGCAAATATGAATTATTGATGAATATCTTTGGCATGTAGTGCAAAGATGGCCTGTTGATGAATATCTTTGGCCTGTAGTGCAAAGATGAACTGTTGTTGAATATCTTTGGCCTGTAGTGCAAAGATGGTTTGTTGATGAATATCTTTGGCCCGTAGTGCAAAGATGGATTTGTTAGTATGATTATAAACAGGAACTGTGATTTGGTATAACCATGATCTTTGATGTTTCAGGTAAAGACAGGTGATGAAAATATTCTTCGTCCTGGGTGCGAAGAAAAATTTATAGTCACAATTATGATTATGAGTTATTCATATGATTGTGGAAAGGAACTATTGAGTGATGTTACATGGATAAAACATTGTTGGTGGATTTTTAACATGGAAGAGATAATGGACTTTATGGTCTATTTGACTCTTCTAATGGATTGCATGTTCCGCTGCAACTATGGTTGAAATTTTTATCATTTACCATATGTTCTAAATCTCTGATTTATTATTGATGAAGGCTATTGATAATTTAATTATCTTTAGTCATGATATTCTTTACTGAGCTAGTTGTGCTCACCCTTTTGCTTCACATTTCCTTTCAGGTAATAAGAGTGTAGCTGGGTCGAGTGGGGGTAACAAGGGAATAGAACGTTGGTCATCATTTAGTAGTTATATTTGGTGAATCATCTAGGGTGAAGCGAACCCAACGTTGGAAGGGTGTTTTGTCACTATCATACAAGATGTCTAATGACATACAACCTTGTATCATTATAAGACAGGGTTGTGCTCATCCACTTGCTGAGTATATCTACGAGCACTACCTATATAATCTTGGTGTTTGTTTGAAGTATAATTCTCAGTTAGATACAGTGGAGATAATGATAAGTCAAGAGAAGACTCACCATTGGGAAGAATATGATAGTAATCTTCTCGTTTTTCTTTGGGGTCTATTGGGTCAACCAAGGATAATTATGTGGCCATATGATATCTATCATAACCTAGACGCATGGCCTCCCATGTACGAAGGTTTCCTTGAGCATTTCCCAAAGATTCTAATTTCTAAAACAGTTTTTGACTATACCTTTATGTAAGGTGTTATTGTGAGGTGATGTCCACGGTTAGAACATGAGTCACATTTGGTATATATTTGTATCCAAACTCACAGCATATGTGTTGTTGTATTTTGCACGACAATTGTTGTAATAAAGTTGTAGTTATTTTCTGTACCATGTATTTGACAACTCAGAATGGGTTGGGTGGAATGGACCTATTTTGGGGTTGTCACATTGTATACCTATTTTGGGGGCGTCACAGTTGGTATCAGAGCTTAGGGATATGATCCCTGACTGAGATGTGAGATAAGAACTAGGAGGGGAGAGACGGGGAATTCCTTCGCTAGTATGACCTGAATAAGTTTATTTGGTAATTATTTGGTCGGTCAGATATAGGGATAATATATGACATGTCAATTAACCCTTGTTTTGTAACAGTATTTGAGAATGGCAGCAGAGAACGTTAACAATGGAGTGAATGAGACTGTGGAGACACCTTTAATCATCACCCAGGGGAACGTGCAATAGGAAGGCAATATTCCTCCTGTAAATAATGTTACCGAGTAAACGATGAATGATGGAAAGTTTAGGAGCTTTTTGCAGTTCATGCAAAATCAGACGAGGGAGACTCGTGTGCAGAATACGGGTGGAAATGATAACAACGCGCGGTTTGTCACAGCCAAGCAGTTCAAAGAATTGGGACCACCAGAATTTAAGGGAAAGCCGGATCCGATCATGGCAAAAACGTGGGTCAAGCAAATTACCAAGATATTCGATGTCTTGGGATGCACGGAGGAACAGAAGGTTCCATTCGCCTCCTTTATGTTCCGCGGTGAGGCAGACTACTGGTGGGAGTCTGTGAAGCGTACCCAGCTTGACGCACTCAACATGTCCTGGGAAACGTTTCAGAAACTGTTTAATGACAAGTACTTTCCTGAAAGTATTCGTCATATGAAGGAGGTAGAGTTTATTAGACTGGAATAAAACAACATGACGGTGTCCCAGTATGAGGCGAAGTTTGCAGAGTTATCCAGGTTTGCACCTCATTTGGTCGAGAATGAGGAACGAATGACAAGGATGTTTTTGAGAGGTTTAAAACCCGAGATTCGGCAATATCTTATCTCTCATAAATTTTCTTTATATTCAGATGTTGTAAACAGGGCTCAATTATTAGAGCGAAATAATGAGTATGTTCAACCGAGGGACCACAACCAGGGTCATACTGGTGACAGCAGTCATCGGAGCGATGAGAAAAAATACAGACAAAAGTGGTAACCACTCGGGTAGTCATCGTGGCCAGTATAATAGGAGAGGCGAGTCAAGTGGAAATTTCAAGAAGAGAAGATTTAACGATGACAGGAAGACGTCGACAGCAGCACCAGCACCAGGAACAAATTCTAGGGGAGGAGAACGACCGCCAGTTAGATGTTACAGATGCGGAGAGGAGGGAAATATAAGTCCAAACTACCCACAACAGTTCAAGGTATGTTATAATTGTGGAAAGAAAGGACATATCGCTCGAGATTGTACTATAGCGAAACCAAGTCCAGCTGGGACGGTGACACCAAAGGCGGATACGGACAAAATAAAGTCGACGGTTTCTGGAAGAGCGTTTGTCGTGACTACCCAAAACGCGAGGAACCCAAACGAAGGTATAACGGGTTAGTTAATTATAAATTCTTACGAAGTTTATACCTTACTAGATACCGGTTCTACCCATTCTTTTATCTCTCCTACTTGTGCTCAACGTTTAAACTTGACTCCGGAGAAATTAGACTTTGACCTATCTGTGGAGACTCCGTTAGGAGAAACTTTCATTACATCTACAGTTTATAAATCTTACTTAATTCAAGTTGGCACAATCACATTACCTGTTGACCTTATCTCTTTAAAGATACTTGCTTTTAATGTGATTTTAGGAATTGATTGGTTAACTACTCATCATGCCAAAATTGATTGTTTTTCGTAAGGTTGTTAGTTTTCATATTCCTAACCAACCTGTTATGCGAATTCAAGCAATCAAACCACTAAAATTAATCGCTGTCATACCAAGCCATAAAGCCATTCGTTTATTAAAAAATGGATGTTAAGCTTTCTTAGCCCATGTCATGGACTTGAACAAAAATACGTCAGATTTGAATGATATTTCTGTTGTTAGTGAATTTCCTGACGTATTTCCTGAAGAATTTCCTGGCCTAACCCAGAGCGTGATATTGAATTTTTGTATTGATCTTCAACCCGATACAAAACCCATTTCTAAAATCTCATATTGAATAGCTCCTATTGAATTTCAGGAGTTAAAAACCCAACTATAGAAGTTGGTACCCGAGCCTCTATCTGGTGACTTCTTTTGTGGAATGCACCAAAGCCAGACTCTCCGTAGGGGACTCTATATTTGTGTGGTGGTAAAATAATAGGTGTCATTGTGACGTGCTATCCAAGATTGGGATATGAATCACAATTGAGAGTAACCGAAGTCGGTGACCAAAGTACGTAGCTTTCTGGGCTTAGCTGGTTACTATCGGAGATTCGTGGAAGGATTTTCTCGAATTACTACTCTATTAACTTAGCTGACTCAGAAAGATACAAAATTCGTATGGAGCGAGGAATGCGAGAAAATTTTCCAATAGCTCAAGAGGTGACTCATTCGGAACCTGTTCTGACCATACCATCCTGGAAAAGCGAACGTGGTAGCTGACGCGTTGAGTAGAAGATTGTATGCGAGTACGAGTGCGATATTGTTGAACACAAAGACCTATTTTGTATAATTTATAAATGATAGAGATAGAGTTAATCACTCTAGGGACCCACGTGATGATATACGAGTAAAATCGACTTTAATCGATAACGTTAAAGCCGCTCAAGCTACAGACTTGGAGCTGATGAATATAAAGAAGAAGGTGCAAGAATGTGTTATTCTAGAAGTAAGAGTCGATGAAGAGAAGAAAGCTCAAACCTTCGATTTATTTGAAATCCTCGATCGAGTAGGAACTATGGCCTCTAGACTCGCCTTCACGCTAAGTATGTCGCGTGTTCATAACGTTTTTCACGTATCGATGTTACGTAAATATGTGGACGACCCGAATCATATTATTGCGTTAGAACCAGAAGAGATAGCCGAAGATTTAACGTACGAGGAGGTACATGTTAAGATATTGGATAGGAAAGAACATGTCCTATGCACGAAGGTTATACCACAAGTTAAGGTTTTGTGGAGAAACCATGCTATTGAAGAAATGACTTGGGAGTTGGAATCAGAAATGAAAGTGAGGTATCCTCACCTTTTCAAAACACTAGGTACGAACATCAATTTCGAGGACGAAATTTCAGAAGGAGGGGAGGTTGTAAAATCCCAACTTATTAATTAATGAAATTAAATTTCCTCTATTTATTATTTTAAAATAGAAAGGATTGATTTGATTAATATGGTTAGTTATGGGTAAAATGCGCAAATATTTCAAATAAGCAAGTGGTTATAAAATATTCATTTTTGGTCGGTGAATATTCGTGTGGTCGTGGAATATTCTTTCTGTCGGGGAATATTCATACGACGGCGCAGCTATTTGTGGGCCCCATAACGGAAAACGATTGGATGAAGATAACGACAAAAATTGAGTTTTTATAAATAACAGCGTAGTTGTTACCGTTAACACTGTTGGAATACCCGGTGGTTAAAATACAGTAATACGCGGGGTTGCACAGTAGCACACGGATTGCACAGTATTTTAGAATTATTGATTCTTATGAAGGAAGGCACTACTCAATAATTGTTACAGTAGTTATTGTTCAATATTTTATTTTATTGATTCAATAATTACTGCGTTGATATTTTATATTATTGTTGTTTCAATAATTGTTGTTGCACAGTATTTTCCATTATCAGATCAATAATTCATATTATTTAAATAATATTATTAGATAGCATTATTGGTAATGTCTAGAAAGTTTTGTCTAAGGAGAGGTTTGGTCATCTAATTGTGCGCTAGTAAGGAGAAATCCTTATTGGAAAGCCCCTTCTTTCCTGGGAACGGTCTGGTTGTCATAAATGTGATTCTGTAATATTATTTGTGAATAATTAATTATTGATTCATATGATAAGAAAATATTTATTTTATGTGGATATAAATGAGGGATATATTTTTGTGGTTAAAAATGAAGGAGTTAATGTTGAGGTGTTTTATCTGTATTTTTGTCGGAACGGAGGTATTAAAAATCAAATTAGCGTTTTTGAGATATTTTATGAGGGTTATAATTTTTAATCCGATCGTTGGATCGTGGTAATATTTGGATATGTTATACATATATAAGTTGAGTATATGTCCACAAATTTTGAACCGTTAAAAATGAACGTATGATTTGTTATGACTTTTACGAGATGACTGGTTCAGAAATTGTTGAATTTTCGGAGTTAATCATTTTAGTGGAAAATTCTAGAATTGGTGGGCCCCACTCTTGGTTGGTGAAGAAATGTGCTGAGATTTTTATTCAAATGTGGTGGGTGAAAATAGTAGCAGGTAAAGCCATCAGGTTGCAGGTTAAGTCTGCTTCGGCGTGCTAACATTTTTCTATAAATAGATGGCTAAGTTAGAATTGAAAATCACACCTGAATTCATAAGTTTTCTCTCTTTCTCTCTCTAGATTATTGAGTGTATTTTTTGAGTAATTAGATACTTTGAAAGTTGCTATTTAGCACAAGTTTCATTCAGCCTCATATCTGATATTCAGTCAGAAGTACGGTTATTTTGAGGTAAGGGATATTATTTTCTTCTTAAATGATATTATTTTCTTCAATATCATTATGTTGAAATATTGATATTAGTTTTTTTTATCAAATTTAGAACTTTTTGTGTCGGAGTTACTATTCACGGCACTATTCACGAATACGACACTATTCGCCGAAAAATAAAATTTTCCCTTTTTGTCCAAGATATCTATTATAGTTACTATCTTTGATTGTATCCATGTTTTGATCTTTATTTTTGAATTCTGCTTCACAATTGATTATTATGAAGTATTATTGATCTTGGATAAACTGTTATACGAATCCCTACTATTTGTCCTTTTGTCTCACTGGATTCGTTTTCTTTAAGATATTTTTCATCATCCTCAGTCCTAAATGATGATATTATTGAATATCTTTGGCATGTAGTGCAAAGATGTATGATTACCTGATGAATATCTTTGGCCTGTAGTGCAAAGATGAACAGGTGTTGAGATGAACATGACTGACTGGTGATACAAATGAATATCTTTGGCCTGTAGTGCAAAGATGAATATTTGGTTAAAGATGATTATTAATTGATGTTACAGGGATAAAATATTGATGATGGACTTTTAAATCTTAGAAGATAGTAGAATTTATTTTCTACTTGACTCTTCTAATGGTTTGTTGTTTCCACTGCAGTTGTTGATCTAAAACTTGTTGTCGATTATATTCTATCAGATTTTTTCCTGTTGAATATTAATGATAATTTGTTGTATATTATCTTAGTCATAATATTTTTTACTGGGCTAGTTGAGCTCACCCTTTTCTTTTTTGTTTCATTTTTCTTCTCATGAGGTGAGAACATAGCAGGATCAAGTCGGGGTATGGAGTGATGGTTCTAGAAAGATGTTTTAGCAGTCCTCACTATTTCTGTAAAATAGTGTTTGAATAATTGTAATGAGGACTTATTTGAGTGTGGATATTGTCTAGAAGACAATATTTGTATTTAAACTCACAGTATGTGTTGTCGTATTTTGTACGACAATTATATTATAATGAAGTTATATTTATTTTTGTACCATGTATTTGGTGACTCAGAATGGGTGTTGTATACCTATTTTGGGGGCGTCACAATACACATCACCATATGCATCAATAAATAATATTCATCTCATGAATAATAAATATTCAATATATATATATATATATATATATATATATATATATATATATATATATATATATATATATATATATATGTTAATACATTTAATGGGCAAATTTAGTTAGTATAAAATCTAATTTTGAATCAAAATAAACTTCTTTATTTTAATCCGAATTTAAATCAAAATAAACCTCTTTTATTTTAATTTATCCAATTTTGAATAAAATAAACTATTTTATATTAATCAAAATCTTTAATCAAAATAAACGCCTTTATTTTAATTAATTATGGAATCCAATTCCAAGTAAAAAAAATAAATACTCATTTATTAAAGGAAACACGGGTTCTCTTTCCTATTCACAAATATACTCATTTATTTTGAATAATATGAAATCTTATTCCATATCTAAATAAACTCCTTTATTTAAGGAAATACGGATTCTTTTTCCTATTCACAAATAAACTCCTTTATTTTGAATAATGTGAAATCTTATTTCA
Source organism: Panax notoginseng (assembly GCA_016801055.1). Classification (NCBI taxonomy): domain Eukaryota; kingdom Viridiplantae; phylum Streptophyta; class Magnoliopsida; order Apiales; family Araliaceae; genus Panax; species Panax notoginseng. The sequence goes on from CM029017.1 coordinate 181,304,208, forward strand.
TATCTAAATAAACTCCTTTATTTAAGAAAATACGGATTGTCTTTCCTATTCACAAATAAACTCTTTTATTTTGAATAATATGAAATCTTATTTTATATCTAAATAAACTCCTTTATTTAAGGAAACACGGATTCTCTTTCTTATTCACAAATAAACTCTTTATTTTCAATAATATAAAATCTTATTTCATATCTAAACAAACTCATTTATTTAAAGAAACATGGAATTCAATTTCAACTCCAATTAGTTATCATGGAATCTAATTCTAACTCTAATTAGTTAGCATGAAATTTAATTTTAAAATTAAAATAAATTTTATACTTTAATATTAAAATAAACTTTTTATTTTAAGATTAAAATAAATTTTTATTTTAATTATAAAATAATTAAGAATAATATATATATATATATATATATATATATATATATATATAATAATAACCGTTAATAAGAATCCTAAATTTTGAATCCTGCAAGTCTGCAACATGTAATATAGAATAATCGTATTATTAATATATATATATATATATATATATATATATATATATATATATATATATATATATATATATATAATCTAGCTTTTCATGATCCATGTAATCTATATCCTGATCCTGGCCACGTGATTAACATGGATAGCCAACTATTAGTATTATCATGGTTTTTATCATATATAAACCAAACTTTCACTTAGCCAGGTAAAGCAAGTGGAAATCAATTAGTTATATAGATATATAACTAATCTAATAATATATATATATATATATATATATATATATATATATATATATATATATATATATATATATTAGGTTTGTAATATTCATGAACGTAATCAAATTGCACAAAATAAGCGGAAGCATGGAAAAACAGAGTTTAAAATTTTACAAACCATATACCCGGATCATCCTTTATGCACAATTATTAATTAAATGAAAAGATAAAGAACAAGAATCATACCCTTGAAGATTCGAGCTTCCTCAGGTAAAAGTTCTCCTCCAAATCCTTTCGCGTTCAACTTGAATCCACCGGGTTTGGTTCCTTCCTTTGATCAACGTTAGCCACCCAAGTGTTTGGACTCTAGAGGTGATCCACCAAGGAAGAAGAAAAATTCAAGAAGATGAGTATTTGGCAAAAACCCTAGTTTTTCTATCTCTCATAGAAAAGGAGCGTACTCTCCAACAATTGGAATCACGTCTAATGTTAAAAAATCAACAACTCTACACCCATAATAAGACTCTTCTTATTTATAGATGTGGGCAACCCTCCTTAACAATTAAGGAATTGTGTTTTATTTTAATTAATTAAATTCCTTTAATTAATTAGGCTCCCAATCTTATTAGGAATAATTAATTAAACTCTTTTAATTAATTAGCCTCCTAATCTTATTAGGATATTTAGAGTACTTTTATTAATTAATTCCTAAACTCCTTTAGAAATTAAAAAATAATAATAGTAATAATAATAATAAGACTCCTCTTATTAATTTATATTTAATATTTCTAAAATATTAAATAATAAATATTAAGCTATTTAATTTATTCTATCACCATAGATTAAATTAAATATACTTAACTTATTATTACGATTATGCCATTAACTTCTTAAATAATTATTCTTCCTTTTATGGTGTGACCCTTTAGGTTCTCCATATTAAACCGGTTGTGAATAAATCAATTAGAACAATTCTAATCTTATTTAAATAAATAAATTAAACAATTAATTTATTTAAATAAATAATATTTATTCTACAATAGGGATAAGTCTCCCTAGCGATTAACGACTTTTCAGATAATATAGATTTCAACATTAATCATAAAAGAACATTTGAGTAAATAGTTACCGTACAATTCAATCATTCCACCATACAATGTCCCAATTAAATATAAGACATGGAATTACTGCCAAGTCTTATTTTATTTAATTATATGTATTTCGACAATGCACAACTCCAAATAATGTAAATTAGAAACTCCTTTCTAATTTCATTCTGCCTTGACCAAGGACTACTGGGTTGTCATTTATCGAATCACATAGGACATTTCTCTTCTTTTACTAGAAGCGATAGATTCTTTATTGATCATACATTATCTCCATGTACAACTTATTATACCCAAGCATACCCTTTGATATACCCTAAGGGTCTTAAGGAATAAGTCAAAGTATAACTCATTATACACAAGATACTATGATGATATCAAGTCCAAGGATCACTTGTACTACTATCACTACATGAATTTCTATTGACAAACAAGTAAAACTCCATTAGGTATTCCTTAGCGAGCCACGTTCAGTAAACTTATTCTCTAATAAGCACCTATATACTTAGTCTCCACACAAATGATCATGAGACCAATCATCCTCATCCAATGAGCAAGCAACGTATGTATCAATCTATCCGGATTCACTAATCCCTAATTTAGTAATCCAACGATTGGGAACTATTTTAGTTTTAAGCTTTCTAAGAATTTAGATCTCATTAAAATGATCATCATCATTATTCTAAAAGCATTGCTTAAAACTATGGGTTTATCATATATTATAAAACAGCATCATGTTGATAATTATAAGCCTTTAAATAAATTAATACTTTTTATTAATAAATGAATAAGATTGTTACAAAGTATATGTTTTATCATCAAACATAATTGGCTTGTGTGCATACTACTTTCAATATATATATAATAAGATGGTGATCATGCCCACGGGAATAACGCTTTCAGTCACGCGAATCAGAAATCACGGAATTTGTATTTTTTTTTAAATACATTTTATACAACAAAATTATGCCCAATTAAATTGTTCTAAACACATATCAATATTCATTTCAAATTAAAATACTTAATAATTTGCATAATGGTTTGGCTCTGATGCCACTGTTAGGTTTGTAATATTCATGAACGCAATCAAATTGCACAAAATAAGCGAAAACGTGTAAAAATCAAAGCTTAAAATTTTATAAACCATATACCCGGATCATCCTTTATGCACAATTATTAATTAAACAAAAAGACAAAGAATAAAATCATACCCTTGAAGATTCGAGCTTCCTCAGGTACAAGTTCACCTCCAAATCCTTTCGCGTTCAACTTGAATCCACCGGGTTTGGTTCCTTCCTTTGATCAATGTTAGCCACCCAAGTGTTTGGCCTCTAGAGGTGATCCACCAAAGAAGAAGAAGGATTCAAGAAGATGGGTATTTGGCAAAATCTTAGTTTTTCTATCTCTCATAGAAAGGGTGTACTCTCCAACAATTAGAATTACGTCTGTTGTAAAAAAGTCAGCAACAACTCTATCACCCATAATAAGACTCCTCTTATTTATAAATATGGGCAACCCTCCTTAGCCATTAAGGAATTGAGTTTTATTTTAATTAATTAAACTCCTTTAATTAATTAGGCTCCCAATCATAGTAGAAATAAATGAGAGTACTTTTATTAATTAATTTCCAAACTCTTTAAGAATTAAATAATAATAATAAGACTCCTCTTATTAATTTATATTTAATATTTTTAAAATATTAAATAATAAATATTAAGTTATTTAATTTATTTTATCACCGTAGATTAAATTAAATATACTTAACTTATTATTACGATTATGTCATTTGCTTCTTAAATAATTATTCTTCCTTTTATGGTGTGACCCTTTAGGTTCTCCATATTAAACCGGTTGTGAATAAATCAATTAGAACAATTCTAATCTTATTTAAATAAATAAATTAAATTATTAATTTATTTAAATAAATAATATTTATTCTACAATAGGGATAAGCCTCCCTAGCGATTAACGACTTTTCAGATAATATAGATTTCAACATTAATCATAAAAGAACTTTTGAGTAAATAATTACCGTACAATTCAATCCTTCCACCATACAATGTCCCAATTAAATTTAAGACATGAAATTACTGTCAAGTCTTATTTTATTTAATTATATGTATTTCGACTCTTAAATGCACAACACCAAATAATGCAAATTAGAAACTCATTTTTAATTTTATTCTGCCTTGGCCAAGGACTACTGGGTTGTCATTTATCGAATCACATAGGACATTTCTCTTCTTTTACTAGAAGTGGTAGATTCTTTATTGATCATACATTATCTCTATGTACAACTTATTATACCCAAGCATACCCTTTGATATACCCTAAGGGTCTTAAGGAATAAGTCAAAGTATAATTCATCATACACAAGATACCATGATGATCTCAAGTCTAAGGATCATTTGTACTACTATCACTTCAGGAAATTCCTATTGACAGGAAAGTAAAACTCCATTAGGTATTCCTTAGCGAGCCACGTTCGGTGAACTTATTCTCTAATAAGCACCTACATATTTACTTTAGTGTCTCCACACAAATGATCATGAAATCAATCATCCTCATCCAATGAGCAAGCAACGTATGTACCAATCTATCCGGATTCACTAATCCCCAATTTAGTAATCCAATGATTGGGAACTATTTTAGTTTTAAGCTTTCTAAGAATTTAGATCTCATTAGAATGATCATCATCATTATTCTAAAAGCATTGCTTAAAACTATGGGTTTATCACATATTATAAAACAGCATCATGTAGATAATTAAAAATCTTTAATAAATTAATACTTTTTATTAATAAATGAATAAGATTATTACAAAGTATATGTTTTATCATCAAACAAAATTTTCTTGTCTGCATACTACTTTCAATTTTATATTATTGTTGTTTCAATAATTGTCACTACACAGTATTTCCTATTATCAGATCAGTAATTCATATTATTTGAATAATATTATTAGATAACATTATTGTCAATGTCTAGAAAGTTCTATCTAAGGAGAGGTTTGGTCACCTAATTGCGCGCCAGTAAGGAGAAATAGATGGAAAATTTTTTTAATGTGACAATGGTTGAAAATTGATATTTTATCTTTTTCTAATAAAATAATTCATTTAAATATATTATTATATTATAATAATATAATAATTGTGATATTTTTATAATAAATGTGAGATATATGAATATATGAGAAGGAAGAGTATTTTTGTTATTAAAAATATTTAAAACATGTTTTTCATGTTTGTGGACCCCATTTCTTGACTGAAATTTGATTATAGCCTGTAAAATCGTCTGTTTGTAGATTTCGATCAATTTTTGCTTGGAATTTGGAAAAACTTAAACTCAAAGTTATAGAGAATTGAATTTCCTATGCAATGGACATAAGATTCAAATTTTTCTGATAAAATGGCTATTTATTATGAATTATTGAAGTTCCGGAATAATTGATTTTTTTAGAGTTTTAAATGATTTATTTGAGAAAAACGTTTTTGGTGGTTTTTGTTGAGGTGTGGCTGATGTTTGGACTAAATTGGGGTGCGTAGGAAGTTCAAGAAAAATATATTATTATTTTATTAAATTTTTTACTTCGGTGTTCTAAGCATTTTCATATAAATAGGGTGCTTAGGTTAGAATTAAAAATCACACCAGAAACTAAAATTTTCTCTCTCTATATTATCGAGCGTATTCTTGTGAGTATTTTGATACTTTGAATATTGCTATACGGTGCAAGTTCCTTCAGCACTATATCCAGTATTCCAGTCAAAGGTATTGTCTTTTTGAGGTAAGAGATGCTATTTTTTTATATAAATGATATTATTTCTTTCAATATCATTATGCCGGAATATTGGTAAGATTTTTCTTGTGAAATTCTTGTCTTTTAGTGTCGGGATTATTATTCACGTATACGGCACTATTCACATATACGGCATTATTCACAGAAAAATTAAATTTTTATTTTTGTCCAAGATATCTATTATGGATACTAGTTTTGATTGTATCCATGTTTTGATCTTCATTCTTAAATTGTACTCCACTATGGTTATTTATGAAGTATTTTTGAACTTGGATTGTTTAAAGTACGAATCCTTAATATTTGTTCTTTTGTTTCACTGGATTCGTTTTCTTTAAAATGGCTCCTATTGAACTTCAGGAGTTAAAGGTCCAACTATAGGAGTTGTTGGACATCGGTTTCATTCGTCCTAGTACATCTTCTTGGGGTGCTCCTATTTTATTCGTAAAGAAGAAGGATCGGAGTATGCGACTTTGTATTGACTATCGGGAATTGAACCATGTCACCATCAAGAATAGGTATCCGCTACCTCGTATTGATGACATGTTTGACCAGTTGCAAGGAGCACAATTCTTTTCAAAGATCGATCTTTGTTTTGGATATCATCAGCTGAAGATTAAAACTGAGGATATTCCAAGGACAGCTTTTAGAACTCGGTATGGGCATTATGAATTTCTAGTCATGTCTTTTGGATTGACTAATGCTCATGCGGCTTTCATGGATATGATGAACCGTGTATTTAAGGAATATTTAGATCAGTTCGTTGTTGTCTTTATTGATGACATCCTTATCTATTCCAAATGCCGCGAAGATCATGAGCACCGTTTAAAGCTGGTACTCCAAAGGCTTCGTGAAAACAAGTTTTATGCCAAGTTGAAGAAATGTGAGTTCTGGCTTAAGGAAGTAGCATTCCTTGGGCACGTGGTGTCAAAACATGGAGTATCGGTTGACCCGGCGAAGATTGAAGCAATACAAAGTTGGGAGAAACGAAGTCGGTGATCGAAGTACGTAGTTTTCTGGGTTTAGCTGGTTATTATCGGAGATTCGTGGAAGGATTTTCTCGAATCGCTACTCCGTTAACTCAACTGACTCGGAAAGATATAAAATTCGTATGGAGCGAGGAATGCGAGATGTGTTTCCAAGAGCTCAAGAGGAGACTCATTTCGGCACCTGTTCTGACAATACCATCTGGTTTGGAGGGATTTGTCATCTACAGCGATGCTTCAGGCAAAGGGTTAGGATGTGTTCTCATGCAACATGGGAAAGTCATAGCCTATGCATCGCGACAACTCAAAGAATATGAGAGGAATTACCCTACTCATGATCTAGAGTTGGCAGCCGTCATTTTTGCGCTAAAGATCTAGAGGCACTATCTATATGGGGAGAAAGTGGAGATATATTCAGACCATAAAAGCCTCAAATCTTTCTTCACTCAAAAAGAACTCAACATGCAGCAACGACGTTGGCTCGAGCTATTGAAAGATTATGACCATACCATTCAATACCATCCTGAAAAAGCGAACGTGGTAGCTGACGCATTGAGTAGAAGATTATATGCGGGAACAAGTGCGATGTTGTCAACACAAAGGCCTATTTTGTGTGATTTACAAAAGATGAATATAGAATTCAAGACTCCGGGGACCCATGCGATAATGTCAAATATATGCATAGAACCAACTTTAATCGATAAAGTTAAAGTTGCTCAAGCCACAGACCCGGAGCTGATGCGTATGAAGAAGAAAATGTAAGAAGGTGCTATCCCAGAAGCAAGAATCGATGAAGAAGGAATACTTCGAGTCAACTCCAGACTTTGTGTTCCTAACGACTCTGATTTGAAGTACAAGATCATGATGGAGGCACACAATACACCATTTTCAATTCACCTTGGAAGTACCAAAATGTATCGCGATCTTCGACATACATTTTGGTGGAGCAATATGAAGAGAGAGATCGCGAAGTTTATCTCGAGGTGTTTAACTTGTCAACGTGTAAAGGCGGAGCATCAAGTGCCAAAGAGTCCATTGCAACCACTTGAGATTCTGAAATGGAAGTGGGAACACGTTACCATGGATTTCGTTACGGGTCTTCCCAAGGTTTCTCAAGGCATAGATGCGATTTGAGTTATTGTTGATAGATTAACCAAGTCTGCTCATTTCTTGCCGATACGGGAGACTTATTCCCTTGAACGTCTTACTCGTATGTACGTAAATGAGATTGTAAGGTTGCATGGCATGCCAGTATCCATAGTTTCGGAACGTGGCCCAAGATTCACTTCATGATTTTGGGTTAGCTTGCAAAAAGCTATGGGCACGGATTTACGATACAGTTCGACATACCATCCTCAAACGGATGGACAATCAGAGAGGACTATTCAAACTCTTGAAGATCTATTAAGACTCTGTGTCCTAGACTTCAAAGGGAGTTGGGATACGTATTTACCATTGGTGGAATTCTCATACAACAACAGTTATCAGGCAAGTATAGATGTGGCTCCATTCGAAGCATTGTATGGAAGAAAGTGTCGCTCTCTAATATGTTGGGATGAGGTGGGTGAAGCAACATTGTTGAAACCAGAGTTGATACGTATGACTACAGAAAAGATCCAAATGATTCGACAATGTATACAAACGGCACAGGAACGACAAAAGAGTTATGCGGATCTCCATCGAAAGGATGTGAAATTTAATATTGGGGATCATGTATTGTTACGTGTTGCTCCATGGAAGGGAGTTACAAAATTTGGGAAGAGAGGAAAGCTCAATCCACGATTTATTGGTCCATTTCAGATTATTGACCGAGTAGAAAATGTGGCCTATAGACTCGCGTTACCTCCAAGCATGTCTCGTGTTCATAATATTTTCACATATCTGTGCTTCATAAATATGTGAATGACCCAAACCACATTATTGAGTTAGAACCAGACGAGATAGCTGAAGACTTAACATACGAGGAGGTACCTGTTAAGATCTTGGATAGGAAAGAGCATGTCCTACGCACAAAGGTCATACCACAAGTCAAAGTTTTGTGGAGGAACCATGCTATTGAGGAAATGACCTGGGAATTGAAAACGAAAATGAAAGCGAGGTACCCTCACCTTTTCGAAATACTAGGTACGTACGTCAATTTCGATGACGAAATTTCATAAGGAGGGGAGGTTGTAAGACCCCAATTTTTTATAAATGAAATTGAATTTCCTCTATTTATTATTTTGAAATAGTAAGAGTTGATTTGATTAATGTGGTAAGTTATGGGTAAAAGCGCAAATATCTTAATTAAGCAAGTAGTTATAAAATATTCATTGTTGTCGGGGCATATTCGTTTGGTCGTGGAATATTCTTGTTGTCGGGGAATATTCGTACGACGGCGCAGTCTTGTGTGACCCCCACAACAGAAAGCGATTGGAAGAAGAAAACGACAAGTATAAGTTTTTATAAATAACAGCGCAGTTGTTACCGTTAATACTGTTGGAATACTCGGTGGTTAAAACACAGTAATACGCGGGTGTTGCACAGTAGCACACGGTATTGCACCAATTATTGATTCTTACGTAAGAATGCACTACTCAATAATTGTTACAGTAATTACTGTTCAACATTTTATTTTATTGATTCAATAATTGCTACGTTGGTATTTTATATTATTGTTGTTTCAATAATTGTCACTACAAAGTATTTTTCATTATCAGATCAATAATTCATATTATTTGAATAATATTATTAGATAGCATTATTGGCACTGTCTAGAAAATTTTGTCTAAGGAGAGGTTTGGTCACCTAATTACGCGCAAGTAAGGAGAAATCCTTATTGGAAAGCCCCCTCTTTCCTAGGAACGGCCTGGTTGTCAGTATTGTGATTCTGTAATATTATTTGTGAATAATTAATTATTGATTTATATGATAAGAAAAATATTCATTTTATGTGGATATAGATGGAGAAAATTTTTAATGTGACAATTGTTGAAAATTGATATTTTATCTTTTTCTGATAAAATAATTCATTTAAATATATTATTATATTATAATAATATAATAATGGTGATATTTTTACAATAAATGTGAGATATGTGAATATATGAGGAGGAAGAGTATTTTTATTACTAAAAATATTTAAAACATGTTTTTCATGTTTGTGGACCCCATTTCTTGACTGAAATTTAATTATAGCTTGTAAAATCGTCCGTATGTGGATTTCGGTCAATTTCTGTTTGGAATTTAGAAAAACTTAAACTTACAAAGTTGTAGAGAATTAAATTTCCTATGCAATGGACATAAGATTTGAATCTTTCTGATAAAAGGGCTATTTATTATGAATTATTGAAGTTCCGAAATAATTGATTTTTTTTAGTTTTAAATGATTTATTTGAGAAAAACGTTTTTGGTGGTTTTTGTTGAGGTGTGGCTGATGTTTGGACTAAATTGGGATGCGTAGGAAGTTCAAGAAAAATATATTATTATTTTATTAAATTTTTTACTTCGGTGTTCTAAGCATTTTCCTATAAATAGGGTGCTTAGGTTAGAATTAAAAATCACACCAGAAACTAAAATTTTCTCTGTCTATATTATCGAGCGTATTCTTGTGAGTATTTTGATACTTTGAATATTGCTATACGGTGCAAGTTCCTTCAGCATTATATCCAGTATTCCAGTCAAAGGTATTATCTTTTTGAGGTAAGAGATGCTATTTTTTTATATAAATGATATTATTTCTTTCAATATCATTATGCCGGAATATTGGTAAGATTTTTCTTGTGAAATTCTTGTCTTTTAGTGTCGGGATTATTATTCACGTATACGGCACTATTCACGTATACGTCACTATTCGCGAATACGGCACTATTCACAGAAAAATTAAATTTTCGTTTTTATCCAAGATATCTATTATGGATACTAGCTTTGATTGTATCCATGTTTTGATACTCATTCTTAAATTTTACTCCACTATGGTTATTTAGGAAGTATTTTTGAACTTGGATTGTTCAAAGTACGAATCCTTAATATTTGTTCTTTTGTTTCACTGAATTTGTTTTAGTCCTAAATGATGATAATACTGAATATCTTTGGCCTGTAGTGCAAAGATGAATGATTTTCTGATGAATATCTTTGGCCGTAGCGGAAAGATGAACAGGTGTTGAGATGAACATGACCAACTAATAAATATATTTGGCCTGTAGTGCAAAAATAAATATTTGATTCAAGATGTATATTGATTGATGTTACAGGAATAAAATATTGATGATGGACTTTTAAATTCATAGATGATAGTAGATTTCATCATCTACTTAACTCTTCTAATGAATTATTATTTTCGCTGTAAATATTGATTTAAAACTTGTTGTCTATTGTATTTTATTAGATTTTTTCCTGTTGAGGACTAACGATAATTTGTTCTATATTATCTTAGTCGATGTTCTTTACTAGGCTAGTTGAGCTCACCCTTTTTCTTTTTGTTCCATTTTTCTTCTTAAGAGGCGAGAATGTAGCGAGTACTAGTCGGGGTATGGAATGAAGGTTCTAGAAAGTTACTTTTGTAGTCCTTACTATTTTGTAAAATAGTGTATCAATGATTGTAATGAGGACTTATTTGAGTGTGGATATTGTCTAGAAGACAATATTTATTTTTAAACTCACAGTTTATGTGTTGTCGTATTTTGCACGACAATCGTATTAATAAAGTTGTAGTTGTTTCTGTACCATGAATTTGACGACCCAGAATGGGTGATGTATACCTATTTTGGGGGCGTCACAATTCTTCGTGAGATCGATAATTTTTTTATCATTATATTACTTGTTGACCGTGTATACTTGGACGTATTTGCTAATTGCAAAATTGGATAACAATACACGTGAAAGATTCTCAACTTGTAAGATAATAAAGTAGAATATGTCATGTCATATGTAAAATTAAATTAAAAAACGTATTTACAATGATGTATAAACCACTCACATTCAATTAGATCATAAACTTTTTTTTACATCAATTAATTATGGTGATTTATTATATTTTTTTAGTCTATGCAAAGTTATAACAAATAATAATCATTAAAAAAAAAATAACAATGTTATTAAGAAATAATCAGTATGCTTCTTTTTATCACCATAAACTAAATAATTTTGTAATTTATGAGACAATGATAAATTTGTAAGATTAGACAGTTTGTGTATAACAGTATTTATATAATTGTACCAAATTGTTTAGATATTTTGTTTTAAGTTTTGATACTTTGATTTGTGTTGCAGAGTTATTTAGTTATTAGAGTTGTAATATATAAATAGTCTTAGTTTGTGGTTTGAGTCAATTTGACATTTATTGGATGTTACAATATAATAATGTAATGCTTATTTTCTAACATACCAAATAAGTAGTAGCTCCATGTGTCCCCTCGAACTCCCTCATCGTTTGTTGAGCCAACCTATGATTCAAAATCTAACGTTGTGTAATGCTTCGATACCAAGGCATGTAATTAGGATAACACTCTAGACGATCGTGTGTATCCTCCTAGTACCAACAAGAGTTGGCCAAGTACCCGACAACGCTATGTAGTAGTGGTGTTGTGCCAACCAGTTTGTATATGAACCACCAGTAATGCTGTGAAGATGTGAGCTATTTTCTAGAGCCCGAGGTATGAATTGTCGTATACTAAACTGTTGCAACACTCTATTAGCATAATATCATTCCACCACCTCAAAACATTTAAGTGGGCATCTAACACGCCAAAGACCCTGACCAGTGCTACAATATTGTTGCAACAAATTCATCACATCTTGTGTATATGGTTGCCAAACAAACTGATATTACAAACCCACTAGGTAGACTGCCGAGCCACAAGTCCCTAGCGACCGAAGCAGTATTAACCTCCTATCCTGTAAGAAAAGGCAAACTGTATTGATGGATTGACGCGATATGTTGAGTAACATAGTCCATCACATAGCGCACGTTCCACCCACATGTAGTTATTGTTAATAGTTTATTTGCTTACCCTATATGTATCATCTCGTATTTTTCTTTATATTTTATTAATAATTAAAATATAAGATAAGTTTCAGTTTAGTATTTTGTCTAATTAAAATATAAGATGTTTTGTGAAATAAAAGTATCAGTCGACTTGTGTGATACCTGCAATTTTTTTATTTATTATGTAACTACATATTTCATCTAATTATTTAATGTTTGTTGTGCGAAATAAAATTCTTGGACATATTTTTTTTATTATCGGTGGTCTTATGCATCAATATACATTCGATAAGTAACGGGTTTAATAATGGAATCATGGAGTCATGATAGGTGTTGTATCATGTATGTATATGTTATCTACGTATGTAGTGCTAGAATGGAATTAAATAAGACAATAGAATTTTATTATATAAAAGAAGTCATAAATTATGTTTCACAAAGGGATGCTTGATAAAAATAGAATGAATCTGAATCTGAATCTGAATCTGAATGAAAATAGTTGTTTGATAATTAACATATCTGAAACATTTAAATGACAAAATTTTATTATTTATCCCTCTGTAAAAATTTAAAGTTACTGTAAATTTATATAATATTACTTAATATAATAGTTAGTATTTTTTTTTTACTTTATTTAGTTGCTCATTTAACCATTCAGCCAAAAAAATCTAACTTAGCCATTCAACTCAATTATTTGACCAATTCAGCCATTCAGACAATTTTTTTTCAAAGCAAACGCACTTAATACCTGATTGATTTAGCCATTCAACTATTTAGATGTATTCCGTCCTAAACAAACAGTCTCTAACTTAGCTTTAGGCATCCATTATATAGTCATTAAGCATGCTATAAGTCTCTTAGGCCTTTTGATCCTAATTAAAGTTAATTATATTAATTGGATAGTAAAGCATAATTGTTGTTAGGAAAACAAATAAAGTATTTAAGGAGAAATAAAAGTCTGGACATTTGGCAAAACAATATGTAACTGTTTTGTTTAGACATCAAAGTCCTGATTTTGATACATTAGAGAAGCACCTCCATATGACATATTCAAAAAAATATTTTCTGACTGTACCAAAGTTGATGGGCTGAGCTGAGTTAACAAATTAGTGTATCCACTATACCTCAATAAAAAATTATCAGGACCCATGAATGATGAACAAACTTGTTGATCAAGCTCGATATATAATTAGAATAATGCTAGAGACACAAACTATTTTACAAAAATTTTATAAACTGCTGATGTGGCATACTCCACCTCAGCATATTGTGTGGGATCGAAGACTACATTGAAATAATTTATTGATCAATACGCTGAGGTGGTGTATGCCACATCAGCAGTTTGTAAAATGTTTATAAAATAATTTGTGTCTATAGCACTACTCATATAATTATACTCCACAATTATTGTTGTATCATCTTTCTAGAATGCCTAGTATAATATCAACGTCATTTTAAATTTTTAACTTTCAATCTATAAAACTTGGGCACCTCATTAACAATATAGCTTGGATATTTACAACTTAATTTGAAATTCCATTGGAAGGGATATTTTCCCAACTCATTGTAGAGTTTATGAATCATCGCGTTATACAAAGTGTTACATTGTATGATGACAACCTTTTTCGGACCTTTTGAGTATTTGAAGTCATTTAGATTTTTCGTCAAAACCTCACCTCCCAAAAACACATGAACATAACTATTCATATTAAATATTATGCAAAAATATCATTCACGTAACATTACTTTTAAAATTATAACTCTTTTAAAGACAAATATATCAACCAACTTATCTAAAATCTAACAAAAAAAATTACTTGCATTTCTTAATTAAGGTCATCATGATCGAGTTGAATTGTTTTAAATAATGGTAAAACTATGTTTTTCACCACCGAAGTTGACACGTTTTATCGATTTCATGATTAAATTTTTAATTTTTCAAATTAAGTAACTAAACTAATTAAAATTGTTTAATCGGGTCATTCTGTCAAATATGGCTCACGGACGTTACATCTTTTCGGCTAATATCTAACGTGGACTGATAAAAGAAAAGGAAAAAAAGAAGAAAATGACATGGCTTTTGAGACGTGGCTTTCGCGGCTAAATAAAAGGGTTGTTACCATCCAAATCGAAGTCGAACTTCACAGTGAGAAACAGAGAGAGATAAAGGAGAGGGTTCTTCATCAAATTTGCTCAGATAATTGGGAGAAGCTTACCTTTTGTGACCTAGAAGCCATGATTTCTTCTGCAAATCTCTTTCCAACCTCGTTCACAGCGCACTAGGGTTCCAGCGACGAAGAAGTCGATCTAGGGTTCACGGCTCACTGAGTTTTTGGCTTAGATCTTTTGTGGGTACAAGGTATGTACGATTTTGTGTCTAAAAACTCTTCCCTTTTCAGTTTAGCAAGTTTGGGTCTAAAGTTTAGGATTTTGTTGCCGATTTCTATAAAATCGATTTGGGGAATCTGCTCAAAATTAGGGATGGGAACCTAGGGTTTTGTTACCTTTTGCACTAAATAGGGTACCATGGTCAGCCATGTTTGGAACTTCTTCCTATTTAAAGTCCCCCAAACAGCTTCTCTGATTATGTATTATCTGTTATCTTTTGAGTAGGAAATTTACTATCATATTAACTGCTATGTTCCACAATAATGTTTGACACAATACACTGCAAAATCATGTTTGTATCATATTAACCGTATTAACATATTACATAGTTATTGGCAGTTTTATACATAAGATATTACATAGCTATTTTCACATTAATGTTTGACCAATTGAACTTGTAAAAGGTTCTTAATGGCTTCTTCAAATAGCATATCCTTGTCTGTTTCTAGAAAGAGGGTAGATTGTTTCTGCGGTCTATCAGCATCCATTTGTGTCTCCACAAAGAACAAATCAAATGGAAGAAGGTTCTATGGATGTCGTTTTTACCCAGTGAGTAAATTTTTTGTATAAATTTGTATGTTATTATAATATACTTTGGATTGAATTTGGTTTGGGTGTTGTTTTCTTTTACAGGACGTTAATAAATATTGTGGATTTTTTCAATGGTTGGACATAAGTACTCAAAATGAAGTTCATAGTTGCAGTGATATGAGTTCTGTTTCAAGGAATGAAGATGAAGTCAATTTGCTGAGAAACAAAACAAGAAAGTTGAAAGAGAAATTAAAGAATTTGAAAAGGGATGCCTTAATCTTGGAGTTAGAATCTATTAGACTAAGAGAGGCAAATAAGAAATTTCAATTATATGTGATATTGTCATGGATGGTGACGTGCGTTGTATTAAGTTATGTTTTCATGAATTTTTAAGCATTCAAAGCTATGTTATGACATTCAAAGCTATGTAATGAACCACTTGTTTTGAATGTGTTTCTTTTGACAGTTTATGCTTCAAATAGTTGACAAAAAATTGAATGTGAAATGGAATTGTTGTATTAGCATTGTTGTTGCTTAGGAAGTTTGATTTGGTTTCTGCAAATAGTTGACAAAATGTCAATACAAAACTGCAGTTTCAAAATGCCAACACTAAACTACCATCTCTACAGAATATACATTGCAACACTATATATGTATGTGATAATGCCAATACTTGACTGCAACAATAGTTGTTGCAGTTCCATGCCAACCAACAACTAAAACTGCACACACATACAACATTTCAGTTCCCTGCCAACCAACAACACACACTAAAACTAACTGCCAACCAACAACTAACAAAACTGCAAAAATGCAACAATACAAAACTGGAAAAGTAACAGATTTTCAACACAAAAGTTATTAAAAGTAACTGCACACAAAGTTACAACATTACAGTTCCCTGCCAACCAACAACTAACAACACACACTAACTGTCAACCAACAACTAACAAAACTGCAACAATGCAATTAATACATTTTCAATTCCCTGCACACATACAAAACTTCAACAATACTATTTTAACACCAACACAACATTTCAATATAAAACTACAAAACTGCAACAATACAAAACTGCAAAATTTAAAAACCCAATACAACTGCACACACAAAAGTAACAATGGTTGAAGCTGCCAACCAAAAGCTTTGTCATTAAAACATGTTCCAACCATACTACATATACTCCACATAAGTCTTAATTTGTACAGTCTTAATTTGTTACAACCAGACCAAAACAGATTGTCTTCGTAAGTCATAAGTTACTAAAGCAGCTCCAAAACACACTAAAGCTGCCCAAAAAGATACCCTATCAGACCCAAAAATCACTAAAGCTGCCCAAAAAGCTACTTGCAGACTGTCTTGCTTCACTGTCCCCCATCTACATATTGTGTGACTCCACCATCTCTTGATCTCTGACTACCAGTTGCACTCCTTTCCCCAGTTGCAGTCCCATTTCCAGTTACACTGCCTTGCTTCCTTTTTGTCTGTTATGTCCCAAATGTCAGTATGTACATGGACAAATTGAAGGTAACATATAAATGATATAAAATTATAGCACTCACATTGAGCTTTGGCCTTCTGACAGTAGGTTGTTCTTGGGTAGGTGTGTTCCTACAACCAGCTTTATTATGCCCGTATTGCTTGCATGTGGAACACATCATTGGAGTCCCTTTCTTTGAAACTTTACCCGTGCTCTTTCGTTCTTCATTTGGATCTTTCCTTCTATATCTCTTTGGCCTTCCAGCCAATCTCTTAGTCAATGGTGGCAACAAGATTGGCAAGTCAGTAGTAGGCCAACCATTGCTGCCACTCATGGGCTTTAACAGGTGGTTATATGACTTGAGATAGGTTTCAATGTAGTAACAAGGGTCCACAAAATCCTCAACAGGTCTCTCTTGATGAAGTATCCCAGTTGCAGCATGATTGCAAGGTATTTCAGATAATTACCACACCCCACAAGAACAAGTATGCTTTTCTATATATACCACGTATTTACCATACTCGTCACTCACCTCATACATATGACCCCCATCCCATATGTGATCACAATACTTGGTCAATTCAATAGACCTATTCACTTTAGTTAGAATCCTAGGGCATAATTTACCATCTCTTTTTAGCATTTGATCTCTCTTGGTATGAATTCTCTCCATAACTTGAGTCTTTATGTCTTCAAACATTGTTAAGAGGGGTTTATACCTAGCCTCTAGGATCCAACTATTAAAACACTCTGACATTTTGTTTGTCACTACATCACATTTGGTGGTGGTATCGAAATAAGCCTTACTCCAAAGTTTAGGAGGTATACCTAGCAAGGCAGTGTGAGCATCCATTGACTCCTTCCTGATGTCCTTTATTGCCAGTCAAAAATCAGCAGGATTGTTGACCTTAGCTGCCTTCCAGAACATCACCTTTAAAGCTGTCCTAGGGAACTTTTTCCTCCAATTAGCATAGACGTGTCTTGCACAACATCTATGCTCTGCTAGGGGTAGTAAATCCTGAATAGTAGGCACCAAACCCTATATAAATATGCAACAAATTTATGTTAGTATAGACACATAAATGTTTAATACAAATAAAACTTAAGATGTAATAAAAATAAAATTGCACCTTTTGTTGATCAGTAATTAATGTCCATCCTCTACCTTGTTCTAATCCAACATCTTCCACTAACAAACTTAGAAACCAGCTCCAATTATCTTTATTTTCACTTTCCACCAAAGCCCAAGCTATTGGAAACATCTAATTGTTACCATCTCTTCCTATTGCAATTAACAACTCCCCTCTACAATATGTCTTCAGAAAATAACCATCAAGTCCAATAATAGGTCTGCATCCCTCTAACCAGTTCCTCTTCAAAGCATCAAAACAAATATACATCCTCTGAAACCTTTTTGGAGTGCCCTGATCAGTCCTAATTTGTACAGTGCTCCCTGGATTTGTATTAAGTATCTCTTGTCCATAGTCCCAAACCCCTTCAAAATGTTCTGCCAGAGTCTTTTCTATCTCAGATAATGCCATTTTTTTAACTTGCAAACACTGTCCAAGAGAGCTCTGCAATCCAAACCTTTGCTTTATTGCTGCTTGTAATTCCCTCAATTTCATCCTTGGCATTGATCAAATTGTCCCTCCAAACTTATCTACCAACCACTTACATCTAATAATCTTTATTTTTGTGGCCCTGATACAACTGTGGATCTTAGTTGGGTAAGCCTTGATTTGAAACCATTTCTCTCTAGGAACATAACTTGCCCAAAGCTTCCATGGACATCCTGATGCACACTTAGCTTGAACCCTCTCAGTTTCATTAACTGCAAACCAAATTGCTTTCCCTTTCCTAACTGCATAATTTTGTATTGCTTCTCTTAGTTTGTCAACCCCAGTGAAAGTCATGTATAGCTCAAACTCAATGTCCTTAATTGCAATATTTGGATTATACACAGGAACAACTCTCTTCACTTTGACCCTTGCCTCTTCACCTTCCCACTCACTACCACTAGTTGAGATAGGACTTGCAAGAACTTCAATATCAGAATCTTCATACATTTTCTCCCATGGCTTCATGCCCTTTGTACCAAATTTAGTCACACCATCATCATCAGATGAAAAGGTAGGTTCAATCTATTCACTAGTCTTTTTTTGTTTCTTGCTTTCCTTGTTCAGGCATGCCCTTGTCTTCTTCCTGCCCTTGCTCTTAGTTGTCTCATCAATCTCTTTGGACTTTTCAGCATGTACTGAGCTAGAAGCTTGAGTCCCCATATGTTCAACATGCACTTCAGCTTCATCATCCAATTGAACTTCACAAACAACTACTAACTCATTAATCTTTGTTTTCTTAATCTCTTCCTTGTGTAACCTAGCATTGATCAACTCTTCATTCCCATCATCATCACTAACATCAGTACACTCAAAATCTGTTTCTTCATGGGAAGAATCATCATCAGTTGAATCTTCCATTGGTGCATCAAGTTGCACATCAATAACATCAACTTCCACCTCAACTACCTGCTCAAAATCCCCTTCAAGTGGTAAGACTTCATCAATCGAGTGGTCACAATATAGATCAACTATCTCATATTTCTCACCTTCCTCAACTAGTAACCTAATACTATGGTCATCACATATTAACTCTAAACCAGTACGAATATGCAAACCATTCTTTTTGAAATACACTGCAACATCATTTTTGTATCCCATTGATTTAGGTAAGTTGTTTATTTTGTCAACATTGAGCCAGTCACCATCAACATCATGATACAGTTTTGTAACACCTCCTCTATAGTGGTATATTGGTTCTTCAATAAACTTGCCACCATGATTTAACTCCACAGAAAATAGAACCATCCTGCAACAGGTACAATACACAACATACAGGTAACCATTACAGAAATGTATTGAAATAAACAAATACAGTTGCAATATTGAGGTGTTATGGAGCTCAAAGAAGTGCAGTTAACTTCCAACTCTCTACACAGGTTAGTTATACATATTTTGTTAGAGTAACCATATTTTAGCACTAACCATATTTAGTAATTTTCTTGATGTTAGAGTATCGTGAGAAATGTGATGTAGTACCAGAACTAAACCAGGGAATAAAATTAGAAAGAAATGAAAAAAGTGAAGAGATGAAGGAGGAATATATATTTTAGTCCTTAACTATTCGTGTTTTTGAAAACTACCCAAATCGACTTTTTAAAAATCGACACAAAGAACAACCAGTCTTAAAAAAACCCTAGATTTTAGTCCCAATCTTGCTAAACTGAAGAGGGAAGAGTTTTTAAAAGCAAAATCATACATACCTTAGTACCAACGAAGATTTAAGCCAGAGATTTGCAGGAAAAAACCTAGATCGATTTTGCAGGAAAAAACCCTAGATTCGCTGGAACCCAAGTTTGCAGATCGACAAATCAGTGAGCCGCGAACGAGGTTGGGAAGAATCTTCAACACAAAATCATGGCTTCGTTGCTATTTGAAGAGATTTACAGAAGGATATCGATTCTCCTTTGTCGCTATCTATTTCTCTCTCTCTCTCTGAACTTCATCTTCTGATATGTCTTGGTG
Source organism: Panax notoginseng (assembly GCA_016801055.1). Classification (NCBI taxonomy): domain Eukaryota; kingdom Viridiplantae; phylum Streptophyta; class Magnoliopsida; order Apiales; family Araliaceae; genus Panax; species Panax notoginseng. Next base: position 181,324,752 of record CM029017.1, read on the forward strand.
TACACATAGAGCTATATTTCTTAGCCGCGAAAGCCACGTCTCAAAAGCCATGCCATTTTTTTTTCCTTTTCTTTTTTAAGTCCATGTCAGATATTAGTCAAAAAGATGTAACGTCCGTGAGCCATATTTGACAGAATGACCCGATTAAACAATTTTAATTAGTTTAGTTACTTAATTTGAAAAATTAAAAGTTTAATCGTGAAATCGATAAAACGTGCCAACTTCAACCATAGTTGCTCATTCAACCATTCAGCCAAAAAAATCTGACTTAGCCATTCAACTCAATCATTTGACCGATTTAGCCATTCAGACAATTTTTTTCCAAAATAAACGCACTTAATACCTGATCGATTTAGCCATTCAACTATTCAGATGTATTCAGTCCTAAACAAAGAGTCTCTAACTTAGCTTTAGGCATCCATTATATAGTCATTAAGCATGCTATAAGTCTCTTAGGCCTTTTGATCCTAATTAAAGTTAATTATAATAATCGGATAGTAAAGCATAATTGTTGTTAGGAAAACAAATAAAGTATTTAAGGAGAAATAAAAGTCTGGTCATTTGGCAAAACAATATGTAACTGTTTTGTTTAGGCATTAAAGTCCTGATTTTGATACATTTGAGAAGCACCTCCATATGACATATTCAAAAAAATATTTTCTGACTGTATCAAAGTTGATGGGCTGAGCTGAGTTAACAAATTAGTGTATCCACTATACCTCATTAAAAAATTATCAGGACCCATGAATGATGAACAAACTTGTTGATTAAGCTCGATATATAATTAGAATAATGCTAGAGACACAAACTATTTTACAAAAATTTTGCAAACTGCTGATGTGACATACTCCACCTCAGCATATTGTGTAGGACCGAAGACTACAATGAAACAATTTATTGATCAATACGCTGAGGTGGAGTATGCCACATCAGCAGTTTGTAAAATGTTTGTAAAATAATTTGTGTCTGTAGCACTACTCATATAATTATACTTCACAATTATTGTTGTATCATCTTTCTAGAATGCCCAGTATAATATCAACGTCATTGTAATTTTTAACTTTCAATCTATAAAACTTGGGCACCTCATTAACAATATAGCTTGGATATTTACAACTTAATTTGAAATTCCATTGGAAGGGATATTTTCCCAACTCATTGTAGAGTTTATGAATCATTGCGTTATACAAAGTGTTACATTGTATGATGACAACTTTTTTCGGACCTTTTGAGTATTTGAAGTCATTTAGATTTTTCGTCAAAACCTCACCTCACAAAAACACATGAACATAACTATTCATCTTAAATATTATGCAAAAATATCATTCACGTAACATTACTTTTAAAATAATAACTCTTTTAAAGACAAAGATATCAACCAACCTATCTAAAATCTAACAAAAAAAAAATTACTTGTATTTCTTAATTAAGGTCATCATGATCGTGTTGAATTGTTTTAAATAATCAACATGACAATGAGATTACGTTCTTGTTTAATAATATTCAATTTTTTCATTATTATTTGCCAGTAATATAGTAATTATTAATAGATATTTATTAACATATTTAACATTAATTTTAAAAATGTATTTATTTTTTTCATATAATTTACCAAAATGTGGAACCAGGTTTTAATTAGCACAAAAATATGCTCATGAACTAAATAATACCTTTATTTCATAAATTGAGTTTTATTTATTAATTTTTTGTTTATTTATAAGTGACCTTGCTTATTCTTAAGAGCAACCTAAGAAAACTTAGATGGAAAATTTATTTTCAATTTATACCGTCTGTGTCGATTTTTATTGAGTGATATATTTGAATATGTGACTATGCATAATTAAATATAATAAAATAAGAGACCAAACATCATTAAGAAAGAAGTTTTATCACTAACATCAATATTAAATATAATAAAATAAGAGACCAAACATCATTAAGAAAGAAGTTTTATCACTAACATCAATTTTTGTAGATCAAGATGAGTATTATTATGCAGTAGCATCATCCTGAGTATAACTTGAAGATTCAAGAGGGATAGCAAGGACCAAGGTAGAGATTGCAGAGGTGTATCATTGGCGCTTCCCTCTTCTGGAGTAATGAATTGATATTTATGCTGTTACGTTAGTAATGTGAAATTAATGCAGTGTTGCAGAGTTATAATTCTATATGCTTGCATATTATTTTCAATTTTTTGTAAGAATTCTCAGTATATCCAGATCGATTTATTTTAGTTTTCTATATTCATAACTTTTGGATTTGTGAAACTTTTCAGAAATAAAATTTAGCCTTTTATAAATAAAAAAATAAAAAATAAAAAATCTAACATCAATTTTAATCTATGTTATAATTATTAACTTATGGAACTTGTGACTCATAATTTAAAAGCTACTAAAAAATATTAGTGTGGAGCGGAGCGAGTGGGTGAACTCTCGCGGTACGGTACGGTACAGAGTTTCTGTTTCTGCATGTGTGGCACGGGAGCGCGCCTAGGAGTGGCGCGGGGGCGCTTCAGGATTGGTGCAGGTTCTGCATATATGACGTGGGGCGCGCCAATGGCGGTTTGGAAGCGGCGCGGGGCGGACAAAGTTTTACTGATTTTTTTGTTGGAAGAACATTATGGGTATTTGAGCCATAATGTGAAGTAGGGTTGGAATAAAATTAGTAGCTATAAATATTATCTATCGTAAAATCCTATGTAACTGAAATTATCAATAAAACAACACCTATAGAGTATCCAAATTGGGGAACCACGTATATCTATATGTGCGTGTGTGGTCTTAATTCTAACATTGAAATGACACTAGAAAGTAGAAAGGGTGGCGGTGTTGGACGTGGCCAACTTGGAGGGGATGAATTTAGTGATCATAAAAAGATGATTTATTATTTTATAGATGAAATATGAGTTAAAAATACATTTTCAATACATTCAAATTTTACAAATAAATATTTCAAAGAATATTATTTAAACACGAAATAACGTTATTCATGTCTATATTGTCCTATTTGCAGATGATGATAGTTGATCATTTTTCAATGTTAGCCTGCCTACAAAAGAGCCCGAGGCCCAATTAAGGCGCAAGTTAGTAAAAGAAATGTAACCAGATTCCATAGGTAATATATGACGTAAAGGCCCATATTTAAGGTCACGTGACCGAGTTAAAAATCGAGACCAAAAAACTAAATCAAATTTGAATATTTAATTTCAGTTCCGCGGAACCGCCTTTCTCTCCGTCCTCTCCAAACCCTAGGATTTTGCAGCTGCAATATCATCTCCTTCCTCTGCCGCAAGATTAAATCTTTTCACCCACATAAACATACATTTGTATCTGCACAGGTTTTTTTGTAGCATAGATTTGTTTTGTTCTCGTTTTTGTTGAGTTAATTGTTTGGATCTGAGGATAATAATGGAGTTTGGGCGGAAGAGAGGAAGACAAGATGGAGTTTGGAACGGAGGTCCCAAGAGATCTAAGAATGGTTAGTCTCTCTCTTTCTACTCCTCTCTAGTTAGAATTTTGGATCAAGGTTACTTTTTTGTTTGTTAATTTGTTTTCTTTCTATCGATAAGTATTTATGCACTAACGTTTAACTTGTTCATCTATTGAATTAAATTAAGTGATATGTATCTTCTAATAATTTTCCTGTTTGATTGAAATAATTGTGTATATTCGGATTTATCTCGCTGTGTTGCGATCCCCAAATATCAAACGCATCGAATATTCATAGAATCTAATTTTGTTGTACTTTTGTGTTTTTTTCCCGCTGTGTTGTTATATGTAATTTACTACTTGGAAAGCTAAAATGGAGCTTATGTAAGGAATGAAGTAGTAAATTCAGTTAGTTAAGTCAAGATAGTAGCAGGGTATTTCAGTCCTTTCAGTTGTAATGTTTGGGTCATTATTGTCTTTCCATCATTTTTCTATTTTGAGCTGATGTTAGTCTTGTGAAGGGAGCATGCGCTCAACTTCTTTTCGTTTGCTGTGGTGTGAGTGAGATGAGAGTATATGTATGGAAATCAATTCACAATTGAAGGCATGAACTGAATGAAAGCAATCTGTTTCTCTCTCTCTGTTTGCTCTTTCTTCATCCCTACTCTAACTTCTATGCTCTAATCTCTCTCTTTCTCAATCCACTCGGTCTATTTTCCTGAATTTCCTTAATAATTTCAAGTTTTGCACCTCCGATTCATTACAATTGGTATACCTATGGCCACCAACAATCAACGATTGAGCAATCAGGAATCTCATGTTCATGAGCAAAACACATCTATACAACAGCTGCATACACTGTTGCTAGAGTCAGTCTCAACTTTGCAGCAGGGATTTGATGCAAAATTGGAACAGATGAAGAATTTTGTGGCTCTCCTAGCTCAACGAGTGCAGCAGAAAGAGCCTAGCCAACCAGGTCCCTCGGTTTCTCCCTCAGGGTCCATTCTAGGTCCTTATGAACCCCCTCCTAAACCAGATATGCTTGATGATATTTTTAGAACCTAGAAGTTTGAATTTGCAAAGTTTAATGGGGAAAACCCTAGGTCATGGATCAAAGAATGTAATAAACTCTTTTCATACCACGTGGTGCCCGACTCTCAGAAGGTTTACTTGACCACTTTGAATTTGGAAGGAGAGGTTGAGCTATGGTACTCAAGATTTGTGCTAGAAGGACAAGAGCTGACTTGGGAAGGTTTAATAGAGGAAATTGTTGCCAGATTCAGCCCCGAGGCTAGTGATAATCCAATAGGAGAGTTGAAGAAATTGCAGCAAATTAGATCAGCAGATGAGTATAGGAAGAAGTTTGAGGAATTGAGAAGTTGGGATTTAGCAAGGAATTCTAGCCTTAATGTGGATTGTTTCATGGGGGGATTAAGACTGGAAATACAGCTGGGGTCCAAGAACTCAAGCCAAAAAACCTCAAGGAAATGATTATATTATCTATGGTGGAGGAAGCCAAATTGGAGGCTTGGCTCAAAAGGAGCAAGGTAATGAATAAGCCTACTGGGGGTTCCACTTTCCCCAAACCTGTACTGTTGCAACCACACAAACATGTTGCCATGGTGGATGGGGATACTGTAAGGACATTACCTATAAGGGGTCTTACTAGGGAACAAATCAATGAGAAACGGAGGAAGGGATTATACTTTTCTTGCGATGAGCCTTCTATGCTAGGGCACATTGTAAGAAACCACAATTATTCATGATGTTGCCCTCAGCTCGCTTAGAACCTGAAGCATGGTTCGAAATTGCGTTCGAGGCGCAAGCCTCGAGGCGCGTCTCATAGCAAGGCGGGAGTTGGCCATGGCAAGGCTAACGCATCAAAGAGAAATTTAGAAGTTTGCGCCTCATTTGGTTGAGGCTTATGCCTCAGTGCGTTGTGCCTCAAGGCGTATCAAGGCCTACGGCTTGATTTGAATTAAAAAACCCTAAGTATGCGACAGGTTATTCAATTCAAGCAGATCAACATGTTCTCTTTTCTTCAGTTCGTGCGACTTCGACAAATTCTCTCTTTCTCTCTCTTATTGTATAATGTATTATTACTGTATTATATTATATATATATATATAATTTTTTTTATTATAATTATGGATTATTTTATGATTATATTAGCATTTTTATATAATTTTTTGAAAACTTTTAGGTTTCAAATCGAGGCTTTTGCCTCGCTTCGCCTCGAAGCTTACGCCTTGCCTTGTCTAGAGATAAACGCGTCGTACCTCTTTTAGCTTTTTTGAACATAGACCTGAAGACACCGAGTCCATTGGGGAGGCAGAGAAGGGAGGGTTGCCAATGTAGTGTGAAATGCAGGAAGCCTAAATCATATTACATGCTCCCTCAGGGCATATCACTAACAATATTGTCTGGCTTCTAGGGATGACACGAGAATTTTCTAAGGATATTGCTAGAGCCAACTTCCTTGATCCCCATGCAGCTAAAAGAATAAAAGCTACATTAAAGGAGACCAATGCCATCACTGTAACTGCTGTAGATGGATTTAAGGTTTCTAGCCATCAACACTGTCTAGAGCCGACTTGGTCCATACAAGGGGAGAATTTCAAACAGAGTTTAGAATATTGCCACTATGGGGTATAGATGCAGTTTTAGGGGTCTAGTATGTGGTATAGATGCAGTTTTAGGGGTCTAGTGGTTAAAGCTTTTTAATTCAGTTACTTTTGACTTTCCCCTAGAAAAGGAAGGACTATTCTCCTACAAGGGGAATCTGATCAGATGGCCCCAACCATCCAATACATGAATTCTGGTGAGTTCAAAAGGGTGCTAAGTTCTGCAACTCATGGGTATTTTGGGTACTTGTTTGGGATGTAGCATGGAGAAGAAAACATAATTGTGGAAAGGGACGAGGGAAGTAGTAATGAGAAGAATGAGGTTGACTTTATTATTGAGAAATGTCCCCAGATGAAAAATTTGCTGCTCTGTGGTTTTTCAAGAGCCAAATGGACTTCCACCAACCAGAAATCAGGATCATCATATAAAGTTAAAAGAGGGCAAATCAACCAGTAAACATCAGGCCTTACAGGTACCCCTATGTTCAGAAGGGAGATATAGAGAAGATTGTAAAAGAAATGTTGCAGAATGGGATTATTCAACCTAGCAACTAGCAATAGCCCCTATGCATTTCCAGTTCTCTTAGTCAAGAAGCATGATGGTACCTGGAGGATGTGTATAAATTATAGGGCACTAAACAATATGACAGTTTTGGACAAATTTCCCATTCCAGCAATTGATGAACTACATGGCTCTAGTTGGTATTCTAAACTGGACCTGAGGTCTGGATATCATCAAATTAGATTAAACAAGGATGATGTACCAAAATAGCTTTTCGGACTCACAATTGCCACTTTAAGTTCTTAGTGATGCCATTTGGGCTCACTAGTGCCCCAGCCACCTTCCAATCATTGATGAATGAGGTATTTTAGTCATACTTAAGAAAATTTGTACTATTTTTTTTATGTATACAGTAAAAGTTATCTCTTGGAGCATTTGAGACTAACACTGCAGTTATTGCAAGACCATTGTCTGTTTGCTAAGAGGAGTGTCTTTGGAACAAGACGGGTGCAGTATTTAGGCCATATAATCATCCATGAGGGTGTCTCCACTAATCAAGATAAGATCTGATGCATGATTAATTGGCCCTTGCCAGTTAATATAAAGGAGTTTAGGGGATTTCTGGGACTGACTGGGTACTACAGGAGGTTTATAAGAAATTATAATATTATCAATAAGCCTTTAACTGAATTGTTAAAGAAGGACAAGTTCATATGGAATACTGAGGCCACTGAAGCTTTCAAAGCCTTGAAGGAAGCCATGACACATGCTCCAGTTCTTGCTATGCCCAACTTCAATGAGCTCTGTGTTAGAAACAGATGCATCCCATTCTGGTATTGTAGTAGTGCTGATGCAAAAAGGGAGGCCTAGCCTATAGCTTACTTAAGTAAAGTCATAGCTCCTCAACACTTGGGGTGGTCAATTTATGAGGAGCTAATGACAGTAATGTATGCAATCAACAAATGGAGGCATTATCTGTTAGGAAACAAGATTTATATAAAGACAGATCACCACAACCTAAAGTACTTATTGGATCAAAGGATTTCAACTACAAATCAACATAAATGGTTAACTAAACTAATGGGGCTGGACTATGCATAGCATACAAGAAGGGCAAATAGAATATTAAAGTTGATTATCTAGAAAGGTGGGAGAACCCACTTCCCTGAGCCACTGTGTGACCATCACTCAAGATGGTGTGGATGATTGCAACACTATAACTTCAGTAATTCCCACTTGGGTACAAGAGTTAGCTCAACCATGGGAGAAAGATGATGGGTTGAAGGATGTTATAGTCCAACTGACTCCAAGTGCTCTTCCTGGCTACTCTTTCAGTAATGACAGACTCAAATTCCAAGACAAACTGGTGGTAGGTCCAAATTATGATTTAAGGAGGAAATTTATGATTGAATTCCATAGTTCCCCTATTGGAGGGCACTCAGGCATCAAGGGAACCTTCAAGAGGATCAACAAATTTTTATGGTGTCCAACTCTTAAGGCATGATGTCACTGTTTTTGTGAACGAATGTGACACCTGCCAGCAACAAAAGCATGAAACTGTGATGACTGCTACAACCCTTGCCCATTCCAGAGATTCCTTGGGCTGACATTTCCATCGATTTCATAGAGGGTTTACCTCATTCAGAGGGAATGACAATTATCTGGGTGGTGGTGGACAGACTCACAAAATATGGGTGCTTCATCCCATTAAAACATCCCTTCACTCCTGCACAATTGGCTCAGGAATTCATTACACACATTTATAAATTACATGGATTACCCTCTACAATAGTATTTGATAGGGACAAAGTGTTTATCAGCCTTTTTTGAAGAATGGTGGGAATTAAACTGTAGATGAGCACAACACAGCCTACCACCCTCAAACAGATGGGCAAACTGAGAGGGTGAATCAGATTCTGGAATGCTACCTCAGGTGCATGGTTACACAGAAACATCACAAGTGGGCATCATGGTTGGTTTTGGCTTAATTGTGGTATAATACTCGCTTTCACATAGGCCTACAAGCTACCCTTTTGAGATGCTTTATGGATATAAGCTGCCTCACCTAAATTTCCATCAGTTTGATCATATTCATGACCCTACTACCAGACAGTTTTGCAAGGATAGATCTCGGTTGTTGCAAATGATGAAACAACATTTAGTGGAGGTCCAGTCCAGAATCAAACATTATGCTGACAGAAATAGGACAAGAAGGTCCTTTGTGCCTGGAGATATGGTTTACCTCAAAGTCAGACTTTACAAGCAAACCTCACACAGTCCAAGTATGGAAAGATAACTCTTAAATATTATGGGTCATTCTTGGTAGAGGATAGAGTTGGTTCTTGGTGGCTTACAAACTCCAATTACCTTGTATGCCAAGATCCACACTATCTTCCAGTCTCTCTGCTCAAAAAAAAGATTGGGTTACAGTGTACTGCTTCACCTATATTACCTCCTATGAACTCAATAGGGCAATTTTTAGTGGGGCCTATTGCTGTCCTTGATATAAGAATGGTCGAGAAATAATGCAGCTGAAGTGGAGGTTCTTGTGCAATGGGTTATTACTTTGAATTGGGGTCGATTGCACAAAAGGGTTCCACAATTTCACCCTTGAGAACGAGGGTGCCTTCAAAGGAGGAAGAAATGTAAGGAATGAAGTAGTAAATTCAGTTAGTTAAGTCAGGATAGTAGCAGGGTATTTCAGTTGTAATGTTTGAGTCATTGTTTTTCCATCATTTTTCTATTATGAGCTGATGTTAGTCTTGTGAAGGGAGCATGTGCTGAGCTCCTTTTTGTTTGCTGAGGTGTGAGTGAGATGAAAATATATGTATGAAAATCAATTCACAGTATGAAATGAATGAAAACAATCTGTTTCTCTCTCTATTTGCTCTTTCATCCTCCCTACTCTAACTTCTCTGCTTTAATCTGTCTCTTTCTCCATTACTCTGTCTATTTTGCTGAATTTCCTTAATAATTTCAAGTTCTGCACCTCCAATTCATTACTTACTGCAGTAAATGGTAGGGAGATGGAGGAAAATGAAGGAGAAACAGAAAGTAGAGGGAGAACTAGAGAGAGAAAAAGAGAGAAATTATTAATTGGGAGGGAAAAAGGGTTTCAATCATTCATTTCATAACCAAAATATGGATCGATCAGATCCAATACATATACCCTCACATCATCAGCCGAGAGAGGTGCACATGCTCCCTCCACGCCTAACACAGTTCTATCGGTATCAAAGTGGAAAAGACAATACTGCCTTGACTAATGCAATTAAAAAGACCAAGACATCCTTAACTAACTTAACTAACCTCTAATTATTATTAATTAACTATAACTCCCTCCATTTCTTACATCCCTTCCCCCTTAAAAAGGACCCTTGTCCTCAAGTGTGGAAATGAGGAAACTTTTTGTGCAATTGATCTCAGTCTTCCCATGTGGCCTCAGATGGCAGGGTGTTAACCCATTTTACCAAGACCTCCACTCCAGCTGCATTGTTTCTTTTAACCATCCCCTGTCAAGCACAACAATAGGCTCCACTAAAAATTGACCTGTAGAATCAATGGAAGGTAATGTAGGAGAAGTGCAGTGCAAACCAATTTTCTTCTTTAGCACAGAAACGTGGAAAATATGGTGAATCTTGGCATAGTCTGATAGGTGAAGATTGTAAGCCACTGTACGAATTATGTCCTCTACCAGGAATAGTCCATAGTATGTTTAATTCTGGATACCAAATGCTGCCTCATCATTTGCAATAGCTGAGGCTTGTTCTTGCAAAATTGTCTGGTAGTAGTAGGGTCATATATTTGTCCAAACTGATGGAAATTTAGGTGAGGAGGTTTATATCCATAGAGCATTTCAAAATGAGTAGCTTGTAGGCCTTGGAATTATACCACCACTCAGCTAATGCTTCCATGATGCCTAGTTATTAGGTTTATGTGACCATGCACTTGAGATAGCATTCTAGGACTTGATTTAACCTTTCAGGTTGCCCATCTGTTTGAGGGTGATAGGTTGTGCTCATTTGTAGTTTAGTCCCCACCATCCTAAAGAGGGATTGCCAGAAAAGACTGATAAATCCCTATCAAATACTATAGTAGAAGGTAATCCTTGGAGCTTGTAAATGTGTGAAATGAAGACTTGAGCTAACTGTACTCCCTCTGATTTTGGCAAACCTTCTATGAAATCCATAGAAATGTTCGCCCAATGCGTCTTTGGGATGGGTAAGGGTTGTAGCAGTCCTGGGGAAGCCACAGTTTCATGCTTTTGTTGTTGACAGATGTCACATTCCTTCACAGAAGTAGTGACATCTTGTCTCAAAGTAGGCCACCAGAAAAACTTGTTGATCCTTTCAAAGTTACCTTTTATACCCGAGTGTCCTCCAATAGGTGAACTATGGAACTCAGTTAGGAACTTCTTCCTTAGGTCTAAATCTGGACCCACCACCATTTTGTCCTGGAACTTGAGTCTTACATTGTGTAAAGAATATCCAGGCAAGGCATTTTATAATATCCCTTAACCCATCATCTTTTTCCCATGAATGTGCCATCTCTTTTACCCAAGTGGGGGACCACTACAGTCATTGTTTTGCAGTCTCATGTAGGGATGTTCATCGGTAAAAAATCGGACCGAATACCGAAAGTACCCAAAATAGGGTACCGAAACCGGTACCGATTGAACCGGTATACCGGACTGATTAGCCGGCCCGGTACCAATTTTTACCCTGCTTGAATCGGCCCAATCTTTAAGCCAAATTCAACTCAAGTTTAGACCAAAATCCGGCCCAAGAAAGAGCAGCCCAAGATTTGCTTTTAAGCCAAATTTTGTCCCAAGGTAAAGCAGCCCAATACTAGCCTTAAAATTCTGCCCAAGCATACCAGCCTTCTTTAAGCCAAAAGTCTTTTTTATAAGAAAAACTTTTTTAGACTTTTACCAATTAATCAATGTGGGACTTGGCTATTAAGGTCTCACTTGGTAGTTTTTTATAGGAAAACTTCCTTAAGATTTTTATAAATTAACCAATGTGGGACTTGGAGACCACCAAATATCTCCTTGTCTTTTTATAAGAAAAACTTACTTAAATTTTTATTAATCAATGTAGGAGTTGCAAACAACCATATTCTATCCAATTAATTAATTAACTATTTAAATCTCTTGGCCTTAATTGATTTCCGTTTTTAGTATATATACCCAGTTTCAACAAAGATAATTATTTTGGACTTCTTATTAAGATAATTATTCTAGACGACTTATTAAAGTTGCAAGAGTGTAGGTCTTTCCCAACTTATTGATAAATAGTTTAAGGTTATCCAACTTCTTTATACTTTAACCAATTAAATCCATATGGAACTTGTAAACCACCAACTATCAAGGCTTCCCTTGGTACTCATTTTATAAGGAAAACTTCCTTAGATTTTTACCAATTAACCAATGTGTGACTTGGCCTTCACTTGGTAGAAAACTTTCTTAAATTCTTATTAATCAATGTGGGACTTACAAACAACCATATATATGTTCTTTAATATGTGTTCTCGTCTTACCAATATCCCACATTGTCTAATTTGTGTTCTCTTGTCTTACCTCTATTTTATAAATAGGGGAGAACCCCAATTCAAATTTCATTCAAGTCCTAAATATTCTATAATATCTTTTCTTGTTTTACTTTTATAGTTCTATTTTATTAATAGAGGAGACTTTAAGCCAATTCTACAAAGCTAAGTAAAAAAAAAATTTAAAGGGATTGAACCAGTACAACCGGTTCGGTCTGGTATATACCGGACCTATGTAATAGGTAACCGGAACCGGTACCGAAAACCGGTTTGTACCGAACCGGTCCCGAACCGATATTTTTATACCAAACCGGTCGGTTCGGACAGGTCCGGTTCTCCTTGGAAATCGAAAAAAATGAATGTGTTGAACAACCCTAGTCTCATGTGATTTCAATAGTGTTTACTTGAGTGATAGTCGAGCAGTTCCCCACTTCTCTAGATAAACTATCAGCGACATTGTTCTCTTTGCCCTTCTTATATGCTATCTCATAGTCAAGTTCCATCAGTTTGGTAATCCATTTTTGTTGGTTTGTAGTTGTAATCCTTTGATCCAATAAGTATTTCTGGCTATGGTGGTCTATCTTGATATAAACTTTGTTTCCTAGAAAATAGTGTCTCATGTTGACTGCATATACCACATCCATTAATTCCTTCTCATATGTTGACCACCCCAAATGCTGGGGTGCTATGGCTTTACTGAGGAAGGTTATGAGCCTTTATGAGCCTTTCTTGTTTCATTAAAACTGGCCCAATGCCAAAGTGTGAGGTATCTGTTTCCAGCACAAATGGTTCATTAAGTTTGGCATAGTAAGGATTGGAGCTTGTGTCATGGCTTCCTTGAGGGCTTGGAAAGCTTCAGTGGCTTTGTCATTCCATAAGAACATATCTTTCTAAAGTAACTCAGTTGGGGGCTTATTGATTACCCCATAGTTTCTTATTAATTTCCTATAGTATCCATTTAATCTAATAACCCCCCAATCCTTTTATATTGATCGGTAAGGGCCATTTAATCATGCGACTGCTTTTATCTTGATCAGTAAACTCGTATATCATCAAAAAATACTAGTACAAATTAATTTCCTTAAGTAAGGTTGAAATATTTCATTCATCAATGATTGGAAGGTGGTTGGAGCATTAGATAGCCCAAAGGCATCACTAGGAACTCAATTCTGAAAGCTGTTTTTGGTATATCGTCCTTGTTCACTCTAATCTGGTGGCATCCAGACCTCGGATCCAATTTGGAGTACCAATTGGAGCCATGTAATTCATCAAGTAGCTCATCAATGGCTGGGATGGGGAATTTGTCTTTTACTATCATGTTGTTCAGTGCTCTATAGTCAATGCACATTCTCCATGTTCCATCATGCTTCTTAACTAGGAGAAATGGGAATGCATAGGTTGAATTATGCCATTCTACAACATTTCCTTTACAATCTTCTCTATCTCTACCTTTTGAACATAAGGGTATCTATTCACTGACTGGCTACCCTCCTTTAATTTTATGTGGTGATCCTGGGTTCTAGCTGGAAGCAGTCCTTTTTGCTCTTGAAAAATCACAGAAAAGTCTTGCAAGTTGATTTTCCATGCTCCCACTAATGGAATCAGTGACATGTTCTCCACTGCTACTGTCCTGGTCCCTCTTCACTAATGTGTTTTCTTCTTCTCCTTGGTACATCCTAAACAGATAACCAAAATATCCATGAGTTGCAGAGTTTAACACCTTCCAGAATTCATAAGTTGGATAGTTGGGGACACTTAATCAGATTCACCTTGTATAATAGTTTTTCCTTCCTTTGCTAGTGTCAACTGCAAATTGTGGAAGTCAAAGGTGATTGGGTTAAAGAGCTTTAACCACTGTACTCCCAATACTGCATTAATGCCTCCCACTGATAGTATTCTAAAACCTGTATGAAATTCTTTCCCTTGTATATACCAGGAAAATTTAGGGCACTGTTGATGGCTAGAAACCTTAAATCCATCTGCAACAGTCGCAGAGATGGAGTTGGTTTCCCTTAATGTAGCTTTGATTCTCTTAGTTGTCTGGGGATCGAGGAAGTTATTAGTATTGCCATTATCCACCAACATCCTTAGAAACTTCCCATGTGACATTCCCAGAAGCCTGACAGTGTTATTAGTGATATGGCCTGAGAGGGCATGTAGGGTGATTTGGGCTTTATGCTCCTCGCATTCCCCTGGCATTCTTTCCTTTTTTGCTTCACCACAATGTTCAGCTTCTTCAAGTTCTGGGTAGTCTGAGGATAACATCATGAACAACTGAGGTTTCTTACAAGTATGGCCTTGCACAAAGGGCTCATCACATGGGAACCATAATTGTTACGGCGCCACGGCGAGTCATGGCGGTAGCCGACTGCCTGGACGCCTAGGCGACAAGGCGACCGCCATGGCGTTCGTAAGGCGACAAGTCGTTTACAATGTGCAATTTATATGTTATTTATTTTACTTAACAAGTATATTGACAATAAAATTTTAGCTACATTAAAACTCAAAACATAACATTATGGAATAACATTAAAGGCATAATTATCATAATACTTATCAATAACAATCGAAAAACAACTCACTTGATATTAAAAATTAGTAAAAGAAATGAAGAATTCAACAAACACCACATAGAAAATAGAGTTGCAACCAACCATCACAAATATGTAGTCTAATAACTAATAAAACACCACCATAGCAAACCAAAATAATGTTTAGACTCTCTACATTAGTCTAGAAACATCATTCAATCAAAATCATCATAAAAAAGGTCATCTCCATCTCTTCCACGAGAACTACTCTCATTCAAAGGCATATGTTTTGGTCTTTCTCCAAAATCATCATCAACATCTTCATCATCATTTGGAATTCTCTCTTCATCAACTTCATTATCGGAGTCGGAATCTATCAACCTTGATTCCCTTGAAGTTGAACCACCACCACGTCGAGAGTATGTCACTAGATTATTACTAGTATTAGCACGAGCATTTCTTGAAAGATTGCGACCCTCAAGCGTGTTGGATGCACATGTTACTCGATCCACATCATTTCATGTAAGATCCCCCCGGGATGAACAACATCGGCATCATTATCGATCCATTTATTACCCCATTCAAAGTCATCAATGACTAATGGATCAAAATTATTGCCAAGTTCACGTCTCTTTTGGAACCTTGAGTCGATCTTTTGATTGTATTGGACATACACCAAATCACTCAATCGTTTGTGTTCCAATCTATTCCTCTTCGTATGAATCTAAAATAAATAGAACAAAAAATAATATTAATGATAAAATTTTAATAATAGTGAATGATTTATTCCTTTTGAAATTTGAACTAACAATAAAAAGTACTTACAAACTCAAATGTACTCCAATTGCGCTCGCAACCGGAAGAACAACATAGGCCTAGAATTCTTTTTGCAAATGAGGATAGCTCAATAGCTCGCGCTCCAAAAGCATTCCACCAATCAACTAGCAAACATTTAAAAGAAATATAAATATTTTTAAAGGGAGGAAATGAAGAATGTATATAAATTATAATCAAAATATATCTTTATATATATTTTAATATACGTACGAGGATTCTTTATTTTCTGTTGCCTAATCACTATTTCTCTTGCAAAAGTATCGCGAGAAGCATCATAGTTGGCTAGATTGCTTATCTTGTTTAGCAAATCTAATTCGGGCACCATCTTTGCAAGAACGTCATTGAAGTCATCTCGTAAAGCATTAGCAAACAACTGACGTTCCTCTTTGATATCAAAGTACTTGCCTGGATTGAGAAACAACGCAGCCCCATATAATTTTTACTCCATTTGATTTTTTCATCGCCGCTCAACAATTTCAATCACCTTCTTATACAGTCTTTGTTTGTTATCAAATGCATCTTTAATTTTTTTCTTCGCGCATTCCATCGCAGCAATAACTTTAGGCATAGCAGGCTTCTCATCACTATCAACAATCCTCAAGACTATAAGAAGTGGCTGTGACGCCCTAATGCAATCATCAACAGTATGCCAAAATGTTGTTGAAATAACAGTATCATATACTTTCTTCCCCGCTTCAGTAGCCGACAACTTTGATTTTGACCAATCCTCGCTGATGAACAAATGCCTCAATGCATCTTTATTCTTGTACAAACTCTGCAAGGTGAGGAAAGCTGTAGCAAATCTAGTAACTGCTAGTCTCACAAGATTCCTCCCATTCGTTTTTTCCCTCATCGCACTGAGAAGACGACCATGTCTATAAATGAATGTTGTAATTCTCCTTACATTTGTGATTGTGGGCTGAAATTGCTTCAACTTGCTTATGTCCTCTAACATAAGGTCAAGGCAGTGAGCGGCGCAAGGGGTCCAAAACAGTGTAGGTCTCCTCTCCATTAGTAAATGCCCCGCTGCCTTGTAATTAGAGGCATTGTCTGTGACCACCTAAACAACATATTCGGGGCCAATTTCCTCGATCTTGCTATCAAGTAGATTTGCCAACATTGTGGCATTTTGAGACTGACTTGAGGCATCAACAGAACCCATGAAATAAGTCCCCTCCGGGCTATTAACAAGAAAATTCAATAAGTGTCTTCCCCTCTTATCTGTCCAACCATCCGACATGAGTGAGCAGCCGTATTCCTTCCAAGCAACTTCATGTTTATTCTTTAAGTCATCGGTTTTCTTCTTTGCCTTCTCAAGTAAAGGAACCCTCAACTCATGATATGTTGGAGGCTTGAAACCCGGCCCATATTGCCTTATGGACTCGACCATTACTTCAAATCTCCTTGAATTTGCAGTATTGAATGGTATGCCACATTCGTAAAAAATGTCGGCAACATGCATTTGGACTCTTTCCTTTTCCTCCGGTGTCCTCAAACGACTTTCAATACTCGTTTGGCTCAAACGCTTGCTTTGCCTCTCTACAACTTAGGGAGTTTTCCTTAGAAGTGCTTCAACCGTCTTAGCTTTTGGTTGTGGATTTTGGAATTGAAATACAATATTCTTCTTTTTAGAAGCCGTCCCAGAACTTGGGATAGTGTTAGAAGAAGTATTGGAAGCCATGGTTGGACGAGCAGATGATTGTTCTTCTTGCACTTCTACTACATCATCATCATCTAGCTCAAGTGGCTTGTTCCTCTTTCTACTATTCAAAGCCGCTTACATCTCTCTCATAATTTCTGTTGTTTTGGTACACTTACCTACATCTTCATAATTTTCGGCTAGATGTTGTTTGAGACTTTTGATGCCCGAATGACATTTCTTCCCACAAAATATACATTGCACGACATCCTTATTACTCAAATCCGGCCAATATCCATATTTTTAACCCGGATCGTTCGATTTAGCTTTTCTTTTAGGGTCCTTCGTTATATCATAATTATCGGCCCCTGAACTTTCCGCCATTTTATTGTCTACACAATACAATCAAAAGCAAACTATAAGACAAACAAAATATAATATTTAAATAGAATTCACAATCTCATAATGCACCCACAAATATAGTTCAAAATAATAGTAGTAATAACAAATAATAGTTCAAAATAATAGTAGTTAAGGTCAAAATTATTATTAACAGTGGTGCATTATTGCATTATAATTAATAGTAGTACTAATTTACATATAATTAATAGCAGTACTAACAGTCGACTGCCAACTGCCAAACAGGTATAATAATTATATATATGTATAATATATATAAAACCCAATGCGTATAACTTATTACCCATTTACCTGTCGACTGTCGAAAACGAAAAAGGGAAGAACTCGCTTCCTTCTTCAACTGTCGAGTCGCCGACTGCCGACTGCCGACCAACTCGCTTCCTTCTTCAACTGTCAACTCGCTCTCGCTCGCTCTCGCTCGCTCGATTCGGTAAGCACTAAGCAGTCTCTGTCTTAGCTGATAGCTCTCGCCTCTCGGTAATCGATCAATCGATCGACTTTTCTAGGGCAGAGCCTATACTATTTAGCTTGCGAATTCGTTTTTAGTTTAAGACCCAGTTCAGATTTTGCCATTTGGGTCGACCCATAGAGGCCAAGTCGTCGCCGTTCTGACAAAGTCGTCGCCTTTCGGTCCAAGTCGACGTCTTTTTTCTCTAGGCGCTCGCCTTTCCGGCTTCGTCCAAGTCGTCACTCGCCTTACTTGTTCATCAGCGACTGGTTGACTAGGCGTCGCCTAGGCGACGACTTAACAACTATGATGGGAACATAATCCTTTTTTTTCTTTTCTCATTGATTTGTTCCCTAGTGAGTCCCCTTATGGGTAATGACCTCACAGTGTCACCATTAATCACTGCAACAGGTTTGTTTTGTGGCATGAGCGCAGGTTGGGGGAAAATGGACTCCCAGTGGGCTTATTCATCATCCTACTCCTTTTGAGCAAAGCCTCTAATTTGGCCTCCACCCTAGACGACCTAATCATTTCCTTAAGGTTTTTTGGCTTGAGTTCCTAAACTCCCAACTAGATTTCCAATTTCATCCCCCCACGAAGCAATCCATAAAAAACTCTTCATCAAGGGTGGGGTTCCTGGCTAAGGCCCAACCCCTCAATTCCTCAAACTTCTTCGTGTAATCATCAACTAACCCAATTTGTTGTAGTTTCTTCAACTCTCCTATAGAATTATCACTAGCTTTTGGGCTAAACCTAGTAATAATTTCTTCTATTAACCCCTCCTAGGTCAGCTCTTACCCTTCCTGCACAAATCCTAAGTACCATGACTCAGCCTCCCCTTCCAAACTCAAAGTAGTCAAATATACTTTCTGGGATTCAGGAACCACAGGGAGGGAAAAGAGTTTATTACATTTACTAATCCATGACCTAGAGTTTTTCCCATCAAACTTTCAAACTTTGAAAATGTTATTAGGCTTATCTGGCTTTGAAGGGGGCTCATAAGGGCCTAAAATGGACGTGGTAAGAGAAGTTGAAGTACCTGGTTGGTTGGGATCCTTCTGCTTCACTCGTATAGGGTCAAAAGGGGCTCATAGTTCTTCATCATCAGCTCCAATTTTGTATATTTTGTATCGAATCCCTGTTGCAGTGTGGAGATTGACTCCTGCAACTGTGTTTGCAGCTGTAGGATGGTATTGATTTGCTCATGAACATGAGACTCTAGGTTACTCAATCGTTGGTTGTTGGTGGCCATAGGTGCAGGTTCGAAGGCTCTGATACCAATTGTAATGAATTGGTTATCACCAATTCAATACTTAGCAAGCTAAAATGGAGCTTACTGTAGTAAATGGTAAGGAGATGGAGGAAAATGAAAGAGACACGGAAAGTAGAGGGAGAACTAGAGAGAAAAAGAGAGAACAGATAAATTGGGAAGGAAAAAGGGTTTCAATCATTCATTTTACTCATGCCTAACACATGAGTTCTAACAGTAGTAAAGTGGAACAGACAATACAGCCCTGACTAATGCAATTAAAAAGACTAAGACACCCTTACTTAACTAACTTAACAAACCTCTAATTATTATTAATTAACTATAACTCCCTCCATTCCTTGCATTATATTAGCTTACATAGAAGCATGACTGGACCTGAAAAATGCTTGTAATGAGATAAGAGAATCATATTGAGGATCTCGTTAAGTACTCAAAGAGAAGAGATCTTGCCATGTATAGATGGTGTCTAAGGTTGTGTTTGATAAACCTGAGAATTAAGATCTGAATGATTATGATGTCTTAATAAATTAGATCATCTGAATGGTTATGACGTCTGAATCTAAAAATTGTTTGATAACTAAAAAGTAAATTGTCTCTTAATGACACTATTTTACCATTTTAAAGGGTAAAATTTTATTTAACAATTTTAAATATTCAATTTAATAAAAATGAATGCATAATATTGTTGAATATATTTATATAAAAAAAATTATCAAAAAAAATTCATTAAGAGGTACATCTTAATTATTAAGATTTCATTTTCTGTCTTACCGATTAAGAGGCATTCAGAGGTAACAAAAAAACAAACAAACAACATCACGCCTCTTAGCGAATAAGAGACAGTCCATTAAGAGGCAATCAGATGTAAACAAACAACACCTAAGTTGATTTTGTGTTTGCATTTGTTTTCGGACTTCATTTTTGACAAACCTCAAAGCACATTTAGTAAACTTAATCAGTATTGTTAAAATTTTATAATATTTGTCAAAGGTAAATTTTTACTTACTAGGTTTGATTTTATGAATTTAGTGCATTGATAAATTCCAGATTTGTGAAGCGGAGTTTAGTTAGCTTGGTTTTAATGAATTGTTAATTTTGCTAATGATGTGGCTGTCATTAAAGTTAATAATAATGTTGTCAGTTTTCTGGATGTTCTTCAAAGTTGTTTAATTAAGAATACTTGAAATTTGAACTGAAACAAAGTAATCAAATTTTCTGTAACAGAAATGGACTCCTTTGGAACTGGTGTAGGAAGCAAAAAGCCATGCATGAAGTTTTTCAGGTTGTAATCTTAATTCATCCTAAATAATGCTCTAAATATTAATTGTTATCTTCAAGTATCAAATCAAGTTTGTATTTAAACTTTTAAGCTAGACAGGCATTCTATGCTGTCTATACTGGAGTTAATGATTATTCTTCTCAACTTAAGAATGTGAAATGGTTGTTGAACAGAGGCAGTGTTTCTCAGGGAGAATACAATTGTAAACAAGCAATTATTAGTTTATAATATTGAAAAGCCATTTCTGGTAATTTAATATGCTTGAAGTTTAATTATATATTTAGGAAATCATTTTAAATATATTAATGTAATCAACTTTCATAATGTATTGTTAAAATTATTTGTGGTAACTTAGTAAGTCGTGTCTTGGTTCCTATTAATTGATTTGATAGTTGATACTGTTGGTGAATTTTTTTTGAAGTTGTCATGAGGTGTAGTCTGGACTACCAAGTTTTTGATCATAGATTTTGGACCAGATAAAAGCCTAGTATACTTTAGTTCACCCTTTTTATAGAAGTACTACTTCTGTGCAATTGATCATTATATACATACTATTAGAGATATAAAATACATTTTTGCTCTCTCAATCCTTATTGGTTACAGTTGTTACATCCCCCCCCCCCAACCCCCCGGGCGGGTGATCGTTTTGGTATTATTATTAGATAACCAATGGTTATGCCATTAGCCAACTCCAGTCCTAAAACATGAATGTATTATAGACTTGCAATGTGTTTAATGACCATGTTAAATTAGATAATCAATCAAAAAAGGAATAGCTTATAAGTTATATACATACAGGAGTTACTTGCTACTTTGAATCTTATGAACATGTTTTATATCGTTTCTCAAATGTTTTTCATTCTCATCATAAACTACTTGATTGGGGATTATAAATTTGAGAAGTTAACTTTAAATAGTATATTTAAATCCTTTGTTGGATAGCAAAAAAAAAATATTTAAAAATTTGTTGGGTAATCAGTGAGGGGATTTTGAGGCTCCAAATTTCTTCTTGACATGACCATGGGTGGGGCATCTTTTCAGATATCCTCAATAGAAAACTCTGGTATATAATTAGAAATGCTCATAGAAAACCTAATCATACAAAAAGAATCTAATATCACCTCTATATATTCAATTCATTTCTTATAGACCCAACCTTTTACTGCTGTTCTAAATCATATACCTACACGTCATGAATAATGAATAATGAATGGTGAACAAAAGTTAAAATTTATGTATACGTATATACATGTATATCTTTATACAAGTAAAATGCAATTAGTGCCTGTGATTTATGCCAAATCCCACTTCTTCACCTTTGGTTCTGAAAGCTAAAGAGAGCCTACGTGATACCCTAGTACCACATTATAATGTCCTAGGCTTACTAACAATTGTACCAATAACTTGTCACGCTTTTGAGTGGGTGTGTAGTGGGCCAAGATAACTCAATGTTGCTTTAGGGCAGTAGATTGAGCTTTATTTTTTGCTCAAGGTAGACTCATATGTGGTGTTACTGCATATGTTTCTCACACAATTACTAGGTTGGTGTTATTAAACTGCTTGTATGCGCAATTACTATATGCACTAATTCCATGCTTTCTACAACTCCTCTTTAAGGTACATGTCTCGTCACTAATCCAAAATGGAAAACGAAAAAGTAACATGCATTATCTGCTTTAGAGTATAACACTTGAAACATAATGTAGAAGATCCTGGCAAAGCTGCATGGGTGTTATTTATACCGTCTTTCTCTTTTTGAGAAAGTATACCTTGTTTAATTGTAAAAGCAAGATTCTGAAAGAAGACCGATATCATACACAAAACAATTGACTATATGGTCCGTTTGGATTGGTTCTTTGGTTGAAGAAGATAGAAAAAATGAACGTAAATTTTTTTGTGTGCGAGTGTGATTGAGCATAGGATATTTGGATGCTTCAATTGTTGTGCCTCCGTTTACTTCTTTGTTAATTTCTTGACGTCTCACTGTTTCATTATGCTGTGCTGAAAACATGGAGTTGATCAGATCTCTATGAAGTTGAAAGAGTGTTGTATTTAATTTGCGTCTCAGAAATGGATTATCAACCATTTTGTTTCTCAAGTGTTCTTCATGACATGCAGCACCTCTGGATGCCAGTTTGGTGAGGGGTGTCACTTTCTGCATTATGTTCCTGGTGGATATACTGCACCAAATCAGATGACAAATCTGGGTGGGCCAGTTGCAAGAAAACCCGCCTTGCCACCCTTCTCTAATGGTCCTGCTCCAACGGTCAAAACAAAGCTCTGCAACAAATACAACACTGCAGAAGGGTGCAAGTTTGGTGATAAATGCCATTATGCCCATAGTGAGATGGAGCTTGGTAAACCAGCTTTCTCAAGTTACGAAGATCCTCGAGCCTTGCGACATATGGGCCCCTACGGTGGAAGGGTTGAACCATCTCCACCTGCATTAGCTGCAGCAGCCAACTTTGGTGCGTCAGCAACAGCCAAGATAAGCATTGATGCATCACTTGCTGGAGCTGTTATCGGAAAGGGTGGCGTTAATTCAAAGCAAATATGCCGCATGACTGGGGTCAAGCTTGCCATAAGGGAGCATGACACAGATTCTAATCAACGGAACATTGAGCTTGAGGGGACCTTTGATCAAATTAAACAGGCTAGTGCTATGGTACATGAGCTTATCCTGAACATTGGTGCTGCCAACAGAGGGCCTGGAAGAAACCCTATGGCTATGCCTGCGCAAGCTCCTCCAGCAGCAGCGGCAAATTTCAAAACAAAGGTGTGTGAGAATTTTACGAAGGGGTCATGCACTTTTGGGGAAAGATGTCATTTTGCACATGGAGCCAATGATCTGCGCAGGACATTTGCTTGAGCATTTCACAAGTGCCTCAGGTTTATTGTTTGACAAGACATTTCTCAAATGATGCAATATTTTGGCAGGGAAAAAAATATTACAACATTGTATTAGGGTCAGCTAGTAGTTCAATTTACATTTGCATTTAGGTTAAGTTAATTTGATAATTGTAAGGCTTTCTATGTATGCTATCGGTAGACTGAATCTTTTTATGCATTTTATGCTTGCAGCTGATTGATGAATGCTGTCTAGTCTTCTCAAATATTAAATGTAGGGATTTGTTATAAAAAATACTTGTGCTATTAGAAGTTTAGAACTGTAACAAGGCTAGGCGAGCTTTGACTTGTGGAGGTTGAGCTCAACTAAAAGTAATACTGATTGTAGAGTTTGAATATGTTATTTGAATTCGATTCATTTACAAACGAGTTGAGTTTGAGCTTGCAAGTTTAAGCGAGTCTAGGAGTCTAGTTAAATAAAATTAAAATAATTATTAGGTTAATTATTCATATATTTTTTATATTAATTGTTTTAATAAATTAAATACGTAACTGAGTTACGAACCATTTCACGCTGATCTATACTCAACTCATGATTAAGTGAACAATTTATAACGGCAGTGAAGCTTTTCAGTCTCATTCTGACTTATACACAATGAAATGAACAGGGAAATGCGTTAACACACATGTACATTAGAAACATGTGTATGGTGCTTTTAGCACCTGTTCTAACATGTATCAATGCGAATTTATTTCGTTTGTACCTGATCACCACTCGCAATAAGCGAGTTAACCTCTTGTTCTCTGATTCATCATAGAAGAGGATCCGGATGTCCCCAAATTCAGATATATTTCAACTACACGGTGTTATTAACTAAACATACATTCAATTGACATTGACATGAATATGTTTACTAATTATTATAAAATAATAAATTACTTCTCATGTTCTTTAGTAACCATTACATTCTTTCGTTTTTCATAGTATTAAATCAATACAAAAGTAATACTCCCTCCGTTCCAAATTATCTATTATTCTAGAGTTCCACACAGATACCAATATATGTGATAAAAATACTAAAATACCCTTATTAGTGAAAATATGAAAAAGGTGTTTAAAAAAGAGTGCATGAAATAGTATGTAGAGAGAGAAAGTATGAGTGCATTAAATAGACAAATAGTCTAAAGAGAGAGAAAGTATGAGTGCATATATATGTGTGGAGAGAGGAAGAGAGAGAAAGTATGAGTGCATATATATGTGTGAAGAGAGGATAAGAGCAATGACTATCAATTATTAAGTAAAGGGGCAAACTTGGAAAATAAAGGAAAAAAATGCATTGAAATCTTGAAAAAGCAAATATTGTGGGACAATTTTTTTTTGTTAAAACAGCAGATAATTTGGGGCAGAGGGAATATTATTCTATTACAAGATAACTATTTATCCATCTTGGCCTTTCCTTTGGCTTTTCCTTTGTCCTTACCGGATCCTTCGATCCGTTCGTTCTTAACTGCAATCATATAATTTAAGCAAGGAATGAGCATTAACAAGCTCAACAAGTTTGACATTTATATTGCAACAACAAAATCAAGAATCATATGATTTATCTTCTATAACTGAACAAATAGTTATGAAGTACTATGATTAATCAAAATAACACTTTTTTTTCCTTTAAAACATTTAACGATGATAAACACCAGTTAAATTTTGAGTCTGGTCAAAGACCATGAACATTCCATTCTTTCTTTTTTTGAAAAGGACAACCCGATTCTAAGACTGTAAGTCCGATATTCCTTACGAGCACGTTTAGGTGATCAACCTATAGTACTCTATGTTATACAACACTGCTCCGTTAAATGTATTTACGTTTAAATTTTGGCAAACTTATGTGCTAGTCGATTTACGACTTAAAAACCATTGTTTATTCATACCCAAGCTTACCTTCGAATACATACCAAAACAATTGACATAGGATAGCAACATCAACAATATTTTGAAAGATTTATAAATAAATCAACAAAATACTTTTAAGTCCTTGTCTAGCCGAAACAAAATGGCATCGACTCTTTCTTAAACAGTTCATGCATATCATTACATGAATTCACAAAGCTTATCTAACACAAAGTATAGACAATGGTTTAGAAAACTTGCCTCGAGCGTCTTCTAGCTTTTAATTCACTTTACGTTGGTCTTTATATGTTCTACATGATATAATCACATAACATACCAATTAGCTAACAACAATCGATACACACTGTTTATACTATCTTCTCCTTCTTGTATAACCTATCTAAATTGTTAAATTAATAACATTCGTTAAGTTATTTATCATTAATTACGACTTTATAACATTTAAATGTCATAAGTTACCATTTTTGTTCAACGTTCAAGTAATTACAACCTGTGACACCTCCAAAATAGGTATACATCACCCATTCTGAGTCGTCAAATACATGATATAGAAACAAATACAACTTCATTACTATAATTGTCGAGCAAAATACGACAACACATAAACTGTGAGTTTAAATACAAATATTGTCTAATAGACAGCATTAAAACTCAAAAGGAGTCCTCATTACAATTATTGATATACTATTTTACAAAAATAGTGAGGACTGCTAAAATAACTTTCTAGAACCATCACTCCATACCCCGGCTAGTTCCTGCTATATTCTCACCTTCTGAGAAGAAAAATGGAACAAAAAAAAGGGTGAGCTCAACTAGCCCAGTAAAGAATATTATGACTAAGATAATATACAACAAATTATCATTAGTCTTCAACAGGAAAAATTCTGATAGAATATAATAGACAACAAGTTTTAGATCAACAACGGCAGCGGAAATAATAATTCATTAGAAGAGTTAAGTAGATAATGAAATATACTATCATCTATGAATTTAAAAGTCCATCATCAATATTTTATCCCTGCAACATCAATCAATATACATCTTGAATCAAATATTCATCTTTGCATCCAAAGATTTTCATTTGTATCACCAGTTGGTCATGCTCATCTCAACACCTGTTCATCTTTGCACTACGGGCCAAAGATATTCATTAGGTAATCATTCATCTTTGCACTACAGGCCAAAGATATTCATCAAGTATCACCATTAAGGACTGAGGATGATGAAAAATATTTTAGAGAACGAATCCAGTACGATAAAAGGACAAAGTTTAGATATTCGTACTTTAGATAATTCAACTTTAAAAATACTCCATAATAAAACATAATAGAGAAAAATTCAAGAATGACGATCAAAACATGAATACAATCAAAGATAGTAACCATAATAGACATCTAGGATAAAGAAAAGAAAATTTTATTTTTTGGTGAATAGTACCGTATACGTGAATAGTGCTGTATACGTGAATAGTAATTTCGACACAAAAAGTTCTAAATTTGATAAAAAATTCAAACCAATATTTTGGCATAATGATATTAAAAGAAATAATATCATTTACGAAAAAAAATAACATCTCTTACCTCAAAATAACAGTACTTCTGATCGGAATATCGGATGCAAAGCCGAAAAAAACTTGTAATGAATATTAACTCTCAAAGTATCAAAATACTCACAAAAATACGCTCAATAATATAGAGAGAAAGAAAACTTGTTTCTGGTGTGATATTCAATTCTAACTTAAGCGCCTATTTATAGAAAAATGCTAGAACGCCAAAGGAGACTAAATTAATAAAATAATATTATTTATTTCCTTTCCTTCTACGCCATCCTTCTTGAATCAGCTAGCATGCCAATTCTGAAAATTTTTGGTAGCCCACATGTTTAAAACAAAAGTGGGTCCCACCCAATTTTAATAAAAATTATTTTATTTTCTGAAACTTCAGTAATTCATAATAAATAGTCTGCTTATCAGAAAAATACGAATTTTATGTCCATTCCACACGAAATCGAATTCTCTACAACTTTGTAGCTTTAAAATTTTTCAAATTCCAGACAGAAAATATTCGAAACCCACAAACAGATGATTTTCAACACTTCTTAAAATTCATAATAAATCATGCGTTAATTTTTAACGGTTCAAAATTTGTGGACATATACTCAACTTATATATGTATAACATATCTAAAATTTATAACGATCCAACGGTCAGATTAAAATTATAACTCACGCAATAGAGCTTTAAAAACACTGTTTTGATTTTTAAAACTTCCATTCCTACAAAATAGTGATAAAACCCCTCAACACTAATTCCTTCATTTATAGCCACATAAATAATTCCATCATTTATATCCACATCAAATAAATATTTTTTTATCATATAAATTAATAATTAATTATTCACAAATAATATTACAAAATCACAATTATGACAGTCAGACCGTTCCCAGGAAAGAGGGGCTTTCCGATAAGGATTTCTCCCTATTGACGCGTAATTAGATTATCTAACCTCTCCTTGACAGAACTTTTTAGACATTGCCAATAATGTTATCTAATAATATTATTCAAATAATATAAATTATTGATCTGATAATGGAGATACTGTGCAGTGACAATTATTGAAACAACAATATTATAAAATATCAACGCAACAATTATTGAACCAATAAAATAAAATATTGAACAATAATTACTGTAACAATTATTGAGTAGTGCCTTCTTACGTAAGGATCAATAATTCATCAATACTGTGCAATACCGTGTGCTACTGTGCAACCACGTGTATTACTGTATTTTAACGACCGGGTATTCCAATAGTGTTAACAGTAACAACTACGTCGTTATTTATAAAAACTCAAACTTGTCATTTTTTTCATCCGACAGTTATTCTGTTATGGGGCCCACAAATGACTGCACCGTCGTACGGATATTCCAGACAAAAAGAATATTCCACGACCAAACGAATATTCCCCGACAACAATGAATATTTTATAACCACTTGTTTATTTTACAAAATTTGCACATTTCACCCATAACCAAAATATTCTATCAAATTAACTCCTTATTATTTCAAGATAATGAGTAGAGAAAATTTAATTTTATTTATAATAAGTTGGGATCTTATAACCTCCCCTCCTTATAAAATTTCGTCCTCGAAATTGACGTACGTACCTGGTGTTTCGAAAAGGTGAGGGTACCTCGCTTTTATTTCCAATTCCAACTCCCAGGTCATTTCTTCAATAGCATGGTTCCTCCACAAAATCTTGACTTGTGGTATAACCTTTGTTCGTAGGACATGCTCTTTCCTATCCAATATCTTGACAGGTACCTCCTCGTACGTTAAATCTTCGGTTATCTCGTTTGGTTCTAACGCAATAATGTGGTTCGGGTCTTTCACATATTTACGAAGCATAGATATATGAAAAACATTATGAACACGAGACATGCTTGGAGGTAATGCGAGTCTATAGGCCACATTTTCTATTCGGTCAAGAATCTCAAATGGACCAACAAATCTTGGATTGAGCTTTCCTCTCTTCCCAAATCTTGTAACTCCCTTCCATGGAGCAATACGTAACAGTACATGATCCCCAATATTAAATTCCACGTCCTTTCGATGAAGATCCGCATAACTCTTTTGTCGATCCTGTGCCGTTTGTATACGTTGTCGTATCATTTTGATTTTCTCTGTAGTCATGCGTACCAATTCTGGTCCTAACAACGTTGCTTCATCCACCTCGTCCCAACATACTGGAGAATGACATTTTCTTCCATACAATGCATCGAATGGAGCCATGCCTATACTTGTTTGATAACTGTTGTTGTAGGAAAATTTCACCAATGGTAGGTACTTATCCCAACTCCCTTTGAAATCTAGGACACAGAGTCTTAATAGATCTTCAAGAGTTTGAATAGTCCTCTCTGATTGTCCATCCGTTTGAGGATGGTATGCCGAACTGAATCGTAAATCCGTGCCCATAGCTTTCTGCAAGCTAACCCAAAATCGTGAAGTGAATCTTGAGTCACGATCCGAAACTATGGATACTGGCATGCCATGCAATCTCACAATCTCATTTACGTACATACGAGCAAGACGTTCAAGGGAATAAGTCTCACGTATAGGCAAGAAATGAGCAGACTTGGTTAATCTATCAACAATAACCCAAATCGCATCTATGCCTTGAGAAACCTTGGGAAGACCCGTAACGAAATCCATGGTAATGTGTTCCCACTTCTATTTCGGAATCTCAAGTGGTTGCAATGGACCCTTTGGCACTTGATGCTCCGCCTTTACATGTTGACAAGTTAAAAATCTCGATATAAACTCCGCGATCTCTCTCTTCATATTGCTCCACCAAAATGTATGTCGAAGATCATGATACATTTTGGTATTCCCAGGATGGATTGCAAAGGGTGTGTTGTGCGCCTCCATCATGATTCTACGCTTCAAGTCAGAATCGTTAGGAACACAAAGTCTGGAGTGGACTCGAGGTATTCCTTCTTCATCGATTCTTGCTTCTGGAATAGCACCTTCTTGCACTTTCTTCTTCATACGCATCAGCTCTAGGTCCGTAGATTGAGCAGCTTTAACTTTATCGATTAAAGTCGGTTCTACTCGTATATTTGATATCATCACGTGGGTACTTAGAGCCTTTACCTCTTTCTCCATCCTTTGCAAGTCATACAAAATGGGTCTTTGCGTTAACAACATTGCACTTGTACCTGTATACGATCTTCTACTTAATGCGTCAGCTACCACGTTTGCTTTTCCAGGATGGTATTGGATGGTATGATCGTAATCTTTTAACAGCTCAAGCCAACGTCGTTTCCGCATGTTGAGTTCCTTTTGGGTGAAGAAATATTTGAGGCTTTTATGATCCGTATAAATATTCACTTTCTCCCAATACAGGTAGTGCCTCCAGATTTTTAATGCAAAAACGACTGCTGCCAACTCTATATCATGAGTAGGATAATTCCTCTCATATTCTTTGAGTTGTCGCGAGGCATAGGCTACGACTTTCCCATGTTGCATGAGAAAACATCCTAACCCTTTGCCTGAAGCATCGCTGTACATAACAAATCCATCCAAACCAGATGGTATTGTCAGAATAGGTGCCGAAATGAGTCTCCTCTTAAGCTCTTGGAAACTCTTCTTGCATTTTTCGCTCCATACGAATTTTGTATCTTTCCGAGTCAGCTGAGTTAACAGGGTAGTGATTCGAGAAAATCCTTCCACGAATCTTCGATAATAACAAGCTAAGCCCAAAAAGTTACACACTTCGGTCACCGACTTCGGTTGTTCCCAACTTTGTATGGCTTCAATCTTCGCCGGGTCAACAGATACTCCATGTTTTGACACCACGTGCCCAAGGAATGCTACTTCCTCAAGCTTGAACTCAGATTTCTTCAGCTTGGCATATATCTTGTTATCGCGAAGCCTTTGGAGTACCAGCATTAAATGGTGCTCATGATCTTCACGGCTTTTGGAATAGATGAGGATATCATCAATAAAGATAACAACGAACTGATCCAAATATTCTTTGAACACACGGTTCATCATATCCATGAAAGCAGGTAGGAGCATTAGTCAATCCAAAAGACATAACTAAGAATTCATAATGCCCGTACTGAGTTCTAAAGGCAGTCTTTGAAATATCCTCAATTTTAATTTTCAGCTGATGATATCCAGAACGAAGATCGATCTTTGAAAAGAATTGTGCTCCTTGCAACTGGTCGAATATGTCATCAATGCGAGGTAGCGGATACCTATTCTTGATGGTGACATAGTTTAATTCCCGGTAGTCAATACAAAGTCGCATACTCCTATTTTTTTTCTTTACGAATAAAACAGGAGCACCCTAAGGAGATGTACTAGGACAAATGAAACCGATGTCCAACAACTCCTGTAGTTGGACCTTTAACTCCTGAAGTTCAATAGGAGTCATTCGATATGGGGTTTTAAAAATGGGCTTTGTACCCGGTTTAAGATCAATAAAGAATTCAACTTCATGTTCTGGGGGTAGACCAGGAAGTTCTTCAGGAAATACGTCAGGAAATTCACTAACAACAGAAATATTATTCAAATTTGACGTGTTTTTGTTCAAGTCCATAACATGGGCTAAGAAAGCTTGACATCCTTTTTTCAATAAACGAATGGATTTATGGCTTGATATGACAGTGATTGATTTTAATGGTTTAGTTGCTTGAATTCGTATAACAGGTTGGTTAGGAATATGAAAACTAACAACCTTACGAAAATAATTAATTTTGGCATGATGAGTGGATAACCAATCAATCCCTAAAATCACACCAAATGCAAGTATCTTTAAAGAGATAAGATCAACAGGTAATGTGATTGTGCCAACTTGGATCAAACAAGATTTATAAACAGTGGATGTGATAAATGTTTCTCCTAACGGAGTCTCCACAGATAATTCAAAGTCTAATTTCTTCGAAGTCAAGTTTAAACGTTGAGCACAAGTAGGAGAGATAAAAAAATGGGTAGAACTGGTATCTAGTAAGGTATAAACTTCGCAAGAGTTCAAAATTAGCTTACCCGTGATCACCTCGTTCGGGTTTCTCGCGTTTTGGCCAGTCACGACAAACGCCCTCCCTTGAACCACTGACTTTGTTTTGTTCGTAGTCGCCTTGGTGCCGCCGTCCCAGTTGGACTTAACTTTGCTATCGGACAAAACCGGGCTATATGACCGTCTTTTTCACAACTGAAACACACCTTGGAAGGCTGTGAATAGTTTGGACTTATATGTCCCTCCTCTCCGTATCTGTAGCATCTAACTGGCGGTCGTTCTCCTCCCCTAGAATTTGTTGTTGGTGCTGGTGTTGCTGTTGATGTCTTTCCATCATTGTTGAATCTCCTCTTTTTGAAATTTCCACTTGACTCACCTCTCCTGTTATCATGGCCACGATTACCACCCGAGTGGTTACCGCTTTTGTCCGTATTTTTCCCTTCGCGCTAGTTATCTTCGCTTCGATGACTGCTGTCACCGGTATGACCTTGGTTGTGGTCCCTCGGTTGAACATACTCATTATCTCGCTCTAATAATTGAGCCCTGTTTACAACATCTGAATATAAAGAAAATTTATGAGAGATAAGATATTGTCGAATCTCGAGTTTTAGACCTCTCAGAAACATCCGTGTCATTCGTTCCTCATTCTCTACCAAATGAGGTGCAAACCTGGATAACTCTGCGAACTTTGCCTCGTATTGAGACACAGTCATGTTATTTTGTTCTAGTCTGATAAACTCTACCTCTTTCATATGACGAATACTTTCAAGAAAGTACTTATCATTGAACAACTTCTAAAATATTTCCCAAGACATGCTGAGTCCAGCAGCTACCTCCCTGAACTGGCGCTGCAGCTATGACGCCCCCAAATCCAGGTTCTCTAATCTCAGTTTCAGTGCTCACGATCCATCATCATCATAAGCATTTTATAAACTATTGCGGAATAACAAACATACATTGTTTATTATAATATATATTATTTCATAACATTATCCTAAGGTCTTCTTTACCTTAACTTAAACACACTTTTAATATTACAAAAGGTTTACATAATTACACCCTTGTTATCCCAGGTTAACTAACATTAACCTTTCATGTCTATTAATACAAACGACTTAAACAAAATTATAATATAATAATTATTTGAACAATGTGATACTACTCGGTCGCCTTCGCTTTGCCTTTGTCCTTATTAGAACCTTCTGCTATCTCAACTTTAGCTGAAATATTTTATTTAAGCAAGGGTGAGCAACGAGTTTGCTCTGCAAGTTAAAGCGTACAATAAAAGATAAAGAAGAATTTAACTTTCTAGAATTTCAACGATATTCGAAAGTTTTCGAAGTAGATGAATAATAAATCATTTGCAATAACAAAGATCTTCTTTAGTTTCATATTGAATAACCTTCAAAGGATGAAAGAGTAAAAATTCTATCGAAGGTTCAATAAAATTCAATTAATTAAGAAGAATTGTCAATACTACAACAATATTCAACAAAGTTGGATATTCCCATATTTCATGCTGAATCATAAGTAATTAAAGCTGAATTACTTTAAGAATATGAGTTAGTTATAAAAACTAATTATACTCTTCTACAAGTACATGAAGTGATCAGCTCCATTGTATCCTATATTATGCATAATACTCAACATAGCGCGCAAGGGTCGTTTTATGACAATAAAGTTCCCCCTTTTATAAGGGTTGTTCTTCTTAGTCTTACATCTGTAAGGCTTTGTGAAAATCAAAGTAGCAATCAAATTGCAAAAATTAGCGGAAGCAAAATAAAAATCAGATTTTAAAATTTTTCACAAACCAATTATCCGGATCATCCTTTATGCATATTATTAATTAAACGAAGAATAAGAAATTATGAAATCATACCCTTGTAGAAACAAGCTTCCTCAGGTACGAGTTCACCTCCTACTTCTTCGCAATCTCCTTGAATCTCCGGGTAGATTCCTTCCTTTAATCAATGTAAGCCACCCAAGTGTATGGCCTCTAGAGGTGATCCACTAAGGAAGAAGAATTTTCAAGAAGAAGGGTGTATTGGCTCAAACCCTAGTTTTTTCTATCTCTATAGAAAAATGGGGCGTACTCTCCAACTATCGGAATTACGTATATCTGATATCTGATATAAGACTCCTCTTATAAAGATATCAAGTAACCCTATTTAATTAAAATAAGGTATTATTTATTTAATTAAACTCTTTTAATTAAATGGGCTCCCTAATCTTATTAGGGATAATTAATTAAACTCCTTTAACTAATTTTCTTTCCTAATCCTATTAGGAATAAATGAGAGTACTTATATTAAATTAATTCCTAAACTCTTTTAGAAATTAAAATAATAATAATTGTAATAATATTATTAAGACTCCTCTTATTAATTTATATTTAATATTTCTAAAATATTAAATAATAAATATTAAGCTATTTAATTTATTCTATCACCATAGATTAAATTAAATATACTTAACATATTATTACGATTATGCCATTAACTTCTTAAATAATTGTTCTTCCTTTTATGGTGTGACCCTTTAGGTTCTCCATATTAAACCGGTAGTGAATAAATCAATTAGAACAATTCTAATCTTATTTAAATAAATAAATTAAATAATTAATTTATTTAAATAAATAATATTTATTCTACAATAGGGATAAGCCTCCCTAGCGATCAACGACTTTTTAGATAATATAGATTTTAACATTAATCATAAAAGAACCTTTGAGTTAATAGTTACCGTACAATTCAATCCTTCCACCATACAATGTCTCAATTAAATATAAGACATAGAATTATTGTCAAGTCTTATTTTATTTAATTATATGTATTTCGATTCCTAAATGTACAACTCCTAATGAATGCAAATTAGAAGCTACTTTCTAATTTCATTCCACCTTGGCCAAGGATTCCTGGGTTGTTATTTATCGAATCACATAGGACATTTCTCTTCTTTTACTAGAAGTGGTAGATTCTTTATTGATCATTCATTATCTTCATATATAACTTATTACACCCAAGCATACCCTTTGATATACTCTAAGAGTCTTAAAGAATAAGTCAAAGTGTAATTCATTATATATAAGATACTATGATGATCTCAAGTCTAAGGATCATTTGTACTACTATCACTAAAGGAATTCCTATTGACAGGCAAGTAAAACTCCATTAGGTATTCCTTAGCGAGTCACGTTCAGTGAACTTATTCTCTAATAAGCACCTACATACTTGCTTTAGTATCTCCACACAAATGATCATGAGATCAATCATCCTCATCCAATGAGCAAGCAACGTACGTACCAATCTATCCGGATTTGCTAATCCCCTTTTTAGTAATCCATTGATTGGGAATATTTTAGTTTTAAGCTATCTAAGAATTTAGATCTCATTAGCATGATCTCATCATGATTCTAAAAGCATTGCTTAAAACTATGGGTTTATCACATATTATTAAAACAACACCATGTAGATAATAAATGCCTTTAATAAATAATTCTTTTATTAATAAACAAATAAGATTGATTACAAAGTATATGCTTTATCATCATACATGATTGGCTTGTATGCATGCTACTTTCAACATCATGAGTCCGTACCATAACAATTTTGGATTGCTTTCAAAGAAATACTATGATTTCAACATATAATATTAATATTGTTCTAGCCGAAATAACTGGCATAGATCTTCCAACAATAAATCAGTTCATAATAAATATAACGTTTCATGCTTTAACAAATATTAGTCTAGCCAAAACAAATAGTTGAGACATGACTCGTAAATAGTTCCAATAATAGAACAAGAATCAATTGCACTATGTGCGAATAACAATAATCATTATAGATGCGAATAACTATCAATAGTTATTTACTAATCATGCTTGGAAATTAATAACTCAAGTTGAGTTAGTAAACATGCAATAAATGTGAATATTCAATAACAATCTTAGATGTGGAATAATCAACAATAATTATCCACCACTATGCTTGAAAAATAATAACTCGAGTTTGAGTTAAGGAATTTGCATATTAATAACAACTTGCATAATATGCGAATATCAATAAATATCATAGATGTAGAATAATCAACAATAATTATCCACTAACATGCTTAAATAATAACTCGAGTTTGAGTTAGGAAACTTGTCTGTTTGACGAGTTACGGCTAACTAGCTTTAATTAAAACTCTTTGAATGACCTAGCATTGACAATGTTGGTCTACCAGTTAGTACTGCGTATAATCGTATGTCTATGCGCTTACTTATGCTATTATCTAGCAAATAATTCAATCACAATGTTCACATAGTATAAAGTACCATCATTAATCCATAAGATATTTAATAAATCTTAGGTTAATGATTTAATACATTGATAAGGTCTTTCTTAAGTAATAAACACTTATTAGATCCTTAAACAATTTATTATAATTATTTAATTAATGAGTCATTTAAATTATCTTCATTTATTAACTCTATCTTCATTTAATTACCAATTAATATTAGTTAAATAATAATTAATTAATTACCTTTAGTTATTATTATTTAATAAATAATAGCTATTTACATCTACTTATTATTTAATGTTAATTAAATAATGAATAATTACATTATTTGTCTTTAATTATTATTTACTATTAAATAAGTAATAATTAATTAGTCATTTATCCTTGAATAATAAATAATTAATTTATTAGTCTTTAATTATTCATTACTATTAATAAATGAACAATTAATTAACTTAATTAATTATTTATTTATCCTTAAATAATAAATAATTGATTTACTTCATAAATCTTTAATTATTCTTTCTTATTAACTTAAGAATAATTAATTATCATTTGCTCTTATTTATTATTTATTTAATTAATTATTTATCTTTGAATAATAAATAATTAATTTACTTCATAAGTCTTTAATTATTCTTTCTTATTAACTTAAGAATAATTAACTATCATTTATTCTTATTAATTAATTAATTATTTATTTATCCTTGAATAATAAATAATTAATTTACTTCATAAGTCTTTAATTATTCTTTTTTTATTAACTTAAGAATAATTAATTATCATTTATTCTTATTTATTATTTAATATTAACTAAGTAATAAATAATTACTTTATAAATTTTATGTTAATGTTAGTAAGTAATTACATTATTACATGATCTTACTTAAGCATTCTTTAATCATTATTTAATATTAATCAATTTAACCCTATTTATTATTTAATTTTAATTAAATAAGCAATAGTTACTTTATTATTACTAACTGTACTTAATTATCACCCAATACCACTTAGATAATAATTAAATAGTTAATTACATTCAAATTTCATGTAATTAGTTTAATAATATATTAATTGCATTAAAAATTATAAATTAGTAAGTTTTAAAGTGATTTAAATAGGTATAAATCACTAATTACTTAATAATTAGCTAACTGCTCAGAAAAATGTTGGATTAAATATCTTAATATTCTTCAGAATTTAAATAATTTTGGGTCCAAGAACCACCACCGGAACTGGTCGGAAAGTGGCCGAACCGGTCGCCAGAAAGTTCCGGCCGGTTCGGTTCCCGCTGAACCGGCAGTAGCTTTTTAGGTTTTTTGATTTTTTTCTTCAGATTTTGGGTCTTTCACTAAAACTTGAATAAAATGAAATCTACAACTCTGATTTGGGTCCAATTGGACTCGTTGGATTCGTATCTTCCCGAACTACAGTTTTCATTCATCAAACATCAAATTTGGATCTGGTTTAGTCCTGAAAATTGGTTCAAAAGTGACTGCTCTTGCACATGAATTCTTTAATTGAGGTGTTTTAGTAATAAATCCACATCTCACTCATTTTTTAACATTTTTACATGCTTCCAAAGGGGTTTTGCTCTCCACTCATAGTTCTAGCATACCAAGAAATTGAATCACAAAAACCATTTGTAGATTTCAAAATAAAAAGCATTGATCACCCCTTTAAATTAAGGTTTTTCCCAAAACTACCTTAGCTTCCTTTTTTCCAAAATTTTCCAACATAAACTATATAGATGGACATGTTAAACATATTATACTCAAGACATATCATTCATATAAGACTTTAACCTATTAGAACTTGTACTTCCATGAATCTTTTACAAGATCACATAAAACATACACAACATAAAAACTAGTGTTTGATTTCCTTACCTTGTCTTGTGGGATGCTCTTCTTTTCTTTCCAAAGTAGACTAAGAGCTTGGGATGCATGAACAATATGCTCCTCCTTCTTACTTAGAATTCGAACCTCTCCTCTCTCTCTTGCTCTCTTTGTGTTCTTACTAGTTAAGAGACAAATAGAAGAATGGTGGATGAGAAAAATGAAATGAAGATAGATATAATGTTGGTGAATTGGAGTGGAATGCTAATATCCCCCATGTTTCTTTTACCCATTGGACAAAAGGGTTAGCCTTATCCCTTCCTAATCATGCCTAATCATGCCATTAAGGTTGCTAATTTGGCTTTCCACTAATGGGAGCATGACACATTTGTCCTTCTGTGTAAAAGTTTTCACTTATGGAACTTGATTAGCTTAATTTCTTTGCCTTAAAAGTCCTAATATGGTTGGTCCTATATGCCCAATAACCCATCCATTTTGCCTTTATTTTAATGCACAAATTAGATTAATCAAATGTCTAAAATATCCTTAATCAAGTGGGCTAAGTGTGAGCTTGTATTTTATTTCTTTTGGGCTTTCTTTTAATTGTTTTGGGCTATATAATAAACATAGTTTAACAATTTTAATATATATTACCCTAATTATTTATTTAGGGCTTCTATTCCCAATCTTATGGTATTTAATTAATGTACATGTAACTTTAACTCATAATCTAATTAGGTTTGCTTTAATTAGGTTTAAAATAATTATTCAATTGGAGATAATAAAATTAATCTCTTAAGTTAGTATAATTATTAAATACTAACAATTCTTCAATACCATAACCGTTAGGTTATTTAATTATCTCACCTAATGTATAATTAGGTTATGAAACTTTCATTTTTAATGAAATCTATAAATCTATAAATATATATATTTATTTAGCCATACACATTTCCACACAGTTCTCACATATTTATTCACTATATAATAGTCATACTAATTAATCATTTAAAGATTATAAATATTTCTATTTAACATTCAAGGCTAACACTCAAGCTATGTTAATGTTTCAACATATATAACTTATCTTACTCTTCCTTAATCAACTTGATTAAGTATTGATCTTAGGTAATTTGAAATAACTAAATTAATTGTCTTGTTTAATTTATATCTCATAACACATATTCACTTATAAACTAAAAAAAAATTTATTCATAAAAAAAATGTAAATATATAATCATATAAAGTTCTCGATCCTTACAGCGGTGCCCCATTTAAAACCTTGGGCGGCGCTGCGGCCGCCAGTTTGTTTGAAAAATTTTCCAAGTGTAAAATCTTTTCAACACGTTCCCTTCCCGAACTCGTA
The DNA here is from genome assembly GCA_016801055.1 of Panax notoginseng. Taxonomy (NCBI): domain Eukaryota; kingdom Viridiplantae; phylum Streptophyta; class Magnoliopsida; order Apiales; family Araliaceae; genus Panax; species Panax notoginseng. Next base: position 181,364,042 of record CM029017.1, read on the forward strand.
TCTTGTTCGTTATAACTCAGAATTGGTTCGCTCAAAAGCTAATTCATTCATTCTTCGTTCAAGAGCGTTCTTCATTCATTCGTCTGTAATTCGTTCATTCGATGTCCTAATTCGTCCATTCTTAAGTCTATGACTCATACACTTCGTGTTCTTTAACATACTAACGAAACCTAAGTTTTTCAGGTTCATTATTAACATTCCATTTTTGTCTGAAAATCATAGTTAACTACAATTCTTACGTTTAACGTCTTTTACTGCAAATTTTGACATAACTTCGTTATTACGAATTTTAACTCCGTTCTAAATGGAATAAATCCACCATTTAATTATCTATCATCCTAACCAAGCAATAAGCATCTAACTTATACGCGATGGTTTTAAACTTGTTCATAAAAAACAAGCTCTAAATTTTCATGCTTTTCTTCATTAAGTTCTTAATCATTCATTATGATTTCACTTATTAGGTATTCGTTAGTGTTTTCAGTCCACTAAAATCCATCCTTATGTCATCGGATGATACATACACCACCAATAATCACTTCTCTATTAAATCAAAATTGGAAAGAGATGAAGATTAAGGTTTAAAGCTTTTACCTCTTGATGTTCTTGCTTTGTTCTTGATTACTTGAATGATTTAGTTTCTTATTCTCCTTGATTACTTGGAAATGCTCTATTTTCTCTCTCAATATAATGCTCAAGTGTTGGTTGAAATTTTGTAAACAACAAATGAAGCAAATGGCTTATTTTTATAGAAATTGCAAAGTGAGGGCAAAATGGGCATTTGGGCACCTCCTTAATATTCACATCTTCTTAAACAAGCTTCCTCAAAAGCTTGGCCACCTCATGGTCGGCTACTTCACCCCATGAGGGGCCCACATGGGTTGCTCTATGGGTTTTACCCACCCACTTGATCAATTGTTCGACCCATGGGTTCGGTTCTTGGTTCGGGCTTAAAATTAATTCAATTTGGGCCTATCTTTGGGCATGAACTAAATTATCTTCGGGTCTTGATTTAATTTATCATTGGCCCTTCCTCTTAATTCATTTGGGCTTGGAAAAGTCCAAGTCCATTAATCAAATAGTCAATCTTGACTTTGTTTGACCAAGACTTTGACTTTACATATTTTTACCGTATAATTCTCGTATTCTTCTCTTATTGACTTCATATAATATTTATATTATACATCATACTATTCTTCGTATTATACTTGTACAATACATTATATTATACTTGTATAATACGTTGTATTATACTCGTATTCTTCTCGTATAATAACTATCTTATTATACTTAATCATTCATTTTCTTAGAAATTCACTTTCCCTAACATTCTAGATTTTGAGTACGCATGCGAAAAACTGCGTTTGCCATAACTGAATTATTATTGGATAATTCATCTTTACTCAGAATTCTATAATTATATATTTCCCGAAAATTCAAAAATAATTCCTGAGCAGAAATGGATGAATAGTGATTTTACGAAAATTTATCGAATTTTTTTTACTTTTGTCTTGGAAATTCATACTATTTAATCCTAGCACACAACCAGAACACTAACCACATTCATTCATTCATTCTAGGTCATAGAATGACCTTTAACTTCTTTACTCAGAAATAATAAACATATTTCTTATTTTATTCAATATAATCAAATAAAATTAATTTACATTAAACTTCGAATCTCTCGGTCATTACATTATTCCCCCTTATAAGGATTCTGTTCCAAGAATCTCGATACAAGTTAAGCAAATAAATGAGGGTAATTCTTCTTTATTTTCTCTTCGAGTTCCCACGTTGCTTCTTCGGCATTGTGGTTCCTCTATATTACCTTCACCAAAGGTATTACTTTACTTCTTAAAACTTGCTCTTTCCTATCAATAATTTGAATCGAAATTTCTTCATACGTCAAGTGTTTCTCAACTTAAATAGGTTCGTACTCTATTACGTGCTTATAATATGATTTATAAGGGCGTAATACTTAAACATGAAACACATTGTGTATATGCTCCAACTCCGGAGGTAAAGCTATAACATAACTTTCCCTTCTTCCCAAAGCGTATCTTTCCTACTATATTCAATATCTCAAAAAGTCCTCTAAACTTCGAACTTAACTTTCCCTTCTTCCTAAAGCATATTTTTCCTTTCTAAGGAGATACCTTCAGAAATGCATACGAACCGACTTCAAACTCTCTCTTCTTTCGATGCGGATCTGCATACTTTTTTTTGTCTATCTTGAGCTGTTACTATTTGGGTATGTAGTAACTTAACCACATTTGTCGTTTGCTGCACCATTTTAGGTCCTAGCATTCGACGTTCACCTACCTCATCCCAACACAGTGGAGTTATGCACTTTCTTCCGTATAGCGCTTCGTAAGGCGGCATGCCTATACTTGCGTGATTACTGTTGTTATAAGAAAATTCTACTAACGGTAGATGATCATGTTAGCTCTCTTTGAAATCCATGACGCAAGATTTTAACATATCTTCAAGCGTCTGAATTGTTCTTTCATTTTGTCCATCTGTCTGTGGATGATACGTTGTACTCAACCTTAGTTGCGTTCCAATCTGTTCTTGCAAACTTCTCCAGAAATTCGATGTTAATCGTAGATCACGATTGAACACAATCAAAACTGGTACTCCATGTCTTGAAACAATCTCTTTAACATAAAGTTTAGCTAACTGTTCCAGGTTAAACCTAACTCTTATCGACAAAAAATGAGCCGACTTCGTCAAACAATCCACTATTACCCAAATAGCGTCGTATCCTTTCTGCGTCGTTGGAAATTCTACCACAAAGTCTATCGTGATATACTCCTATTTCCATTACAGAATCTCCAGTGATTGTAACAATCCACTTGGTCGTTGGTGTTCGGCCTTAACCTTTTGACAAGTTAAGCACCTACTAACATACTCTGCTATTTCCCTCTTCATGTTCGCCACTAAAAGTTCTATCGAAGGTCTTGATACATCTAAGTACTACCAAGATGAATCGAGTACCTCAAACTATGAGCCTCTTGTAATATCTCTTCTTTCAATTCTGTTTCACATGGAACCCAAATTCTTCCTTCAAATCTTAATAACCCCTCGTTATCAAGACTGTACTTTGTCCCTTCTCCGTCTGCTATTCTTTTCTTCATTTGTTCACACTCATCATCCTTGAGTTGTACTTCTTTTACTCTCTCCACAATTGTAGGTCGAGTCTCTATTGTAAACAATTTCTTCCCCGATTCACTCGGTAATTTTACTTCTAACTCCATTCTTTCCATATCTGTTATTAACTCATTTTGAGTCGTTAACATTAACAGCTTTTTCTGACCCTTTCTACTTAAAGTGTCAGGCACTACATTCGCCTTCCCTGGATGATACAAGATATCACAATCGTAATCTTTTATCAACTCCAGCCATCTTCTCTGTCTCATATTTAAATCCTTCTGTGTGAAGATATATTTTAGACTTTTGTGGTCTGTGTATATCTCACATTTCTCTCCGTACAGGTAATGCCTCCAAATCTTCAAGGTAAAAACCACTATTGCCAATTCTAGGTTGTGACGCCCCCAAAATTAGGTATACATCACCCATCTTGGGTCGTCAGATACAAAGTACAGAATACGAATACAACTTACTAATACAACTGTCGTGTATAATACGACAAAACATAAACTGTGAGTTTGAATACAAATATTATCTTCTAGAGAGTATTCATACTCAAAAGGAGTCCTCATTACATTTATTAACACACCATTACATAGAATAGTGAGGACTACTAACTAATACTATCATTCGGACCATCACTCCATTCCCCGACTTGCCCCAGCTACGTTCTCATTTCCTGAAGAGAACAGTGAAAGAAAGGGTGAGCTCAACTAGCCCAGTAAGAAATATTATGACTAAGATAATGCAGAATAAATTATCGTTAGCCTTCAACAATGTTAAACTGATAAAATATAATAGACATCAAGTTTAACTGTAGCGGAACAAGCAATCCATTAAAAGAGTCAAGTAGAAAATAAACTCTACTATCTTTTATGATTTAAAAGATTTTCCAACACTGTGATCGCTGAGACTCAGCTTAATAAAATAATCCACATCATCGAATCACCCCTGCACTACGGCCAAGGATATTCGTATATTCATTAATGGTCATGATCATGCCAACAACTGTCCATCAATGCACTACGGGCCAATGAGGACTTTTACCACATCATTTGTAACATTACGGTCATGATTATACCGAATAATCCCTGGTCATAATCATACCAAGTCCATCTATGCACTACAGGCCACAGATGACTTTCAACATTTTATAAACATGAGGATGATGACAATGATATAAGAATTCAATAAAACAAGTTCAAGAATTAATTTATCCAAGAATTAACAACGTCCAAATTGTCAACATGATACTGCTTTGTGGAGTAAAATTCAAGAATGATCAGGAGAATATTTTCTTGAAAAGATACTGGATGAAACGCAACTATCAAGGATATTCCACAAATTTTATGGAGTATAGAAGTCAAAACTTAACCAACTGAGTACAATAAAGAATGGAATAACAAAAGAAATCACCATGCATGCGATAGACCGCACAAACAGGTTATTCCAACAGAATAATAAATAATGGAACCAGGTCCGGCGTAAACGCACAGACAGGATATTCCGACAGAATAATAAATAATGGAACCAGGTCCGGTGTAAAACACACAGACAGGATGTTCCAACAGAATAATAACAAGACGGAACCAGGTCCGGTGTAAAACACACAGACAGGATGTTCCAACAGAATAATAATAAAAACGGAACCAGGTCCGGTGTAAAACACACAGACAGGATGTTCCAACAGAATAATAAACGGAACCAGGTCCGGTGTAAAACACACAGACAGGATGTTCCAACAGAATAATAGAAGAATGTCACCAAGTATAGGGTAGACCGCGTATACTGGTTATTCCAACAGAATAATAACAAATGGAATAACAGAAGTTCTCTTCATGAATATAAAAGAAATAATATTCCCTACCTTAAAAGAACTGGATATTGGAAAAGTGATGTAGCAGAATACTTTTATTCTCTCTCTCTTATTCTCTCTATACTTTCTCTCTCTATAACTTGAATGAATTCGTGAAAAATAATGAAGCCCTAGGCCTCTATTTATAGAAAAACTGAGGGTGGCACTTGGTCTTAACGAAGGGTCAAATGACTCTTGGTCTTAACGAAGGGTCAAATGACTCTTGGTAATATTGAAGGGACAACTACTATTGACGAAAGTAATTACTATTGACCAAGGTAAATACTATTGACGAAGGTAATTACTATTGACCAAGGTAAATACTATTGACCAAGGTAAATACTATTGACGAAGGTAAGTACTATTGACCAAGGTAAATACTATTGACGACGGTAATTACTATTGACGACGGTAATTACTATTGACGACGGTAATTACTATTGACGACGGTAATTACTATTGACGACGGTAATTACTATTGACGACGGTAATTACTATTGACGACGGTAATTACTATTGACGAAGAGACTCTTAGATGATGACATATGGCCCCCCATAAAATAACCAAACTTACCACAACGTCTCAATAATATAACATATTATACAGATGATACTATGACAATAATTTAAGAGATATGATGCAGCAATTACTGTAGCAATAATTGAGTATAGCTGAGTGACTTCTCACGTAAGCATCAATAATCAATACCGTGTGCTACTATGCAACCACGCGTATTACTGTACTTTTACTACCGAGTAGTTCAACAGTTTTAACGGTTTTAACGGTAACACCTCAGCCGTTATTTTTATAGAAAGATAATTTTGTCGTTTTCTCAATCCGACAATAATTCCGTTGTGGGGTCCACCAATGATTGTGCCGTCGTACGAATATTCCCCGACAAAAAGAATATTCCCCGACCAAACGAATATTTTATAACAACTTGCTTACTTTGAAAAATTTATATAACTATTATATCAAATCCACACCATAATATAAAAAAATTATTTCAAGAAAAATTAAATATTTATTCATAAAATCTGGGGTCTCACAATCTCCCCTCCTTATGGAATTTCGCCCTCGAAATTTACGTACGTACTTGGTATGCCGAACATGTGAGGATACCTTGACTTCACTTCAAATTCTAACTCTTGAGGTATAACCTTTAAGCATCGAATATGATCCTTCTTATCCAAGATGTTAACACGTATCTCCTCATATGTTAAATCTTTCGCTATCTCGTCCGGTTCTAAATTAATAATGTGGTTCGGGTCGTCCACATATTTACGTAACATCGATACGTAAAAAAAATATTTTGAACACGCAACATACTTGGCGGTAAAATGAGTCTATAGGCCACAGTTCCTACTTCATCGAGGATTTCAAATGGGCCAATTAAATCGAGAGTTGAGATTTCCTCTCTTCGTCGATTCTTGCTTCTAGAATAACGCCCTCTTGAACCTTCTTTTTCATATTTATCAGCTCTGAGTATGTAGCTTGAGCGGCTTTAACTTTATCGATTAAAGTCGATTTTAATCGTATATTTGTTATCTTCACGTGGGTTCGTATATTCGCACTTATAACCGTATACGATCTTCTACACAACGCGTCAGCTACCACGTTCGCTTTTCCACGATGTTATTGAATGGTATGATCGTAATCTTCAACAGCTCGAGCCAACGTCTTTGGCGCATAATACGTTCGTTTTAGTTGAAGAAATATTTGAGGGTTTAAGAAATGAGTTTTGTGCTGGGGTCAATATAAAATTCAATTTTACGCTCTGGGGTAGGCTAAGAAGTCTTCAAGAATACGTCAAGAAATTTATTAACAATAGAAATATCGTTCAAAACTGTGACCCTTATCCAAGACTTGGATAACACGTCACATTGATACCTATCAACTTGCCATCGTCATTTACAACGTCTCCTACGGAAAGTCTAGCTTCGGTGCATTCCACACCAGGAAGTCAACAACGAAAGGAACGGAGATTTTTACTTATGGCTTGATATGACAGTGATTGACTTTAGTGATTTGGTTACTTGAATTCGCATAATAGGTTGGTTAGGAATATGAAAGCTAACAACCTTACGAAAAGCATGATGAGCAGTTAACCAATCGTTTCCAAAAATTACATCAATGCAAGTATTTTCAAAGAGATAAGATCAATAGGTAACGTGAAAGTGTTGATTTGAACAAGATTTATAAATAGTGGAGGTAACAAAGGTTTCTCCCAACGAAATTTCAACAGAGAAATCAAAGTCTAATTTCTCCGGAGTTAAGTTCAAATATTGAACACAACTAGGTGAAATAAAAGAGTGAGTAGAACCGGTATCTAACACGGTATAGACTTCGCAAGAGTTTATGACTAACATACCCGTGATAATTTTATTCAGGTTCCTCGTCACGAAAAAAACGCTCTCTCTTAAACTACTGGCTTTGGCTTCTCTGGGACGATCTTTGGTGCCTCCATCCTATCTGAACTTGTCTTCTGTGAACGACAAAATCGGGCTAAGTGACCTTCTCTTCCACAATTATAGCATGCTTTGGATGACATCGCGCAGTTTGGACTGATGTGTCCCTCCCCTCCGCATTTGAAGCATATGATAGGTGGTCGTTCTCCTTCCTTAACGACAGGTGCTGGTGCTGACGTCTTTCCATCATTGTTGAATCTCCTCTTCTTGAAATGCCCATTCTTATTATTTTGGCCCTGATTACCACCGAAGTGGTTACCATTTCTGGCCTGTTGATTCCCTCCACGCTTGTTGTCACCGCTTCGATGACTGCTTTCACTAGTATTATCATTTTTCCTACTGCTCTCTTTTGGTTGCGTTGACTCGTTATCGCGCTCCACTAACTGAGCCCTATTCACAACATCTGAATATAAACACAGTTTATGAGAAATAAGATATTGACGTATCTCCGGTTTCAAACCTCTTAAAAACATCCGCGTCATTCTTTCTTCATTATCCACCAAGTGGGACGCAAACCGGGACAATTCGGCAAACTTGGCTTCGTACTGCGACACGGTCATGTTGTTTTGCTCCAACTTGATAAATTCCACCTCCTTCATGTGACGAATACTTTCGGGAAAGTACTTGTCATTGAACAGTTCTTGGAACTTCTCCCAAGACATCTTGAGTGCGTCAGGCTGGGTACGTTTTACAGATTCCCACCAGTAATCTGCCTCTTCACGCAACATAAAGGTGGCAAAGGGAACCTTTTGCTCCTCGGAGCATCCCAAGACATCAAATATCTTGGTGATCTGCTTTAACCACGTCTCCGCCTTAAGTGGTTCTGGCTTTCCCAAAAACTCCGGTGGTCCTAGCTCCTTGAATTGCTTAGCGGTGACCAACCGTGAGTTGTCTTGTTGTTGCATGAATTGCATAAAGTCTCTGACCATCCCATCATTCACCATTTCATCGGTGTTATTATTTTTATGAGGATTATTGTCCTCTGGTTGCACATTACCCTGAGCATTGATCATTGGTGATTCAATAGTCTCATGTGCTTCATTGTTTATCACAACATTTTCGGATGCCATTTGTAAATACTGCAACAAAACAAGGGTTAATTAACATATAACATATTATCCATATACTTTGACCGACCAATTAAATACCAAATAAACTTAGGTAGGTCATACTAGCGAAGGAATTCCCCGTCTCTCCCCTCCTAGTTCTATTCTCACATCCTAGCCAGGGAACATATCCCTAAGCTCTGATACCAACTGTGACGCCCCCAAAATTAGGTATACATCACCCATCTTGGGTCGTCAGATACAAAGTACAGAATACGAATACAACTTACTAATACAACTGTCGTGTATAATACGACAAAACATAAACTGTGAGTTTGAATACAAATATTATCTTCTAGAGAGTATTCATACTCAAAAGGAGTCCTCATTACATTTATTAACACACCATTACATAGAATAGTGAGGACTACTAACTAATACTATCATTCGGACCATCACTCCATTCCCCGACTTGCCCCAGCTACGTTCTCATTTCCTGAAGAGAACAGTGAAAGAAAGGGTGAGCTCAACTAGCCCAGTAAGAAATATTATGACTAAGATAATGCAGAATAAATTATCGTTAGCCTTCAACAATGTTAAACTGATAAAATATAATAGACATCAAGTTTAACTGTAGCGGAACAAGCAATCCATTAAAAGAGTCAAGTAGAAAATAAACTCTACTATCTTTTATGATTTAAAAGATTTTCCAACACTGTGATCGCTGAGACTCAGCTTAATAAAATAATCCACATCATCGAATCACCCCTGCACTACGGCCAAGGATATTCGTATATTCATTAATGGTCATGATCATGCCAACAACTGTCCATCAATGCACTACGGGCCAATGAGGACTTTTACCACATCATTTGTAACATTACGGTCATGATTATACCGAATAATCCCTGGTCATAATCATACCAAGTCCATCTATGCACTACAGGCCACAGATGACTTTCAACATTTTATAAACATGAGGATGATGACAATGATATAAGAATTCAATAAAACAAGTTCAAGAATTAATTTATCCAAGAATTAACAACGTCCAAATTGTCAACATGATACTGCTTTGTGGAGTAAAATTCAAGAATGATCAGGAGAATATTTTCTTGAAAAGATACTGGATGAAACGCAACTATCAAGGATATTCCACAAATTTTATGGAGTATAGAAGTCAAAACTTAACCAACTGAGTACAATAAAGAATGGAATAACAAAAGAAATCACCATGCATGCGATAGACCGCACAAACAGGTTATTCCAACAGAATAATAAATAATGGAACCAGGTCCGGCGTAAACGCACAGACAGGATATTCCGACAGAATAATAAATAATGGAACCAGGTCCGGTGTAAAACACACAGACAGGATGTTCCAACAGAATAATAACAAGACGGAACCAGGTCCGGTGTAAAACACACAGACAGGATGTTCCAACAGAATAATAATAAAAACGGAACCAGGTCCGGTGTAAAACACACAGACAGGATGTTCCAACAGAATAATAAACGGAACCAGGTCCGGTGTAAAACACACAGACAGGATGTTCCAACAGAATAATAGAAGAATGTCACCAAGTATAGGGTAGACCGCGTATACTGGTTATTCCAACAGAATAATAACAAATGGAATAACAGAAGTTCTCTTCATGAATATAAAAGAAATAATATTCCCTACCTTAAAAGAACTGGATATTGGAAAAGTGATGTAGCAGAATACTTTTATTCTCTCTCTCTTATTCTCTCTATACTTTCTCTCTCTATAACTTGAATGAATTCGTGAAAAATAATGAAGCCCTAGGCCTCTATTTATAGAAAAACTGAGGGTGGCACTTGGTCTTAACGAAGGGTCAAATGACTCTTGGTCTTAACGAAGGGTCAAATGACTCTTGGTAATATTGAAGGGACAACTACTATTGACGAAAGTAATTACTATTGACCAAGGTAAATACTATTGACGAAGGTAATTACTATTGACCAAGGTAAATACTATTGACCAAGGTAAATACTATTGACGAAGGTAAGTACTATTGACCAAGGTAAATACTATTGACGACGGTAATTACTATTGACGACGGTAATTACTATTGACGACGGTAATTACTATTGACGACGGTAATTACTATTGACGACGGTAATTACTATTGACGACGGTAATTACTATTGACGAAGAGACTCTTAGATGATGACATATGGCCCCCCATAAAATAACCAAACTTACCACAACGTCTCAATAATATAACATATTATACAGATGATACTATGACAATAATTTAAGAGATATGATGCAGCAATTACTGTAGCAATAATTGAGTATAGCTGAGTGACTTCTCACGTAAGCATCAATAATCAATACCGTGTGCTACTATGCAACCACGCGTATTACTGTACTTTTACTACCGAGTAGTTCAACAGTTTTAACGGTTTTAACGGTAACACCTCAGCCGTTATTTTTATAGAAAGATAATTTTGTCGTTTTCTCAATCCGACAATAATTCCGTTGTGGGGTCCACCAATGATTGTGCCGTCGTACGAATATTCCCCGACAAAAAGAATATTCCCCGACCAAACGAATATTTTATAACAACTTGCTTACTTTGAAAAATTTATATAACTATTATATCAAATCCACACCATAATATAAAAAAATTATTTCAAGAAAAATTAAATATTTATTCATAAAATCTGGGGTCTCACATAGGTCATGAGTAGGATAACCTTTCTCATAATCCTTTAACTGCCGTGATGTATACGCAATGACCTTGCCATGCTTCATGAGCATGCAGCCCAGTCCATTATGCGAAGTATCGCTATATACTACAAAATTCCCCGCATCATCTGGTAAAGATAATACATTTGCTTCACTTAATTTCTTCTTCAGTTGTTGAAAACTGTCTTCACACTTCTTTGTCCATACATACTTCACTGTCTTCCTTGTCGACAGAGTAGCTATCTTAGAAAAATCTTGGATGAATCTTTGATAGTATCCTGTTAATCCTAGAAAACTCCTCACCTCCGTCGGTGTATTCGGTTGTTCCCAATTAATTACTACTTCCACCTTCGCTGGATGCTGAAATCTCGTCTTTGTCAATAATTTGCCCCAAAAACTGCACTCTTTCAAACCAAAATTTACACTTAGTAAATTTCGCATACAACTTCTCCTTCCTTAGTGTCTCCAACACTAATCTTAAATATTCAACGTGATCTTTTGGCATCTTAGAATAGACTAGAATATCATCGATAAACACTACGACGAACTTTTCCAAGTATTGTTTGAACATTCTGTTCATCATATCGATGAATTCGGCTGGCGCATTCGTCAACCCAAATGACATCACCAGGAACTCATAATGACCATAACAAGTCATGAACGTTGTCTTAGGTACATCCCCATTCCTTACTTTCAAATGATGATATCCCGTTCGCAAATTTATTTTAGAAAAATAATTCTTTTCTTTTAACTAAAAAATTAGATCATCGATCCTGGGCAATGGCTATTTATTCTTTATCGTTAGCTTGTTCAACTCTCGATAGTCGATACAAAGTCTAAGCGATCCGTCCTTCCTCTTTACAAACAATATCAGTGCTCCCCACAACGAGACACTAGGTTAATTGAATGTACTTCTTATCCAACAGTTCTTGTAACTGAATCATTAACTCCTTCATTTTCACTGGCACCATACGATACGGTACCCTAGACACTGGTGTCGTTCCTGGCATAATGTCTATAAAAATTCGATCTCCCTATCCAGTGGAAGACCTGACAATTCGTCCGAAAATACATTCGCGAATTCTTTTATTATAGGTATCTATTCCAATGTTTCTCCCACTTGTTGGGTATCAACAACATGACACAAATAACCTACACATCATTTCCTTAATAATTTTCTAGCTTGTGTCATAGTAAGACAATAAGAACGTCCCGAATTTACTACCGTAAAATACTACCTTGGGCTGCTTCAAAGTCTGAAGGTTTACTCTCTTCTTTTGGTAATCAATAATTAACTCATGGCAAAACAACCAATCTATCTCGAGAATTACATTGAATTCTCCCAATTTTATCGGAATTAAATTTACCTTTTATTTCTACACAACAGCTCTTATGAATATGTTTAACACGAATTGTCTTTTCGTTTGCTACCTTAATGTTCAAAGGTATTGGCAATCTTTCAGGGAGTAATCCTAAACATCTAGCAAATTCACATTCTATAAAAGAACAAGTAGCACCCGAATCAAACAATACATAAGCATTAATATCGTTGATTGGGATAATACATGCAACTACATTTCCTAATGCGACTGCATCATGGACCATTATATTAAAAGTACGGGTCGTTGGTCTACTCGGTGGTACATAACCATTAATAGTTAAGTTACCACTACTAACTCCTTTATTACTATCTGACCCCTTCTTCGGACAGTTCTTTACCATGTGGTCAATTAACCCACATACAAAACATTCCTTGTTCATCTTTGAACTCGAACAGTTAGGCGAGATGTGCTCTTCCTGCCCACAATTATAACAAACTGCCTTACCCTTGAGACAGACTCCTAAATGAGCCTTCCCACAATTCTTGCATGCCTCTATCCTCCTCTTAGGATCTCCTTGCTTTACTCCGGTATTCCTAGAGTAAAATCCCTTCCTCTTCGGTGCACTGTCGCTTCTGCTGGCTCCCTCTGATTTGACTCCTCTGCCACCTTTATTCTTATTCTTTTTCTCTCAGTGGTATTAGCTTAAAGCCTCACTCCTACCCTCTGCTAAAATAGCCTTCTCCAGAATGGTCTCAAAGGAATTACTTTAGAACACCGATATCCGACTATAGGGCCAGGGTTTCAAGCCCTGCTCAAATCTCCATGCCTTCCTCGCCTTAGTATCCACTTGGTATGGAGCGAATCTCTCCAGTTCATTGAACTTGGTAGTATATTGGGGAACAGTTATATCCCCTGTTTCAATTCAAGAAACTTCACCAACATCCTACTCTACATGCTCGTGGAAAAGTAATTCTCGAAGAAAAGTAATTCTCGAAGAAATCTCCTTGAACCATTCCCACATAATAACTCCCACTCCAGCTCTTCCCTGGTTTGCCTCCCACCAGAAGTTGGCTTCTCCCTTCATCATATAGGTAGCAAAAGGGGTCTTTTGCTTCTCTTCGACGTTTACAATTACAAACACATTCTCAATTTCCTTCACCCATGTCTGGGCTTCTATTGGGCCCGTAGTTCCTTTGAACTAAGGCGGACCTACACTTTTAAATTCCTTAAAAGTAATAGCACGTACTACCGCAGGATTAACCGACACATTAGCCTCAGTTCTATTGAATGCTGTTGTTAATAAATTAACAAACTCTTGCATTGGGTTCTTCTGATCCCCTTGCTCTTTCTCGTTGCGAGACTCTTCTTCTTGGTTTCTTTGTCATCTTTTTAGCGGCATTTTCTGTTTAAATAAATAAAGTTTCATTATTATTTATTTCTTTCAGTTGGTTATTATTCAACAATTAATAATAACTCAACTCATTGCATAACATTTTTAATAAACTTTGTTATATTCATATGCTTCTTTCTTATAGTATAATACTACAAACCTTCGTCATTACAAAGCTTCAACTATTTACATTACTTTCTCGCAATTGATTTTCCAAAAGTTGGGAATTACAAAAGACTACCATTTGATTATACAAAATAGGGTTTACGTCATTACATAGATTCACACATATTTACATATCTATACTTCATCTAGTTCTTATACTAGACCTGCCTAATGGCATTAACATACTTCTCCTCCGTAAAACTAGCCACAATATCTCTACTGATAGTGTGCCTAGTCTGCCCTACCTCCAATGGATACCGAGCAATTTGTCGCTGGTAGTCCTTATGAGTACTCCTATAGATATAGGACATCCTCGTGATCTTCTGCTTCTTGGTCGTAAGCTCCTCCCTAAGCTCTTGGACCTCGTGCTTCAGCTCCCAGACCTTGTTCTTGGCTAACACCTTCTCGTCGTGCTCCATCCCAGAAAGTGTCCATATCCTCCTTAGCTTCCTGGATGTCATTGACTTCCTCCCTCAGCTCACGCATTTCTTTGCTTAACTGGACATTCCTATCTAACATCGACATAAATAATGCCTTCATTGACTTTGCAGGTGTCAGCTCCTCAGTAGGTACCACCGTGTTAAACGATGCCACCTCCACTTCCTCCTCAAAAACTCCATCAAACATGGATGTAAATCCAAGGTTCTGATAATCCTCTTTAGAAGGATCTTCTTCCTCTGGTTCAGTCTCCTCCATATTCACTACTGGTACCTCTGCTACTGGCATTGGTACTGGCTCTATTAGGCTAACAGACTCCTCGCTTACGACATGTATATCCCTATACATGGAACTATCTCTTGACATCTATAATAAGACATAATATACTGATTATCACATAGCAACAAAATATTATAATCACATATCACATTTAATTTGTTTAGGGTTAGTTTTCTTTTTTAATTTTTCTTGTAATGAATTTTCTCAACTCATCACTTAGAAACTCGATTTGAGTTTATTTACTTTTGACTTCTTCTACTCTTTTTAAGGTTATAGCCTAAGGTTCTTCCCCCTTAAGTTTTATAACATATCAGCTCTGATACCAACCTGTGACGTCCCCAAATCTAGGTATCTTTCAACCCTAGATATGGTGTTACACGGTGCTACTAACTACACATACATTCAATTGAAATACGTCATTGACATGAATATGTTTACTAATTATTACAAAATAATAAATCCCTTCCCAGATTCTTTAGTAACCATTACATTCTTTCATTTGTCATAGTATTAAATCAATACAAAAGTAATATTCATCTATTACAAGATAACTATTTATCCATCTTGGCCTTTCTTTTGTCCTTATCGGATCCTTCGATTCGTTCGTTCTTAGCTGTAATCATATAATTCAAGCAAGGAATGAGCATTAACAAGCTTAACAAGTTTGACATTTATATTGCAACAAAAAAAATCAAGAATTATATGATTTATCTTCTATAACTGAATAAATAGTTATGAAGTACTATGAATAATCAAAATAACATTTTTCTTTCCTTTAAAACATTTAACGATGATAAAACACTAATTAAATTTTGAGTCTGGTTAAAGACCATGAACATTCCATTTTTTTTTTTGAAAAGGACAATCTGACACTAAAAGCATAAGTCTGATATTCCTTACAAGAACGTCTAGGTGATCAGCCTATAGTACTCTATATTGTGCAACACTACTCCATTAAACGTATTTACGTTTATGTTTTGGCAAACTCACGTGCCAGTCGATTTACGACTTAAAAACCTTTGTTTATTCATACTCAGGCTTACCTTCGAATCTGTACTAAAGAAATTTACATAGGATAGCAACATCAACAATATTTTGAAAGATTTATAAATAAATCAACAAAATACTTTATGTCCTTGTCTAGCCAAAACAAAATGGCATCGACTTTTTCTTAAACAATTCATGCGCCATTTTACTAAATAACTCTAGAGTTCGCAGTATTAAACTGCGGAAGGGTGTTAATAATAAAATGTCATCATTTTATCTCCACTTTGGACTTATGTTTTTTAATATTAAATTATGGATGGGAGTTAATACTTTTTTATTAAAAACGGCTTTGTTTTATAATTAAAATATCGTCCGCAGTATTAAACTGCAGACGGGAAGAAGACTGAAACGACGTCGTCCCTTATCCTAAAGGAGTTATCGTCCGCAGTTTAATATTACGGAAGAGAGATTTTCACAAAGAGGGGAATTTAGGTCATTTGTCCCATCCGCATTAGTAAACTGTGGAATACTGGAAATTAAATTGCAGACGAGAGCAATATAAGTCGTAAGATATCCGGATGAACGATCGAGATTTGTTGTAAGGATAAATACTTATTTATAACGTTATAAATGGATCGGTCCCTTATATATATATATATATATATATATATATATATATATATATATATATATATAATCATGGAGTCATATATATGGGAGTTATATATATTAAACATGGAAGTTATGTATATATTAGCTATTGTTTAATATATAAGTTATCTTCCTCTATCTAGTATATAAAAAAAGGAGAGGACTGATTATCTTTAGAGATAGACACAAGACACCAAAAGCAAAATTAGCATGTATAAGCCATTGGAAGTCTATTTGAAAGCTTTGAAGTTACACGAACTGTGGAGTATATATTTAGTACTTGTAATAACATAGTCAAAATTACCGCTGAGAGCATTGTTCGTTGGGTTCGTGATTCTAGTCGTTTGTTGCAGTAGGCATACGCTTTAAGAGGTAACTAGAAAATGAAAATTTTTCTGTTCATATCCTCTGCGTGTATGTTATATATTTTTACATTGGTATCAGAGCTATCTTGTGCTAGAATTCGTGCTCTATATGCTGTCCATGATGGCATGTGTTTTGTATTCTTTGTTACAAAAAGAAACCTTAAATAACATGATTATGGTAAAACATGTTAAAGATATTATTTGATTATGAAATATCAGTATGTTTTAGCATATATGATGATTATATATAGCCTGCAAAATTTCGTTCTAATTGGTTTTGTATTTTGAAAAATATTTTAAACCCTAGTTGCTTGTAAATATTTTTTAAAATCCAAAACTATATTTCCTCAAAGTTCGTATCAATTTTTTGATCTCATGGTTGTGTAGATTTTTTCCATACGATTCCGTGGATATATTATTTCCATTTTTTGGACTTAAATCGAATTAGTTATTATTATTTTAAAAACGGGTATTAAACTGTAATTTCACACCTAAAAATCCTAGCTGGAGGTTGAAGATGATGACGTGGCAGCCACGTCAGCGCCACATGGCGATCCCTAAGTGGCCTAGTGTCTTGACACATGTCAGTTGACTAAGCCACGTTAGTGACACATGGCAGATGATGTGGCAATTGTAAGTCACATGGTGACACATCAATGCCACGTGGCCCAATCACGTGATTCCACGTGTCACGATCAACGGTTAAAGTTGGCACGACAGCTGCCACGTGGGCTAATTAGTGGATGTCACGTGTCAGTCGACAGTCAAAATGGGTCAGTCAGCATTTGCCACGTGACCCAATTAGATACTGCGACGTCAGAAGATTGGCCACGTTAACAGCCTGGTTGGCGCTACCCCGCCATGTGCGCCTCTGGCAGGAGAAGCCCATGCGCAGTAGTGGCACGTGCAGCCCACGCGTCGCCTTTTCGATTTTTCCCGACGATGAAATTTTGACAATAATTTTATTTTTTTATTTCTTGATTTATTGTATATTAAAATTAATTTGTGGATATATCTGGAATTTTCAGAAATTGAAATAGTACGTAGTTAAAAATTGTTTTAAAAATATTGGGAAGTTGGTTTTCTGTCCAAATTTTTTTCAAAGATACCATAAACATATTTTTTTCATTTATTCACTAAGGGTGTTGAAAAATGATTATTTTTAGTGGCTTAAACTATTTTTCTTGTCAAATTATGCATGGTTAATTTATTATTATAAATTGTGTATTATTCAGAAAATTTTCAAAATGTTAATAACATTTTATTAGACTATATAAAAATTTTTGGTAGCTATACTATGTGTTTGACATGGTGTTGCATATTATTTGGAATAAAATGAGTAATTATGAAAGCACGAATTATTTTTTATAAATTGTATATTGTTCAGAAAATTTTAGAAAAAAATCATAATGTTATTTATGAATAAATGATACGTTTAAAATTTTCTGGTAGCAATATAAGGTGTTTGACATATTATTATATATTATGTGGTATAATATCATGTTTTATTTAATCCTTTTATAAATATTTAGAATATTTAATATGCAATAGATTTTAGCAATTCTTTAGTATGCATATAAAGGAATATTTAGAATGTCACCAACACTTTTATATGCTTGAATTTAGTGGGAGGAATTTAAGAGGTTTTTTAAATTCTATGCATTCTCTTTGTACTAAATAAATAATAATTAAATAATTAAATATACACACAATCTGTGATTCACAAGCTTAGCAAAGTCTCCTTTTTGTGTTTATACTTGATTATTTTAGTAAGTTTATGTTATGTGGCAAAGATAAGTTAATACTGTGGTGAACTCTTAATTGTCTAATTACGTTCTCTCAATTATGTAAATGGCTTCAAAATAAATTATTGATAATCTTAATAAGGGTAACAAGTTCGATGGGGATAATTATGATGTCTGACATCATAAGGTTCGCATGGTACTTGAGGAGTTAGAAGTGGAAGAGACTCTAATTGCTAAAGAAACTAAACCAACTATTGATAATTAATGCTGAAAATGTTGAAAAACTAGTTGCCTTTGAAAGATAGAATTACTCGCATTACTCTCTTGAGTAGCATGAACAATGAGTTCTTGTTTGAATACGAAGAAATCTTGACTGCTTATGAGATGTGGGAAGTTCTCAAAACAAAGTTCGGAGGCACCTCGCTGACTAGGTTGCGCGACTTAACTATCAGGTTTGACGGTTATAAAAAGGAGGTTGATCATTCAATGAAGAAACACCTTCGGATAATGTTAAACATGATTTGTGAGTTAACGGCTGCATGTAATGACTTATCAGATGAGCAACAAATATAAGTTGTGGTACGTTTACTCCCAAATATTGGGAACATATGCGGGCTAATATGACCCATAACCCGATTATAAAAAACTTTGAAGATATTCAGCGTTACTTGGACCTTGAGGTTAAGCGCTTAGAAGCTGCAAAGCCATCGAAGGCATATGTTGCTGAGTCTAGTTTTCGGAAGGGGAAACCCAAGCGAAGAAATAATGGAAATAAAGCTGCTACTGTAACTCCTGCTCTTGCGCCTAAGAAGGCAGCAATTGTAGGTGCCAAGAGGAAAAGTGGAAAAGAGCTGGCAAGAAGGACAAGGCTAAGATGGCCTGTTACAACTGTGGAAAAATGGGCACTTCGCTCGTGAATATACTAAGCCAAATAAAGTATTTTCTAGTTTTGATCAAACTATGTGTAATGTTACTTCTAGTACTTTTTTTGTTTAATCTCTCTATTTGTGGATTGTAGATTCTGGAGCAACAGACCACATAGCCAGAGATCAAGCTGGGTTCGAGGAGTATCGCCGCATTCCGGCTGGCAAAAAAGTATACATGGGGAATGACTCTAGTGTAGACGTGCTAGGAATTAGCACTTACAAACTGGAGATGCAAGGATGCTTAGCATTAATTATGCATGATGTACTTTATGAGCCAGATGTCCGGCATAATTTATTTTCTGTTCTTGCTATTTTAAGACATGGTTTTTCTATGGATTTTGAGAGAGAGCAAGTTATTATCTCTCATGGGACAAATGCTTGTGGATTTGGTTTTATAAATAATGGTTTGATGGTTTTGGATATTATTAATTCTAGTTATAATAATGATTCATATTCTTATCTTACTTATGTTGAGAGTGAACATAATAGTTCAATTCAATGGCATGCTAGATTAGGCCGTATTGGAGAACACATGATGACCAGGTTAGCTCGAGAATGTCTTTTAGGCCCACTCGCTAAGGTCAACTTGCCTACTTGTGAACACTACTTAACAGGTAATTCTACCAGGAAACTATTTGGTAAAGCCATAACGGGCAAATACACATTGCAACTTATTCATTCGGATATATGTGGCCCAATGAATGTGAAGGATAAACTTGGTCATTCATATTTCCTCAATATGATAGATGATTTCACACACTTCAGACAAATGTTCTTAATCTCTCAAAATTTGGAAGCATTTGATTGCTTTCGACATTATTTGATTGAGGTTGAGACTTAATTAGAGAAAAATGTTAAAGCACTCTGAATTTACTAAGGTCACGAATATCTATCCGATCAGTTTAAGGAACTATGTGAGAAAAAAGGAATCATCAGGCAACTGACAATTCATGGTACTCCGCAACAAAATGGTATGACAGAGAGAAGAAATCGAATATTACTTGATATGGTAAGATCTATGATGGCGCAAGCTAATTTGCCTATCTTCTTTTGGGGAGATGCATTGTTAACTGTGACACATATACTTAATCAAGTACCTTTAAAATTAGTATAGTCCACCCCATATGAATTGTGGACTGAAAGAAAGCCTGATTTAGGCAATTTGTGGCCATGGGGTTCAGCAGCATATGTTCACATCACTTCTCATAAGTAGGGAAGTTGGACCCAAAGGGTAAGAAGTGTATCTTTATAAGGTACTCTAAACACTCTAAAGGCTACGTGTTCATAAGTGAGCAGCTTGATGGGACTATATCTGAAATTGAGTCACGAGATGCAGAATTTTTAGAAATGGATTTTCTAAGCAGAGGTGATATATGTTAGCAAGGATAAAGACTTTTATGAGATGGAGGAAGAAAATGATGTACCTAATTAGATGGTTGAGACTAAGGAATTCAATCATTTGGCTCCTATAGAAAGTGAGAGTGACATTCTTTCAAGTACTTTTTCATCAAATGAAAAGTCACCTGTTATTCAATTAGGAAGAAGTCAAAGAGGCAATATTACACGTCGTCTCTTTGAGATTAAGGGAAATGCTTTTATGGCTAATGCACAAGATCACGATGAACCTTAATCTTATCAAGAAGTTATGTCATCTGCATCAAGTAAGTGAAAAAATGCAATGAATGACGAAATAGAATCTATAAGAACTAATCAAGTCTGGGACTTGGTTGATCTTTTGACTGGGTGAAAAGTTGTTAGGAACAAATAGCTTCTCAAAGTTAAACGCAAGGTGGATGGTTCTATTGAAAGATATAAAGCTTGCCTTGTAGCCAAGGGTTACGCTCAACAAGAAGGGATTGATTATGAGGAGACTTTCTCACCTAGGGTGAGATTTGCCTCGATCCATCTCTTATTAGCTATGGTTGCATATTTGGATGTAGAATTATACCAAATGGACATAAAGATTGCGTTTCTCAATGGAGAACTTGCTGAAGAGCTATACATGGAATAACCAGAAGGTTATATTGAAAAAGGTTTTAAGCACAAAGTTTGCAAGATCAAACGTTCCATTTTATGACTTTAAACAAGCATCTAGACAATGGTATCTTTAGTTTCAGCAAGCAGTCATTGATGATGGGTTTACGATGATCAAAGAGGACCATTGCGTATATCTCAAAAGGTCTAATGGAAATTTTCTTATCCTTTCAATGTACGTTGATGACATTTTACTTGTTGGGAATGATAAGGAGATGATAGTCACCACTAAAAGGTGGTTGTCCTCTAACTTTGAAATGAAGGACATGGGAAAAGTAACATATGTTCTTGGAGTAAAGATCTTCAGAGATCGATCAAGAAAGCTTCTTGGTTTGTCACAAGATACTTACCTTAAGAAGGTTCTGGAATTATTCCAGATAACCAACTGTAAACCCATTGACACTCCTATTACAAAAGGTGATGCTATTGGCCTTGAGCATTGTCCTACCTTTCCCGAAGAAATTGAGAAAATGTCCTATGTTCCATATGCTACAACTATTGGAAAGTTAATGTATTCAGTTCACTGTACAAGACCAGACATAGCATTTGCAGACCATGTTCTTGGTCGATATCAGTCAGACCATAGAATTGCTCATTGGAAAGAAATTAAGAGGATCCTGCAATACTTGAGAGGCACATTAGATTACATGTTATGTTATGGAGGACCTGATCTTCAAATAGTTGGATACTTCGATGCTAGTTATAGAGGTGATCATGGGAATCAGAGATCTACCTTAGGATATGCATTCTTGCTAAATGGAGGTGCCATCACCTGGATAAGCAAGAAATAAACTTGTGTGACTTTATCCACGATGGAGTCAGAGTTTGTAGCATTCACTTCAGCTATGCAAGAAGCCTTATGGCTAAGGAGGTTCTTTAAAGATCTTAATGATATACATCATGCTTCGGATAAAGTTTTCTGTGATAGCACAACATCACTTGATTTTATCAAGGATCCCAACTATCATGGCAAGATAAAGCATATTGATTTGAGGACGTGCTTTATTCTAGAGAATGTAGCAAATAATGAAGTGGTACTAAAGTATTTACCCATCGATCAGATGATTATTGATCCCCTAACGAAACCGATTCCTAGAGATGCATTTCAGAGACATGTTCACTCTTTAGGACTTTGTAGGGTTTAATGTACTTATGACATTTCGATGTACCACTTATTATTTGACTTATATTAGAAATTCAAATCATTGAATATTGTATTGGAATTATTTTTCATTTAATTCAAAAGACTTGCTATTTCCCACATTGTCTTTATTGGCATATGATAAATTGATTTCACACAATTATTAACAATAATTACATATTATATATGTATTCTAGAATTATATGTCTAACAAGTTGATTGGCTCTCACACACTAGCAATCACCTTTGGCGCTTTGGATATCGAGTAATTGATGTTTTAAATAACAATCATTTGGCATTGAAAAGCGAGCAAAAATGAGATATTTCATTTAAATTTTGCTTTGGATAGCGGTCAATTAGCGCTTAGTAGCGAGAAAAATGATATTTTTAATATATCGCCTTGGTTAGAACCAAGATGAGGTTAAGTGTGTTTAACCAAATATGGTAAGTCCCACTATCCATATTAATGTGGTAAATAACCGAATGCGAAATCTTAGAGTTGGCACTTAAAGAAGCGAGCAATTCAAGAATTCGAGTTGGGCACTAGAGGAGTGACTGAACTAAGATCTGCACGGTATGACTATATGACATATGCTCACAAAAGTGAGATTGTCTACCGTGACATGTTATATGGACCTAAAATTTCAAAAATAGCACTTCGAAAAGCGAACAATTTAAAAGTTTGAAGTTAGGCACTCGAGGAGTGACTAGACTGAAGTTTACACAATAAGACTATTTAATTAGTACGTTGTGATAATATAACATGAGTTTAACGACAAAATAAAGGAGGTGAGAAAATGAATCCATATTTTCTCATTGTGTGTTGTCCTTTAAAGGATAAGGAATTCCTTGATCCTTTAATTAAGTACTCTTTGTGATCTTTGACTATATTACAAAGAGATGAATTAATGTTGCTACTTTGGTTTCATTTCCTAAAGTTCGGACTATGAGACTATATGGGGTGATTCTGGGAAAGCAGTTGATTCAGATTCGAGTAACATTAGGGCAAAGGGAAGATAACTTAATTTCACCATGTTCTGCACTTATTGTCGATAACTATTGTTACGACCCCAGAATCGGGACCACCTTAATCCAAAATTAGGACTAACTTAATCCCGTCCTTTTGCGTTA
This sequence comes from Panax notoginseng, assembly GCA_016801055.1. Taxonomy (NCBI): domain Eukaryota; kingdom Viridiplantae; phylum Streptophyta; class Magnoliopsida; order Apiales; family Araliaceae; genus Panax; species Panax notoginseng. Next base: position 181,387,852 of record CM029017.1, read on the forward strand.
AATACTCTTTTGATTTAGCTTCACATCATCATTTGATGATATAATAGCTACAAATGCAAATAATTAAAAACTTTTCTATTTTTCTTTCTTTCTTGCATTCCGTGAATCGCAACCTTTACGATTACATATTTGTCGAAATCATATAGATTTTATGACTCCTTGATCAAAATAAATAGAATTCACCTGTATAATTTTTATGTACAACCAATCACCACAATAAGTTCTCATTTCAAAATAATCATTCCCATTCATTAAACATTTTTTACAGTTTACATTGTATTTTTTACATCATCATCCTAATACCATATAGGTTTTATTTCAAATAAAGAAAACATTATTCCATTGTTCGCCTTCTTCTTCTTATTTTCCAAATAACAGATAATCTTTCTTTAAATTATCCTTAATCTTGCAAAAATTCATAGCTCAATTACTATGCTAATACAGGGTGTTAGTTCCTAGAGGCACAATAGTTATTTAGAAGGAGGGGGGGTTGAATAGATATTTTAAATTTTCTTTTTCAAAATACTTGACAGATTTGTTAATGATTTAACCACATCAGAATATAAGATTTGTTTGTTCCCCTTTAAGATAAACTAAGTTAATAAGTGATAAATAGTTATGGCAGATATAGCAGTTATAGCAAGAATATAAAAGACACAATATTTTTAAGTGGTTCAAAGCACTCAAGGCTCCTAGTCCACTCTTCTACTCCTCGAGTAGGAAATCCACTAAGGATGTCTTTACAATCTTTGAATCACTTAGATTCCTTCAAGACCAGCAGTCTTGGAATTTCTTAGTACACTTAGAACTTTTCAAGTCCAGCAGACTTGGAATACACTTGATAAGAGTTGAGTTCTTGGGTAGTGCTACTCAGTTGCTGTTAAGCATATGTTCGAAAGAACTGAGTAGTTGAGCAAGCTTTCTTGATTGATCGTAGAGTTTAGCGTTGAGTGTTCTTCAGCTTTTTGTTGTGTACTTGCTTACATGTTGCATCTGTGTTTGATTTGTATATAAAGAAGCCTTTGAAATATGTTCGTTTGAAGGCGTCTGTTGAAGCATTAAATGCATCAGACATTTCTGAACACTGATGGTGACTTCCTGGAATTTTGATGTTCAGCCGTCTGACTCACTGACACGGGAGGCTGCTATCTCACCTAACACCTGAAAAAACTTTTTTCAGCAGGCATGCAGTCCTTTTCCTTAGCTTCTTCAATACGCTTCTTCGATACATACTAAGGATGAGCATTGGGATTCCCGAAAGTCTCAACGTCTATAATCCATTCTTCATTTGTAGTATTTTATTCTTCAGCTAATAGATAAGGCTCGATGCTTCTGATGCTGACAGGAGATACACTATAATCATGATCGTGGTGTCTTGTCGTATTTGTGCTTGTTTTAGCCTGATAGAAGAGAACACTACGATTTCTCTTAAGTACCGGTAGACTACGATTTTCACTTACTTATTTTTGCAGACTCTACGCTTCCGAGAGCATACTACGATTCTTGACTTGGCTCGGCAGGCGCTTGGACCAACTCTACGATTCTGAGTGAGGCTCTCCAAAGCAAACTACGATTCTGTAGCAACATTTTAGATACTCTACGATTCTACCTTGGCTTCTGCAATCCCTCGGATGGCTTGACAGACTACGATTCTATTGATGCATATCTATTACATCTTAAAATATAGATTAACCTAACAGTTTTGATCTTTTCTTCTATACATTCATTTACAGAATGATAAACATTAAGCACAGATCAACCTAACAATTTTGATCTATTACCGAAGTCCTTTTACATATGTTCTTTGAAGGACTTCACACATAAGCATTTTTATTTACTTTCAACATCAAATTTTAATATTTAATTCTCAACAATCTCCCCCTATTTGATGTTGACATAACCAAGGAGATTTGTATCATAATCATCAATTTCTAAATGCAGGATACTAGAAAGTAAATATGACTTAGTGTTTCAGTGAGCAGCTGAAATCTCTAGAGAATAAGCATAAATTTATTGATGTTTGTAAAAATAGATATTACAATAAAGCAAAGTTACATCAATAAGAAATAAATTTCAACTTATCTCTATTTCCTCTGCCTTTTGCTTCTTGAAGGATTGGCATGCTCTGCAGCTCTCCTTCTTCTGCTGGCTTCATCTCTCCATTCAATATCTTCCATCTCACTTTGACTTAGCCATTCTCCATAATCATGTCTGTTCGTAAAGGCAGGGTCTCCAGTTGGCATGTTTAAGCTAGTAGTGGTTACCCCTTGTGAGCTAGGAGATGTCCCTTGACTCCTTAGCGGTTGCGCCATGAGAATTGGTTGGCACTGTTGCTGTTCAGGTCGTGGAGTCTGATAGCGAGGCTGTCTTGTGGGAGGACTCCTTGAAGATTTAGCAGTTTGTTTTCTTCTTCCATTGCCTTTCTCTCCTTCCCCTTTATTCTCCCCCTTTATGTCAATATCAAGGGTTCGGATGTCTTCAGACAGACAAGTCATGCCTTGGACAAGTTCGTGGAGCTGATTTCTGGATTGAACAATGTCTTAACGAATTTTTTGAACCAGAGAATCAATTTGAGACTTGTGCTTTTGTAGAATGGCCAAAACAGTGTCTGTTTGTTGTATCTAACTCATAGAGTAGTCTTGGAATTTTTTAAGGGAATATCGTAGGTTTGAGAGGCTTTCCATAACAGGTTTTTTTTGAGTTTCTTGAGTCTTCTGTAGAAGGATAACTGCTTCCTTGTGCTTCTGGGCAGATTGAAAGGGAATTTGATCCCTTGTATTTATGCTGTGGATCATTTCCTTGATGATCTCCCTAAGCTTATTTGTGAGCTCAGAACTCAGATTGCTGGGAAGAGTGTTGGTAGCATCTATCAAGTGGTTCAACCTTGTATGAACAAGCAGAGAGTGAGTTTCAAGATCTTCTTGAATATCTATAGTCACTTTCTGTGATGCACTAGATAGCTCAGATTTGGTGGGAAGATCTGAGAGAAGCTCAAGTATCTGCTGAGTGCCTGGAGAAGAGGCTCTTGTATTTTGGTTTTGCAGGTTTGAGAGAGCAAGAGCAAGATCAAAATAATTGTTGGTTGAGGAGGAACGAATGTCTGAAGGAGGTGCATGTATGGGGGTTTGAGTTATGGGAGGACTGTTGAAGCTGGTTGAGTAGGTGACTCTATGCTTTGAGTAGGATAGATATTCGTAGAGTGAGAAATGGTTGAAGACTGTATTAATATGAAGTTAGGCATATTTGGTTCATCAGTTACAGAATGTTGGGATTCTGTAGCTGGAAATTGGTTTAGTGGATGAAGAATCACTTCCAACCATCTTGACAATTCATAGAATTGGTTGAAGTTTGATGAAGGACAGTGATTAACTCTGAAAGAGACGGGAATTGATTGTACCTCACGCCTAGTTTCTGAAGAAGAATGGTTAGTGATCAGCTTTTGAGCAAAAGTGAGGTTGCTTGGAAATCCATGAGCTAGAACTGAGATTGCTGGATAAGCTTTGTGTTAGGTTTGTAAGATTCATGGATGCAATCAAATTGCACAAAGTAAAATGGAAGCATGGAAAATAGAGTTTTAAAATTTTACAAAACATATACCCGAATTATCCTTTATGCACAATTATTAATTAAATGAAAAGATAAAGAACAAGAATTATACCCATGAAGATTCGAGCATCCTCAGGTACAAGTTCACCTCCAATCTTTTTCGCGTTCAACTTGAATCCACCGGGTTTGGTTCCTTTCTTTGATCAATATTAGCTACTCAAGTGTTTGGCCTCTAGAGGTGATCCACCAAGGAAGAAGAAGGATTCAAGAAGATGGATGTTTGGCAAAACCCTAGTTTTCTATCTCTGTAGAAAAAAAAGCGTACTCTCAAATAATTGGAATCACGTATATTTGATATCTGATATAAGACTCCTCTTATAAAGATATTGGTTAAACCTTCTAATCTAATTAGAAAATAAGGTATTATTTAATTAATTAAGCTCCCTAATCTAATTAGAAATAATTAATTAAACTCTTTTAATTAATTTAACCTCCTAATCTTATTAGGAATATATGAGAGTACTTTTATTAATTAATTTCCAAACTCCTTTAGAAATTAAATAATAATAATAGTTATAATAATAATAAGACTCCTCTTATTAATTTATATTTAATATATCTAAATTATTAAATAATAAATATTAACCTATTTAATTTATTCTATCACCATAGATTAAGTTAAATATACTTAACTTATTATTACGATTATGCCATTAACTTCTTAAATAATTATTCTTCCTTTTATGGTGCGACCCTTTAGATTCTCCATATTAAACCGGTTGTGAATAAATCAATTAGAACAATTCTAATCTTATTTAAATAAATAAATTAAACTATTAATTAATTTAAATAAATAATATTTATTCTATAATAGGGATAAGTCTCCCCAGCGATTAACGACTTTCTGGATAATATAGATTTCAACATTAATCATAAAAGAACCTTTGAGTAAATAGTTACCGTACAATTCAATCCTTCCATCATACAATGTCCTAATTAAATATAAGACATGGAATTACTGTAAAGTCTTATTTTATTTAATTATATGTATTTCGATTCTTAAATGAACAACACCAAATAATGCAAATTAGAAACTCCTTTCTAATTTCATTCTGTCTTGGCCAAGGACTACTGGGTTATCATTTATCGAATCATATAGGACATTTATCTTCTTTTACTAGAAGTAGTAGATTCTTTATTGATCATACATTGTCTCCATGTACAACTTATTATACCCAACCATACCCTTTGATATATCCTAAGGGTCTTAAGGAATAAGTCAAAGTATAATTCATCATACACAAGATACTATGATGATCTCAAGTCCAATGATCACTTGTACTACTATCACTATAAGAATTTCTATTGACAAGCAAGTAAAACTCCATTAGGTATTCCTTAGCGAGTCACGTTCAGTGTACTTATTCTCCAATAAGCACCTACATACTTGCTTTAGTGTCTCCACACAAATAATCATGAGATCAATCATCCTCATCCAATGAGTAAGCAACGTATGTACCAATCTATCCGGATTCACTAATCCCTAATTTAGTAATCCAACGATTGGGAACTATTTTAGTTTTTAAGCTTTCTAAGAATTTAGATCTCATTTGAATGATCATCATCATTATTCTAAAAGCATTGCTTAAAACTTATCACATATTATAAAGCAGCATCATGTAGATAATTAAAAGCCTTTAATAAATTAATACTTTTTATTAAATAAATGAATAAGATTGTTACAAACTATATGCTTTATCATCAAACATGATTGGCTTGTGTGCATACTATTTTCACTTTGAAGGTCCAGAACATGTGATCCTAGGAGTTGAGAATTTGGGCTCTGTGATAGGGCATCATTGGTAAGTAGGAGAACAGTTGATTGTAGTTGGCAATCTTATATCTATCCCAGCCCACTGCTATTATCTCAAACTCATCAATTTCTACTTCTTTGTCTTCATTTTCTTCATTGGAAATTTCCACTACTTCAAACATCTCTTCATTTCTTACCTGTTCTTCACCCCTTTCTACCTTCATAGCTTCCACACCTTCCATTTACACATCTTCTTGCATCTCCCCCTCAGTTGTAGCACTTTCTGGCACAGGGACTTCGAGAGGCTCCACCTCAATATGATCATTCATTTGTTCTTTAGGCAGTTCCCCCTCAATATGAGTTGTATTCTCCTCAAAGGTTTCTGGCAGCTCTTGTTCAGCAGCTATTCTTCTACCTTCTTTCTTCATGACTTCTTCATTGATAAGAATGTATTTCTTTACAAGCTTTCTTTTTGTCCTTCTGGGCTGAGCCTCAGCCTTGACACTCTCTTCAGCTTCAGCTCTGTCAGTTGGTTCGGGCTGAGATACTACTGCAGCATCCACCTCTGGAGTGATTGTAAGTCTGGACTCTACGATCGAGGTAAGTGAAGACTTTTTTGTTTTATGGATGCGTTTTCCCTTCTTAAGCAGCTGAGAGATGGTGGCTCTGTCTTCTTCTTCTTTAGACTGCTGCTTTTTCTTCATTTCTTTCAGAATTTAAGTGCTCGAACTTTCTTGGGGCACATTAGTGGTTAAGCCTTGAGGCTTTTCTGTTGCTTGAACATTCACTTTCCTCTTACCTTTACTTTTTCTGGTCAAAGCAATGGGTTCCTTTCGATTGACTTCTTCTTCTTCTTCTTCGACTTATTTCACAACTGACATGTTTCCAGGTAGCCCAGATATCTTTGCTCCACCAGTTTTTCCACTGGATTCAGACATCATCCGTACATTTTCTGTAAGATTTTTTTTCCAGTTTTAAAATAGCTGCTGGGTCATTCTTCTGTTGGGCTTGATGGGTTCTCCTTCCTTGTCCCTAATTTTGTCACCCAAAGTAGATTGCATGATTATACTTATGTACCTTCCATAGAGCATTTTTCCAGAGATCTTTATTTTCTTTGAGCTGAGCATCCACTTCCCAATCCAATCTATGAGCAGAGCCCCATAGTTGAGTTGAATTCTGAAGCAGATTGATGTCATGAGCTTTAGTTGGACTTCATTCATAGAGTCGTGGCCAGAGCTTTTACAACATATGCACTTTCCAACAATGTCAGCCAAAAATTCATATTTCTGGGAAAACTCTATCTTCTTGTACCCCTTGACACTCTGAGATTTTGTGTGGTGCATCTTCTTTAGACCTTCATGGAAGTTGATGACACTCATAGATGAGAGTCCCTTTGATTTAAAACCTAGGGCTATGTTTATATCTTTAGCTTTGAGTTTAATCTGTTCCCCCTTGACTCTCGTAGTGATAATGTTATCTTCAAAGACTCCATTGCTATAGAACTCTTTCACCATCTTCGGGTAGATCTTTGTGCTGGTGCTCAGAGCTTCTTCAAGACTTGCTTTCTTCAGAAAAGTCAGAATCTTGTGGAATTGTGAATCAACTGACTGGAATTCATCGAAACGGAGTTGGTAGCTAGATATAACGTTGGAAGCAGTCATTAATTAATGTGATTTTCTTGAATAGAGGTTGGTTGGTCGTTCTGAAAAATAGGGTTTCTTCTGAGAGAGAGAGAGGAATGAACTTTTTAAATTCTGAGGTGAATTTACAAAAAGCAATTTCAAACTATATTTGTAACTTCCCTCCTCACGATCTGCAGAGTGGGGCACGTGTAGAGTTCTGCGGGACTCCACGATTTTAAATAATGTGGAAAATACCGATCTGCCCTTAGCTCCCCCTGAGCTAGTGTATCCTTTGGGAAGACTACGATCGTCGAGGCTGCTCTACGATTGTTGAGTTCACTGCTGATCCTACTCTTCGATCATTGTCTGTCCTGGTCTTTGTGATGAACTCTGACTTAGCATTCCTTTTGGGTTAAGGTAGCTCAAGAAGAGCTAACCTCTTAGACTGAAACTAAGTGCCAGGTTTGTTCCTGAGGCGCTTATCAGAAGGGTTACTTAGTTTGATGGGAATGATGTCATCATAGGATGCTTCTCTGCCATGTCGAGACTATTCTATGATCGTGGTTTCTCTTTATTAATCTCTACTATTTTATCATAGCCTTTTTATCTGCATGGTTAACACAAACTAGAGCATAAAGTTTATGGTTGTAGATTTAACATACCTAACTCACTTATCAATTTATTAAATCTGGATTCATCTAAAGGTTTTGTAAAGACATCAGCAAGTTAATTTTTAGTAGGGATGTATTGTAAAGATATAGTTCCATTTTGGACATTATCCCTAATAAAATGATATCTTATCTCTATATACTTAGTTCTAGAATGCATGACAAAATTATGTGTTATTTCTATGACACTTGTGTTATCACAATGAACAGGTATAGATTTGAAATCAAACTCATAGTCTGTAAGCTGGTTTTTCATCCATAAGATTTGAGTACAGCTACTGCCAGCAGCAATGTATTTAACTTCTACTGTTGCGGTAGATACTAATTTTTACTTCTTGCTAAACCAGGACACAAGTCAATTTCCTAGCAACTGACAAGTGTCACTGGTACTTTTTTTATCTATCTTGCAGCCTGTAAAATTAGCATCTGTATATCATGTCAGTTCAAAGGAGGACTCCTTGGGATACCAAAGTCCCAAGTGAGGTGTGCCTTTGAGATACCTGAAAATTCTCTTTACATCAGTTAAGTGTGATTCCCTAAGATTAGCTTGAAATCTAGCACATATACATGTTGCAAACATTATGTCTGGTCTACTGGCAGTTAGATATAGAAGAGAGCCTATCATACCTCTGTATTGGGTAATATCAATACATTTACCTTTCTCATCTTTGTCAAGCTTAGTTGTTGGGGAAATTGGTGTTTTCATGGGAGAGGCTAATTCCATGTCATACTTCTTAAGTAAGTCTTTAATGTATTTGGCTTGGTTAATGAAGATACCTTCATCAGTCTGCTTCACTTGTAATCCAAGGAAGAAATTCAGCTCACCCATCATACTCATTTCGAACTTGCTCTGCATAAGCTTGGCAAATCTCTTGCATAGATTTTCATCAGTAGAACTAACGATAATATCATCTACATATATCTAAACTAATAAGACTTTATTTTTGTGCTTCCTAAGAAATAATGTGGTATCTACTCTACCTCTAGTAAAATTATTTTTAATAAGAAAGTTAGTTAGTGTTTCATACCATGCTCTAGGTGCTTGTTTAAGTCCATATAAGGCTTTGTCTAATCTATATACATAATTAGAGAGAGTTGGATTGATGAAACCTGGAGGTTGCTCCACATATATTTCTTCTTGAAGTTCACCATTCAGAAATGCACTCTTGACATCCATCTGGAAGACTTTGAACTTCATGTGGATAGCAAAGGCAAGAAATATCCTTATTGCTTTTAGTCTGGCAACAGGTACGAAGGTTTCGTCGTAGTCAATGCCTTCTTCTTGAGAATAACCTTTGGCCACTAGTCTTGCCTTGTTCCTTGTGATTACCCCATCTTCATCCATTTTATTTTTGAAGACCCATTTTGTGCCAATAACTGGGAGACTTCTTGGTCTAGGAACTAATCTCCAAACTTTGCTTCTTTCAAACTGATTTAGTTCCTCTTGCATGTCTTTTATCCAACTTGAATCTTCCATGGCATCTTCTATCTTCTTGGGTTCCATTTGGGACAAAAAGGTTAGATAGAAACACTCATTCTGGGTGGCAGATCTCGTCTTAACTTTTGCATTTCGATCTCCAATGATTAACTCTTGAGTGTGATCTCTTGCCCATCTGTTCCCTGTTGGAACATCTATTCTGGTGCCTTCTTGTCCGAATTCTTCGAGATTAACCTCTGTCTCTTGTTACAGAGGATCGTCGTCTGGTGTAGCTCTCTACAATCTCTTTTTCAAGCTCGACGATTTCATCTTCTGGGCTGTGATCGTGGTGTTGAGCTCGACCACCTCATTCGTAGTGTCTGAGTCGTCGATCGTAGTGTCTTGAGTCATAGATTTGTCTAAGTCTGTTTCATCAAATATGGCATGAATTGAGACTTCAACACTTAGCGTCTTCTTATTGAACACTCTATATGCCTTACTGTCAGTGGCATCTCCGAGAAAGATTCCTTCGTCTGACTTGGGTTGGAACTTAATCGGATATTATTTTCCATTGTTGAGAATATAGCATGCACAGCCAAACACATGGAAGTAGCTGACATTTGGCTTTCTTCCTCTCCACATCTTGTAGGGAGTTTTCTTTAACGTAGAGTGAACAAGAGACCTGTTCTGAGTGTAGCACGCAATGTTGATAGCTTCTGCCCAGAAGTATTAAGGAAGATGAGTTGCTACTAGTAGAGTCCTTTCGGCTTCAATCAGTATTCTGTTCTTTCTTTCAGCTACTCTGTTTTGCTGTGGAGTTCGTGGAGCTGAGAAGTTGTGATTGATGCCATTGCCTGTGCAAAACTGATCCATCTCAAAGAAGTCAAATTCTCTACCATGATCACTCCTTATAGACTTGATTTTCTCCCCTTTTTCGTTCATTACTGGCTTGAACATCTTGATGAGTTGAGAGCTTATTTTGTCTTTAGAGTTTAGAAAGAACACCCAAGTAAACCTGGTGTAGTCATCTACTACAACCAATGAGTATCTCTTCCCTCCAAGGCTGATAGTTGGAATTGGCCCAAAAATATCCATATGAAGTAACTGTAGGGGCTTATCAACTGAGTTGATCATTTTGCCTTTGAATGAACTCTTAGTTTGTTTTCAAGGCTGACAGGCATTGCATGACTTTTCTTTGACGAAGCTGAGCTTGGGTAAACCTGCTACTAGATCTTTGGAGACCAGTTTTGACATACTTTTGAAATTGAGATGAGACAATCTTCTATGCCATAGCCAACCCATTTCTTTAGAGGCTTTAGCAAGAAAGCATATTGTCTTACTAGAGCTTAGTTGAGCAAGATTAACAGTGTAAACGTTCCTTTCTCTTGTTCTGGTCAGCTTTATAGAGGAGGTCTTCAGATCTCTGACTTGACACTGATTGTTGAGGAAGGTGACTTGATGACCCTTGTCGCAGAGTTGACTTATGCTCAGAAGATTGTGTTTTAGCCCTTCCACATAGGCTACTTTAATGAAGGACATTGCACCATTCCCAGCTGAGCCATATCCTCTTGTCTTGCCAGAGCCATTGTCTCCAAAGATGACTGTTGGACCCTCTTTCTCTATGAAGTTAGACATGAGGACTTTGTTCCCGGTCATGTATCTTGAGCATCCACTGTCCAGATACCAAGTTGTAATTGTGGATGTAAGACCCCGAATTTTATGAAATAAAAGTATTCAATTTTTCTATTTAGTTAATAGTTAAATTGATAAAAAGTTAAAGTTAAAGGTGATATGTGAATTTTTTTGCAAAATAAGCAAGTGGCTATAAAATACTTATTGTTGTCGGGAAATATTCGTTTGGTTGTAGAATATTCTTGTTGTCGGGGAATATTTAAACGACGGCGCAGCCATTTGTGGACCCCATAACAGAATAACTGTCAGATGAAGAAAACGACAAATTTGAGTTTTTATAAATAACGGCGTAATCGTTATCGTTAACACTGTTGGAATACTCGGTGGGTAAAGTAAAGTAATACGCGTTGTTGCACAGTAGCACACGGTATTGCACAGTATTTTTGAATTATTGATTCTTATGTAAGAAGGCACTACTCAATAATTGTTACAGTAATTACTGTTTAATATTTTATTTTATTGATTCAATAATTGATGCGTTGATATTTTATATTATTGTTGTTTCAATAATTGTCATTGCACAGTATTTTTTATTATCAGATCAATAATTTATATTATTTGAATAATATTATTAGATAACATTATTGGCAATGTCTAGAAAGTTCTATCGAGGAGAGGTTAGATAATCTAATTGCGCGCCAATAGGGAGAAATCCTTATCGGAAAATCCCCTCTTTCTTGGTTGTCATAATTGTGATTCCGTAATATTATTTATGAATAATTAATTATTGATTTATATGATAAGAAAATATTTATTTGATGTGGATATAAATGATGAAATTATTTATGTGGTTATAAATGAAGGAATTAGTGTTGATGAGTTTTATTAGTATTTTGTCGGAATGGAGGTTTTAAAAATCAAAACAGTGTTCTTAAAGCTCTATTGCGTGAGTTATAATTTTAATTCGACCGTTGGATCATTGTGATTTTTAGATATGTTATACATATATAAGTTGAGTATATGTCCACAAATTTTGAACCGTTAAAAATTAACGCATGATTTGTTATGAATTTTAAAAAGTGTTGAAAATCATCTGTTTGTGGATTTCAGATATTTTTTGTCTGGAATTTGGAAAAACTTAAAGCTACAAAGTTGTAGAGAATTCGATTTCGTGTAGAATGGACATAAAATTTGTATTTTTCTGATAAGCGGGCTATTTATTATGAATTACTGAAGTTTCGGAAAATAAAATATTTTTATTAAAAATATGGGTGGGCCCCACTTTTGGTTGGTGAAGAAATGTGCTAAAATTTTTGGTGGGTGGGAATAGTAGCAAGTAAAGCCATCAGGTTGCAGGTCAAGTCTGCTTTGACATTCTAACATTTTCCTATAAATAGGGTGCTGAGTTAGAATTGAAAATCACACCAGAAACATAAGTTTTCTCTCTTTCTCTCTCTATATTATCGAGCGTATTTTGTGAGTATTCTGATACTTTGTGAGTTGCTATTCATCAGTGCAAGTTTCCTTCAGCCTTATAACTGATATTTCAGCCGAAAATACAGTTCTTTTGAGGTAAGGGATCGTAAGGGATTGTAAGGGATAGTAAAAGATATTATTTTCTTCCTAATGATGTTAATCTTTCAATATCATTATACCAAAATATTGGTATAAATTTTATTGTGGAATTTCTACCTTTTTCATGTCGGGGTTACTATTCACGTATACGACACTATTCATGTATATGATACTATTCACGTATACAGCACTATTCATGTATATGTCACTCTTTACGTATATGACATTATTTACGTATACGGTACTATGTACGAATACAGTGTACTATTCATGAGTTACTATTTACGACAAAATTGGTTTTTTTTATGACCAAATTATCGTTGATTTATGAATCTTACTCTTGAAATTAAATGCAGTTGTTGATCATATTATTTTTATTATCATATATAACATTTTTATAACCCTGGTAATGGAATTTCTCTTTGACTTGAGTGTAAAGATGGGTAGATAATTAGTATGATCGTGACTATGTGTTCTCTTTGGCCAGTAGTGCAAAGATAAATTGTTGACTGATATGATCATGACCATTGAATTTATAATTGAATATATTTAGCTTAAGTGTAAAGGTGAATGGATCAACATGGTTATAATTATTGTCTATATAAATTCTAAGATGATTATATATTTATTTGAGATATTAATATCTTTGGCCTGTAGTGCAAAGATGATCTGTTGTTGAATATCTTTGGCCTTAGTGCAAAGATGATCTGTTGTTGAATATCTTTGGCCAGTAGTGCAAAGATGAACTGTTGACGAAAATTTTTGGCCGTAGTGTAAAGATGAATTTATCAGTATGATTATGAACAGGAACTGTGATTTGGTATAACCATGATCTTTGATGTTTCAGGTAAAGACAGGTGATGAAAATTATCTTCGTCCTGGATGAGAAGAGGAATTTAAAACCACAATTATGATTATGAGTTATTCATATGATTGTGGACCAGAATTATTGATTGATGTCAAACGGATAAACCATTGTTGGTGGATTTTTAATATGGAGAAGATAATAGACTTTATGGTCTATTTGACTCTTCTAATGGATTGCTCGTTCCGCTGCAACTATGGTTGAAAAGTTTTATCATATATCATATATTCTAAATCTCTGATTTATTAATGATGAAGGCTATTGATAATTTAATTATCTTTAGTCATGATATTCTTTACTGGACTAGTTGTGCTCACCCTTCTGCTTCACAATTCCTTTCAGGTAATAAGAGTGTAGCTGGGTCGAGTGGGGGTAACAGGAGAATAGAACGGTGGTCTCTAGCTGTGGATGTTCTCCCTAAATAGTATGAAAATAATTTTATTGAGAACTTTGGAATAGTGTGTTGTATTTTATACATCATTTAGTAGTTATATTTGGTGAATCGTATAGGATGAGGCAAACCCAACTTTGGAAGGGTGATTTGCCATTATCATACAAGATGTCTAATGACATACAACCTCGTGTCATCATAAGACAGGGTTTTGTACATCCATTTGCTAAGTATATCTACGAGCACTACCTATATAATCTTGGTGTTTGGTTGAAGTTTAATTCTCAATTAGAGACAGTGGAGATAATGATATGTCAAGAGAAGACTCACCATTAGAAATAATATGATAGTAATATTCTCGTTTTTCTTTGGGGTCTATTGGGTTAACCAAGGATAATTCTGTGGACATATGATATCTATCATAACCTAGACGCATGGCCTCCCATGTACGAAGGTTTCTTTGAGCACTTTTCGAAGATTTTAATTTCTAAAACAGTTATTGACTGTACTTTTATGTAAGGTGCCATGAGTCATAGTTGGTATCAGAGCCATAAGTAAAGAGCCCCGAGCCTCTATCTGGTGACTTTCTGTTGATGGGGGATGCACCGAAGCCAGACTCTCCGTAGGGGACACCGTTCTGCAGTGGCAAACTGATAGGTATCGCTGTGAGGTGCTGTCCACGGTTGGGACATAAGTTACATTTGGTATCAGAGCTTAGGAATATGATCCTTGGCGGAGATTCGAAATTAGAATTAGGAAGGGAGAGACGAGTAATATCCTTCACTAGTGTATGTCCTACCTAAGTTGAATTTTCTTACTTTAGTTGACAAATTGTGATATGTCAATTAATCTTTGTTTTGAAGCTATATTCTAGAATGATATCTGAAATATAGGAGATGAGCAATAGAGAAATCATGATGACAGGGAAAATGGAATCTGAAATGAAAGCAAGGCATTCTCAACTCTTTGAAATACCAGGTATGTAAGGAGGGAAAATTGTAAGACCCCAAATTTTATGAAATAAAAGTATTCAATTTTTCTATTTAGTAAATAGATAAATTGATAAAAAGTTAAAGTTAAGGGTGATATGTGATTTTTTTTCAAAATAAGCAAGTGGCTATAAAATACTTATTGTTATCGGAGAATATTCGTTTGGTCGTGGAATATTCTTGTTGTCGGGAAATATTCGTACGACGGCGAAGCCATTTGTGGGCCCCATAACAGAATAACTGTCAGATGAAGAAAATGACAAATTTGAGTTTTTATATATAACGGCGTAATCGTTAACATTGTTGGAATACCCGGTGGGTAAAGTAAAGTAATACGCGTTGTTGCACAGTAGCACACGGTATTGCACAATATTTTTGAATTATTAATTCTTACGTAAGAAGGCACTACTCAATAATTGTTACAGTAATTACTGTTTAATATTTTATTTTATTGATTCAATAATTGCTGCGTTGATATTTTATATTATTGTTGTTTCAATAATTGTCATTGCACAGTATTTTCAATTATCAGATCAATAATTTATATTATTTGAATAATATTATTAGATAACATTATTGGCAATGTCTAGAAAGTTCTATCGAGGAGAGGTTAGATAATCTAATTGCGCGCCAATAGGGAGAAATCCTTATCGGAAAGCCCCCTCTTTCCTGGGAACGGCCTGGTTGTCATAATTGTGATTCTGTAATATTATTTGTGAATAATTAATTATTGATTTATATGATAAGCAAATATTTATTTGATGTGGATACAAATGATGAAATTATTTATGTGGTTATAAATGAAAGAATTAGTATTGAGGGGTTTTATCAGTATTTTGTCGGAATGGATGTTTTAAAAATCAAAATAGTATTCTTAAAGCTATATTGTGTGAGTTATAATTTTAATCCGACCGTTGGATCGTTGTGATTTTTGGATATGTTATATATATATAAGTTGAGTATATGTACACAAATTTTGAACCATTAAAAATTAACGCATGATTTGTTATGAATTTTAAGAAGTGTTGAAAATCATCTATTTGTGGGTTTCAGATATTTTCTGTCTGGAATTTGGAAAAACTTAAAGCTACAAAGTAGTAGAGAATTCAATTTCGTATGGAATGGACATAAAATTTGTAATTTTCTGATAAGTGGGCTATTTATTATAAATTAATGAAGTTTTGAAAAATAAAATATTTTTATTAAATATATGGGTGGGCCCCACTTTTGGTTGGTGAAGATATGTGCTGAAATTTTTGGTGGGTGAGAATAGCAACATGTAAAGCCATCAGGTTACAGGTCAAGTCTGCTTTGGCATTCTAACATTTTCCTCTAAATAGGGTGCTGAGTTAGAATTGAAAATCACACCAGAAAAATAAGTTTTCTCTCTTTCTCTCTCTATATTATTGTGACGCCCCCAAAATTAGGCATGCATCACCCATCTTGAGTCGCCAGATACATGGTACAGAATTCAAATACAACTTAATAATACAACTGTCGTGTACAATACGACAAAACATAAACTGTGAGTTTGAATACAAATATTGTCTACTAGAGAGTATACAAACTCAAAAGGAGTCCTCATTACAATTATTATAACACTTACATAGAATACTGAGGACTACTAATGCTATCATCTGGTCCATCACTTCGTTTCTCGACTCGTACCAACTATATTCTCATTTTCTGAAGAGAACAGTGAAAGAAAGGGTGAGCTCAACTAGCCCAGTAAGAAATATTATGACTAAGATAATGCAAAATAAATTATCATTAGTCTTCAACAATGTTAAACTGATAAAATACAATAGACATCAAGTTTAACTGCAGCGGATCAAGAAATCCATTAAAAGAGTCAAGTAGAGAATAAAATCTACTATCTTTTATGATTTAAAAGGCTTTTCATGACTTTTGTCGCTGAGACTCAGCTTAATAAATAATCCACATCATCAAATCACCCCTGCACTATGGCCAAGGATATTCTTTAGTATCACGACCACGAATTATCCATGCACTACGGCTAAAGATAATCATATTTTCATCAACGGTCCTGATCATGCCATAAAATAATTCATCTCTGCACTACGGCCAAAGAGAATCCATAGCCATAATCATACTAAAAACTGTCCATCAATGCACTACGGGCCAATGAGGACTTTTTCCATATCATTTGTAACATTACGGTTATGATTATACCGAATAATCCCTGGTCATAATCATACCAAGTCCATCTATGAACTACAGGCCACAGATGACTTTCAACATAATATAAGCATGAGGATGATGACAATGATATAAGAATTTAATAAAACAAGTTCAAGAATTAATTTATCTACGAACTGATAACGTCCAAATTGTCAACATGATACTGCTTTGTAGAGTAAAATTCAAGAATGCTCAGAAGAATATTTACATGAAAAGATACTGGATGAAGCGCAAATATCAAGGATATTCCATTAATTTCATAGAGTATAGAAGTCAAAGTTTTAACTAACTTAGTATAATAAAGAATGGAATAACAAAAGAAATCAACATGCATGCGATAGACCGAACATGTAGGTTATTTCAACAGAATAATAAATAACGGAACCAGGTCCGGCATAAAACGCACAGACAGGATATTCCAACAGAATAATAAAGAATGGAACCAGGTCCGGCGTAAAACGCACAGACAGGATATTCCGACAGAATAATAAATAATGGAACCAGGTCTGGCGTAAAACGCACAGACAGGATATTCCGACAGAATAATAAATAATAGAATAATAGAAGAATTTCACCATGTATGCGGTACTTCGCATAAACAGGTTATTCCAACATAATAATAAAGAATGAAATAACATAAGAATTTCACCAAGTATAGGGTAGTCCGCGTATACTGGTTATTCCAACAGAATAATAAAGAATGAAATAACAGAGGTTCTCTTCATTAATACAAAAGAAATAATATCCCTTACGGGTACAACAAATAATATCCCTTACCTTTGAAAGAAGAGTATTCCGACTGGTAGGGCGATGATATACTCGAAGAAAACTTGCACTACGCTCAGAGCTTTCTTAAACTCTAAATAAATACGCTCAAGATTATAGAAGAAGAACTCTCTCTATAGTTTCTCTCTCTAGAGTTTCAGTAAATTCGTAAGAAATAATGAAGGAATGAGCTTCTATTTATAGAAGAATGGACTGCATAGTAACTAATTCATGAACGGTCCAGATTGATTTACTTTAATCTGACGGTCCATATTTAAAGCAAAATCTTTTAAATAAAATATAATATATTCTATTTATAATCTAATAAAATAAATAACTTTATAAAAGATTTTACTATGCAAACACTATGTAGGCACTATACATAATAAAATATAACATATTCTAATTATTGTCTAATAAAACAGATAACTTTACAAAAGTATTTTATTTTATATAAAAAGATTTTACTATTAGCCTAATAAAACGAATAACTTTATAAAAGTATTCTGTTTTATATAAAAAGCTTTTCTGTTTTATTACATTAATAATACCAATAAAACAAAACTGAGTGACTTATCACGTAAGCCTCAATAATCAATACCGTATGCTACTATGCAACCACGCGTATTACTGTACTTTTAACACCGGGTATTTCAATAATTAACAGTAAAACTTCCGCCGTTATTTTCATATAATATTTTTGTCGTTTTCTTAATCCGATAATAATTCCGTTGTGGGGTCCACCAATAATTGTGCCATCGTACGAATATTTCCCGACAAAAATAATATTCCCCGACCAATCGAATATAATACAACAACTTGCATACTTTGCAAAATTTATAAATACTATCCACAACTATAACATTATCTCAAATTCACACCATAATATTTAAATAAATATTTCGAAAAAATTAAATCTTTATTCATAAAATCTGGGGTTTCACAATCTCCCCTCCTTATGAAATTTCACCCTCGAAATTTACGTACGTACCTGGTATGCCGAACAGATGAGGACACTTCGTCAGATTCTAACTCTTGAGGTATAACCTTTGAGTGTTGAATACATTCCAGGATTTTAACAGGTACATCTTCATACGTTAGATTATCCGCTATCTCGTCCGGTTCTAAATCAATAATGTGGTTCGGGTCGTAACATCAATACGTTAAAAACGTTATGAACACGCGACATACTTGGCGGTAAAACTAGTCTATAAGCCACAGTTCCTACTCGATCGAGGATTTCAAATGGGCCAATTAAATCGAGGGTTGAGATTTCAGCAACTCTTGCTATTTAAAATAACGCCCTCTTGAACCTTCTTCTTCATGTTCATCAGCTTCGGGTGCGTAGCTTGAGCGGCTTTAACTTTATCGATTAAAGTTGATTCTACTCGTATATTCGTTATCTTCACGTGGGTTCGTATATTCGCACTCGTATACGCATACGATCTTCTACTCAATGCGTCAGCTACCATGTTTGCTTTTCCACGATGGTATTGAATGGTACGATCGTAATCTTCAATAGTTCGAGCCAACGTCTTTGGCGCATGATACGTTCACTTTAGTTGAAGAAATATTTAAGGGTTTAAGAAATGGGTTTTGTATTGGGGTCAATACAAAATTCGATTTCATGCTTTGGGGTAGGCTAAGAAGTCTTCAAGAATACGTCAGAAAATTTATTAACAATAGAAATATCATTCAAAACTGTGACCCTCATCCAAGACTTGGATAACACATCACATTGATACCTATCAACTTGCCATCGTCATTCACAACGTCTCCTACGGAAAGTCTGGCTTCGGTGCATTCCACATAAGGAAGTCATCAGTGAAAGGCTCGGGACACTTTACTTATGGCTTGATATGACAATGATTGACTTTAGTGGTTTGGTTACTTGAATTCGCATAATAGGTTGGTTAGGAATATGAAAGCTAACAACCTTACGAAAAGCATGATGAGCAGTTAACCAATCATTTTCAAAAATCACATCAATGCAAGTATTTTCAAAGCGATACGATCGACAGGTAACGTGAAAGTGTTGATTTGAATCAAACAAGATTTATAAATAGTGGAGGTAACGAAGGTTTCTCCCAACGAAATTTCAACAGATAAATCAAAGTATAACTTCTCCGGAGTTAAGTTCAAACAGTGAACACAACTAGGTGGAATAAAAGAGTGAGTAGAACCGGTATCTAACACGGTATAGACTTCAAAAGAGTTTATGACTAATATACCCATGATAATTTTATATAGGTTCCTCGTCATGCAAAAAAAGCTCTCTCTTAAACTACCGGCTTTGGCTTATCTGAGATATCCTTTGGCATCATTATCCCAGCTGGACTTGACTTCACCATACGACAAAATCGAGCTAGGTGACCTTCTCTTCCGCAATTAAAACACGCTTTGGATTGCTGCTGTGACAACCCCAAAATAGGTCCATTCCATCCAACCTATTCTGAGTCGCCAAATACATGGTACAGAAAATAACTACAACTTTATTACAACAATTGTCGTGTAAAATACAACAACACATATGCTGTGAGTTTGGATACAAATATATACCAAATGTTACTCATGTTCCAACCGTGGACATCACCTCACAATGACACCTTACATAAAGGTATAGTCAAAAACTATTTTAGAAATTAGAATCTTTGGGAAGTGCTCAAGGAAACCTTCGTACATGGGAGGCCAAGCGTCTAGGTTATGATAGATATCATATGACCACAGAATTATTCTTGGTTGACCCAATAGACCCCAAAGAAAAACGAGAAGATTACTATCATATTCTTCCCAATGGTGAGTCTTCTCTTAACTTATCATTATCTCCACTGTCTCTAATTGAGAATTATACTTCAAACAAATACCAAGATTATATAGGTAGTGCTCGTAGATATACTCAGCAAGTGGATGAGCACAACTAGCCCAGTAAAGAATATCATGACTAAAGATAAATAAATTATCAATAATCTTCATCAGTAATAAATCAGAGATTTAGAACATATGGTAGATGATAAAAATTTCAACCATAGTTGCAGCGGAACGAGCAATCCATTAGAAGAGTCAAATGGACTATAAAGTCTATTATCTTCTCCACGTTAAAAATCCACCAACAATGTTTTATCCCTGTAACATCAATCAACAATTCCTGTCCACAATCACGTGTATAACTCATAATCGTAATTGTAGTTCTAAATTCCTCTTCTCATCCAGGACGAAGATAATTTTTATCACCTATCTTTACCTGAAACATCAAAGATCATGATTACACCAAATCACAGTTCCTGTTCATAATCATACTAATAAATTCATCTTTGCACTACGGGCCAAAGATATTCATTCACAGACCATCTTTGCACTACAGGCCAAAGATATTCATCAACAGGTCATCTTTACACTACGGGACAAAGATATTAATATCTCAAAGAAATATATAATCATTTCAAAATTTATATAAACAATAATTATAACCATGTTGATCAATTCACCTTTGCACTTAAGCTAAAGATATTCACTTATAAATTCAATGGTCATGATCATACCAATCAACGATTCAACTTTGCACTACTGGCCAAAGAGAACCCATAGTCATGATCATACCAAAAATCTACTCATCTTTACGCTCAAGTCAAAGAGAAATATCATCATTAGGGTTATAAAAATGTTATATATAATAATAAAATTAATATAATCAACATATAGATTTAATCTCAAGAGTAATATTCATAATTCAACTATAATTTGGTCAGAAAAAGAAACTAATTTTGTCATGAATAGTAACTCGTGAATAGTAACCCATGAATAGTAACTCGTGAATAGTAACTCATGAATAGTAAACCCGACACAAAAAGGTAGAAATTTCACAATAAAATTCATACCAATATTTCGGTATAATGATATTGAAAGAATAACATTTCTTAAATTTATAAACAATTTATTTTAATTGTTTATACTTTACTAAAATAATGCATTTAATCATTCCAAAATGCCAAACTCATAAGATTTTATCACCAATAATCAAAACCCTCATCAAAAATCTGCATATACCTCATATAGGATTCTCAAAGTCATAAAATTCTATTTTCTAATTTTCTTACTTCACAAAACATATTTAATTCATTTACTCATAACTAGACTATTTTCATGAAAAATACCAAATCAGTTCCAAAAATATTTCTTTTCTGAGATTTAGCATAATATAGTCCCATAGTGAACATATATTTTTCTCAGAATTTTTAAAAGTCATTTACTATTTTTCATATGGCCAAAACAGCCGAATATTTAGACATTTATCAAAAATTATACTTTTGTCCAAAAATTTTGAAATTTACAGAGTATACTTCTATCATATACATGTACTCCCAATAAAAATTTCATCAATTTTGGAGTTAACCACAAGGAATTATAAGCGGTTACTTTTAAAATAGTCTTTTCTCATAAAATTCATAACTCTCAATCTATATATCCAAAAATCACTATTTTTGGACACAATCAATAAAACTCATCAAAATATCATTTCAAATTTTTCTAAAATTTTTAAATGTCAGAAAAATTACGAAACTGAAAAACATAACAACCCTTAAAATCCCTTACTATCCCTTACCTCAAAAGAGCAGTACTTCTGATCGGTATAAGGCTGAAGGAAACTTGCACTGATGAATAGAAACTCTCAAAGTATCTAAATACTCACAAAATATGCTTCATAATATAGAGAGGGAAAAAGAGAAAGCTTATGTTTCTGGTATGATTTTCAATTCTAACTTAACCCTCTATTTATAGGAAAATGTTAGCACGCCGAAGCAGACTTAACCTGCAACCTGATGGCTTTACCTGCTACTATTCTCACCCACCGCATTTGAATAAAAATCTCAGCATATTTCTTCACCAACCAAGAGTGGGGCCCACCAATTCTAAAATTTTCTACCAAAATGATTAACTCCGAAAATTCAACAATTTCTGAACCAGTCATCTCGTAAAATTCATAACAAATCATACGTTCATTTTTAACGGTTCAAAATTTGTGGACATATACTCAACTTATATATGCATAACATATCCAAATATTACCACGATCCAATGGTCGGATTAAAAATTATAACTCTCGCAAAATATCTCAAAAATCGAGATTTTTAATACCTCCATTCCGACAAAAATACTGATAAAAACCTCAACATTAACTCCTTCATTTTTAACCACAAAAATATATCCCTCATTTATATCCACATAAAATAAATATTTTCTTATCATATGAATCAATAATTAATTATTCACAAATAATATTACAGAATCACATTTATGACAACCAGGCCGTTCCCAGGAAAGAGGGGGCTTTCCAATAAGGATTTCTCCTTACTGGCGCGCAATTAGATGACCAAACCTCTCCTTAGACAGAACTTTCTAGACATTGCCAATAATGTTATCTAATAATATTATTCAAATAATATGAATTATTGATCTGATAAAAGAAAATACTGTGCATCAACAATTATTGAACAACAATAATATAAAATTTCAACGCAGTAATTATTGAATTAATAAAATAAAATATTGAACAATAACTAATGTAACAATTATTGAGTAGTGCCTTCTTACTTAAGAATCAATAATTTCAAAAATACTGTGCAATACCGTGTGCTACTGTGCAATAACGCGTATTACTGTATTTTAACCACCGGGTATTTTAACAGTATTAACGGTAACAACTACGCCGTTATTTGTAAAAACTCAAATTTGTCGTTTTCTTCATCCGACAGTTATTCGTTATAGGGCTCACAAATAGCTGCGCCGTCGTACGAATATTCCCCGACAGAAAGAATATTCCACGACCAAACGAATATTCCCCGACAACAATGATTATTTTATAACCACTTGCGTATTTTGAAAAGTTTTCACATTTCACCCATAACTTTAACTTTTTATCAATTTAACCATTTATTGAATTGTAATTATAAGAAAAATTGAATACTTTTATTTCATAAAATTCGGGGTCTTACAGCTGCGTACAGTTTGGACGGATGTGTCCCTCTTGTCCGCATTTAAAACATACGATCGGTGGTCGTTCTTCTTCCTTTGAAACGGGTGTTGGTGCCGACGTCTTCACGTCATTGTTGAACCTTCTCTTCTTGAAATGTCCATTCTTATTATTTTGTCCATGATCACCACCGAAGTGGTTACCATTTCTGACATGTTGATTCCCTCCATGCTTATTGTCACCTCTTTGATGACTGTTATCACCGGTGTTATCATTTTGTCGGCTGCTCTCTTTTGGTTGGGTTGACTCATTATCGCGCTCCAATAATTGAGCCCTATTAACAACATCTGAATACAAACACAGTTTATGAGAAATAAGATATTGACGTATATTAGGCTTCAATCCTCTTAAAAACATCCGCGTCATTCTCTCTTCATTATCAACCAAGTGGGACGCAAATCGGGACAACTCGGCAAACTTGGCTTCGTACTGCGACACGGTTATGTTGTTTTGCTCCAACTTGATAAATTCCACCTCTTTCATGTGACGAATACTTTAGGGAAAGTACTTGTCATTGAACAGCTCTTGGAACTTCTCCCAAGACATCTTGAGGGCGTCAGGCTGGGTACGTTTTATAGATTCCCACCAGTGATCTACCTCTTCACGCAACATAAAGGTGGCAAAGGGAACCTTTTGCTCCTCGAAGCATTCTAAGACATCAAATATCTTGGTGATCTGCTTTAACCACGTCTCTGCCTTAAGTGGTTCTGGCTTTCCCAAAAACTCCGGTGGTCCCAGCTCCTTGAATTGCTTAGCAGTGACCAACCGTGGGTTGCCATTGTTTCCTCCTGCATTATGAACAGGAGCCGCCTTCGCCTGATGTTGTATGAATTCTAAAAACTCCTAAACGTACCATCGTTCGTCAATTGATCAGTGTTGTTGTTTACATGAGGATTATTGTCTTCCTGTTGCACATTATCCTGATTATTGATCTGTGGAGACTCAACGGTCTCCTGTGCTCCATTGCTTATCTCAACATTTTCAGATGCCATTTTCAAATACTGCAACATAACAAGGGTTAATTAACATATCACATATTATCCTTATACTCTGACCGACCAATTAAATACCAAATAAACTTAGGTAGGTCATACTAGCGAAGGAATTCCCTGTCTCTTCCCTCCTAGTTCTTGTCTCACATCTCAGCCAGGGATCATATCCCTAAGCTCTGATACCAACTGTGACGCCCCCAAAATTAGGTATACATCACCCATCTTGAGTCGTCAGATACATGGTACAGAATTCAAATACAACTTAATAATACAACTGTCGTGTACAATACGACAAAACATAAACTGTGAGTTTGAATACAAATATTGTCTACTAGAGAGTATACAAACTCAAAAGGAGTCCTCATTACAATTATTATCACACTATTACATAGAATAGTGAGAACTACTAATGCTATCATCTGGTCCATCACTCCGTTGCTCGACTCGTCCCAACTATATTCTCATTTCCTGAAGAGAACAGTGAAAGAAAGGGTGAGCTCAACTAGCCCAGTAAGAAATATTATGACTAAGATAATGCAAAATAAATTATCATTAGTCTTCAACAATGTTAAACTGATAAAATACAATAGACATCAAGTTTAACTACAGCGGATCAAGAAATCCATTAAAAGAGTCAAGTAGAGAATAAAATCTACTATCTTTTATGATTTAAAAGGCTTTTCATGACTTTATCGCTGAGACTCAACTTAATAAATAATCCACATCATCGAATCACCACTGCACTACGGCCAAGGATATTGTTTAGTATCACGACCACGAATTATCTATGCACTACGGCTAAAGATAATCAAGTTTTCATCAACGGTCTTGATCATGCCATAAAATAATTCATCTCTGCACTACGACCAAAGAGAATCCATAGCCATAATCATACCAAAAACTGTCCATCAATGCACTACGGGCCAATGAGGACTTTTTCCACATTATTTATAACATTACGGTTATGATTATACCGAATAATCCCTGGTCATAATCATACCAAGTCTATCTATGCACTACAGGCCACAGATGACTTTCAACATAATATAAGAATGAGGATGATGACAATGATATAAGAATTAAATAAAACAAGTTCAAGAATTAATTTATCTACGAACTGATAACGTCCAAATTGTCAACATGATACTGCTTTGTAGAGTAAAATTCAAGAATGCTCAGAAGATTATTTACATGAAAAGATACTGGATGAAGCGCAAATATCAAGGATATTCCACTAATTTCATGGAGTATAGAAGTCAAAGTTTTAACCAACTGAGTTAATAAAGAATGGAATAACAAAAGAAATCACCATGCATGCGATAGACCGCACAGGCAGGTTATTCCAACAGAATAATAAATAACGGAACCAGGTCCGGCGTAAAACACACAGACAGGATATTCCAACAGAATAATAAAGAATGGAACCAGGTCCGGCGTAAAACGCACAGACAGGATATTCCGACAGAATAATAAATAATGGAACCAGGTCCGGCGTAAAACGTACAGACGGGATATTCCGACAGAATAATAAATAATAGAATAATAGAAGAATTTCACCATGTATGCGGTACTTCGTATAAACAGGTTATTCCAACATAATAATAAAGAATGGAATAACAGAAGAATTTCACCAAGTATAGGGTAGTCCTCGTATACAGGTTATTCCAACAGAATAATAAAGAATAGAATAACAGAAGTTCTATTCATGAATACAAAAGAAATAATATCCCTTACGGGTACAACAAATAATATCACTTACCTTTGAAAGAAGAGTATTCCGACTGGCAGGACGAGGATATACTCGAAAAAAACTTGCACTACGCTCAAAGCTTTCTTAAACTCTAAATAAATACGCTCAAGATTATAGAAGAAGAACTCTCTCTATAGTTTCTCTCTCTAGAGTTTCAGTAAATTCGTAAGAAATAATGAAGGAATGAGCTTCTATTTATAGAAGAATGGACTGCATAGTAACTAATTCATGAACGGTGCAGATTGATTTACTTTAATCTGATGGTCCATATTTAAAGCAAAATCTTTTAAATAAAATATAATATATTCTATTTATAATCTAATAATACGAATAACTTTATAAAATTTTTTACTATGCAAACATTATGCAGGCACTATGCAAATACTATGCATAATAAAATATAACATATTCTAATTATTATCTAATAAAACAGATAACTTTATAAAAGTATTTTGTTTTATATAAAAAAATTTTATATTAGCCTAATAAAACGAATAACTTTATAAAAGTATTCTATTTTATATAAAAAGCTTTTCTGTTTTATTACATTAATAATATCAATAAAACAAAACTGAGTGACTTATTACATAAGCCTCAATAATCAATACCGTATGCTACTATGCAACCACGCGTATTACTGTATTTTTAACATCGGGTGTTTCAACAGTTAACGGTAAAACTTCCGCCGTTATTTTCATAAAATATTTTTGTCGTTTTCTCAATCCGACAATAATTCAGTTGTGGGCTCCACCAATAATTGTGCCGTCGTACGAATATTCCCCGATAAAAATAATATTCCCCGACCAATCGAATATAATACAACAACTTACATACTTTGTAAAATTTATAAATACTACCCACAACTATAATATTATCTCAAATTCACACCATAATATTTAAAAAAATATTTCAAAAAAATTAAATCTTTATTCATAAAATCTGGGGTTTCACAATTATCGAGCGTATTTTGTGAGTATTCAGATACTTTGTGAGTTGCTATTCATCAGTGCAAGTTTCTTTCAGCCTTATACCTGATATTTCAGCCAGAAATACGGTTCTTTTGAGGTAAGGGATCGTAAGGGATTGTAAGGGATAGTAAGAGATGTTATTTTCTTCCTAATGATGTTATTCTTTCAATATCATTATACCGAAATATTGGTATAAATTTTATTGTGGAATTTCTATCTTTTTTATGTCGGGATTACTATTCACGTATACAGCACTATTCATGTATATGACACTCTTTACGTATATGACATTATTTACGTATACGGTACTATGTACGAATACAGAGTACTATTCATGAGTTACTATTCACGATAAAATTGGTTTCTTTTTCTGACCAAATTATCATTGATTTATGAATCTTACACTTGAAATTAAATGCAGTTGTTGATCATATTATTTTTATTGTCATATATACCATTTTTATAACCCTGGTGATGGAATTTCTCTTTGACTTAAGTGTAAAGATGAGTAGATTATTGGTATGATCGTGACTATGGGTTCTCTTTAGCCAGTAGTGCAAAGATGAATTGTTGACTGGTATGATCATGACCATTGAATTTATAATTGAATATCTTTAGCTTAAGTGCAAAGATGAATAGATCAACATGGTTATAATTATTGTCTATATAAATTCTAAGATGATTATATATTTCTTTGAGATATTAATATCTTTGGCCTGCAGTGCAAAGATGATCTGTTGTTGAATATCTTTGGCTTGTAGTGTAAAGATGATCTGTTGTTGAATATCTTTGGCTTGTAGTGCAAAGATGATCTGTTATTGAATATCTTTGGCCAGTAGTCAAAGATGAACTGTTGAAGAATATCTTTGGCCGTAGTGTAAAGATGAATTTATCAGTATGATTATGAACAGGAACTGTGATTTAGTATAACCAGGATCTTTGATGTTTCAGGTAAAGACAGGTGATGAAAATTATCTTCGTCCTGAATGAGAAGAGGAATTTAAAACCACAATTATGATTATGAGTGATTCATATGATTGTGGACTAGAATTGTTGATTGATATTATAGGGATAAACCATTGTTGGTGAATTTTTAACATGGAGAAGATAATAGACTTTGTGGTCTATTTGACTCTTCTAATGGATTGCTCGTTCCGCTGCAACTATGGTTGAAAAGTTTTATCATCTATCATGTGTTCTAAATCTCTAATTTATTGATGATGAAGGCTATTGATAATTTAATTATCTTTAGTCATGATATTCTTTACTGGACTAGTTGTGCTCACCCTTCTGCTTCACAATTCCTTTCAGGTAATAAGAGTGTAGCTGGGTCGAGCGGGGATAACAGGGGAATAGAACGGTGGTCTCTAGCTGTGGAGGTTCTCCTAAATAGTATGAAAATAATTTTATTGAGAACTTTGGAATAGTGTGTTGTATTTTATGCATCATTTAGTAGTTATATTTAGTGAATCATATAGGATGAGGCGAACCCAACTTTGGAAGGGTGATTTTCCACTATCATACAAGATGTCTAATGACATACAACCTCGTGTAATCATAAGACAAGGTTATGCACATCCACTTGCTGAGTATATCTACGAGCACTACCTATATAATCTTGGTGTTTGGTTGAAGTATAATTCTCAATTAGAGACAGTGGAGATAATGATATGTCAAGAGAAGACTCACCATTTGAAAGAATATGATAGTAATATTCTCGTTTTTCTTTGGGGTCTATAGGGTCAACCAAGGATAATTCTGTGGACATATGATATCTATCATAACCTAGACAGATGGCCTCCCATGTACGAAGGTTTCCTTGAGCACTTTTCGAAGATTTTAATTTTAAAACAGTTATTGACTGTACTTTTATGTAAGGTGCCATGAGTCACAGTTGGTATATATTTATATCAAAGCTCACAACATATGTGTTGTTGTATTTTGCACGACAATTGTGATAATGAAGTTGTAGTTATTTTCTGTACCATGTATTTGGCAACTTAGAATAGGTTGGCTTGAATGGACCTATTTTGGGTGCGTTACGGTGGAGCTCTGTTCCTGTGGTAAGAATAAACTCTCATTTTGGTACCCAGACTTGCATGGGTCCTACCTTGTTAGTACCCTTGGGGACCTAAATTTGCTTGACTTTGGGTCTAATATGAAGAGGATTATTATAACATATTACAGCCTTATGACCAATTTTATCACGTATAAAACATCTGTTGTGATGCATGCTTGTGTGTGTGTGGATTCCTTCTCCATTTGGACTTATGTGGATTCTTGGTAGTCTTTCCTTTATACTGATTCTTCATTTTCCATGTATCCTTGTGATTCATGATTTGTGAAGAGTGAAACTTAACTCTACTATTCCTACCTGTTGGTTCGTGGAGTTGACTTTACTCGACTCTACAATCCTTCGAGGTTGGAGAGTAGTGACTAAGTTACTCTTCTCTTTTCTGAACCCTAGGCCAACATGGGATCCGTTATGTCTTGGAACATGGATTGGATCAGAAGAGCAGGGATGTACTAGTTCTTCCTTCTATGAGGATTTCACAAATGTAATGCTTATATTTAAGTTTGAAACACTACTAATGTTAGTGTCCTTTAACTTTTCCGCATATGGTTTTGAAGTGGATTCCCCAAAACCTAAACATGTTCTGTCAGATGCACTTCTCTGACTAGAGATCAAGGAGTCCATGGATGAAGAAGATATAATCCACATTAAAATTGTCTTTTCTAGTTTCTTAATCTTAGAGGTTAGATTTGACTCTCTTTGTGCATTAAGTTCATTGGTCTTTCTTAAAAGTTTATTCTCAGCCTAAAATTTAGAGAGAGAGTTAGCACTTAGAAGAGCTGTTTTGTAACGACCCCAAAATAGGTCCATTCCATCCAACCCATTCTGAGTCGTCAAATACATGGTACAGAAAACAACTACAACTTTATTACAACAATTGTCGTGCAAAATACAATAACACATATGCTGTGAGTTTGGATACAAATATATACCAAATGTGACTCATGTTCCAACCGTGGACATCACCTCACAATAACACCTTACATAAAGGTATAGTCAAAAACTGTTTTAGAAATTAGAATCTTTGGGAAGTGCTCAAGGAAACCTTCGTACATGGGAGGCCACGCATCTAGATTATGATAGATATCACATGGCCACAGAATTATCCTTGGTTGACCCAATAGACCCCAAAGAAAAACGAGAAGATTACTATCATATTCTTCCCAATGGTGAGTCTTCTCTTGACTTATCATTATCTCCACTGTCTCTAATTGAGAATTATACTTCAAACAAACACCAAGATTATATAGGTAGTGCCCATAGATATACTCAGCAAGTGGATGAGCACAACCCTGTCCTATGATGACACGAGGTTGTATGTCATTAGACATCTTGTATGATAGTGACAAAACACCCTTCCAACGTTGGGTTCTTCACCAAATATAACTACTAAATGATAACCACCGTTCTATTCCCTTGTTACCCCCGCTCGACCCAGCTACACTCTTATTACCTGAAAGGAATTGTGAACAGAAGGGTCAGCACAACTAGCCCAGTAAAGAATATCATGACTAAAGATAAATAAATTATCAATAGTCTTCATCAATAATAAATCAGAGATTTAGAACATATGGTAGATGATAAAAAATTTCAACCATAGTTGCAGCGGAACATGCAATCCATTAGAAGAGTCAAATAGACTATAAAGTCTATTATCTTCTCCATGTTAAAAATCCACCAACAATATTTTATCCATGTAACATCACTCAACAGTTCCTTTCCACAATCATATGAATAACTCATAATCATAATTGTGACTATAAATTTTTCTTCGCACCCAGGACGAAGAATATTTTCATCACCTGTCTTTACCTGAAACATCAAAGATCATGGTTATACCAAATCACAGTTCCTGTTTATAATCATACTAGCAAATCCATCTTTGCACTACGGGTCAAAGATATTCATCAACAAACCATCTTTGCACTACGGGCCAAAGATATTCAACAACAGTTCATCTTTGCACTACATGCCAAAGATATTCATCAACAGGCCATCTTTGCACTACATGCCAAAGATATTCATCAACAATTCATATTTGCACTACAGGCCAAATATATTCATATCTCAAAGAAATATATAATCATTTCAGAATTTATATAAACAATAATTATAACCATGTTGATCAATTCACCTTTGCACTTAAGCTTAAGATATTCAATTATAAATTCAATGGTCATGATCATACCAGTCACAATTCAACTTTGCACTACAGGCCAAAGAGAACCCTAGTCATGATCATACCAATAATCTACCCATCTTTACACTCCAGTGAAAGAGAATTTCAACATCAGGGTTATAAAAATGTTATATATGATGATAAAAATAATATGATCAACATATAATTTTAATCTCAAGAGTAATATTCGTAACTCATGAATAGTAAATCGTGAATAGTAACTCATGAATAGTAATCCCGACACAAAAGATAGAAATTCCACAATAAAATCCATACCAATATTTCGGTATAATGATATTGAAAGAATAATATTCTTAAGCTTATAAACAATTTATTTAAATTGTTTACACTTTACTAATTAATGCATTTAATCATCATAAAACGCCAACTCTTAAGATTTCATCATCAATAACCAAAACCCTCATCAAAAATCTGCATATACCTCATATATAGGATTCTCAAGCCATAAAATCCTATTTTCCAATTTTCTTACTTAACATAACATATTTAATTCATTTTCTCATAACTAGACTATTTTCATGAAAAATACCAAATCCGTTCCAAAAATATTTCTTTTCTAGAATTTAGCATAATATAGTCCCATAGTGAACATATATTTTTCTCAGAATTTTTAAAAGTCATTTACTATTTTTCATATGGCCAAAATAGCCGAATATTTAGACATTTATCAAAAATTGTACTTTTGTCTAAAAATTCTGAAATTTACAGAGTATACTTCTATCATATACATGTACTCCTAATAAAAATTTCATCAATTTTGGAGTTAACCACAATGAATTATAAGCTGTTACTTCTCAAATAGTCTTTTCTCATAAAATTCATAGCTCTCAATCTATACATCCAAAAATCACCATTTTTGGATACAATCAAGAAAACTCATCAAAATATCATTTCAAATTTTTCCAGAATTTTTGAAGATCAGAAAAATTACGAAACTGAAAATCATAACAACCCTTAAAATCCCTTACTATCCCTTACAATTCCTTACTATCTCTTACTATCCCTTACTATCTCTTACTATCCCTTACCTCAAAAGAGCAGTACTTCTGATCGGTATAAGGCTGAAGGAAACTTGCACTGATGAATAGCAACTCACCAAGTATCTAAATACTCACAAAATACACTCAATAATCTAGAGAGAGAAAGAGAGAAAGCTTATGTTTCTGGTGTGATTTTCAATTCTAACTTAGCCCTCTATTTATAGGAAAATTTTGGTAGGTTTGACCTGCAACCTGATGGCTTTACCTGCTACTATTCCCACCCACTACATTTGAAATATAATTCAGCACATTTCTTCACCAACCACAAGTGGGGCCCACCAATTCTAGAATTTTCCACCAAAATGATAAACTCCGAAAATTCAACAATTTCTGAACCAGACATCTCGTAAAATTCATAACAAATCATACGTTCATTTTTAACGGTTCAAAATTTGTGGGCATATACTTAACTTATATATGTATAACATATCCAAAAATTACCACGATCCAACGGTCGGATTAAAAATTATAACCCCCGCAAAATATCTCAAAAACCCTGATTTTTAATACCTCTATTCCGACAAAAATACGAATAAAAATCTCAACATTAACTCCTTCATTTTTTAACCACAAAAATATATCCCTCATTTGTATCCACATAAAATAAATATTTCCTTATCATATGAATCAATAATTAATTATTCACAAATAATATTACAGAATCACATTTATGACAACCAGGCCGTTCCCAGGAAAGAGGGGGCTTTTCAATAAGGATTTCTCCTTACTGGCGCGCAATTAGATGACCAAACCTCTCCTTAGACAGAACTTTCTAGACATTGCCAATAATGTTATCTAATAATATTATTCAAATAATATGAATTATTGATCTGATAAAAGAAAATACTGTGCATCAACAATTATTGAACAACAATAATATAAAATTTCAACGTAGCAATTATTGAATCAATAAAATAAAATATTGAACAGTAATTACTGTAACAATTATTGAGTAGTGCCTTCTTACGTAAGAATCAATAATTTTAAAAATACTGTGCAATACCGTGTGCTACTGTGCAATAACGCGTATTACTGTATTTTAACCACCGGGTATTCCAACAGTGTTAACGGTAACAACTACGCCGTTAATTATAAAAACTCAATTTTTGTCATTATCTTCATTCGACCGTTTTCCGTTATGGGGCCCACAAATAGCTGCGCCGTCGTACGAATATTCCCCGACAGAAAGAATATTCCACGACCAAACGAATATTCCCCGACAACAATGATTATTTTATAACCACTTGCTTATTTTGAAAAAAAATTCATATTTCACCCATAACTTTAAACTTTTATCAATTTAACCATTTACTGAATAGTAATTATAAGAAAAATTGAATACTTTTATTTCATAAAATTCGTTGTCTTACATGTTTTCAGTTCTTCTTGAACTTTCTCTTCTCTTTTTGAAGAAGAGAGCAATCTTTAGACAGAACTCTGAACCACTTCGTGTATTGATGCAGATCAGTTGTTATGTCATGTAAT
The DNA here is from genome assembly GCA_016801055.1 of Panax notoginseng. Taxonomy (NCBI): domain Eukaryota; kingdom Viridiplantae; phylum Streptophyta; class Magnoliopsida; order Apiales; family Araliaceae; genus Panax; species Panax notoginseng. The sequence goes on from CM029017.1 coordinate 181,421,874, forward strand.
GCAATTCTTAAATCATCACTATCTACATCTGGAGAGTTAAAGTCGAATACTTCATCAATACTTACTTCATTATGGTCATCACTTTTCATGTCCTTTGTATTTTTGGCCATTAGACATAGATTTGCTACTTGAGGATCTTCATCATCTCCAAACTCAGGAGTTGTGTCGTTGTCTGAGTCACTCCATAATCCTCCGACTACAAGACCTTTATCTTTCTTTTGGAGCTTTTTGTTACCTTTGAACTCCTTTTTTGGATTGGTTCTTCTCTTGAGCTCTTCTCTAAGAGGTTTGTTGCAGTTTACAATAAAATTGCTAGGATTCTTGCATTTGTAGCATAGGTCGTTTATCTGCTCCTGGCTGTTTTTGTTGTTGAATTTCTTAGGTTTGCTACTTCTACCTTTACGCATGAACCTTTTGAGTCTTTTTACCAGCATTGCAATATCCTCGTCATCATCTTCCTCAGAGTCAGAGTCATTTTTAGCATGAGCTTTGGAGATGGTTTCTGTTGCTTTGAGAGCAACTCCTTTGTTCTTCTTTCTTCCTTCAGATAGAGTCTCTGCCCTTTGGGTCAGCTCCAGTTCGTAGGTAAGAAGATTTCCATAGAGTTGTTGAACAGTCATTTCATGGAGATTCTTTGATTCTCTGATGGTAATGATTTTGGCATCCCACTTACTTGGTAAAGCTCTCATGAATTTTATGATCAGATCTTTGTTTGGATAGATCTTTCCAAAAGCTCGAAGAGAGTTGAGCAGAACATTGAATCTTTCGTAAGTGGAAGTGACGTTTTCTCCTGGAACATGGGCAAACATTTTATATTGTTGAGTCAGAAGAGATTACTTGTTTTCTATGACTTCTTCAGTTCCTTCGTGCATAATAAGCAGCGCTTCCCAGACTTCCTTGGAAGTTTTACTATTGACCACATTCTCGAACAGACCATCTTCTAAAGACTAGAACAAAATGTTCTTGGCCGTTTTGTCTAGTTGGATAGCTTTCTTCTCGTTGTCAGTCCATTCTATTTTGACCTTGATTTGAACTCTATTTGGATCGTCTGGAGTTAGTGCAAGCTTTGTTGGAATTAGGGCTCATTCATAATAGTTTCATATAGCTCTTCATCTATTGAGTCCATATAGGCTTGCATACGACCTTTCCAGTTGACAAATTTATCCTTGTTGCACATTAGTGGCTTGCTGCCTCTTCCAGTCTTAGATTCACTTATCAGAGGTGCCATTGGATCTACTCAAGCTTTGTAGGCTGATTGAGAGAACCTTCTCTGATACCAATTGTTAGTTCCTAGAGGCACAATAGTTATCTAGAAGGGAGGTTGAATAGATATTTTAAAATTTCTTTTTCAAAATACTTGTCAGATTTGTTAATGATTTAACCACAGCGAAATATAAGATTTGTTTGTTCCTCTTTAAGATAAACCAAGTTAATAGGTGATAAGTAGTTATGACAGATATAGTAGTTATAGTAAGAATATAAAAGACACAGTGTTTTTAAGTGGTTCAGAGCAGTCAAGGCTCCTAGTCCACTCTTCTACTCCTTGAGTAGGAAATCCACTAAGGATGTCTTTATAATCTTTTAATCACTTAGATTCCATCAAGACCAGCAGTCTTGGAACTTCTTAGTTCACTTAGAACTCTTCAAGTCCAGCAGACTTGGAATACACTTGATGAGAGTTGAGTTCTTGGGTAGTGCTACTCAGTTGCTGTTAAGCATATGTTCGAAAGAACTAAATAGCTGAGCAAGTTTTTTTAATTGATCGTAGAGTTTAGCATTGAGTGTTCTTTAGCTTTTTGTTGTGTACTTGCTTACATATTGCATCTGTGTCTGATTTGTATATAAAGAAGCCTTTGAAATATGTTCATTTGAAGGCGTCTGTTGAATCATTAAATGCATCAGACATTTCTGAGCACCGATGGTGAATTTCTGGAATTTTGTTATTCAGCCGTCTGACTCACTGACACGGCAGACTACTATCTCACCTAACACCTGGAAAAACTTTTTTCAGCAGGCATGCACTCCTTTTCCTTAGCTTCTTCAATATGCTTCTTCGATACATACTAAGGGTGAGCATTGGGATTCCCGAAAGTCTCCACGTCTATAATCCATTCTTCATTTTTAGTATTTTATTATTCAGCTAATGGATAAGGCTCGATGCTTCTGATGCTAACAGGAGATACACTACGATCATGATCGTGGTGTCTTGTTGTATTCGTGCTTGTTTCAGTATGATAGAAGAGAACACTACAAATTCTCTTAACCACTGCTAAACTACGATTTTCACTTGCTTGTTTTTGCAGACTCTACGCTTCCGAGAGCAGACTACAATTCTTGAGTTTGCTCGGCAGGCGCTTGGACCAACTCTACAATTCTGAGTGAGGCCCTCCAAAGCAGACTATTAGTTCCCAGAGGGCACACAATAGATCTAGATGAGGGGGTTGAATAGATCCTTTTTGATTTCAAAAATCTTTTCCATTTTGGTTTACATTGCTAAGTAATTAGCAGATGACAAACTTAAGAATTATTTCAAACATAGCAGAATAAGTTAAGATTCCCCTTCATGGATGTTATATTGACCATTTTTCTAGAGTTAGTTCAGATGTAAGTAGTTATCATAGTCATAGCAGTTATAGATTCATAATCTAAATGACAGTATGTAAAAGACATAAGGAATTTTAAGTGGTTAAGAGACTCAAGCTCCGAATCCACTCTTCTGCTTAAACAAGTAGGGATTCCACTAAGGAAGTCTTTACATCTTTGAATCACTAAGATTCCTTCAAGGCCAGTAGCCTTGGAACTTTAGTTCACTGAGAACTCTTTAAGTCCAGCAGACTTGGAACTATAGTTCACTAAGAACTCTTCAAGTCCATCAGACTTGAAACTCAGTTTAGTCCCTAGGACAAAGACCCCTCAGGCCCTAGCTTCTTATTGATGTTGTTGTTGGTGATGAGCTGCTAAGATGACTTTAAGCTTGTTTATCCTTTGATACTTAGCAGCTTGATGTGATCCTCTTTGGATTCTGCATCGAGAATGGATCACCATCGGACGGACTGCTAAGTTGTTCATGAAGTTCGATCTCTTTGAGTACTTAGCCGTTTGTCTCTTCTTCTTTGCTGCAGCTGATCTTGTGGTTGGTTTTGATCTTTATCTGATCTCAGCTTGTACACCTTCATCAATTGAGGTTTGCTAAGTCTTTGCACTTTTGGTAGACTCCGTCTGGCATTTAGCATCCCCTAAACCTTGGTTGGCTTGTTTATAGATTTGGTTCTGTATCTGTTCTTCTTCAACTCTTGGTGGTTCATTGTGATTCGTAGAATGACTCTTTGAATCTTCTCCCTGATCTGCCAATCTTCTGAATGTTATCTTCTTGGCCTTCTCGGCTCTCAGCTTAGCTGACATTCTTAATGGCATTCTCATTATTGTTGAGTGAAACCTTTTTCTATTAAAGCTCTTCTCTTATCTTGCTTCACTTCTACTTTTGTAGTCTCACTGCCACTGAGACATTTTCTATTTAGCTCTGTAAAACTCGTAGAGTCAACAAATTATCAGAACCAACAACTCTTCTGCATTCAAGCTTCAGTTGTTAAATATCCTTCCAAAAGCTTCTCATTGGACTATAGCCGTTGGAAGCTATTTGAATTGATTCGCAGATCTCGAGTTATTTGTTGCAGACTGCTGATGTGACGTGACAACCCCTTCTTTACTTTTTTGACACTGCAGTCTACTATTTCACCTACCACATCAGAGATGTCACTTTAACATGTCTGGCTAGTAGTCACCTTTATTTCTTCTTTCTGATTCCTCGATCAGAACATCGGGAGTTGTCCTTCTGCATCGATGCTTTCAATCAACAACGTTCGAATGTCAGTCTTTGTATTAAGACATTGCCAAGGCTTCAATACTCAAATGACAGGACTCTACGATTCTGATGCAGATGACCTTGAACTTGATCGTAGTTAGTCTGTTGAATATTGCTCGTCGACTGATTGAGACAACACTACGATTGTGACGCCCCCAAAATAGGTATACATCACCCATTCTGAGTCACCAAATACATGGTACAAAATACAAATACAAACTTAAATATATAACATGAGCTGTGAGTTTTAATACAAATATTGTCGTCTAGACAGTATTCAAACTTAAAATAAGTCCTCATTACATTTATTATCATACTATTTCATAGAATAGTGAGGACTACTAATGTAAACATCTGGACCGTCACTCCGTTTCCCGACTAGTCCCAGCTATATTCTCATTTCCTGAAGAGAACAATGAAAGAAAAGGGTGAGCTCAACTAGCCCAGGAAGAAATATTGTGACTAAGATAATACAGAATAAATTATTGTTAGCCTTAAACAGTATAACAACTGATAAAATACAATAGACATCAAGTTTAACTGCAGCGGAACAAGCAATCCATTAGAAGAGTCATGTAGGGCATGATATCTACTATCTTCTATGATTTAAAAGAATTTATCATCAATTTTATCGCTGAGACTCATCTCAATAAATAATCCACATCATCGAATCATCACTGCACTACAGGCCAATGATATTCTTTAGTATCACGACCACGAATTATCCATGCACTATGGGCCAAAGATAATCGTGTTTTCATCAACGGTCATGATCATGCCATAAAACAATTCATCTTTGCACCCTTGGCAGAAGAGAATCCATGGCCATAATCATACCAAAAACTGTCCATCAATGCACTATGGGCTAATGAGGACTTTTTCCACATCATTTGTAACATTATGGTCATGATTATACCGAATAATCCCTGGTCATAATCATACCAAGTCTATCTATGCACTACGGGCCAAAGATGACTTTCATAATAATATGAGCATGAGGATGATGACAATGACATAATAATTCAATAAAACAAGTTCAAGGATAAATTTTAAAGATTTATAATTTAATTTATCCAGAATTCAATAACGTTCAAATTATCAACATGATACTATTTTGTGGAGTAAAATTCAAGAATAATATTGTACCAAAAATGATTTGGACCGAAAACGAATCAATTTTTATCATGAATAGTACCCCGGGTGAATAGTACTCGAGTGAATAGTATCCCGTGAATAGTACTTCATGAATAGTAACTCGTGAATAGTACTCCGGCATAAAAAAGTTAAAACTTATCAAGAATGCTCAGAATAATATTTTCGTGAAAAGATACTGGATGAAGTGCAAATAGCAAGGATATTCTATTAATTTCATGGAGTATAGAAACCAAAACTTTAACAAAATGAGTGTAGAATTCAAAATTTGAAACGAAATAATATTACTTACATACTACAGAGTATGGAAGAAAATATTATTTCATACGAATATTGAACAAAAATAGCATCCCTTACCTTGAAAAGAAGAGTATTTCAACTGGTATAGCGGGGAAATTCTTGAAGAAAACTTTCACTGTTTTCTACACTTAAAGCTTCTTAAAATTCTAAAGAAATACGCTTAATATTATAGAAGAAGAATTCTCTGATTCTGGTGTGATTTTCAATTCTAGCTAAGCATCCTATTTATAGAAGAATGGAAAGGATACTATTTGAAAAAAAGTCCACGGGTGAGCAGAGAAATTTTCACGGGCGCAACTTATTGAAATTCACAGACGTTTATTTTTAAAAATAAAAATATAATATTCAAGTAAAACAAATAACTTTATATAAAATATAATATATTCTATTTTTTCATAAAAAATAAAACTTATTATAATATATATAATAATAATAATAATATAATAATAATAATAATAATAATAATAATAATAATAATAATAATAAATATAAAGTAACTCCCTCCATCATACGTTTTCTATCTCCCCCCCCCCACATTCTGAAATTTCATTTTTCCACATGTATATATATAATATATAATACTTATATATATAAAAAACAAAACTTATATATATATATATATATATATATATATATATATATAATTATATAATAATAATACAAACCCTCCAACATACGTAAACTCCAACCCACCCCCATTTCAGATTTTCCTCCACCCATGGGGCCCACATGTGGTCCCATCTTTATTATATTAAATAATTTTCTACCGATTATTTTGAAAAATGGGTAAATGGGGGTCCATAAAATAAACAAAATTTACATCAAATACTTCTTAAAAATCTCCTCAATATTTTTAGCAACCTTTATTCATATTATTATAACTCACAATATTAACAACCAGGTCGTTCTCAAGAAAGAGGGGGCTTTTCAATAAGAATTTCTCCCTATTGGTGTTCAATTAGGTGACCAAACCTCTCCTCGACAGAACTTCTAGACATTGTTAATTATGCAAATAATAATATGAATAACTGTATCGTCTCAATTATTGATTTAATAATATATAAAATATTGACAATAATTGAATCAAATAACGTGAGATACTATGCAACAATTACTGTAGCAATAATTGAACAAAACTGAGTGACATCTCACTTAAGCATCAATAATCAATACTGTGTGCTACTATGCAACCACACGTATTACTGTAATTTTACTACCGGCTAGTTCAACAGTTTAACGGTAAAACTTCTGCCGTTATTTTCATAAAAAGATATTTCTGTCGTTTTCTCATTCCGACAATAATTTCGTTGTGGGGTCCACCAATGATTGTGTCATCGTACGAATATTCCCTGTTAAAATGAATATTCCCCGACCAATCGAATATTATATAACAACTTGCTTACTTTACAAAATTTATAAATATTACCCATAACTATAATATTATATCAAATCTACACCATAATATTCAAAAAAAAATATTTCGAGAAAATTAAATCTTTATTCATAAAATTTGGGGTCTCACAACGATTCTGAGAGTGTTATTTGGATTTGCAATGTAGAACCTCTCTTCCTTCACTCATGCAGTGCTTTAACATTTCTGTTTTCCTTGACTTGCATTAGACACTGACAACTTGTTTGAATGCTCTGGCCCTCCTGAACTTCAAGACTCATCTGATTGGTCATGCTCAGCTCTCTTTCTCCTTATGATCTCCCGTTCACATATCATCAATGGTCTGACACATGCTTAATCTTCTTTGTCTATTCTTTATAGGTTGGCCAGCATCTTTGTATAAACCGCATCAGTTCCTGCTTCTCATATGGCAAGCACTACGATCATAGTCACACCCAAGATCGTTAACTTTTATTTATCTTGATAGCTATTGCATTGCTGACTTCCTTTTGTCAGTAATGTTATCTGAAGTCTTCTTATTGTTGCTTGTGGAAGACTTCCTCTGAATGGATTCACATCTCAATCAGGATGCTGATTGAATTGGTGCTTTGATCTTCTGTTTGCTTGCAAGCCATTTTGTGAGTGTTTTCTGGCTTCCTTCAGGTAAATTGCATCTTTACAGTTCTGACCAGAGGCTACATTCTTTGGATGCTTTGGAAGTGCTCATGTATTGAGAATCGTGTTATCACTACAATTCTTCCTTGGCGTTGTAAGGACTGATAGGCTTTATCGAAGACTTTGTTCTGCAGATTACGATCTAGCTTTGGTTCTATCGACACTACGACTTTGAGAGCAGATTATACATCATACTACGATTTCTACCTTAACACTTGATGTCCTTGTCTGATCTAGGTCGACTACGATTTCTGCCTCTGATATGATCAGTAGACTCCACGACTTCAAGTGTGGTCTACGATTCTTGACTTAGCTCGGCAGGTGCTTGGACCAACTCTACGATTCTGAATGAGGCCCTCCAAGGCAGATTACGATTATGTAGCAACTTTCTCAATACTCTACGATTCTGCCTTGGCTTTTACAATCCCTTGGCTGGCTTGACAGAATACGATTCTGCCTTGATAGTCTCTGAGTTCCTTGTCTCTTCTGGCAGATGTAGGTCGAAATCTAATTACGCTCACACGCAAGTGCACGTGGTCAACAAGTAATATAATGATAAGTCGAGTATCGTTCCCACAGATGTTAGTATGAAATTAATCCCAACAATTACCAGCTTTCTATTAATGGAAATTTTATTAAACTAACCAAAATAATGATTATAACTACTAAAAACTAAAAATATTAAAAATACCAAGCATTCAACACAACTAAAAACACATAACTTCAAGCAAATATTGGAGAATTAGGCTTACAACTTCACTTTAAGTCTCACTCCGATTATTACACCTTATTCCAGTTCAATTCACTATCTCAGTTTATTAATCAAGAACACTTAAGTAGAATTAGCCATCTCTCAATGCACTAATACCGTATTAACTTAAATCCATAAATTAGATAGAATTAAGCCAAACACCTTAATCAACTAACTCACTCTATCTTTATGTGAATTAAAATCAAATAAGGTTTAAATTCAAGTTCTTTACCCGATTACATGCGATGTTAAGCATATCTCTACCCTAACATCCATCAAAATTCCATTCAAACACAAAATTCAAGAACATATGCTAAAGTGACTAAGTCTAGATTCATACATCATCTCTCTATTCCATACAAATCTACACATAATTGGTGATCAAGCAATTTATAAATTAAAGCACAAATCACAATAGATAAACTGAATTAATAGATTATTAAACTGAATTAAGGCTACACAATCATCGTTCAACCATAAAGATCCATTATAAGCCTTAGTTCATCATAAATGAAATAAAAACTAAAATCATAAAAGAATCCATCATCCCAATTACAATAATTGAATTAAAGATAAAATGAATACAAAACCACCATTCTTCTCCCCAACTTGCAATCTTCGTGGCTCTAACTTTCAATCCTTCCTCCAATGCTCTTCACTCAAATTAGGGCTCAAGATTGTTAATTCCTTTTTTATGATGATAATCCCCTCTGTTCTTTTGTTATATCCTGCACAAGACACATAATTAGTCCATAAATCGACGCCAAACAAAGTCCCAAGCCATGCTAACTTCTTTCCTTCACTCTGCAGCAGAACTCTAAATGAAATATAACTCTTTATCCTTGCCCCGTACCCCCGCCCCGGGGGGGGGGTCTTCTATTCTATCTTCCTCAAGTACCCCCACCCCGGCGGGGGGTTTTGCTTGTATATTGTTCGCCCCAGCGGGGGGCAATCCTGCAGAAGCCCACTTTTCACTTTTTTTATGCTAAGTTCCGCCACAAGACCACCATTTATGCCACACATGCTACGCCACCACACCTAAACATAAAACAAACATAAACAAGTAAAAACGAACATAAACATACAGGATTAACACAGTTTAAGCTCGAATTAGAGGCTGATTCGTAGGTATAAAACCCACTCATCAAACTCCCCCAAACTTAAACCCGTGCTAGTCCTTGAGCACAAAAAAAACAAACATGCTATGCAATGAAATGGAATGCAACTAATCTACAAGCCTACGAATCCAGCAATAGTGATATAAATAAGTCTATTCAACCGGCCTCAAAGAAATCAAGCAAACATGACAATACTTCATATCAAAACCAATCAGTAATGTAAGACCCCAACCTTTATAAATAAAGATGAATTTTCTATAAATATCATTTTTGAATGTTATGGAGTTAATTTGATATAATGTTATAGTTGTGGGTATTATTTATAAATTTTACAAAGTACGCAAGTTGTTATATAATATTCGATTGGTCGAGGAATATTCGTTTTAATAGAGAATATTCGTACAACGGCACAATCATTGGTGGACCCCACAACAAAATTATTGTCGGATTGAGAAAATGACAAAAATATTTTATTAAAAATAACGGTGGAAGTTTTACCATTGATACTGTTGAACTACTTAGTAGTAAAAGTACAGTAACACGTGTGGTTGCATAGTAGCACACGGTATTGATTATTAATGCTTATGTGAGAAGTCACTCACTTTGATTCAATTATTGTCAGTTAATAATATTAATTATTTAGCGATAATGAAGTTTTATTTTATTCGTATTATTAACGTAATAAAACAGAAACATCTTTTTATATAAAACAGAATACTTTATTAAAGTTATTCTATAAATAGAATATATTATATTTTATTTAAAAGATTTTTCTTTAACTATGGACCGTCAGATTAAAGTAATCAATCTGGACCGTTTATAGATTAGTTACTATGCATTCTATTTTTCTATAAATAGCAGCTCATTCCTTCATTATTTCTTACGAATTCACTGAACTCTAGAGAGAGAAACTATAGAGAGAGAGAAGAAAAGTATTCTGCTACTTAACTACTTCCTTATTTCAGTTCTTCTTTAAAACGGTAAGGGGTGTTATTCTTTCTTATTTATGAAGAGAACTTTTGTTATTCTATTTCTTATTATTCTGTGGGAATAACCTGTATACGCGGTCTACCCTGTACATGGTGACATTCTTCTATTATTCTGGTGGAACATCCTGTCTGTGTGTTTTGCACCGAACCTGGTTCCATTTTTATTATTATTCTGTTGGAACATCCTGTCTGTGTGTTTTACACCGGACCTGGTTCCGTCTTGTTATTATTCTGTTAGAACATCATGTATGTGTGTTTTACACCGGACCTGGTTCCATTATTTATTATTCTGTCGGAATATTCTGTCTGTGCGTTTACGCCGGACCTGGTTCCATTATTTATTATTCTGTTGGAATAACCTGTCTGTGCGGTCTATCTCATGCATGGTGATTTCTTTTGTCATTCCATTCTTTATTATACTCAGTTGGTTAAGTTTTGACTTCTATACTCTATGAAATTTGTGGAATATCCTTGATAATTGCGTTTCATCCAGTATCTTTTCATGAAAATATTCTTCTAAGCATTCTTGAATTTTACTCCACAAAACAGTATCATGTTGACAATTTGGATGTTGTTAATTCTTGGATAAATTAATTCTTGAACTTGTTTTATTGAATTCTTATATCACTGTCATCATCCTCATGTTTATAAAATGTTGAAAGTCATCTGTGGCCTGTAGTGCATAAATAGACTTGGTATGATTATGACCAGGGATTATTCGGCATAATCATGACCGTAATGTTACAAATGATGTGATAAAAGTCTTCATTGGCCCGTAGTGCATTGATGGACAGTTGTTGGCATGATCATGACCATTAATGAATACATGATATCCTTGGCCGTAGTGCAGGGGTGATTTAATGATGTGGATTATTTTATTAAGCTGAGTCCCAGCGATAACAGTGTTGAAAAACCTTTTAAATCATAGAAGATAGTAGATTTTATTCTCTACTTGACTCTTTTAATGAATTGCTTGTTCCGCTGTAGTTAAACTCGATGTTCGTTATATTTTATCAGTTTAACACTATTGAAGGCTAATGATAATTTATTCTGTATTATCTTAGTCATAATATTTCTTACTGGGCTAGTTGAGCTCACCCTTTCTTTCACTGTTCTCTTCAGGAAATGAGAATATAGCTGGGACGAGTCGAGGAACGGAGTGATGGATCAGATGGTAGTATTAGTAGTCCTCACTATTCTATTAAATAGTGTGACAATAATTATTTTGAGGACTCATTTTGAGTTTGTATAGTCTCTAGTAGACAATAATTGTATTCAAACTCACAGTTATGTTTTGTCGTATTGTGCACGATATTTGTATTAGTAATTTGTATTTGTATTCTGTACCATGTATCTGACGACCTAAGATGGGTGATGTATACCTAATTTTGGGGCGTCACAAGTAAATTCCTCATCAATCACCAAATCTTCAACTGTTATTACTAATATAGTGCGTGTGTGCTCAACACCTCTGTTAGTTGATACATAATCAAATTTAATACATAACAGGTCTCTTTGAAGGCATCATGTAATGTAAACTTAAGAAATTTAAAAATAGTCAAGATCCAACTACAATCAAATATTTACCAATATCGAGGGTCAAAATAGGATACTTATGCTTTAATTTTCATCTACGAGGGCTTTTTGCTCTTATTCATTTTTTCTTCTTTTTTTATACACATGGCTATGCAATGTCTTATTCCCTTAGGCTTTTCAATGCTGCCTTAACGAGCTTTCGATCAACGACTCCCAGACCATTAAGACCTTAGGGCGCTAGGTGTAAAGACAATCCCTTTGGGCTTACTTACTCAAGTAACAAAGGCCACAAAACTAGACAAGCATGCCACGGTGTTTATTTATTTTTATTTTTTAAATAAGCTTATATACCCTAAATTTTCCCCTAAACTTAGGTTCTTGCTTAACTTTAGCCTTCACTATCTATCCTTGTCATTCTTTCATTTGAACTAACATTATCCTTTAGAGGTCTATTATGTATCAATTTGACTTTAATCAGTCCATATAGTTGTTATTAGTGTGCTATCCTTATTATACCAGTTTCAAGCAGAAAAAGATTCGATTCATAACAAGAAATCACATCAAAGTTCTAATAGTCAGTACTATACTTGTTTACTCGAAGTCAGTCTCATCATTGGCCAAAATAGATTGTAATATTTAACAGCTGGACTCATGCAAGATAAACACTAAAAGAACTAAAATTTTTGTGATTTTCTTTTCAAAATTTTCTATTTTTTATGGAATTAAAATAACAGAAATAGAAACTAATAAAAACTATTTACAATACTACACTACTATGCAAACTATTATGCAATTATACTAAATGAATGCAACATATAATGAACCTAAAACTAAACATGACAGCATATGCAAAACTATAACAACTAAACTAAACATGCAATAAAACAAAACAAAACTAAACTAACTCCCCCAAACTTAACAATTACAATGTCCTCATTGTAGAAATAAAGCCGTACGTGTACGAGGACTTCCCTGTAATCATCTAAGATTGAGGTGGTGGCAGTTGTGGCTCATAACGTTGGCGTTCTTCATTGTCAGAATCAGAAGGTGGAAATTTTGGCATTGGCCCGGGCTGCTGGTATTGGAACTGAGCAGTTGGATTTAGACTTTGGAGGGTCACATTCAAAGAGGCGAAGGACGTGTTCATGGCATTGAATATGTGGTCCTACCTGGCTGCCAGTCTCTTCATATGTCTATTGGCTTCTTTATTGTGCCCATCAATCTGTCTCTGAAGACTGCGAAACTGAGAGCTGAACATGTATATATCGGTTCGCTGACTCTCCTCGTTCTCCTGCTCTTCAGTAATCTCGTCAGCCTGGAACTCATCATCGTCCGAGGTGTCCTCAGCATCAGCCTCCTCCTCAGAGGCTGGTGGAAATATATACCCGACTCCTCTTGGATGTGACTCCCCCCTAGGCCAAACTGTGTAGCGTGCAATCATCCGAAAGTTTAGAAGCTGGAGCGGCTGCTAGGTAGGCTCATCATCAGACCATCTAATGCCAGCCTGCCTGCACAACCCACAGATGAGAGATGGGTGTGGCAGGCTGTCGAAAAATGGCCCTCGCAGGCATCTTCGTATCGAGAAATTGATAATGGCACCCACGTTGATGTGGAAATCTTGCACAATTGTATACAAAAGAAGCACCTTTTCCTTTGTCACCTCAGTGGTATGTGTGGACTGGAATAATTTTGCTCACAAGAATGCATACCATATTTTTCCATAACGACTCAAGTCTTTACTGAGAAAGATTGTGCCACCTTTTCGTCCCTTGACCTATGTGGTGCCCGACTTAGTTATTTTTGTTAAAATCGCATCGTAATCGGGATCATTATCACGCAGATGGGCATAATGGCATTCCGCCGGAGTTCGCAGGCTGTAATAATTGTTGATAACTTCAAGACTGAAATGCACCCGTTTCCCCCTTATGAATGCAATGAACGGGGCCCTATCCTCCGCATTTGCATAAAACTCCTTCACCACATTGACTATAGCTAGCTCTAGTTCATCAGTAAACCTATCCCATCCTTTCTTATATATCTGCCTCTTCATATGCCCGTCTACATTATCTGGTGCCAAGTCCCTCTTTGGAGTTAGTGCGTTAGACACTACATAATCGTATCTATCGGCGGCGTTGGCACTCACAAATTTTTGCCGGTCAAAGGCCCGAGCCGGTGGTGTAGACCCTAAGCCCTCGCCTCTCTGTCTCTTTGATGGTGTCTTAGGAGCCATAGTGGTTAATTCAATTACAAATTTTGCTTGGACAATATCACCAACAAGTTGTGTGCATAATACACAACACTCCCAAATTTGACCAATATAACCCAACTATGATGAATAACTGAGAATAATAACTAGAACAGAAATTTACCCCAATTGAGTGTATTGATTGCACTGATTTCCCCATCAATGATGATATTGATGTAGTGGATGATGCCAATTGAAGTACTTCCCTTCCTTATAGCAAACCCTAACTTTCTATAGCTTGAAATCCGAATTTGGTGTGGGAGTAATAAGGTTATGGTTTGGGGTTAAATAGAGAAGGATATTATGTGCAAATTTTATGGGTTCATGGAGAAGTGAAGTGGATAATGTGTGGGATGATGGAGGAGAAGTTGGGAGTTCGTGGGTTAGACGTGTGAGAGACTGGGTATTTCAGTTAGAGGAGAAGAAAGGAAGTGGAGATGTGGGGCTTTCAATTGCCGAATCAGTTATAAGCTCTTCAGGTTCCCGTACCCCCTCCCCGGCGGGGGAGGGGGGGGGGTATTCTGTTTTTGAGCCAAGACCCCCACCCCGGTGGGGGGTATCCTTCATAAATTATCCTCCCCAGCAGGGGGGTACACTGCTCCTGACTTTACTTTTTCCAATTTCTTGCATCCAACACATATCCAATAACTTCCCAAGTACCTTAAACATATTGAAATTATAAGTGTAAGATAACATCATGAACATTGCACATGTAAGGTCGAATTAACTAGTAATCATGACTCAACTAACTTTCTAATGAACTGGAATAAACTTACTCGATACTAAACTTACATTCTAAACTATAAATTGACTATCATATTTAAAAATACTGTAAATGAAAGTAAAATTGGGTTGCCTCCCAATTAGCGCTTGTTTTTGAGTCTTTCAGCCTGACTACTCCCTGTGTTATCCTGGATCGGCTGGGCTATCCGCGACATGCTATTTGTTTATAGTACATAACCAATATCGTTGTATTGCATGCCCATTCACTTGCATGTTTGAGAATGAAGTTGACTTACTATCCTCAATTAGTGACTTAAGACCACCACGCTCTTGGCAATCCCCGAATTTGACACGTGCAGATTCCTCAAGCAATTCACACTCTTCCTTGTCAGTTGGGATTGGGATTTCTTTGAACACTTTCACCTTCACTACCTGATCGAACACTTTCATAATTAGATCTCCGTTAAGCACGTCACTCAGTGTTCGTCCAGTTACAAGGAATGGTCGTCCCAAGATGATAGGGATGTTCTTATCTTCTTCAAAATCTAGAACCACGAAATCAGCTGGAAAAATTAATGAGTCAACCTTTACCAACACATCTTCTACTATCCCCAGTGGATATGTAATTGATCTATCTATGAGCTGTAGACTGATGTTTGTTGGCTTTACCTCCTTTAACCCCAGCTTTTGGTAAATGGATAGTGGCATAAGATTTATACTCGCTCCTAGATCACATAGAGCTCTCCCCACATCTTGATTGCCAATTGCACAAGGAATTGTGAAGTATCCCTGATTTTTTAATTTAGGAGGAAGCTTTTTCTACAGTATTGCACTACATTCTTCAGTTAACACCACTGTTTTGAAGTCCTTGAGTTTGTGTTTCTTCGAAAGTATTTCTTTCATGAACTTGACATAACGTGACATTTGCTCAAGTGCTTCGGCGAATGGAATGTTGATGTGCAACTACTTGAATATGTTCTTAAACCTTGAAAACTGATCCTTTAGCTTTTGACTTTCTAATCTTTAGGGAAAAGGTACCGATGGTGGAAATATCTTCTGTTTATCTTCCTTCGACTTTTCCATAAATTTTCCTCAGTTTTCCTTGTCAAATCATTCTCTTCTTTCTCACAACCCTCATCTGTACTTGCTCTCCCCTCACAGTCGGCACCCAAGGCTTTACCACTCCTCAGTGTAATCGCATTACATTGCTCGTGGTTTCCTCTCGGATTCTTTTCTATATCGCTCGGCAACGTCCCTTGAGGCCTGTTGTTCAAAGCCAATGTAAGCTGTCCCATTTGATTCTCTAAGTTCTTTATCGCTGTAGCTTGCGTTTTCATAGCCGCCTCATTGCCTACTATATATTTTAACAAAAGCTCTTCCAAATCTGTCTTCTTCTCTTGATGTGGAGCTACTTGTTGAGGCTGATTTTGGAACCCCGGGGGATAAGAAGGTCGTGGAGCCTACTAATTTTGATTGTTACTCCATGAAAAATTGGGATGGTTCCTATTCCCCGGGTTGTAGGTGTAACGACCGAGAAATTCAGATCTTTTGTAAAATACTTTTAATTAATTAAATAATGAATAAAATTATACTATTTGTTATTATTATGTGTTAGCAAGATGAATGTCGTTCTATAATCTAGAAACGTCCAAAAGTCGTAGTATTTTAACTACGTGAAGGAATTAAAGTATTTGAATTTTCAAGATGAAAATAAAAGCTTCCCGAGAAATTTTTTGAAAAACACTATTCATCAATTTTCACTCGGGAATTATTTTTGAACTTCTGAGAAATACGTAACGTTAGAATATCGAGGTGAGATGGATTATGTAATAATAACTTAAGTATGGAAAACGTAATTTTTGCATGTGGACTTAATTTGAGAACGTTAAGGATTAAAGTCAAATAAAATGGAATTGTGGGAACTTGTACGAAATGTAAGTCCAATAGAAGTAATGTACAAGCCCATGTGTGAGTAATGTTAGAGCCCAAGTGGTTATTAATGTAAGCCCAAAGCAAATTAATGCAAGCCCACAAGAATAAGCTAAGTAATTAAACTTAAGCCCAATGTAATGACCCAATGGACTAGAGTGATCCATGGGGCAACCCATGGGTGATCTTAGTGACCAAGACAATTAAGTAATGATCAAGGATTAGTTGTGATGGCCAAGTAAAGTGAGTGGTTAACAAGTTTACTTAAGTTTGAAGTATTGAATAGTAAGGAGGTTACTAATGAGGTGGGAGGTCCTAATGACCCTTTTGCCCTAACTTAGAGACTTCTATAAATAGAAAGTTGGATTTCATTATTTGCTTGTTCATTTTTCATCCAACATAAAACAACTTAAGTGTTAGAGAGAATAAGTACTTATAAGTTAGACTTCCATTGTTGGATTTTCAAGAAGAAAAAAGCTAGTCATCAAAGGCAAATGATCCTATGCCATTAGTCTTCCATCTCTACCATTGTAGGTTGATAAGAGAAGTGTGGATTGATGGTCATGTATGCTAAGAAATCATAAGAAGGGTTAATCTAAAGACTTAAGTATTAATAAGCCGAAAATAAGTACTTTGTCCATGAATAAGCTATGAACTAAGGATGAACTTGTAACATATTTACATGAATGAAATTAGTATGTTAATAAGATGTAAGAATGATGGTTCGAAGACTTTAACTATTATAAGCCATGTGAAACAAAATTATAAGTATTTCATACTTTAATAAGTTATAAGCTCACGAAGAACGTGTAATGACTTAACATGAAAATAAGTTGTTGTAATATGTAGGTTGAGATGTCTATATGATGGATTGAATCCATTTGGAACAATGAACAAATTATAAGAAACGAAGTTTTGCCGAAATTCACATGATTGGACGATAATCGTCGAATTCGTGAAATTCTCGGAATGGAAGTCGGATTTTTTGTTTAAGCTCAAAAACATTGGTTTTTGATGGAGACAAGTCTTATTTGGCATTATAGAGTTGCAGACTCAAAAATGACCGTATTCTGACTTAGAACGAAGAAACGAGTGTTGAACGTTCACGAACGTCTATCGTTTTTGTTAAAAATGAACTAATAGGTAAATTTTGAGTTAACGATGTCAGAAATGTAAAATTCTTGCATGAACATGTAGAGTATGTGATTTGTGAACCATAGGCTCTTGAACGAGCCAATTCTTACTTATAACGAAGAAGTTACAAGCCCAGGAATCTCACAAAAATTAAAAAACTGTCAAAATTTCTGGTGCACAGTGCTGGCGCCGCGGCGCCAGCCCAAGGCCAAATAGGTGGCACCGCAGCGTTGAGCATGGCCGAAACAAGCTATGACCTATTGAAGTTTGGCGCCGCAGCGCGGGCCATTGTACTAATGTTGGCGCCGTAGCGCCGGAGCTGGGGAAAACCTACTGACGAGTCACGCCACGGCGTCGGTCAAGGAAGGAAAGTTGGCGCCGCAGCGCCAGCCTTCGGGTTTAGACAATGAAGAATGTTTATAAGTATAGCATGAATGGTAATCGATTAACAATGAGCTACAACTTAAATGTGACATTGTTAAAGACATGGTATGATCACTTAGGGTTGAAGAAAGTCAATTGTATGTGAACGTACGAACAACATAACGGAATGCCGAAACCAATAATAACAAATCTAAGTCATAATTAGTTTGAGAAGAAGGGTAAGATTCTTTAGGAACCATGTATGTTATTCATGACCTAATATATTATGTGATGTTATCATCTACTATAGAGACCTTAAGGATTTAAAGTACACGTGTTATAACTGTAGCAGACGCTAAAGGAAAGTGTTATAACCTTTGTTCCAGTTCACTCTTGTAACAACCCCAAAATAGGTTCATTCCATCCAACCTATTCTGAGTCGCCAAATACATGGTACATAAAACAACTGTAACTTTATTACAATAATTGTCGTGCAAAATACAACAACACATATGCTGTGAGTTTGGATACAAATATATACCAAATGTGACTCATGTTCCAACCGTGGACATCACCTCACAATGACACCTTACATAAAGGTATAGTCAAAAACTGTTTTAGAAATTAGAATCTTCGAGAAGTGCTCAAGGAAACCTTCGTACATGGGAGGCCACGCGTCTAGGTTATGATAGATATCATATGGCCACAGAATTATCCTTGGTTGACCCAATAGACCCCAAAGAAAAACGAGAAGATTACTATCATATTCTTCCCAATGGTGAGTCTTCTCTTGACATATCATTATCTCTACAGTCTCTAATTGAGAATTATACTTCAAACAAAGACCAAGATTATATAGGTAGTGCCCATAGATATACTCAGCAAGTGGATGAGCACAATCCTATTTTATGATGACACGAGGTTGTATGTCATTAGACATCTTGTATGATAGTGACAAAACACCCTTCCAACGTTGGGTTCGCCTCACCCTATTTTCTTCACCAAATATAACTTCTAAATGATGACCACCGTTCTATTCCCTTGTTACCCCCGCTCGACCCAGCTACACTCTTATTACCTGAAAGGAATTGTGAAGCAAAAGGGTGAGCACAACTAGCTCAGTAAAGAATAACATGACTAAAGATAATTCAATTATCAATAGCCTTCATCAACAATAAATCAGAGATTTAGAACATATGGTAAATGACAAAAATTTCAACCATAGTTGCAGCGGAACGAGCAATCCATTAGAAGAGTCAAATAGACTATAAAGTCTATTATTTTCTCCATGTTAAAAATCCACCAACAATGTTTTATCCCTGTAACATCAATCAACAATTCTGGTCCACAATCATATGAATAACTCATAATCATAACTGTAGTTCTAAATTCCTCTTCTCATCTAGGACGAAGATAATTTTCATCACCTGAAACATCAAACATCATGGTTATACCAAATCACAGTTCCTGTTCATAATCATACTAATAACTTCATCTTTGCACTACGGGCCAAAGATATTCATCAACAAGTCATCTTTGCACTACAGGCCAAAGATATTCATCCACAGTCCATCTTTGCATTACTGGCCAAAGATATTCATCTACAATTCATCTTTGCACTACAGGCCAAAGATATTCCTCAACAATTCATATTTGCACTACAGGCCAAATATATTCATATCTCAAAGAAATATATAATCATTTCAGAATTTATATACACCATAATTATAACCATGTTAATCAATTCATCTTTACACTTAAGCTAAAGATATTCAATTGTAAATTCAATGGTCATGATCATACCAGTCACAATTCAACTTTGCACTACAGGCCAAAGAGAACCCTAGTCATGATCATACCAATAATCTATCCATCTTTACACTCCAGTGAAAGAGAATTTCAACATCAGGGTTATAAAAATATTATATATGATGATAAAAATAATATGATCAACATATAGTTTTAATCTAAAAAGTAATATTCGTAATTCATGAATAGTAAATCGTGAATAGTAACTCATGAATAGTAACCCCGACACAAAAGATAGAAATTCCACAATAAAATCCATACCAATATTTCGATATAATGATATTGAAAGAATAACATTACTTAAATTTATAAACAATTTATTTTAATTGTTTACACTTTACTAATTAATGCATTTAATCATCATAAAATGCCAACTCTTATAATTTCATCATCAATAACCAAAACCCTTATCAAAAATCTGCATATACCTCATATAGGATTCTCAAGCCATAAAATCTTATTTTCCAATTTTCTTTCTTCACAAAACATATTTAATTCATTTACTCACAACTAGACTATTTTTATGAAAAATACCAAATCCGTTCCAAAAATATTTCTTTTCTGAAATTTAGCATAATATAGTCCCATAGTGAACATATATTTTTCTCAGAATTTTTAAAAATCATTTACTATTTTTCATATGGCCAAAATAGCCGAATATTTAGACATTTATCAAAAATTATACTTTTGTCTAAAAATTCTAAAATTTACAGAGTATACTTCTATCATATACATATACTCCCAATAAAAATTTCATCAATTTTGGAGTTAACCACAAGGAATTATAAGCTGTTACTTCTAAAATAGTCTTTTCTCATAAAATTCATAACTCTCAATCTATACATCCAAAAATCACCATTTTTGGACACAATCAATAAAACTCATCAAAATATCATTTCAAATTTTTTCAGAATTTTTGAAGATCAGAAAAATTACGAAACTGAAAATCATAACAACCCTTAAAATCCCTTAATATCCCTTACTATCCCTTACTATCCCTTACCTCAAAAGAGCAGTACTTCTGATCGGTATAAGGCTGAAGGAAACTTGCACTGATGAATAGAAACTCACAGAGTATCTAAATACTCACAAATACACTCAATAATCTAGAGAGAGAAAGAGAGAAAACTTATGAATTCTGGTGTGATTTTCAATTCTAACTTAGCCCTCTATTTATAGGAAAATGTTAGCACACTGAAGCATACTTAACCTGCAACCTGATGGCTTTACCTGCTACTATTCCCACCCACCATATTTGAATAAAAATTTCAGCACATTTCTTCACCAACCAAGAGTGGGCCCCACCAATTATCGAATTTTCTACCACAATGATAAACTCCAAAAATTTAACAATTTCTGAACCAGTCATCTCGTAAAATTCATAACAAATCATTCGTTCATCTTTAACTGTTCAAAATTTGTGGACATATACTCAACTTATATATGTATAACATATCCAAAAATTACAACGATCCAACGGTCGGATTAAAAATTATAACCCTCGCAAAATATCTGAAAAAACCCTAATTTGATTTTTAATACCTCCGTTCCGACAAAAGTACAGATAAAACACCTCAACATTAACTCCTTCATTTTTAACCACAAAAATATATCCCTTATTTATATCCACATAAAATAAATATTTCCTTATCATATGAATCAATAATTAATTATTCACAAATAATATTACAGAATCACATTTATGACAACCAGGCCGTTCCCAGGAAAGAAGGGGCTTTCCAATAAGAATTTCTCCTTACTGGCGCGCAATTAGGTGACCAAACCTCTCCTTAGACAGAACTTTCTAGACATTGCCAATAATGTTATCTAATAATATTATTCAAATAATATGAATTATTGATCTGATAATGGAAAATACTGTGCAGTGACAATTATTGAACAACAATAATATAAAATTTCAACGTAGCAATTATTGAATCAATAAAATAAAATATTGAACAGTAATTACTGTAACAATTATTGAGTAGTGCCTTCTTACGTAAGAATCAATAATTTCAAAAATACTGTGCAATACCGTGTGTTACTGTGTAATAACGCGTATTACTGTATTTTAACCACCGGATATTTCAACAGTATTAACGGTAACAACTACGCCGTTATTTGTAAAAACTCAAATTTGTCGTTTTCTTCACCCGACAGTTATTCGTTATGGGGCCCACAAATAGCTGCGCCGTCGTACGAATATTCCCCGACAGAAAGAATATTCCACGACTAAACGAATATTCCCCGACAACAATGATTATTTTATAACCACTTGCTTATTTTGAAAAAAAATTCATATTTCACCCATAACTTTAAACTTTTATCAATTTAACCATTTACTGAATAGAAAAATTGAATACTTTTATTTCATAAAATTCGGGGTCTTACAATCTCCCCTCCTTATGAAATTTCGTCCCCGAAATTTACGTACCTGGTATTTCAAAGAGTTGAGAATACCTTGCTTTCATTTCAGATTCTATCTCTCAGATCAACATGATTTCTCCATTGCTCATCTCCCATGATAACTTCATTTGGGTTCCTCATTTGTTGGGAAGTCATGACAACCGCCATCCCTCGAACTACTCGGCTTTGACTTGTCTGGAGTAGCATTTGGCGTCATCATTACCGTTGGAATATACCTTTCTATAGGACATATTCCTCCCTCAACTGCCTCTTCGTACTCCTCATTCATGATCTGAATCATCAATCTTCGATCCATATCAGATTCAGGTTGACCGCTACGTACAGGGTAATTCAAAATTCGATGTTGGGTTCTCCCAATTGCTTTCCAAAAAGAGAAATTCATATCATCTATTTTAGCCTTCTTAGATCGAACATCTCTTTCCATAATATCCACGTGTCGTGCGGCTTTTGCCCATGCATTACTTATTCTCACTCGTTCAATTTTTTCTTCTCTCAGCTCAGATTCTATTTTTATCATCTTATACTCTGCCAAAGAATGCTTCTGTTCAAGCATCACATATCGGGTAACACAAGCTTGAATTGTTGCATCCTTTTGTTCCACGACCGCCTGTCGTTCTTCTGCCTGCTCTTCTAACTCATGAATACGATTTTGAAATTCTACATTTTGATCATATAATACCTCTAATAAACTCTCCTCTGGCACTTCTTCTTCCTCTTCTTCCTCAGTCTCAGCTGTTACCTCTGCGACTATCTCGGGTGTAACTATCAATTCTTCTCTCACCACATGGATATCTCTAATTCCTTCTTCGTCTGACATCACATTATCACGGTTAGTGATTAGAGGTATCCCCACAGTCTCATTCACTCCATTATTAGCATTCTCAGCTGCCATTCTCAAATACTGCCATAAAACAAGGGTTAATTAAACAAATTAACATATCACATAATATCCCAATATTATGACTGACCAACAAATAAGCTTAGGTAAGACACACTAGCGAAGGATTTGCTCATCTCTCCCCTCCTAGTTGTATTCCCCGATCTCCGCCAGAGATCATATCCCTAAGCTCTGATACCAAATGTAACAACCCCAAAATAGGTTCATTCCATCCAACCTATTCTGAGTCGCCAAATACATGGTACATAAAACAACTGTAACTTTATTACAATAATTGTCGTGCAAAATACAACAACACATATGCTGTGAGTTTGGATACAAATATATACCAAATGTGACTCATGTTCCAACCGTGGGCATCACCTCACAATGACACCTTACATAAAGGTATAGTCAAAAACTGTTTTAGAAATTAGAATCTTCGAGAAGTGCTCAAGGAAACCTTCGTACATGGGAGGCCACGCGTCTAGGTTATGATAGATATCATATGGCCACAGAATTATCCTTGGTTGACCCAATAGACCCCAAAGAAAAACGAGAAGATTACTATCATATTCTTCCCAATGGTGAGTCTTCTCTTGACATATCATTATCTCTACTGTCTCTAATTGAGAATTATACTTCAAACAAAGACCAAGATTATATAGGTAGTGCCCATAGATATACTCAGCAAGTGGATGAGCACAATCCTGTCTTATGATGACACGAGGTTGTATGTCATTAGACATCTTGTATGATAGTGACAAAACACCCTTCCAACGTTGGGTTCGCCTCACCCTATTTTCTTCACCAAATATAACTACTAAATTATGACCACCGTTCTATTCCCTTGTTACCCCCGCTCGACCCAGCTACAGTCTTATTACCTGAAAGGAATTGTGAAGTAAAAGGGTGAGCACAACTAGCTCAGTAAAGAATAACATGACTAAAGATAATTCAATTATCAATAGCCTTCATCAACAATAAATCAGAGATTTAGAACATATGGTAAATGACAAAAATTTCAACCATAGTTGCAGCGGAACGAGCAATCCATTAGAAGAGTCAAATAGACTATAAAGTCTATTATTTTCTCCATGTTAAAAATCCACCAACAATGTTTTATCCCTGTAACATCAATCAACAATTCTGGTCCACAATCATATGAATAACTCATAATCATAACTGTAGTTCTAAATTCCTCTTCTCATCTAGGACGAAGATAATTTTCATCACCTGAAACATCAAACATCATGGTTATACCAAATCACAGTTCCTGTTCATAATCATACTAATAACTTCATCTTTGCACTACGGGCCAAAGATATTCATCAACAAGTCATCTTTGCACTACAGGCCAAAGATATTCATCCACAGTCCATC
Source organism: Panax notoginseng (assembly GCA_016801055.1). Classification (NCBI taxonomy): domain Eukaryota; kingdom Viridiplantae; phylum Streptophyta; class Magnoliopsida; order Apiales; family Araliaceae; genus Panax; species Panax notoginseng. Next base: position 181,446,537 of record CM029017.1, read on the forward strand.
TTTGCATTACTGGCCAAAGATATTCATCTACAATTCATCTTTGCACTACAGGCCAAAGATATTCCTCAACAATTCATATTTGCACTACAGGCCAAATATATTCATATCTCAAAGAAATATATAATCATTTCAGAATTTATATACACCATAATTATAACCATGTTAATCAATTCATCTTTACACTTAAGCTAAAGATATTCAATTGTAAATTCAATGGTCATGATCATACCAGTCACAATTCAACTTTGCACTACAGGCCAAAGAGAACCCTAGTCATGATCATACCAATAATCTATCCATCTTTACACTCCAGTGAAAGAGAATTTCAACATCAGGGTTATAAAAATGTTATATATGATGATAAAAATAATATGATCAACATATAGTTTTAATCTAAAAAGTAATATTCGTAATTCATGAATAGTAAATCGTGAATAGTAACTCATGAATAGTAACCCCGACACAAAAGATAGAAATTTCACAATAAAATCCATACCAATATTTCGATATAATGATATTGAAAGAATAACATTACTTAAATTTATAAACAATTTATTTTAATTGTTTACACTTTACTAATTAATGCATTTAATCATCATAAAATGCCAACTCTTATAATTTCATCATCAATAACCAAAACCCTCATCAAAAATCTGCATATACCTCATATAGGATTCTCAAGCCATAAAATCTTATTTTCCAATTTTCTTTCTTCACAAAACATATTTAATTCATTTACTCACAACTAGACTATTTTTATGAAAAATACCAAATCCGTTCCAAAAATATTTCTTTTCTGAAATTTAGCATAATATAGTCCCATAGTGAACATATATTTTTCTCAGAATTTTTAAAAATCATTTACTATTTTTCATATGGCCAAAATAGCCGAATATTTAGACATTTATCAAAAATTATACTTTTGTCTAAAAATTCTGAAATTTACAGAGTATACTTCTATCATATACATGTACTCCCAATAAAAATTTCATCAATTTTGGAGTTAACCACAAGGAATTATAAGCTGTTACTTCTAAAATAGTCTTTTCTCATAAAATTCATAACTCTCAATCTATACATCCAAAATCACCATTTTTGGACACAATCAATAAAACTCATCAAAATATCATTTCAAATTTTTCCAGAATTTTTGAAGATCAGAAAAATTACGAAACTGAAAATCATAACGACCCTTAAAATCACTTAATATCCCTTACTATCCCTTACTATCCCTTACCTCAAAAGAGCAGTACTTCTGATCGGTATAAGGCTGAAGGAAACTTGCACTGATGAATAGAAACTCACAGAGTATCTAAATACTCACAAATACACTCAATAATCTAGAGAGAGAAAGAGAGAAAACTTATGAATTCTGGTGTGATTTTCAATTCTAACTTAGCCCTCTATTTATAGGAAAATGTTAGCACACTGAAGCAGACTTAACCTGCAACCTGATGGCTTTACCTGCTACTATTCCCACCCACCATATTTGAATAAAAATTTCAGCACATTTCTTCACCAACCAAGAGTGGGCCCCACCAATTATCGAATTTTCTACCACAATGATAAACTCCAAAAATTTAACAATTTCTGAACCAGTCATCTCGTAAAATTCATAACAAATCATTCGTTCATCTTTAACGGTTCAAAATTTGTGGACATATACTCAACTTATATATGTATAACATATCCAAAAATTACAACGATCCAACGGTCGGATTAAAAATTATAACCCTCGCAAAATATCTGAAAAAACCCTAATTTGATTTTTAATACCTCCGTTCCGACAAAAGTACAGATAAAACACCTCAACATTAACTCCTTCATTTTTAACCACAAAAATATATCCCTTATTTATATCCACATAAAATAAATATTTCCTTATCATATGAATCAATAATTAATTATTCACAAATAATATTACAGAATCACATTTATGACAACCAGGCCGTTCCCAGGAAAGAGGGGGCTTTCCAATAAGAATTTCTCCTTACTGGCGCGCAATTAGGTGACCAAACCTCTCCTTAGACAGAACTTTCTAGACATTACCAATAATGTTATCTAATAATATTATTCAAATAATATGAATTATTGATCTGATAATGGAAAATACTGTGCAGTGACAATTATTGAACAACAATAATATAAAATTTCAACGTAGCAATTATTGAATCAATAAAATAAAATATTGAACAGTAATTACTGTAACAATTATTGAGTAGTGCCTTCTTACGTAAGAATCAATAATTTCAAAAATACTGTGCAATACCGTGTGTTACTGTGTAATAACGCGTATTACTGTATTTTAACCACCGGATATTTCAACAGTATTAACGGTAACAACTACGCCGTTATTTGTAAAAACTCAAATTTGTCGTTTTCTTCACCCGACAGTTATTCGTTATGGGGCCCACAAATAGCTGCGCCGTTGTACGAATATTCCCCGACAGAAAGAATATTCCACGACCAAACGAATATTCCCCGACAACAATGATTATTTTATAACCACTTGCTTATTTTGAAAAAAAATTCATATTTCACCCATAACTTTAAACTTTTATCAATTTAACCATTTACTGAATAGAAAAATTGAATACTTTTATTTCATAAAATTCGGGGTCTTACAACTCTGGACAAGCTTTGTGATTCATGTATTCTTACGCATGAACTAATGTCTAATGAAGTCAAAGCCAATTCTTTCGGCTATACTTACATTAGGTTGGATTTCTTATAATCTATTAAAGTATTGTTAATGTTTTACCAAACTATGTTGGTGTGGTTTTCAAATGAAGACTGAGTATGCTAAAATGTTTTGTCGTCAAATGACAGGCACGTGAGGTTGCCACAACTTATACGTATATACGTTTAATGAATGTAGTGTTGATCAACATAGATTACTATATGCTTATCACCTAGACGTGCTCGTAAGCTATGCCAAACTTACGGACTTAGTGCCGAGATGTCCTTTTTAAAGAACTTATGAAATGCTCATGGTCTTGGACCGGAATTGTTGTTTTACTGAATATTGTCATTGTAAAATGTTTTGAAGGAAAAGAAGTGCTATTTTAAATTATCGATAGTACTTCGTAACTATTGTTCAGTTATTAAAGATATACGATTCTTATGTTTCAAGCATGTTGTTTTATTAAGATTGTTGTACTTACTGAGCTAGTTAGGGTCACTCTTGCTTGAACCATATGAATGCAGCTAAGATCGAACGGACCGATGGATCTGGCAAGGATAAAGGGAAGGCTAAAGCGAACCCGTAGATTACCTATGTATTAGTATAGGTTTGTAATGATAATATTTGATATTATGACAAGAACAAATGTAATGGTTATAAAGAACCTGGGGAATGTTAATATTATTTTAAAATATATATATATATATATATATATATATATATATATATATATATATATATATATATATATATATATAAGACATATTTGTTCTTTTGAGGCATTTCAATTGAATGTTTGTGTGAACTGTAGCACTGTGTAACACCATCTGTCGGGTTAGAAGATACCCGAATTTGGGGGCATCACAGGTTGGTATCAAAGCATTAGATTATAAAACTTAAGGGGGGATTTGAACCTTAAGTCATAACCTTAAGAAAAGTCAAAGAAATAAAAGATGGAAATTAACCCTATAAAAATGCATTATATATGTTATGTGTTTTTATTATTCTACTAACATGTACTAATCAAACTTATTTGTTATTGTAGATGTCAGGAGAAAATGGAATGAATAGTGATGTACATGTAGTCAGTGAAGGATCGGTGAATCAGATAGAGATTTTACCGAACCCTATAGCAGCAGAGCCCGAGGTAGTAGTTGTTGAGTCTGGAGACTCAGAGAGCCTAGACCTTATGTCTGTGTTCAACAACATATTGGAGGAAGAGGTGGAGGTAGTGTCCTTCAACCTAGTAACAATAGCAGCAGAGATGGCTCCGGGGGAGTCAATGATGTCATTATTTATGACAGTGTTGGATAGGAACATCCATTACTGTCAGGAGGTGAAGGAGCTAAAAGTAGAGCTCCAGGATGTCTTGGAAGATAAGACAAACGTGGAGTCAATGTTGGAACAGGAACATGACGAGAGGATTTTAGCCAAGGAAAAGGTCCATGAGCTAAAACAGGAGGTCTTTAAGCTCAGGGATGAGCTAAAGACCAAGAAACATAAGATAGGGAGAATGTCTTATATTCGTAGGAGTTCTCATGCTAACTTCTAATAGTAGGTAGCTGGCTATCCCATAGAAGCAAGGCAGACGTGACATACTATCAGCCGTGATATTATTGCCGGTCTTGCTAAGGCGGGTTTTGATAATGCCTTAAGGCAGATGTAATCTATTAGTAGTTTAGATATGTAAATATTGTGTATCTAGTAGTGACGTAAAATCCTCTTTTGTATATCAAAGGATATTCTTTTGTAAATCCCAATTTTTGAAAAGTAATTATGGGATAGTAATGTAATCAGCCTAGGCTGTATAATGTAAACAATATAGTATTATACTACAAGAAATGAATCAATATAAGCCTTTTTTGGAACATATTGAGTAATGGATGTTGAACTTATTATTTAATCTTGAATAATAACTAACTAACAGGAAATGAATAATAATGAAATGTGTTGTTTATTGTAACAGCAAAATGCTGCCAAGAAGAGGACCACAAAACCAAGGCGCTAACGTAAATCAACTGGAGGGAGGTCCAGTTAACCCGATGCAGGAGTTTGTTAATCTTTTAACAGCCGCGTTCAATATAAATGTGTAAGACCCCGAATTTTATGAAATAAAAGTATTCAATTTTTCTTATAATTACAATTCAGTAAATGGTTAAATTGATAAAAAGTTAAAGTTATGGGTGAAATGTGAAAATTTTTCAAAATAAACAAGTGGTTATAAAATAATCATTGTTGTCGGGGAATATTCGTTTGGTCGTGGAATATTCTTCCTGTCGGAGAATATTCGTACGACGGCGCAGCCATTTGTGGGCCCCATAACAGAATAACTGTCGAATGAAGATAACGACAAAAAATTGAGTTTTTATAATTAACGGCGTAGTTGTTACCGTTAACACTATTGGAATACCCGGTGGTTAAAATACAGTAATACGCGTTATTGCACAGTAGCACACTGTATTGCACAGTATTTTTGAAATTATTGATTCTTACGTAAGAAGGCACTACTCAATAATTGTTACAGTAGTTATTGTTCAATATTTTATTTTATTGATTCAATAATTGTTGCGTTGATATTTTATATTATTGTTGTTTCAATAATTGTTGTTGCACAGTATTTTCTATTATCAGATCAATAATTCATATTATTTAAATAATATTATTAGATAGCATTATTGACAATGTCTAGAAAGTTCTGTCTAAGGAGAGGTTTGGTCATTTAATTGCGCGCCAGTAAGGAGAAATTCTTATTAGAAAGCCCCCTCTTTCCTGGGAACGGCCTGGTTGTCATAAATGTGATTCTGTAATATTATTTGTGAATAATTAATTATTGATTCATATGATAAGGAAATATTTATTTTATGTGGATATAAATGAGGGATATATTTTTGTGGTTAAAAATGAAGGAGTTAATGTTGAGGTGTTTTATCTGTATTTTTGTCGGAACAGAGGTATTGAAAATAAAATTAGGGTTTTTAAGATATTTTGCGAGGGTTATAATTTTTAATCCGACCGTTGGATCGTGGTAATATTTGGATATGTTATACATATATAAGTTGAGTATATGTCCCCAAATTTTGAACCGTTAAAAATGAACGTATGATTTGTTATGAAATTTAAGAGGTGAATGGTTCAAAAATTGTTGAAGTATCCGAATTTAGCATTTTGGTAGAAAATTCTAGAATTGAGTGGGCCCCACTTGTGGTTGGTGAAGAAATGTGCTGAATTTTATTTAAAATGTGGTGGGTGGGAATAGTAGCAGGGAAAGCAATCATGTTGCAGGTCAAGTCTGCTAAAATTTTCCTATAAATAGAGGGCTAAGTTAGAATTGAAAATCATACCAGAAACATAAGCTTTCTCTGTCTATATTATGAAGCATATTTTGTGAGTATTTAGATACTTTGAGAGTTGCTATTTAGTGCAAGTTTCCTTCGGCTTTGCATTCCAGTCAAAAGTGCTGCTCTTTTGAGGTAAGGGATAGTAAGGGATTTTAAGGGTTGTTATGTTTTTCAGTTTCGTAATTTTTCTGGCCTTCAAAAATTCTGGAAAAATTTGAAATGATATTTTGATGAGTTTTCTTGATCGTGTCCAAAAATGGTGATTTTTGGATGTATAGATTGAGAGTTATGAATTTTATGAGAAAAGACTATTTTAAAAGTAACCGCTTATAATTTCTTGTGGTTAACTCCAAAATTGATGAAATTTTTATTGAAAGTATATCTACATAATATCAGTATACTCTGTGAATTTCGGAATTTTTGGATAAAAGTACAATTTATGATAAATGTCTAAATATTCGGTGATTTTGGCCATATGAAAAATAGTAAATGAATTTTAAAAATTCCGGGAAAAATATATGTTCAATATAGGACTATATTCTGCAAAATCTCAGAAAAGAAATATTTTTGGGACTGATTTTGTATTTTTCATGAAAATGGTCTAGTTATGAGTAAATGAATTAAATATGTTATGTGAAGTAAGAAAATTAAAAAATATGATTTTATAGCTTGAGAATCATATATGAGTTATATGCAGATTTTTGATGAGGGTTTTGGTTATTGGTGATGAAATCTTAAGAGTTGACATTTTATGATGATTAAATGCATTAATTAGTAAAGTGTAAACAATTTAAATAAATTGTTTATAAGGTTAAGAAATATTATTCTTTCAATATCATTATGCCGAAATATTGATATGGATTTTATTGTGAAATTTCTACCTTTTTCATGTCGGAGTTACTATTCACGAGTTACTATTCACGAGTTACTATTCATGAGTTACTATTCACGAGTTACTATTCACAGAAAAATTAGTTTCTTTTTCTGACCAAATTATCGTTGATTTATGATTGTTGCTCTTGAAAATAAATGCAGTTGTTGATAATATTATTTTTATTATCATATATAACATTTTTATAACCTTGATGTTGAATTTCTCTTTCACTTGAGTGTAAAGATGGGTAAATTATTAGTATGATCGTGACTGAGGAATATCTTTGGCCTGTAGTGCAAAGATGAATTGTTAACTGGTATGATCATGACCATTGAATTTATAATTGAATATCTTTAGCTTAAGTGTAAAAATGAATTGATTAACATAGTTATAATTATTGTTTACATAAATTCTGAAATGATTATATATTTCTTTGAGATATTAATATCTTTGGCCTGTAGTGCAAAGATGAACTGTTGTTGAATATCTTTGGCCTGTAGTGCAAAGATGGTCTGTTGATGAATATCTTTGGCCTGTAGTACAAAGATGAACTGTTGATGAATATCTTTGGTCGTAGTGCAAAGATGAAGTTATTAGTATGATTATAAACAGGAACTGTGATTTGGTATAACCATGATCTTTGATGTTTCAGGTAAAGACAGGTGATGAAAATATTCTTCGTCCTGGGTGCGAAGAAAAATTTAGAGTCACAATTATGATTATGAGTTATTCATATGATTGTGGAAAGGAACTGTTGAGTGATGTTACATAGATAAAACATTGTTGGTAGATTTTTAACATGGTGGAGATAATAGACTTTATGGTCTATTTGACTCTTCTAATGGACTGCATGTTCCGCTGCAACTATGGTTGAAATTTTTTTATCATCTACCATATGTTCTAAATCTCTGATTTATTACTGATGAAGACTATTGATAATTTATTTATCTTTAGTCATGATATTCTTTACTGGGCTAGTTGTGCTCACCCTTCTGTTCACAATTCCTTTCAGGTAATAAGAGTGTAGCTCAGTCAAGCGGGGATAACAGGGGAATAGAACGGTGGTCATCATTTAGTAGTTATATTTGGTGAATCAAATAGGGTGAGGCGAACCCAACGTTGGAAGGGTGTTTTTCCACTATCATACAAGATGTCTAACGACATACAACCTCGTGTCATCATAAGACAGGGATGTGCTCATCCACTTGCTGAGTATATATACGAGCACTACCTATATAATCTTGGTGTTTGTTTGAAGTATAATTCTCAATTAGAGATAGTAGAGATAATGATATGTCAAGAGAAGACTCACCATTGGGAAGAATATGATAATAATCTTCTCATTTTTCTTTGGGGTCTATTGGGTCAACCAAGGATAATTCTGTGGCCATATGATATCTATCATAACCTAGACGCATGGCCTCCCATGTACGAAGGTTTCCTTGAGCACTTCCCAAAGATTCTAATTTCTAAAACAGTTTTTGACTATACATTTATGTAAGGTGTCATCGTGAGGTGATGTCCACGGTTAGAACATGAGTCACACATGGTATATATTTGTATCCAAACTCACAGCATATGTGTTGTTGTATTTTGCACGACAATTGTTGTAATAAAGTTGTAGTTGTTTTCTGTACCATGTATTTGGCGACTCAGAATAGGTTGGATGGAATGGACCTATTTTGGGGTTGTCACAAAATGGGGCTAATATTCCCATAAATCCTGGAGTAGTACGAGCTACTACGTTTGAGGATTTCAAGAGTGTGGGTCCGCTGGAGTTCCAAGGAACTACGGACCCTATCGAAGCCCAAACGTGGGTAAAAGAAATTGAAAAGGCATTTGTCATAGCAAATGTCGACGAGGGCTAGAAGGTTGCCTTTGTAACCTACATGATGAAGGGAGAGGCCAACTTTTGGTGGGAGGCCAACCAGGCTAGGGTCGGGATTGAGAATCTAACGTGGGTAAGGTTCAAGGAGATATTCTTCGAGAACTATTTTCCCACGAGTATGTAGGGGAGAATGGAGATGAGGTTTCTCGATTTGAAACAAGGGAATTTGACGGTTCCCTAATACGCTACCAAGGTTAATGAACTGGTGAGGTTTGCTCCACACCAAGTGGACACCGAGGTTAGGAAAGCTCGACGGTTCGAGCAGGGCTTGAAACCCTGGCTCTATAACCGTATTTCTGTGTTCCAAAGTACTTCCTTTGGGACCATTTTAGAGAAGGCGATAATCGCCAAAGGTGGTAGCGAGGCTTTAAGCTTATACCACAAAGACAAGAAGAATAAGGGGAAAGTTGTAAAGATTGAAGGTGCCAGCGGGAGTGGCGAGGGACAGAAGCGGAAAATGTTTAACTCTGGGAATACCAGAGTGAAGCAAGGAGAACCAAAGAGGAGGATGGAGGCCTGCAAGACCTATGGAAAGACTCAATTAGGAGTCTGTCTCAAGGGGAAGGCCGTATACTATAATTGTGGATAGGAGGGGCACATTTCGCCTAACTTTCCAAGTCTGAAGAAAAACCACGGATGCTTTGTATGTGGGTCAACTGACCACATGGCAAAGAACTTCCCGAAGAAGGGGACGGACGGGAATAAGGGCTCCAATAGCGGTAAGTTAGCTATTGGGGGTCCAGCGCAGCCGGGTAGGCCGATGGCCCGTACCTTTAATATGACAGTCCAAGATGCAGTTGCATCGGGGGACGTAGTCGCAGGTATTATTCCGATCAATGACCTAAATGCTTACGTGCTGTTTGACTCGGGTGCTACTTGTTCTGTGATGCCCCCAAAATTAGGTATACATCACCTATCTTGGGTCGCCAGATACATGGTACAGAATACAAATACAACTTACTAATACAACTGTTGTGTACAATACGACAAAACATAACTGTGAGTTTGAATACAATTATTGTCTACTAGAGACTATCAAACTCAAAAGGAGTCCTCATTACAATTATTGTCACACTATTTAATAGAATAGTGAGGACTACTAATACTATCGTCTGGTCCATCACTCCGTTCCCCGACTCGTCCCAGCTATATTCTCATTTCCTGAAGAGAACAGTGAAAGAAAGGGTGAGCTCAACTAGCCCAGTAAGAAATATTATGACTAAGATAATGCAAAATAAATTATCATTAGCCTTCAACAGTGTTAAACTGATAAAATATAATGAACATCAAGTTTAACTGCAGCGGAACAAGCAATCCATTAAAAGAGTCAAGTAGAGAATAAAATCTACTATTTTCTATGATTTAAAAGGTTTTTCAACATTGTTATCGCTGAGACTCAGCTTAATAAAATAATCCACACCATCGAATCACCCCTGCACTACGGCCAAGGATATTCGTGTATTCATTAATGGTCATGATCATGCCAACAACTGTCCATCAATGCACTACGGGCCAATGAGGACTTTTACCACATCATTTGTAACATTACGGTCATGATTATACCGAATAATCCCTGGTTATAATCATACCAAGTCCATCTATGCATTACATGCCATAGATGACTTTCAACATTTTATAAACATGAGGATGATGACAATGATATAAGAATTCAATAAAACAAGTTCAAGAATTAATTTATCCAAGAATTAACAACGTCCAAATTGTCAACATGATACTGCTTTGTGGAGTAAAATTCAAGAATTCTTAGAAGAATATTTTCATGAAAAGATACTGGATGAACCGCAATTATCAAGGATATTCCACTAATTTCATGGAGTATAGAAGTTAAAACTTAACCAACTGAGTATAATAAAGAATGGAATAACAAAAGAAATCACCCGGCATGCGATAGACCGCACAGACATGTTATTCCAACAGAATAATAAATAATGGAACCAGGTTCGGCGTAAACGCACAGACATGATATTCCAATAGAATAATAAATAATGGAACCAGGTCCGGCGTAAACGCACAGGCAGGATATTCCGACAGAATAATAAATAATGGAACCAGGTCCGGCGTAAATGCACAGACAGGATGTTCCAACAGAATAATAACAAGACGGAACCAAGTCCGGTGTAAAACACGCAGACAGGATGTTCCAACAGAATAATAATAAAAATGGAACCAGGTTCGGTGTAAAACACACAGACAGAATGTTCCAACAGAATAACAGAAGAATGTCACCAAGTATAGGGTAGACCGCGTATACAGGTTATTCCAACAGAATAATAAGAAATGGAATAACCACAGTTCTCTTCATGAATAAGAAAGAATAACACCCCTTACCGTTTTAAAGAAGAACTGAAATAAGGAAGTAGTTAAGTAGCAGAATACTTTTCTTCTCTCTCTCTCTCTATAGTTTCTCTCTATAGAGTTCAGTGAATTCGTATGAAATAATGAAGGAATGAGCTGCTATTTATAGAAAAATAGAATGCATAGTAACTAATCCATGAACGGTCCAGATTGATTACTTTAATCTGACGGTCCATATTTAAAGAAAAATATTTTAAATAAAATATAATATATTCTATTTATAGAATAACTTTAATAAAGTATTCTGTTTTATATAAAAAGATGTTTCTGTTTTATTACGTTAATAATACGAATAAAACAAAACTTCATTATCGCTAAATAATTCATATTATTAACTGACAATAATTGAATCAAACTGAGTGACTTCTCACATAAGCATTAATAATCAATACCGTGTCCTACTATGTAACCACATGTATTACTGTACTTTTACTACCGAGTAGTTCAATAGTATCGATGGTAAAACTTTCGTCATTATTTTTAATAAAATATTTTTGTCGTTTTCTCAATCCGACAATAATTCCGTTGTGGGATCCACCAATGATTGTGCCGTTGTACGAATATTTCCTGTTAAAACGAATATTTTCCGACCAATCGAATATTATATAACAACTTGCATACTTTGAAAAATTTATAAATATTACCCACAACTATAACATTATATCAAATTAACTCCATAATATTCAAAAATGATATTTATAGAAAATTCATCTTTATTTATAAAAATTGGGGTCTTACAACCTCCCCTTCTTATGAAATTTCGCCCTCGAAATTAGGGTACGTACCTGGTATGTCGAAGAGGTAAGGATACCTTGATTTCATTTCAGATTCTAACTCCCAAGTCATTTCCTCAACATCGTGGTTTCTCCACAAAACTTTGACTTGAGGTATAACCTTGGAGCGTAGAATATGTTCCTTCTTATCCAAGATTTGAACAGGAACTTCTTCATACGTCAAATCTTCTGCTATTTCGTCCGGTTCTAACTCAATAATGTGGTTCGGGTCTTCCACATATTTACGTAACATGGATATGTGAAAAACGTTATGAACACGAAACATACTTGGTGGTAAAGCGAGTCTATAAGCCACAGTTCCTACTCGATCGAGGATTAAAAATGGACCGATGAATCGAGGATTGAGCTTTCCTCTCTTTTCAAATCTCGTAACTCCTTTCCATGGAGCAACACGTAAGAACACATGATCTCCTATATCAAATTCCACGTCCTTTCGATGAAGATCAGCATAACTCTTTTGTCGATCTTGTGAGGTTTTTATACGTTGTCGGATTGTTTGAATCTTTTTTGTAGTCATACGTACCAACTCCAGTCCCAACAATGTTGCTTTACCCACCTCATCCCAGCATACTGGAGAACGACATTTTCTTCCATACAATGCTTCGAATGGAGCCATGCCAATACTTGCTTGATAACTGTTGTTGTAGGAAAACTCCACCAATGGTAAGAACTTGTCCCAACTTCCCTTGAAGTCAAGGATACAGAGTCTTAATAAATCTTCTAGAGTTTGAATAGTCCTCTCTGATTGTCCGTCCGTATGAGGATGATATGCCGAACTATATCGTAAATCCGTGCCCATAGCTTTTTGTAAACTAACCCAAAATCGTGAAGTAAATCTTGGGTCTCGATCAGAAACTATGGATACTGGTATACCATGCAGTCTTACAATCTCGTTTATGTACATACGAGCAAGACGTTCAAGTGTATAAGTTTCTCGTATCTATAAGAAATGAGCAGACTTGGTCAATCTATCAACAATGACCCAAATCGCATCTATACCTTGAGAAACCTTAGGAAGACCGATAACGAAATCCATGGTAATGTGCTCCCACTTCCATTCTGGAATTTCAAGTGGTTGCAATGGACCTTTTGGTACTTGATGCTCCTCTTTGACTCGTTGACAAGTTAGACACCTTGAGATAAACAGCGCTATCTCACTCTTCATATTGCTCCACCAAAATGTATGACGAAGATCATGATACATTTTGGTACTCCCAGGATGGATTGCAAACGGTGTGTTGTGCGCCTCCATCATGATTTCATACTTTAAATCAGGGTTGTTAGGAACACAAAGTCTGGAGTTGACTCGAAGTATTCCTTCTTTATCGATTCTTGCTTCCGGCATAGCACCTTCTTGCACTTTCTTCCTCATACGCATCAGGTCCAGGTCTGTAGCTTGAGCATCTTTAACTTTATCGATTAAAGTTGGTTCTACTCGTATATTCGCCATCATCACATGGGTCCCTGGAGTCTTTAACTCTATCTCCATCCTTTGCAAGTCACACAAAATGGGCCTTTGTGTTGACAATATCGCACTCGTACTTGCATATGATCTTCTACTCAATGTGTCAGCTACCACGTTCGCTTTTTCAGGATGGTATTGAATGGTATGATCATAATCTTTCAACAGTTCAAGCCAACATCGTTGTCGCATGTTGAGTTCCTTTTGAGTGAAGAAATATTTGAGGCTTTTATGATCCGTAAAGATCTCCACCTTCTCCCCATACAAGTAATGCCTCCAAATTTTAAGTGCAAAGACAACAGCTGCCAACTCTAGATCATGAGTAGGATAATTCCTCTCATATTCCTTGAGTTGTCTTGATGCATAGGCTATGACTTTTCCATGTTGCATGAGAACGCATCCCAACCCTTTGCTCGAAGCATAACTGTAGATGAAAAATCCCTCTGAGCCAGATGGTATTGTTAGAACAGGTGCTGAAATGAATCTCCTCTTGAGTTCTTGAAAACTCTTCTCACATTCTTCGCTCCAACCGAACTTTGTATCTTTCCGAGTCAGCTGAGTTAATGGAGTAGCGATTCGAGAAAATCCTTCCACGAATCTTTGATAATAACCAGCTAAACCAAGAAAGCTACATACTTCGGTCACTTATTTAGGTTGCTCCCAGCTTTGAATAGCTTCAATCGTTGCCGGGTCAACCGATATTCCACGACTTGATACTACGTGCCCAAGGAATGCTACCTCCTCCAGCCAGAACTCGCATTTCTTTAACTTGGCATAAAGCTTGTATTCACGAAGCTTTTGGAGTACCAGCCTCAAGTGTTGCTCATGATCTTCACGGCTTTTGGAATAAATAAGGATGTCATCAATAAAGACGACCACAAAGTGATCCAAATATTCCTTGAATACCCGGTTCATCATATCCATGAAGGCAGCAGGAGCATTAGTCAATCCAAAGGACATGACTAGGAATTCATAATGCCCGTACCGAGTTCTGAAAGTCGTCTTTGGAATATCCTCAGTTCTAACCTTCAGCTGATGATATCCAGAACGAAGATCGATCTTTGAAAAGAATTGTGCTCCTTGCAACTGGTCAAACAGGTCATCAATACGTGGCAATGGGTACCTGTTTTTGATGGTAACATGATTCAACTCCCGATAATCAATACAAAGTCGCATACTTCCATCTTTCTTCTTCACGAATAGCACAGGAGCACCCCAAGGAGAAGTACTAGGACGAATAAAGCCAATGTCTAACAATTCCTGCAGTTGGATCTTTAACTCCTGAAGTTCAATAGGAGCCATTCGATATGGGGCTTTGGAAATGGGTTTTGTACCGGGTTCAAGGTCGATACAAAATTCAATTTCACGCTCTGGGGGTAGGCCAGGAAGTTCTTCAGGAAATACGTCAGGGAATTTATTAACAATAGAAATATCATTCAAAACTGACGTATTTTTGTTTAGATCCGTGACATGAGCTAAGAAAGCTTGACATCCGTTTTTCAATAAACGAATAGCTTTATGGCTTGAGATGACAACGATTGATTTTAATGGTTTGGTTGCTTGAATTCGCATAATAGGTCGATTAGGAATATGAAAGCTAACAACCTTACGAAAACAATCAATTTTTACATGATGAGTAGTTAACCAATCAATCCCTAGAATAACGTCAAATGCAAGTATTTTTAATGAAATAAGATCAACAGGTAATGTGTGGGTACCAACTTGAACCAAACAATACTTATAAACCGTGGATGTAATGAAGGTTTCTCCCAATAGAATTTCAACAGATAAGTCAAAGTCTAACTTCTCCGGAGTCAAATTTAATTGATGAGCGCAAGTAGGAGAAATAAAAGAATGGGTAGAACCGGTATCAAATAAAGTATAGACTTCGTTAGAGTTTATGATAAGCTTACTCGTGATGACCTCATTCGGGTTCCTTGCTTTCTGGGAGGTCACAACAAACGCTCTCCCTTGCACTACCGGTTTTGACTTTTCTGGGACGGCCTTTGGTGTCTCCATCTTGGCTGAACTTGTTTTTGGTAAATGACAAAATCGAGCTAAATGACCTTCTCTTCCACAATTATAACATGCTTTAGATGGCATCGCGCAGTTTGGACTGATGTGCCCCTCCCCTCCGCATTTGAAACATATGATAGGTGGTCGTTCTCCTTCCTTAACAACGGGTGCTGGTGCTGACGTCTTTCCATCATTGTTGAATCTCCTCTTCTTGAAATGACCATTCTTATTATTTTGGCCCTGATTACCACCGAAGTGGTTACCATTTCTGGCCTGTTGATTCCCTCCATGCTTGTTGTCACCGCTTCGATGACTGCTCTCACTGGTATTATCATTTTGCCGGATGCTCTCTTTTAGTTGCGTTGACTCGTTATCGCGCTCCACTAACTGAGCCCTATTCACAACATCTGAATACAAACACAGTTTATGAGAAATAAGATGTTGACGTATCTCAGGTTTCAAACCTCGCAAAAACATTTGGGTCATTCGCTCTTCATTATCCACCAAGTGGGACGCAAACCGGGACAACTCAGCAAATTTAGCCTCATACTGCGACACGGTCATATTATTTTGCTCCAATTTGATGAACTCCACCTCCTTCATGTGACGAACACTTTCGGGAAAGTATTTATCATTGAACAGCTCTTGGAACTTCTCCTAAGACATCTTTAGTGCGGCAGGTTGAGTACGCTTAATCGATTCTCACCAGTAATCTGCCTCTCCTCACAACATAAAGGCGACAAAGAGAACCTTTTGCTCCTCGGAGCATCCCAAGACATCAAATATCTTGGTATCTGCTTTATCCATGTTTCCGCTATAAGTGGTTTTGGGTCTCCCTTAAACTCCGGTGGTCCCAGCTCCTTGAACTATTTAGCAGTGACCGTCCGAGAGTTTTCAGTATTTCCACCTATATTTTGGACAGGAGCCGCTCTCGCCTGCTGTTGCATGAACTGCATAAAGCTTCTGAACATTCCATCATTCATCATCTGGTCAGTGTTGTTGTTTGCATGAGGATTGTCACCTTCCTGATGCACATTATCCTGATTATTGATATGTGGTGAATCAACAGTCGCATGTGCTCCATTGCTATTCTCAACATTCTCAGATGCCATTTTCAGATACTGCCACAAAACAAAAGTTAATTGATATGTCATATATTATCCTTATATTATGACCGACCAATTAAATACCATGCAAATAAACTTAGGTAGGTCATACTAGCGAAGGAATTCCCCGTCTCTCCCCTCCTAGTTCTATGCTCACATCTTAGCCAGGGATCATATCCCTAAGCTCTGATACCAACTGTGACGCCCCCAAAATTAGGTATACATCACCTATCTTAGGTCTTCAGATGCATGATACAGAATACAAATACAACTTACTAATATAACTGTCGTGTACAATACGACAAAATATAATTGTGAGTTTGAATACAATTATTGTCTACTAGAGACTATACAAACTCAAAAGGAGCCCTCATTACAATTATTGTCACACTATTTAATAGAATAGTGAGGACTACTAATACTATCATCTGGTCCATCACTCCGTTTTTCGACTCGTCCCAGCTATATTCTCATTTCCTGAAGAGAACAGTGAAAGAAAAGGTGAGCTCAACTAGCCCAGTAAGAAATATTATGACTAAGATAATGCAGAATAAATTATCATTAGCCTTCAACAGTATTAAACTGATAAAATATAACGAACATCAAGTTTAACTGCAACGGAACAAGCAATCCATTAAAAGAGTCAAGTAGAGAATAAAATCTACTATCTTCTATGATTTAAAAGGTTTTTCAACACTGTTATCACTGAGACTCAGCTTAATAAAATAATCCACACCATCAAATCACCCCTGCACTACGGCCAAGGATATTCGTGTATTCATTAATGGTCATGATCATGCCAACAACTGTCCATCAATGCACTACGGGCCAATGAGGACTTTTACCACATCATTTGTAACATTACGGTCATGATTACATCGAATAATCCCTGGTTATAATCATACCAAGTCCATCTATGCATTACATGCCATAGATGACTTTCAACATTTTATAAACATGAGGATGATGACAATGATATAAGAATTCAATAAAACAAGTTCAAAAATTAATTTATCCAAGAATTAACAACGTCCAAATTGTCAACATGATACTGCTTTGTGGAGTAAAATTCAAGAATGCTTAGAAGAATATTTTCATGAAAAGATACTAGATGAACCGCAATTATCAAGGATATTCCACTAATTTCATGGAGTATAGAAGTTAAAACTTAACCAACTGAGTATAATAAAGAATGGAATAACAAAAGAAATCACCCAGCATGCGATAGACCGCACAGACAGGTTATTCCAACAGAATAATAAATAATGGAACCAGGTCCGATGTAAACGCACAGACAGGATATTCCGACAGAATAATAAATAATGGAACCAGGTCCGGCATAAATGCACAGACAGGATGTTCCAACAGAATAATAACATGACGGAACCAGGTCCGGTGTAAAACACACAGACAGGATGTTCCAACAGAATAATAATAAAAATGGAACCAGGTTCGGTGTAAAACACACAGACAGGATGTTCCAACAGAATAACAGAAGAATGTCACCAAGTATAGGGTAGACCACGTATACAGGTTATTCCAACAGAATAATAAGAAATGGAATAACCACAGTTCTCTTCATGAATAAGAAAGAATAACACCCCTTACCGTTTTAAAGAAGAACTGAAATAAGGAAGTAGTTAAGTAGCAGAATACTTTTCTTCTCTCTCTCTCTCTATAGTTTCTCTCTATAGAGTTCAGTGAATTCGTATGAAATAATTAAGGAATGAGCTGCTATTTATAGAAAAATAGAATACATAGTAACTAATCCATGAACGGTCCAGATTGATTACTTTAATCTGACGGTCCATATTTAAAGAAAAATCTTTTAAATAAAATATAATATATTCTATTTATAGAATAACTTTAATAAAGTATTCTGTTTTATATAAAAAGATGTTTCTGTTTTATTACGTTAATAATACGAATAAAACAAAACTTCATTATCGCTAAATAATTCATATTATTAACTGATAATAATTGAATCAAACTGAGTGACCTCTCACATAAGCATTAATAATCAATACCGTGTCCTACTATGTAACCACACGTATTACTGTACTTTTACTACTGAGTAGTTCAACAGTATCAATGGTAAAACTTCCGCCGTTATTTTTAATAAAATATTTTTGTCGTTTTCTCAATCCGACAATAATTCCGTTGTGGGGTCCACCAATGATTGTGTCGTTGTACGAATATTTTCTGTTAAAACGAATATTTTCCGACCAATCGAATATTATATAACAACTTACGTACTTTACAAAACTTATAAATATTACCCACAACTATAACATTATATCAAATTAACTCCATAATATTCAAAAATGATATTTATAGAAAATTCATCTTTATTTATAAAAATTGGGGTCTTACATGTTCGTTTATAGCATGTGATTTTGCTAGACGATTAGGATTACTTCCCGAAAAGTTACCAATACCTTTAAATATTAAGGTAGCAAATGAAAAGATAATTCCTATGGAAGATATTCATAGGAGTTGTTGTGTAAACATACGGGGTTGTAAATTGTCGGTAGATCTAATACCGATAAAGTTAGGAGAATTCAACGTAATTCTCAGAATGGATTGGTTAGTTAACCATGGGATAATTATAGATTGTCAAATGAAATGCGTAAATATTAGAACGTTAAGACAACCTCAGGTAGTATTTTATAGTAATAGATTGCCGGAACGTTCGTGTTGTCTTACGATGATGCAAACTAGGAAATTACTGAGGAAGGGGTGTGTAGGTTATCTGTGCCATGTAGTTGACACCTAAAGAGTGAGAGCAACCATGGAACAAATACCTATAGTGAGTGAATTCGTGGATATATTTCCAAGTGAATTGTCGGGTCTTCCGCCGGATAGGGAGATCGAGTTCGTAATAGACATTGTGCCAAGAGTGACACCAGTTTCTAGGGCACCGTATTGTATGGCGCCTGTGGAGATGAAGGATTTGATGGTACAGTTATAAGAACTGTTGGACAGGAAGTACATACAACCGAGTATTTCACTGTGGGGAGCACCGGTACTATTTGTTAAGAAGAAGGACGAATCGTTAAGACTTTGTATCGACTACCGAGAGTTAAACAAGTTAATGATAAAGAATAAGTACCCATTACCCAGGATCGATCATCTTTTTGATCAGCTGAAAGGGGCAAAGTATTTTTCTAAAATAGATTTAAGGATGGGGTATCATCAGCTAAAGGTTAGGAAGGAGGACGTACCAAAGACCGCATTCAGAACTCGTTATGGTCATTACGAGTTTCTGGTGATTTCATTTGGGTTAACTAATGCACCAGCTGGATTTATGAATATGATAAATAGAGTGTTCGAACAATATTTGGACAAGTTTGTCGTAGTGTTTATCGATGGTATTCTAGTCTATTCTAAGACTCTAGAAGATTATGCTGAACACCTAAGAATAGTGTTGGAAATACTAAGGAAGGAGAAATTGTATGCGAAGTTCACTAAGTGTGAATTTTGGTTAGAAAAGGTACAGTTTTTAGGACATGTCATTGACCATGAGGGGATTTCAGTAGATCCAGCAAAGGTGGAAGCCGTGATGAATTGGGAACAACCGAAAATGTCGATTGAGGTGCGGAGTTTCCTAGGGTTAACGGGTTACTATCGAAAATTCATCCAGGATTTTTCGAAGATAGCTACTCTGTTAACTAACTTGACAAGGAAGATGGTGAAATACGTGTGGTTTGAGAAATGCGAGGACAATTTTCAAGAACTGAAGAAGAGGTTGAGTGAAGCGCCTGTTTTGTCATTACCCGATGACACAGGAAATTTTGTAGTTTATAGCGATGCTTCGCATAGAGGACTTGGTTGCGTGCTCATACAGCATGGCAAGGTCATTGCGTATGCATCACAACAATTGAAGGATTATGAGAAAATTTACCCTACTCATGATCTGGAACTGGCCACGGTAGTGTTTGCCTTAAAGATATGGCGACATTATCTTTACAGAGAGAAATGTGAGATATACACGGACCGTAAGAGTCTAAAATATATCTTCACACAGAAGGAGTTGAATATGAGGCAAAGGAGAGGGTTGGAGTTGATAAAGAATTACGACTGTGAAATCCTGTATCACCCTGGAAAAGCCAATGTAGTGGCCGACGCCTTAAGTAGAAAGGGTCGGGAGAAGTTGGGCAAAAAGCACTTTTACCCCACTGTGGTTGTAGTATTTTAAGCAATTAGCCACTGTGCTTTTAAAATATTCAATTGACCCACTGTGGTTTTTAAAAATGTACAATCAAGCCATTCCGTCCAAAGCCAATTTCTTGGACGGATGTTAAATAATTACACACCTGGCATTGGAAAAAAAAAAATCAAAAAATCATTATTTTCTGATGTGGCAAGCCAGTCAGCTAAATTCTTAATATTATTGAGCCACTGCACTTTAAAAAAAATACAATTGGCCCACTGTGGCTTTAAAATATTTTTATGTTTTATTTTCTTTCTTTTTCTTTATCTAAATATTTGTAATATGTATAATATTAATAAAAATTAATATTATAATATTTATAATATGTATGTTTTATTTTAAAAATAAAAATAAAAATACTTTTATGTTTTAAAATACTTATAAATTTTTTAAAAATAGAAATATTTTTATGTTTTATTTTCTTTCTTTTTCTTTACCTAAATACTTATAATATGTGTAATATTAATAAAATTTAATATTATAATATTTATAATATGTATGTTTTATTTTAAAAATAAAAATAAAAATACTTTTATGTTTTAAAATACTTATAAAATTTTTAAAAATAGAAATATGTTTATGTTTTATTTTTTTTCTTTTTCTTTACCTAAATATTTATAATATGTATAATATTAATAAAAATTAATATTATAATATTTATAATATGTATGTTTTATTTTAAAAATAAAAATAAAAATACTTTTATGTTTTAAAATACTTATAAAAATTTTAAAAATAGAAATATTTTTATGTTTTATTTTCTTTCTTTTTCTTTACCTAAATATTTATAATATGTATAATATTAATAAAAATTAATATTATAATATTTATAGTATGTATGTTTTATTTTAAAAATAAAAATAAAAATACTTTTATGCTGAAAATACTGAAAATGGAAGCTTGACGCACCATTTCTGAACACTGATTAGTCCTTGCTTGGTGGATTCAGACTACCATTTACACATAAAACAGTAAGATCTCTCCACTAAAATTGATGTAGAGAGAGAGTTATCAGGTGAATACAGCGCAAATTAGCGGAAATGGCTCTCTCGTTGGTGGATTATTTCCCTCCTAAATTTTTACTTTTCAATTTGTTAGATCTATCCTTCGACTTGAAAATTCAAAGCCGTTAGCCATTTCTTATCTTTTTCGGCTTTAAAATTCAATTTGGCTTCCTTTTGCCTAGTCATTTGTTATAGGGAGTGGTTCAATTGTACCGGCGATCGGAACCGGCCGATCTTCCGGAGGTCGAGTGAGTGTCAATTGGGCAAATCTCTGGTCGATTGAGGGGATTTATTCTCCTGTTCTTCTTATCATCGTCGGAGACAAATGCAGTGAGGAAGAAGATGAACAGATGCAGTGAGAAAAAAGATGAACAGTAGATGCAGTGAGGAAGAAGATGAACAGGAAATGAAAGAAAATAAGAAATGAAAAAATTATTAAAAAATGAATTTAAATAATTATTTTAATTTTATTATTATTTTAATTATTTTTTACCACATAATCAATGATTTTATTTTATATTGCCACATCAGAAAATAATATTTTTTGATTTTTATTTTTCAATGCCACGTGTGTAATTATTTAACGCCCGTCCAAGAAATTGGACGGAATGGTTTGATTGTACATTTTTAAAAAGCATAGTGGGTCAATTGAATATTTTAAAAGTATAGTGGCTAATTGCTTAAAACACTACAACCACAGTGGGGTAAAAGTGCTTTTTACCGGAGAAGTTGTCTATGTTAACGGCTCAAACTGAGTTAATAACAGAGATGGCTAGGATGGAGATAGAGGTAAAGTTGCCGAGTGAATCGGGATAGAGACTGTTTGCTACAGAGATCCAATCTACCATCGTAGAGAGAGTCCAGGAGGTGCAGCTCAAAACTGATGAGTGTGACCAGATGAAGAAATAGTTAACCAATGAAAAAGATGTAAAGTATAGTCTTGATAATGAGGGATTATTAAGATTTGAAGGAAGAATTTGGGTGGGTTCCTAATGAGACGGAATTAAAGGAGCAAGTATTACAAGAGTCTCACAGTTCGAGGTACTTGATTCATCCTGGTAGCACTAAGATGTATCAAGACCTTCGACAGAGTTTTTGGTGGCTGAACATGAAGAGGGTGATAGGCGAGTATGTTAGTAGGTGCTTGACTTGTCAGAAAGTTAAGGCCGAACATCAATGACCAAGTGGCTTGTTGCAGTTATTGGAGATTCCGGAGTGGAAGTGGGAGCATATCACGGTGGACTTTGTGGTGGGACTTTTGACTACTCAGAAGGGATATAATGCGATTTGGGTAATAGTAGACCGGTTGACGAATTCAGCTCTCTTTTTGCCAATTAGGGTTAAGTATAACTTAGACCAGTTAGCTAAACTTTATGTTAAGGAAGTCATTTCCAGACATGGAGTACCAGTTTCGATTGTGTCAGATCGTGACCCACGATTCACGTCGAACTTTTGGAGAAGTCTGCAAGAGCAGTTGGGGACACAGCTAAAGTTGAGTACGGCTTATAATCCACAAACTGATGGACAGAGCGAGAGGACAATTTAGACATTAGAAGATATGTTAAGATCTTGTGTCATGGATTTCAAGGGTAGTTGGGATGATCATCTGCCATTAGTAGAATTTGCGTATAGCAACAGTTATCATGCAAGCATAGGCATGCCGCCTTATGAAGCCTTGTACGGAAAGAAATGCAGAACACCGTTGTGTTGGGATGAAGTGGGAGAACGCCGAATGCTAGGGCCAAAATTGGTGCAGTAAACAGCGGATGTAGTTAAGTTGATACGGATGCGTCTCGTAGCAGCTCAAGACAAGCAGAAGAAGTATGCAGACTTACATCGAGAAAATAGAGAGTTTGAGGTAAGCTCGTACGTATTTCTAAAGGTATCTCCCTGGAAAGGAAAGATACACTTTGGAAAGAAGGGGAAGTTAAGTCTAAGGTTTATAGGACCTTTTAAAGTTTTAAAACGGGTAGGTGAGGTAGCTTATATGGTAGCATTACCTCCAAACCTAGAACGAATACATAACATATTTCATGTATCTGTGTTACATCCTTATAAGCTAGATTATAAACACGTATTAGAGTATGAGCCTATTCATATCGAGAAGGACTTAACATACGAAGAGATGGCGATTCAAATCATCGATAGAAAAGAACAAGTTCTGCGGAACAAAGTCATACCTTCGATAAAGGTGTTATGGAAGAACCACGATGTCGAAGAAGCAACGTGGGAATTGGAAGAAAAGATAAGGAAGGAATACCCTCATTTGTTTGTGTAATGTGAGGCGAGATTCTGGGCACAGAATCTTTATAATGGGGGAAGAATGTAACGACTGAGAAATTCGGATCTTTTGTAAAATACTTTTAATTAATTAAATAATGAATAAAATTATATTATTTGTTATTATTATGTGTTAACAAGATGAATGTCGTTCTATAATCAAGAAATGTCCAAAAGTCGTAGTATTTTAACTACGTGAAGGAATTAAAGTGTTTGAATTTCCAAGACAAAAATAAAAGTTTCTCGAGAAATTTTTTAAAAAACACTATTCATCAATTTCCGCTCGGGAATTATTTTTGAACTTTCGAGAAATACATAACGTTAGAATATCGAGGTGAGATGGATTATGTAATAATAACTCAAGTATGGAAAACGTAATTTTTGCATGCGGACTTAATTTGAGAACGTTAAGGATTAAAGTCAAATGAAATGGAATTGTGGAAACTTGTAGGAAATGTAAGCCCAATAGAAGTAATGTGCAAGCCCATGTGTGAGTAATGTTAGAGCCCAAGTGGTTATTAATGTAAGCCCAAATTAAATTAATGCAAGCCCACAAGAATAAGCTAAGTAATTAAATTTAAGCCCAATGTAATGACCCAATGGACTAGAGTGATCCATGGGGCAACCCATGGGTGATCTTGGTGACCAAGACAATTAAGTAATGATCAAGGATTAGTTGTGATGGCCAAGTAAAGTGAGTGGTTAGCAAGTTTACTTAAGTTTGAAGTATTGAATAGTAAGGAGGTTACTAATGAGGTGGGAAGTCCTAATGACCCTTTTGCCCTAACTTAGAGACTTCTATAAATAGAAAGTTGGATTTCATTATTTGCTTGTTCATTTTTCATCCAACATAAAACAACTTAAGTGTTAGAGAGAATAAGTACTTATAAATTAGACATCCATTGTTAGATTTTCAAGAAGAAGAAAGCTAGTCATCAAAGCTAAATGATCCTATGCCATTAGTCTTCCATCTCTACCATTGTAGGTTGATAAGAGAAGTGTGGATTGATGGTCATGTATACTAAGAAATCATAAGAAGGGTTAATCTAAAGACTTAAGTATTAATAAGCCGGAAATAAGTACTTTGTCCATGAATAAGCTATGAACTAAGGATGAACTTGTAACATATTTACATGAATGAAATTAGTATGTTAATAAGATGTAAGAATGATGGTTCGAAGACTTTAACTATCATAAGCCATGTGAAACAAAATTATAAGTATTTGATACTTTAATAAGTTATAAGCTCACGAAGAACGTGTAATGACTTAACATGAAAATAAGTTGTTGTAATATGTAGGTTGAGATGTTTATATGATAGATTGAATCCATTTAGAACAATGAACAAATCATAAGTAACGAAGTTTTGCCGAAATTCACACGATTGGACGATAATCGTCGAATTCGTGAAATTCTCGGAATGGAAGTCGAATTTTGTGTTTAAGCTCGAAAACGTTTGTTTTCGATGGAGACAAGTCTTATTTGGCATTATAGAGTTGCGGACTTGAAAATGACCGGATTCCGACTTAGAACAAAGAAACGAGCGTTGAACGTTCACGAACGTTTATCGTTTTCGTTAAAAATGAACTAATAGGTAAATTTTGAGTTAACGATGTCGGAAAGGTAAAATTCTTGCATGAACACGTAGAGTATATGATTTTTGAAACATAGGCTCTTGAACGAGCCAATTCAGACTTATAATGAAGAAGTTACGAGCCCAAGAATCTCACAAAAATTGAAAAACTGTCAAAATTTCTGGTGCACAGAGCTGGCGCCGCGACGCCAGCCCAAGGCCAAATAAGTGACGTTGTAGCGCCAAGCATGGACGAAACAAGCTATAACCTACTGAAGTTTGGCGCCGTAGCGCGGGTCATTGTACTAAAGTTGGCGTCGAAGCGCCGGAACTGGGGAAAACCTACTGACGAGTCACGCCGCAACGTGGGTCAAGGAAGGAAAGCTGGCACCGCAGCGCCAGCCTTAGGGTTTAGAGAATGAAGAATGTTTATAAGTATAGCATGAATGGTAATCGATTAACAATGAACTACAACTTAAATGTGATATTGTTAAAGACATGGTATGATCACTTAGGGTTGAAGAAAGTTAATTGTATGTGAACGTACGAACAATGTAACGGAATGCTTAAACTAATAATAATAAATCTAAATCATAATTAGTTTGAGAAGAAGGGTAAGATTCTTTAGGAACCATGTATGTTATTCATGACATAATATGTTATGTGATGTTATCATCTACTGTAGAGACCTTAAGGACTTTAAGTTCACGTGTTATAACTGTAGCAGACGCTAAAGACAAGTGTTCTAACCCTTGTTCCAGTTCACTCTGGACAGGCTTTGTGATTCATGTATTCTTACGCATGAACTAATGTCTAATGAAGTCAAAGCCAATTCTTTCGGCTAGACTTACGATAGGTTGGATTTCTTATAATCTATTAAAGTATTATTAATGTTTTACCAAACTATGTCGGTGTGGTTTTCAAATGAAGACTGAGTATGCTAAAATGTTTTGTTGTCAAACGACAGGCACGTGAGGTTGCCACAACTTAAACGTACATACGTTTAATGAATGTAGTGTTGATCAACATAGAGTACTATAGGCTGATCACATAGACGTGCTCGTAAGCTATGCCGAACTTACGGACTTAGTGTCCGGATGTCCTTTTCAAATAACGTATGAAATGCTCATGATCTGGCAAGGATAAAGAGAAGGCTAAAGCGAACCCGTAGATTACCTATATAATAGTATAGGTTTGTATTGATAATATTTGATATTATGACAAGAACAAATGCAACGGTTATAAAGAACCTGGGAAATGTTAATATTATTTTGAAATATATATATAAGACATATTCGCTCTTTTGAGGCATTTCAATTAAATGTTTGTGTGAACTGTAGCACCGTGTAGTACCATCTGTCAGGTTGGAAGATACCCGGATTTGGGGGCGTCACAGTAGGCATTCTGGTACATGTTCTGCGGAATTCTATTGTAGCTGCCCATAAATTGAACTGATGATGGGTTGATGGCACATTGTTCTGTAGGATGTTCTCCTGCACATAACTCGCAAACATATGCCACCTGTTGTGGTTGTGCACCGGTCAAAGCATCCATTTTCTTTGATAAGGCTGAAATCTGTGCCGCCAACACTGTTATCCCGTCTACCTCTAATACCCCAGCTACCAGTGTCATTCTCGCCGTAGGCCAGTGGTAGTTATTAGCTGCCATTGTTTCTATTAACTCATATGCCTCCTCATAGCTCTTAGCCATAAACGCTCCACCTGAAGCGGCATCTATGTTTGTCCTGAGATTTTCATTTAACCCGTTGTAGAACATATTCATCTACAGCCATTTAGGTAGTCCATGATGAGGGCACTTTCTGAGTAATTCCTTGTACCGTTCCTATGCCTCATATAAAGACTCCTCATGCTGCTGCTCAAACATGGTGATCTCGTTTCTCATCTTTGCAGTTTTAGCTGGTGGAAAGAACTTAGCCAGGAACTTCTGAGCGAGGTCATCCAAAGTAGTTATCGATCCCGGTGGTAGAGAACGTAACCAACTCTTCGCCTTGTCCCGTAGTGTGAACGAGAACAAGCGAAGTCTGACTGCGTCATCTAATACCCCATTGTATTTAAAGGTGTCACAGATTTCTAAAAAGCTAACTAAGTGCTCATTCGGATCGTCGTTAGCTAATCCCCCAAACTGAAATGAGTTATGAATTATCTGAATCATCACAGGGTTTATCTCAAAAGTATTTGCAGCAATTGCCGGCCTGGTGATACTTGACTGAAGCTCAGTCACCTTAGGAGTAACATAATTCCTCAGCGTTCTTTGATCTTCTGCAGCCATTATTTCTTCCTTCTCAAAGTTCTCGAAGTTTTCCTTTGTGTCTTTAATCTACTTACTTAGCCTTTGAAACTGTTTCTCGATATCGTCCTCGAAAGGAAACAAGTCTGGCTTCTTAGACCGAGTTTGCATAAACTAACTTAAAGAACCTGAAACAGGAAAGAACAAAACAAAAGAAAAATTATTTAAGTAAAACTGGACTAATTAAATTGATATTGAAAAATATTAAAATCAATATTATCCCCGACAGCGGTGCCAAAAACTTGTTAGTCAAAATCTAATTACGCTCACACGCAAGTACACGTGGTCAACAAGTAATATAATGATAAGTCGAGTATCGTTCCCACAGAGATTAGTATGAAATTAATCCTAACAATTACCAGCTTTCTATTAATCCAAATTTTATTAAACTAACCAAAATAATGATTATAACTATTAAAAACTAAAAATATTAAAAATACCAAGCAATCAACACAACTAAAAACCCGTAACTTCAAGCAAATATTGGAGAATTAGGCTTACAACTTCACTTTAAGTCTCACTCCGATTATTACACCTTATTCCAGTTCAATTCACTATCTCAGTTTATTAATCAAGAACACTTAAGTAGAATTAGCCATCTCTCAATGTACTAATACCGTATTAACTTAAATCCATAAATTAGATAGAATTAAGTCAAACACCATAATCAACTAACTCACTATATCTCTATGTGAGTTAAAATTATATAAGGTTTAAATTCAAGTTCTCTACCCGATTACATGTGATGTTAAGAATATATCTACCCTAACATTCATTAAGATTCCATTCAAACACAGAATTCAAGAACACATACTAAAGTGACTAAGTCTAGATTCATACATCATCTCTCGAGTCCATACAAATCCACACAGAATTGGTGATCAAGCAATTCATAAATTAAAGCACAAATCACAATAGATAAATTGAATTAATAGATTATTAAACTGAATTAAGGCTACACAATCATCGTTCAACCATAAAGATCCATTATAAGCCTAATAAGTAAATTAGTTCATCATAAATGAAATAAAAATTGAAATCATAAAAGAATTCATCATCCCAATTACAAAAATTGAATTAAAGAAGTAGAATGAATACAAAACCACCCTTCTTCTCTCCAACTTGCAATCTTCGTGACTCTGACTTTCAATCCTTTCTCCAATGCTGTTCACTCAAATTAGGGTTCAAGATTGTTAATTCCTTTTTTATGATGATAATCCCCTCTGTTCTTTTGTTATATCCAGCGCAAGACACGTAATTAGTCCATAAACCGACACCAATCAAAGTCCCAAGCCATGCCAACTTCCTTCCTTACTCTGCTGCAGAACTCTAAATGAAATATAACTCTTGTCCTTGCCCCGTACCCCCACCCCAGCGGGGGGTAATGTACTATAAATGCCCGCCCCGGCGGGGGGCCCTTCTGTTCTTCTTCAAGTACCTCTGCCCCAGCGGGGGGTAATCCTGTAGAAGCCCACTTTTTGCTCTTTTTATGCTAAGTTCCGCCACAAGACCACCATTTATGCCACACATGCTTGTTGGATAAAATCTAATTACGCACAACACGCAAATATACATGGTCAATAAGTAATATAATAGTAAGTAGAGTATCGTTCCCACAGAGACTTAGTAAGAAATTAACTCTTACAATTACCAAATTTCTATTAATCCTAATTTTATTAAACTAATCAATCCCCAGTTTATAACTAAAAGTATTAGAAATATCAAAATCAACAAACAATCAACAAACCCTAAAAACTAAATTTTCAAGCAAATAATGGAGAATTAGGCTTTCGACTTCACCCTAAGCATCACTCTGATTATTACACCTTTATTCCAATTTAACTCACTATTCCAGTTTATTAATCAATAACACGTATGTAGAACTAGCCACCTCTCGATGTACTAATACTGTATTAACTTCAATCCACAATTAAGATAGAATTAAGTTAAACACCTTAATCAACTAACTCACTATATCTCTATACGAATTACAATCAAAGAAGGTTTAAGCTCAAGTTCTTTATCCGATTACATGCGATGTCAAGCATATCTCTACCCTAACATTCATCAAGATTCTGCTCATTCACATAAACCAAGAACACATGCCATATTAACTAAGTCTAGACTCGTATTTCATCTCTCGAGTTCATACAAGTCCACAAACAACTTTTGAACAGGCAATTCATAAATTCAAGCTCAAATTAATATAGATAAACTGGATAATAGCTTATTAAACAGAAATCAAAGATTACATAACCATCGTTCCACTTAACGATCTATCTTAAGCCTAAAAAGCAATTAGTTCTTCATAAATGAAAAAATAACTGAATAAGTCCAAGATAACATCTTTTCAATTACAAATATAAACTAAAGAAGAAGAATAATGCAGAACACCCTTCACTTTAGCCTTAATTAGTAATCGATATGAAAGTTTTTCAAAATCTTCACTCCAATGCTCAATATCCAATTCTGTCCTTAATCTTTGTTAATTGCTTTGCATGATGATGATTTTTTTTGTTTATTTCCTAATATTTAACCAACACATCAGTTTTGGTCGAAGTCCTAAGTCATTTAGAGTCCATACGCTATCTAAGTGCTCAATCCCACATCCCAGCAGTGTTGAAATCGAATTAGGACTGCCAGATTTCGGGACCCCCCGCCCCGGCGGGCTAGACTACTGCTTCCAGACATGAAGACCCCCTACCCCGGTGGGGGTATAAGGGTTAAATAGGCCCGCCCCGGCGGGCTAGCCTTCTGATTTTTGACTTTGGTGAAACTATATACTTGCTCCAATTATGCTCCAATGCCTCCCCTTTTTCATCCACTTGCCACACCAACCACCCTATACATAAAACAACAATAAACAAGTAAAACTAAACATGAAATCAAGGTTTTAACAACGAATAGGATTGAATTAGAACCCGATTCGTGGATATAAAGTCCACTTATCAAAATCCCCCGAACTTAAACAGTGCTAGTCCTCGAGCACACAATAAACTATATGCTATGCAATGCAATGCAATGAGATGTAATGTATCTAACTAAATAACTACAAATCCAACAGTATCATAGACTCAAAACTTATTCCTTCAGCCTCAGAAAAATCAAGCAAACACTAAAACACTTCATATTAAAACCAGTCAATAACTTCTTATCAATCCTCGAATCTTAGACTATCATTACTGATATAGTGTGTGTGTGATCAATATCTATGCTAACTGATACTAATCCAAATTCAATACATAACCAATCTCTTATTAGGAATCATACAGAATAAACTCAAAAATTTCAAAAGCAGACGAGTTCTAACTAAAATCAAACATTTACCAAGATTGAGGGTCAACATGGGATACTTATGCTTTTATTTTCCATCCACGGGGGCTTTTTGCTCTTATTTCCCATTTTATTATTATTATTATTATTATTATTATTATTATTATTATTATTATTATTATTATTATTATTATTAATATTATTATTATTATTATTATACACACATGGCTATGCAATGTCTTATCCCCTTAGGCTTTTCAATGCTACCTTAACGAGCTTTCGACCAACGACTCCCAGACCATTAAGACCTTAGGGCGCTAGGTGTAAAGACAATCTCCTCGGGCTAACTTACTCAAGTGACAAAGGCCATAAAACTAGACAAGCATATCATGGTGTTTATTCATACCTTTTTTTTAGATAGATTATATACCCCAAATATTTCCCAAACTTAGGTTCTTGCCTAATTTTTTGTTTTCACTGCCTATTCTTGTCATTCTATGATTTACACTAGCATTATCCTTTAGAAACTATTTATGTATCAATTTCAACTACTCAGTCAACATAGATGTTATTAGCGTGCTACCCTTTTTATATCAGTTTCAAACATGATCAAGATTCAATTCATAACCCAAAATTACATCACAGTTCAAATACTGGGTACTGTATTTGTTTGCTTAATCCTAATCTCATCATTGGCCAACATAAACATGAACTACAATAACTGTTGGACATATACAAAACAACAAAATTCTAACTAAATTTTTTTTTATTACATAACAAAATACAGAATTACAAAATTACCTAAGCTATAATGCAACTATATGATTACCTGAATGCAATATTACAAATCCTAAACTAACATGCAAAACTAAAGTGTAATAACAAATGCAAACCTCACTAAATTTCTAACTAATGACATTATGCCTGCAACATGAAATGCAAAATAAAAACTAAATCCCCCAAACTTAATAACTACAATGTCCTCATTGTATGAATAACACAATAAAAGGTGTGAGGACTTCCCTGTAATCGCCTAAGTTTGAGGTGGTGGTGGTTGATCTTCTTCTTCAAAGTCACTTGGTGGGAACCTTGGCATAAGAGCTGGCTGCTGGTATGGAAATTGAGCAGTTGGATTGAAGCTCTGGAGCGTCATATTTAAAGAAGCGAAGGACGTATTCATAGCTTCAAACATGTGGTCTTGCCTCGCTGCGAGTCAGTGCATCTCTCGACGTGCTTCCTTGTTGTGCTCATCCACTTGGCGTTGAAATGCAAGAAACTGAGGTCTAGATATAGCGTCAGAATGTGGTGCGTCCTCTGTTCATTGCTCTCCCATCGTCGCATCCTCTTGAAACTCGTCATCATCCGAGGTGTCTTCAGCATCAGCTTCGTCCTCCGAAGCTAAGGGAAATATAAAGCCTAATCCTCTAGGATGTGAGTCACCTCCGGCCCACACCGAATATTGCAAAATCATTCTAGAATCTAGTAGCTGCAGCGGCATCTGAGTGGGTTCATCATCGGACCATCTAAGTCCCGCTTGGTAACATAACCCACAAATGAGTGATGGGTGTGGCAAGCCACCTGAAAAATTTCCTCGTAAGCATCGACGAATGGAAAAACTGATTATGGCCCCGACGTCGATGATGAAATCTTGCACAATTGCATATAAAAGTAGTGCCTTTTCTTTGGTCACGTCCGATGTGTGTGTGGACAAAAATAACTTGGCACACAAGAATGCGTACCATATCTTCCCATACCTGCTGAGATATTTGTTGTGAAAACTCGTGCCTCATTTCCGACCCTTGATCCATGTTGTACCCGGCTTAGTCATGTCCTTCAGAATAGCCTCAAAATCTGGATCGTTGTCACATAAGTGAGCATACTGACAATGTCTCAGCACTCGTAACTGATAATAAGTATTGATTGCATCGGTACTGAATGGAACAAATCTACCCCGCACGAACGCGTTGAAAGGGGCCTTGTCCTCGGCGCTTGCATAAAATTCCTTGACCACGTTGACAACGGCTACCTCGGGTTCCTCCGTAAACTTGTTCCACCCCTTTTCATATATTTGCTGCATCATCTCCCCATCCACATGATCCGGTGCCAACCTCCGCTCCGGTGTAAGTGCTTTGGTCACCATGTAGTCGTAGCAGTCGGCGGAGGCGGCACTTTTGAATTTACGGCGATCAAAGATCCGTGTCGGTTGTGCGGGCCTTGAACTTTCTCCCCTTTGTCATTTTGATGTGGGTTGAGACGCCATTGAATTTCGGATGCCTTACCACATTATTCTCTCCCCAAATTTCACTCACACAAACTGTCAAACACTTGGTGTGCACTCTGTTCTATCCCCCAAACTTGATTATTTGTGCTTCAACTATGCTGCTAGGAAGGGAGGAAATAGATGATACAGTGGTCACTCTCAATTGTTATAGACTGACCTCAATGAGAATCCTGATTTGCAGCTTTTTGAATTTGAAATGAATGTATGTGATGAACTTTGGTTGTAAGGGTGAGAATTTATAGGAATGGTGTGAGGGAGAGGTTTGTGGGTTAGATTAATGGGTTGCATTAGGTGATTGTGTTAATGATGTGGGAAGATGGAGTCTACTAATCTAGAACGTGGGAGAGAAGTGATTATCGTGGATGGGAGTTGGGGTTGTAAAGGAGAAGTAGTAGTAGAATGACAAAGTGGGGAAGTTGGTTCTCGAAGTTGTAACTACTGAACTGCTCTTTGGAACTCTAGGACCCCCGCCCCGGCGGGGGGTAATAAGCTTATGAAGCCCGCCTCGGTGGGCATGCTCCCTGACTTTAGCATTATCCCTATTCTCCCTATTCTTGTCATTATCCCTATGCTCCCGGTGGGCATGCTCCCTATTCTTGTCATTCTATGATTTACACTAGCATTATCCTTTAGAAACTATTTATGTATCAATTTCAACTACTCAGTCAACATAGATGTTATTAGCGTGCTACCCTTTTTATATCAGTTTCAAACATGATCAAGATTCAATTTATAACCCAAAATTACATCACAGTTCAAATACTGGGTACTGTATTTGTTTGCTTAATCCTAATCTCATCATTGGCCAACATAAACATGAACTACAATAACTGTTGGACATATACAAAACAACAAAATTCTAACTAAAATTTTTTTTATTACATAACAAAATACAGAATTACAAAATTACCTAAGCTATAATGCAACTATATGATTACCTGAATGCAATATTACAAATCCTAAACTAACATGCAAAACTAAAGTGCAATAACAAATGCAAACCTCACTAAATTTCTAACTAATGACATTATGCCTGCAACATGAAATGCAAAATAAAAACTAAATCCCCCAAACTTAATAACTACAATGTCCTCATTGTATGAATAACACAATAAAAGGTGTGAGGACTTCCCTGTAATCGCCTAAGTTTGAGGTGGTGGTGGTGGTTGATCTTCTTCTTCAAAGTCACTTGGTGGGAACCTTGGCATAAGAGCTGGCTGCTGGTATGGAAATTGAGCAGTTGGATTGAAGCTCTGGAGCGTCATATTTAAAGAAGCGAAGGACGTATTCATAGCTTCAAACATGTTGTCTTGCCTCGCTGCGAGTCAGTGCATCTCTCGACGTGCTTCCTTGTTGTGCTCATCCACTTGGCGTTGAAATACAAGAAACTGAGGTCTAGATATAGCGTCAGAATGTGGTGCGTCCTCTGTTCATTGCTCTCCCATCGTCGCATCCTCTTGAAACTCGTCATCATCCGAGGTGTCTTCAGCATCAGCTTCGTCCTCCGAAGCTAAGGGAAATATAAAGCCTAATCCTCTAGGATGTGAGTCACCTCCGGCCCACACCGAATATTGCACAATCATTCTAGAATCTAGTAGCTGCAGCGGCATCTGAGTGGGTTCATCATCGGACCATCTAAGTCCCGCTTGGTAACATAACCCACAAATGAGTGATGGGTGTGGCAAGCCACCTGAAAAATTTCCTCGTAAGCATCGACGAATGGAAAAACTGATTATGGCCCCGACGTTAATGATGAAATCTTGCACAATTGCATATAAAAGTAGTGCCTTTTCTTTGGTCACGTCCGATGTGTGTGTGGACAAAAATAACTTGGCACACAAGAATGCGTACCATATCTTCCCATACCTGCTGAGATATTTGTTGTGAAAACTCGTGCCTCATTTCCGACCCTTGATCCATGTTGTACCCGGCTTAGTCATGTCCTTCAGAATAGCCTCAAAATCTGGATCGTTGTCACATAAGTGAGCATACTGACAATATCTCAGCACTCGTAACTGATAATAAGTATTGATTGCATCGGTACTGAATGGAACAAATCTACCCCGCACGAACGCGTTGAAAGGGGCCTTGTCCTCGGCGCTTGCATAAAATTCCTTGACCACGTTGACAACGGCTACCTCGGGTTCCTCCGTAAACTTGTTCCACCCCTTTTCATATATTTGCTGCATCATCTCCCCATCCACATGATCCGGTGCCAACCTCCGCTCCGGTGTAAGTGCTTTGGTCACCATGTAGTCGTAGCAGTCGGCGGAGGCGGCACTTTTGAATTTACGGCGATCAAAGATCCGTGTCGGTTGTGCTGGCCTTGAACTTTCTCCCCTTTGTCATTTTGATGTGGGTTGAGACGCCATTGAATTTCGGATGCCTTACCACATTATTCTCTCCCCAAATTTCACTCACACAAACTGTCAAACACTTGGTGTGCACTCTGTTCTATCCCCCAAACTTGATTATTTGTGCTTCAACTATGCTGCTAGGAAGGGAGGAAATAGATGATACAATGGTCACTCTCAATTGTTATAGACTGACCTCAATGAGAATCCTGATTTGCAGCTTTTTGAATTTGAAATGAATGTATGTGATGAACTTTGGTTGTAAGGGTGAGAATTTATAGGAATGGTGTGAGGGAGAGGTTTGTGGGTTAGATTAATGGGTTGCATTAGGTGATTGTGTTAATGATGTGGGAAGATGGAGTCTACTAATCTAGAACGTGGGAGAGAAGTGATTATCATGGATGGGAGTTGGGGTTGTAAAGGAGAAGTAGTAGTAGAATGACAAAGTGGGGAAGTTGGTTCTCGAAGTTGTAACTATTGAACTGCTCTTTGGAACTCTAGGACCCCCGCCCCGGCGGGGGGTAATAAGCTTATGAAGCCCGCCTCGGTGGGCATGCTCCCTGACTTCGGATGTGAGAGACCCCCGCCCCGGCGGGGTGTATAGTGTATTAGGAGCCCGCCCCGGCAGGCATGCACACTGCAATTGAACTCTGATTTTCTTATTTCTTCCTTGTAATTCCAAACCATTAGCATATTAAGTACCTGCAAACCATAAAACATAGTTATGAGTAAAGATTGAGCATTTTAAACATGGTAAAGTAATTATCAAGAACAATACAACTTAGTGACTACTCAATGAAATTATTATATCCTAATCAATCTAAACTATAATCTAACGAGCATTACTGAAATATATGAAAAATTAAAAGACGATTGGGTTGCCTCCCAATTAGCGCTTTATTTTAAGTCATTCAGCCTGACTACTCCCTATTTATGGTGTGTCGGTCAGTGTGATTACGATGATGTCCCAATTGAATTCGCCACCCCAATAATGTTTCAATCGTTGACCATTGACCTTAAAAGTTTCCAATGGGTTTCTACTGTAGATTTCGACGGTGCCATGTGAGAAAACTTTTTTGATGGTGAATGGTCCCGACCACCTCGATTTTAATTTGCCTGGGAACAACCTCAAACTTGAGTTGAACAATAGAACTGATTGCCCCGGCTCAAATGTTCTTTGTATTATTTTCTTTTCATGCCATTTCTTGACTTTTTCTTTATATAACTTAGAGTTCTCGTATGCTTGAAGACAGAATTCATCGAGTTCATTTAACTGGAGTAACCTTTTTTCACCCGCAGCTGCTTGATTGAAGTTCAATTTCTGAATTGCCCAATAGGCTTTATGTTGTAACTCGACAGGTTGGTGACAAGCTTTCCCGTATAGTAATCGGTATGGTGACATACCAATCGGTGTTTTATACGCAGTTCGGTAAGCCCATAGTGCATCGTCCAACCTGAGAGACCAATCCTTTCGATTCAGATTTACCACCTTTTCCAAGATTCTCTTCACCTCCCTATTCGAAACCTCAGCTTGCACATTGGTTTGGGGATGATATGTTGTAGCTACCTTATGGTTGACCCCATACTTTGTCAAGAGAGCTGTAAACGATTTGTTACAGAAGTGACTACCTTCATCACTTATTATAGCTCTCGGCGTGCCAAATCTCGTGAAAATATTCTTCTGCAAGAATTTGAGAACCACTTTGGCATCGTTAGTTGGAAGTGCTACGGCTTCAACCCACTTCGATATATAGTCCACTGCAAGCAAAATGTACTAATCGGTAAATGAGGAAGGGAATGGCCCCATGAAATCTATGCCCCATACATCAAAAATCTCAACTTCTAAAATTGTTTATAGTGGCATCATTCCTTTTTGATATGTTGCCCACTCGTTGACATCTATCACAGCTTTTAACAAATTGGTTGGCGTCTTTAAATAACGTAGGCCAATAAAATCTGGCTTGAAGCACTTTTGTCGATGTCCTCTCACTATCATAATGTCCCCCATATGCAGATGAGTGACATTCATGTAGTATGTTCTTCACTTCACTGTGGGGCACACACCTTCTAATCATCTTTTCGGCGCACTGTTTGAATAAGTAAGGCACGTCCCACATATACCACTTGACGTCATGAAGAAACTTCTTTTTCTGTTGTCTTGTAAGATCGGGAGGAAGAATGTTGCTCACTTGATAATTCGCGAAGTCCGCGTACCATGGAAATTCTGTATTTATCCCAAGTAGTTGCTCATCCAAAAATGACTCATTGATTACACACTTGTCCTCTTCCTTTTTACCCTAATTTTCTAGCCTTGACAAAAGATCGGCAACTTGATTATCCGCCCCCTTTCTATCCTGAATTTCTAAATCAAACTCTTGTAAAAGGAGAATCCATCTGATAAGGCATGGTTTAGTATCTTTTTTTGAAATTATTCGAAATTAAGTATCAAATAGCTGAGTGATCTGAATAAACTACTACTTTTGTCCCGATCAAGTATGCCCAGAATTTATAGAACGCATACACCACTGCAAGTAATTCTTTTTCCATAGTTGTGTAGTTCATTTGAGTCTCCGTGAGTGTCTTACTTGCATAGTATATGGCATGAAATACCTTCTCTTAGCGTTGACCCAAAACAGCCCCATCCGCATAGTCGTTCGCATCACACATTAACTCAAAGGGCATATTCCAATCCGGAGCGACGATTACGGGAGCTGTAGTCAATTTCTTCTTCAATAGATCGAATGCCACTTTACAATCCTCATCAAACTTAAAAATCGAATCCTTCTCTAAAAGATTGTACAAAGGTTTTACAATTTTAGAGAAGTCCTTTATGAATCTCCTGTAGAACCCAACATGTCCTAGAAAACTTCTAGTTCCCTTAACTGAACTCGGTGGAGGAAGCTTTTCAATTGTTTCCAGCTTCGCTTTATCAACCTCTAAACCTTGAGCCGAGACTTTGTGCCCCAAAATTATGCCTTCTTCAACTATGAAATGGCATTTTTCCAAGTTAAGGATCAAATTTGTGTCTGTGCATCTTTGTAAGACCAGTACCAAATTCTCCAGACACACATCAAAATCATTCCCATGGACAGAGAAGTCGTCCATGAAGACTTCCACATTTTTCTCCACCATGTCTGAGAAGATGGCCATCATACACCTCTGGAAGGTAGCGGGTGCATTACACAAGCCAAATGACATTCTCTTGAATGCGAATGTGCCGTATGGGCACGTGAACGTAGTCTTTTCTTGATCTTCAGGAGCGATGACGATCTGATTATAACCCGAATATCCATCCAATAAGCAGTAGTACTCATGTCCCGCTAATCTGTCCAACATCTGATCGATAAATGGACAAGGAAAGTGATCTTTGCGGGTCGCCTTATTCAACTTCTTGTAGTCCATGCAAACCCTCCAACCAGTCACTATCCTTGTCAGAATTAGCTCATTGTCATCATTCTGAACCACGGTCATTCCTCTCTTTTTCGGCACACATTGCATCGGACTGACACACTTACTATCTGAAATCGGGTAGATGATACCCGCATCCAACCATTTTAAGATTTCCTTCTTCACTACTTCTTTTATGATTGGGTTGAGCCGTCTCTGTTGCTCCATTGTCGGTCTAGCATCGTCTTCCATCATAATTTTATGCACGTAAAAGGATGGGCTGATTCCTTTGATATCCGCGATTGTCCATCCTATAGCCGATTTGTGGTCCCTTAGCACTCTCAGTAACTTTTCTTCCTGTAATTCGTTAAGTGCATCAGAAATAATAACAAGTAAATAATTAGAATGGCCTAAGTATGCATACTTAAGGTGTTTAGGGAGTGGCTTAAGTTCAAGAGTAGGTGGCTCCTCCAATGACGATTTTATTCTTGTTGTGGCTTTTTCATCCGTGTGCAATGGTTCAAAGGGTGCTCTAAATTTGTTAACTCGTGGCAAGGAGTCTAGCATCTGCAAGTAGTCCACAAATTTTGGATCATCTGCTTCTTCATCTCCCAATAATGTCGTTTTCAATGGATCGTTAACCAAACTCTTACCCATGTCTTCGCTGATTATCTGATCAATGATATCCATCCGAAAACAATCTTCTTCATCCGTAGGTAATTTCATGGCCTTGAAAACATTAAATTTTACTTCTTGATCTCGGACCCTCATCGTTAGCTCTCCTTTTTGTACGACGATGAGTGTCCTGCCCGTAGCCAAGAAAGGTCTCCCTAGGATAATTGGGATGTTCTTATCTTCCTCAAAATCTAGAATAATGAAATCCGCGGGGAATATAAACTTGTCAACCTTTACCAGTATGTCCTCCACAATGCCTCTCGGGTACGTGACTGACCTATCCGCCAACTACAATGAGATGTTCGTAGGCTTTGGAGCGGGCAAACCCAATTCTGTATAAACTGATAGTGGCATAAGGTTCACACTTGCCCCCAAATCACATAAGCACTTGTTGAATGACACGTTCCCAATCGTGCACGAAATGGTGAAACTCCCCGGATCTTTCAACTTTGGTGGCAACTTTCGCTGTAAAATCGCACTACACTCCTCTGTTAATGCCACTGTCTCGAAATCTTCCAATTTCTTTTTCCTGGACAAAATCCCTTTCATAAATTTTGCATAACTTGGCATCTGCTTTAGGGCTTCTGCGAATGGGATGTTAATCTGAAGTTTCTTAAAAACTTCCAAAAATTTTGTAAACTGTTTATCTAACTTCTACTTTTAAACTCTTTGATGAAAAGGTGGGGGAGGATAAACAATCGATTCACCAACTGGTTCGTTCTTTTCCACTTATTTTTCTTCCCCCAGTCTGTCCTCAACCACTTTATTCTCACTGTCTGTCTCAACTTCTTTTGCAACCGAATTTTTTGTTTTCTGACCCTCAAGTTGTTTTCCACTTCACAACATAATTGCCTGACATTGCTCGTGATTACCTTTCAGATTTTTCTCTGTATCACTTGGTAATGTTCCTTGAGGCCTGTTATTCAATGCCAACGCTATCTATCCCATCTGATTTTCTAGATTCTTGATGGATATTGCTTGCTTTTTCATGGCTACCTCGTTGCTCGTTATATACTTCGATAACAACTCCTCTAAATCTGATTTCCTCTCTTAACGTTGAACTGGTTGTTGTTGATTCTGAAATCCTGGGGGATACGATGGTCGTGGGAATTGCTGATTCTGATTATTGTTCCACGCCAAATTCCTATTCCATTGATTATATGCATTATGGTACGTATTCTGAGGAATTCTGTTGTAGCTACTCAAAAATTGTACGGACTCTGGGTTGATTGCACATTGATCCGTTGGATGTTCACCCGCGCACAACTCACAAATAACTACAACTTGCGGTGTATGTACCCCTGACCAAACGTCAAACTTCTTAGAGAGTGCTGAAATCTGTGTTGTTATTGTTGTCACTCCATCTACCTCTAACACTCCAGCTACCATAGGTTGTGTCATTCTTGCCATGGGCCACTGATAGTTGTTAACTGCCATCGTTTCTATCAACTGATATGCCTCCTCATAATTCTTTGCCATAAAAGCTCCCCCCGATGCTGCATCAATACTGATCCTGAGATTCCCATGTAGTCCGTTGTAAAATGTGTTCATCTGCAACCACTTAGGCAATCTGTGATGTGGGCATTTTCTGAGCAATTCCTTGTATCTCTCTCATGCCTCGTACAATGATTCCCCATGTTGCTATTCAAACATAGTTATCTCATTCCTCATTTTTGCAGTGTTCGCTGTGGGGAAAATTTTGCAAGAAATTTCTGAGCAAGGTCATCCCATGTAGTTATCGATCCAGGCGGTAGAGAATGTAGCCAACTCTTCGCCTTGTCCCGCAAAGTGAATGGGAACAAGCAAAGTCTTACTACGTCTTCTGACACCCCATTGTACTTGAAAGTGCCGCATATTTCCAGAAAGCTGATCAAATGCTCGTTAGGATCATCATTTGTCAGTCCCCCAAACTGAACCGAGTTCTGGATCATCTGAATAGTCCCAGGCTTAATCTCGAACGTATTCGCAGCTATAGCAGGCCTGGTGATACTCAACTGCAGCTCAGTCACCTTGGGTGTAGCAAAGTCCCTCAACGCTTTCTGGTCTTCGACAGTCATTACTTCTTCTTTCTCAGAATTTTCAAAGTCGTCCCTTGTTTCCTTAATCCACTTGCTTAGCCTTTGAAAGCGTCTTTCAATGTTGTCCTCAAAAGGAAGCAAGTCTGGATTTTTGGATCAAGTTTGCATAAACCAACTACAAAAACCTTAAATAAGACGAACAAAACAAAAATAAAAATGTTTAAGTAAAACTGGACTAATTAAACTGATATTACAAAATATTAAAATCTACACTAAAGGTCCCCGGCAACGACGCCAAAAAACTTATTATGTAAAATCTAATTACGCACAACACGCAAGTATACGTGGTCAACAAGTAATATAATAGTAAGTAGAGTATCGTTCCCACAGAGACTTAGTAAGAAATTAACTCTCACAATTACCAATTTCCTATTAATCCTAATTTTATTAAACTAATCAATCCCCAGTTTATAACTAAAAGTGTTAGAAATATCAAAATCACCAAACAATCAACAAACCCTAAAAACTAAATTTTCAAGTAAATAATGGAGAATTAGGATTTCGACTTCATCCTAAGCATCACTCTGATTATTACACCTTTATTTCAATTTAACTCACTATTCCAGTTTATTAATCAATAACACGTATGTAGAACTAGCCACCTCTCGATGTACTAATATCGTATTAACTTCAATCCACAATTAAGATAGAATCAAGTTAAATACCTTAATCAACTAACTCACTATATCTCTATGCGAATTACAATCAAAGAATGTTTAAGCTCAAGTTCTTTATCCGATTACATGCGATGTCAAGCATATTTCTACCCTAACATTCATCAAGATTCTGCTCATTCATATAAACTAAGAACACATGCCATATTAACTAAGTCTAAACTCGTATTTCATCTCTCGAGTTCATACAAGTCCACAAAGAACTGTCGATCAGGCAATTCATAAATTCAAGCTCAAATTAATATAGATAAACTGGATAATAGCTTATTAAACTGAAATCAAAGATTACATAACCATCGTTCCACTTAACGATCCGTCTTAAGCCTAAAAAGAAATTAGTTCCTCATAAATGAAAAAATAACTGAATAAATCAAAGATAACATCTTTTCAATTACAAATATAAACTAAAGAAGAAGAATAATGTAGAACACCCTTCACTTTAGCCTTAATCAGTAATCGATATGAAAGTTCTTCAAAATCTTCACTCCAATGCTCAATATCCAATTCTGTCCTTAATCTCTGTTAATTGCTTTGCATGATGATTTTTTTTGTTTATTTCCCAATATTTAACCAACACATCAGTTTTGGTCAAAGTCCCAAGTCATTTAGAGTCTATACGCTATCCAAGTGATCAATCCCACATCCCAACCGCGTTG
Organism: Panax notoginseng; assembly: GCA_016801055.1. Classification (NCBI taxonomy): domain Eukaryota; kingdom Viridiplantae; phylum Streptophyta; class Magnoliopsida; order Apiales; family Araliaceae; genus Panax; species Panax notoginseng. The sequence goes on from CM029017.1 coordinate 181,489,829, forward strand.
AAATTGAATTAGGACTCCCAGATTTCAGGACCCCCCCCCCGCACCCCGGCAGGGGTATATACTCATGAAATGCTCGCCCCGACAAGCTGGACTACTACTTCCAGACATGAAGACCCCCCGCCCTGGCGGGCTAGCCTTCTGATTTTTGACTTTGGTGAAACTCCATACTTGCTCCAATTATGCTCCAATGCCTCCCCTTTTTCATCCACTTGCCACACCAACCACCCTACACATAAAACAACAATAAACAAGTAAAACTAAACATGAAATCAAGGTTTTAACAACAAATAGGCTTGAATTAGAATCCGATTCGTGGATATAAAATCTACTTATCAATGCTACGCCACCACACCTAAACATGAAACAAACATAAACAAGTAAAAATAAACATAAATATACAGGATTAACACAGTTAAAGCTCGAATTAGAGGCCTATTCGTAGGTATAAAATCCACTCATCAGCAGACTTCAAGGGTTGGTACAGTGCTCGACGATAAAATAGGCATATCTATTACATCATATAAGATCAACCTAACAAGCTTGATCTTTCTATATTTAGTCCTTATACATCATGTTCTTTTGAAGGACTTTACAAAGCTATTTTATTCATGTAGAATCAACCTAACATATTTGATCATTTTAGTCTAAGTCTTTGTACATATATTCCTATTATCTATTCAAGGACTTTACAGCTTATTTCAATACAGACATATTTGCATATTCATTCATTAAGATCATAATCAAATCTTATATATATAGGAATAGCATTCTCATGCTTATTCCTAACAATCTCTCCCTATTTGATTATGACAAAAATAGTATGTGCATATGTATGAGATGAATGAATCTTAATATACAGTGAGTAGCTGTATTTCTAAAACAGATAATTATAAATGTCATTGATGATAATATGAAATTTACACACTATATAACACTCTACATTCTGGATCCAGAACATACCTATATAGCTAGAAATATACCTTCTTAGCTTCATTTACTGCTTCATGTATGTCTCCAGGATGTCTGTTGATTAGTTACTCATGTTTTTTTCCTCTTCATTTTGCTCTCCCTCAGATACATGCTCCATTTCTTTATCTTCATGATCCTCTGGCTCAGATGCATGCTCTTCTTCTTTGTCTTCTACTTTGTATTTCTCTTGTTCTGGCTCCCCCTCAGACTTTGTCTCCATAGAGTCATCATCCTTTGGCTCCCCCTGAGATGATGATACATTTGCTACTGCTATTTTGACCTTCTTCTTTTTCTCCTTTTCTTTTCTGCTCTTACTCTTTTCTTCTACCTTCATTCTTCTCTCCTTACTCTTCCTTGAATACCTTTTTTTCTCCCCCTTTTTGTCATTAATCACTTGGGAAAGTTGTTGGACATTTGTCATAAACTGCTCTATCAGATAAGATGAGTTGCTAACCTCAATCTTGAGTTCTTGTTGGCTTAGCTCCAACTGTAGGGAGAGAGACTGCTTTAAGAAGTCAATCTTATCAGAGAGGGATAGGATTTGATTTGTATTATCCTTCTGAGCTTGCAGAGCTTCTTCCTTCTGATCATTGATAAAATTCAGATAGATTTGATCTCTCTCTTTGATCTTGAGAGATATATCTGATATTGTGGCCTAAAATCTGTTTTGAAGCACACCATCTCCTTCTTTTGACAGCATCTTAGCTTCTACAGCAATGAGAGAAATCTTCTCAACCAACTTGTCAAAGTTCTTCAGTAACTCTTGCTCCTAAGAAGTTTGGTCATTTGGTTGAGTAGACTCCTGCTGAACATCAGATTGGACTCAACGATTCTCATTCTTGGACAGACTTTTTAATGTAATGAGAATCTGATAAATCGTTGAGTGTCAATCACTGTTGGAAGACGAAGGAATATTAGACAGCTTTGTTTGGGCAGAGTAGAGCTTCTCAAACTGAGCTTGATAATATTCAATGGTAGAGTGAAAGGATTCTATGATCATGGACTTGGGTATAATTATTCTACCATCCAAACCTACTCTACAATCGTAGGGAATGTAGTAGTTACCATCATATCGATAGACCTTGAAGTGAGACTGGTCTTTAAGCAGCTGTGTTGCAAATTTCTTTACCCTTGGGAAGTTTTGTGACACCAGCTTCAAGTTGGGAATATGAGAGAAGCACCATGAGAAGTAGTTGTTATCACCAGTGATGGATGCCTTTGCCCATGGCATGTGAGGATAAAACCACCTTATTACATGATCCTTAATTTCGGGCTCATATATCAGAGTTGAAGTATCCAGCTTCATAGCCTTGAGATTGTTGAGTAGATTTGTTGTGGTCATCTTCACCACATTTAGCCTTTCATTTACAAGGTTAACCCATTTTCTTGGAAGTACATCTAGTGGTTCATCATCAACTTCCACCACTATTCTTTTCATATGATGAACGGGATAAGGGATATGAAAATCTTCTGGCATCTCATCCTCAGGACTGGAATCTTCTTCACTTTCATCCTGTCCTGACTTGGAGTCAGATTGGTGCAGACTTTCTTCAACTGACTCATCAGAATATTCCTATATTTAATTATTATCTTCAGCAGAGCCAGTCTTTGTAGATCCACTAGACACCTCATGCTTTGCAGTTTTCAGTCTCTTGCTACTAGCCTTTACATATATTTCCCTTCTTTTTCCCTTAGCATTTTCTTCCTTAGATTCAGACTCATTATCACTTAATTCAATGATTGCTGTAGAAGATTCTCCTTTCTTCTTTAGGAAAGATCTAGCAAGCAATCTGTTGCTCTTTCTTTTCCTTGGAGATTCAGCTATAGAAGATTCAGTCTTTTCTTCATCTACAAATTTTGAAGCCATTGATCATCAGATGAGCTTCTTTGGGGTTCAGCCACAAGGGAAGATAATTCTTCTTCAGACCCTGAGTCCTCTGAACTCCTTGGGACTTCAGTAGTGGGAGATCTAGTTTCTTCAGATTTAGACTCTTCCTTATCAGTAGAATGGCTACTTGAGAATTCATTTATAGAGTTTTCAGTTCTCTTTTCTTCTTCTGAGTCTACTCTTTTCTCTTCAGTAGATAGACTTCTATGGGGAACTGATTTTGACTTCTTCATCACCTTTGCTTTCTTCTTGAATGGCCTTTCATACTTGGATTCTGGAATGATTGAATTCTCATAGTGTGATAGCTTCTCCTCCATATCATTTGCCTTCCTCTTCTTAGTAGTGCTCTTGCTGATGCTGCCATATGTCACTAGCATTTTAATTTCCATTAGATTCTTCTTCCAGTTATCAAACAATTTTGGGGACAACACCTTCTGACTGTTTAGAACTTTATCCTCGTCATCCTTAATTTTATTCTTCAGCTTCTTCTTCAGAATGATGCTTAGAAATCTCCCATGAAAAACTTTTGTAAGTGGTTTGTCTGTTGACTTCTTTTTTTCACCTTGTCTAGCCACTCAGACATTAAGTCTAACAGTATGGCACCAAAATTGATTTGCTTTTTGAGAACAATGGTAGTCATAATTCTCAGTTGATGATCACTTACTGTATCATGAGCAATATCTTTGCTCAGCATGCACTTACCTACTATCTCAGTAAGAAACTCATATTCTTCATAAAACTCCTTCTTCTTCATATTCTTCAAAATAGGGTTTCTTTTGTAGCGCATAGCTTTCTTCCCTTCTTCAATGTTGACCTCTTCAAGGTTCTTCAGACCTGAGTCTAGAAGACCTAAGCATTGATTAATGTCTATAAGCTTTAACTTCAGGATCTGGCCTTTGACCTTAGTTGATAGAGTTCCAAAACTCGTAGTCACATTTGAGTAGAACTCTCTCACCAGGTTTGTGTAGATTCGAGTGCTTGATTCCAGGCATTTAGAGAATTCGGTCTTCTTTACCAATTGAAGAATATCTCTGAACTTCTTCTCAGATTTCTCGAACTTCTTAGTTCCGAGTTAAATACCAGTGATTACACGCACATCTTCCATTTAAAGAGTTAGGGAATTCTGGGTTTATGTCTTTGTGATAGTATTGTGAGATATCAAAAAGCGAATTGAGGATAGATGGTTGTTTGAGAGGATTTGACAGTTTAGAGGTGTTTAGGATTTGGCTTGAGAAAAGAGTGTATGGATTAGACAGGCTTGCATCTTTTGATGAACTCTCAAAAGTATAAATGCCATTGATTTAAATTTTCCCTCGTGATACTGTTCCATCAACGTTTCTTAGTGGGATAGTTGTAAGACTCTGATAGGTCACAGTCTGTAACTTCTTCTAGTACGTCAGTTTATCAAATTTGACTTATCTTCAGGTGACTATTGACTTCTTCAGTTCGTGGAGTGGCCTTATGACTTAGCTTACTACTCTACGACTTCTTAAACTGTTCTACAGCCTTTGTGCCTTCTTCAATGATCGTAGTATGTGGGTATGCTTCAATAGACAACTTCTTCATTAGACTTCAAGAGAGTGGCAATAATCATTTTCAATTTATATTCTTCTAAGGAGTTACTGCTTGCTTCAGCAGAGATTCTTGTGATGCCAGTCAATTTCTGTATTTCTTCAGGGTTAAGGTTACTCAGGAAGGGCCAACCTCTTAGTCCAAGACTAAGGGTCAAGTTTGTCCCTGAGGCGCTTATTAGATGAAGAGCTTTATAAGTATGGTGGCTACAATGACATCACATTGGTCTTTTCTGCTGGAGAGTTCACTTACCAACTCTGGATACTCTTTGATGTTGGTGCTGCAATCGTGGTGTCATCATTTTCTTACACTACGATCACTTAGACTGATCGAAAGAACTCCACGATTTGAGTGGTTGGTTGATATGGTTATCAGTAGCACGTTTTGGGACGTTACTATTGACTATGGATCTTCATTTGGTTCATCAGTCACAGAGTTTTGGGACTTTTTAACCGGGACATTTCTGTTTTGGGTAAGCTCATGTCTCTATAATCTTGACATGAGTGGTCTTCATATTTATGGAGTGGTCAATAGACATGTACCATGGTTGACCTATCCTTCAAGCTAATCTCAGATCTTCTGGCAAGTATTCCACTTCTTTATTTGCCAGAGCATTATTCTTAACAAGCCTCTTTGTCCTCTTCTTTGGCTTGGACATAGACTTTGCAGTTTCTTCAACTTCAGGCTGAAATCATCATGAATGAATAAACCTAAATGAATCATAGGGAGGTATCCTCAGAACTAATCACTCCAGGATTGTTGACAAAACTATGAACGTAGTATTTCTCATTCAGGCTTCAGTATCTTCTGTACTCGTGAAGTTATGCTTTAATGGTGCATTCTTCATCATTAGTTTGATGATCCTTTGATATGAACTTCATGGATGTTCCCTTTGGAATGATATGCTTTGCATGGATAAGACCAGTAGATCTCTTTTGTCTTGGTGTGAATAGCCTGCTTTCATATGAAGATCATCAGTTGTGTGACTCCTTGTTAATGGGGACTCAGTAAGTCTTCAAGAACAATCTTTGACTTTTTTTTCAGGCTGAGATACCGTTGCAGCATCTACCTCTGATGGGTTGGCAAGTCTGGACTCTACGATCGGTAGTGACTCTACGATCGAGATGAGTGAAGACTTCTTTGATTTATGGCTGCGTTTTCCCTTCTTAAGCAGCTGACCTTACAGCTGGTTGAATCCTTGTGACTGAAGCTTATCTGCTTTAGTATTCCTTGTTTGGTCAGATAGATCAAATACCTTCAGGTTAGGTAAGTTTCTATTTTTGGTACCAATGATTGTTTGTGTAACAATCCAGATTTTTAATTAAATATTTAAATATTTATTGAATTATATAAATATTTAATGGATGTGTTTATCGTTGAATAAGTATTTGTTTAATTGATTTGATGTGATTTGATTATTTATTTGTTTAATAAATAATTAAGGAATTAAGGAAAGTAATTATTTTGAAATAGTAATCTAATTTAATTTAATAATTAAGTTAGAGAGTTTATAATGATTAAATAAATTATTATATTATGCAATGAATTGTTATTAGAATTAATTAAATTAAGTATGAAAACTTAATTAATCAGAAGTGTGACAAATAACTATATTATAAGTGGTTATTAAAATAAATTATAGTAGTTTTAATTTATTTTGCCAAACAAGGCTTCAATATATTAAGTCTTTAATTTTAAAGCGTTTTGCCAAACGGAGCCTTATGGCTTTTAGATTTTTAAATTTGATTGATTAATAATAAAATAATTAATTAAATAAAATATATTTATAATGGATACACGTTTATTATAGTGTAACTAACATGTAATGAGGTATATGGCAGTTTCGTACGTTTTAGACGTGCGTTTGCTTTTAGTTGGTTTTTACGCTTAAGTGTGGTTAGTTTTACGTGAATTGGCATTTGGCCTAAGAAAAAGCTATAGAGAACTGAAAGAGAATTGAGAGAGACTGAGAGAAAACCTAAGGATTACCAATCAATTTCAGTGGTTTTAGCAAAGATTGCTCAAGCTAATTAAAGGTATTTCTCTAAAATTGTTATATCTTATATCTTATGTGTGTGCGTGTGTGTGTGTGTGTCTATGTGTGTGTATATATATATATATGAGTTTTGCGGCATGAAGCTTCAAACTCTGTGGATTCAGTTTTTGAAATCTTGTTATACAACTGATTATGATGATTATATATGTTGATTATGTTTGAGTTTGTATGTAAGCAATAATTCGTTTACAGAAAGGAATTATTTTTACAGTAAACTTATATGCACGATTATGATTTTTTTAAAGATAACAAAATTAGTATGTTATTATGCTAATTGTAAAAAAAATTGAAACTTGTATATGTAAATGAGTAAGATATTAAGCAGAACATGGTTCAAAGGAATCAAATTGGTAGTATGACAGTGTTCACTGTGTAAACAAACGTCGGTTATGGAGTTTGGTTTTTAAAACAGTGCGTACAATGATTTAAGTTTTCTAAGATTATTGTTTAGTGGTTTAAACTAGTATATGCACGTTGGGTAGTGTGTATATGTGTAATTTATATAAGTTAGCATGTTAATTTAGATGTTAGCAGTGTTAAATAGACAGAAATTAGTTGTTCTGTTCTTCGATGGTTGGGTTCTGCAAGTTTCGGTGCCCTAGCGCCGAAATTCGCGCCCCAGCAACAGAAATTCACGCCCCAGTGCCAAATTTCACACCTCGGCGCCACTGGTTAGCCTAGTTCTTGTGCTGCGGCGCCGGAACAGAAGTCTGGGTCGGACAATTTTGACCTCCTGTAGTAAAATGACCATTACTTTCTCATACAAACTCCGATTGAGGTGATTCAAGATGATCTAGAATGAGGACGAATAGACATACAACTTTTGTTCTTTAAGTTTTTCAATTTGAGGTCAGTAACAGTAGTAAAAATGGTCATTTTTAGGACTATTGTGTTTTCGGGGGCAATCGGAGGGCGTCGGGCATGCACCTATGCATGTGTAGTGCTTCTGACGATAAAAGATGTTATTCTAAGTTATAAAACATGAATATTAGTAAATATAATGATGCTTAACATTTATAAATGATGGATTAGATAAGTTGTATAAGCATACTAAGCATACACAAGAGAGGCAAATCGGGCATGTGACGATTGAATGTTGAAACGTCGTGCCAAGTGTTAATGAACTTAAAAAGTGTTTTCATTCAATTGAAATAAATATTATAAGATATGGAATGGTTTTAATATAAAACCAATAAGTAGTCCTAGCAAGACTTAAGCACTTGAATGAACTGCGAATATGAAATATAGTGAGATATAAGTTGAAAGTTAACACAATCTAATTGAACATTGTGTGCTAATTAATAGGAAAGATTATGAGATATGGAGTAGAGTTTACATTACAATTACTATGTATTGTTATGTTACTAATAGTTGATGTGTATGATTATATAATTGTGTAGGGCACGTGAAGTACAGATAACTGTAAGCTGTTAAACAGTTATTGGTAAACAACGATCAAGGCAAGTCTTTCGGTTCCTATTTTCTACGTGGACTTGATGAACTATTTTAAATTGCAAGATATGTTATGCATGTTGAAATCATGAAATGTTAAAGTCAATTTATGACTACATTGTTTTGGTTAAATAAGGAGGATTGAGTAAGGAACTTAATCTTTATATGTGCTATGTGAATTAAAAGCATGTATGCCATGTTACTTTAATTACTATGATATGTATGTTTAGCATATTATTATGTGTTATGTGATGCATGAAAACTGTTAGATTTTGCTGGGCTGTCGAGCTCACCCTTGCAAATAACCACTTTTGCAGGTCAAGGAATTAAGGTAAGGATATGTGCTAAGTGAGTTTTAGAGATCTATATTCACGAAGATTACTTATGTTTTATGAGAAATGTATGTAAGATTTTGAATGTAACGTGTAGTTAAATTGTAAATTGAGTTATCCGGTGTATATGGATATCTATTTATGATGTAAGACTTTGTATAGTCATTTTGTTGTAACGATTCATGATATAAATTTGAATCAAAGAGAGGTAATGTAAAGGTTGCGATCTAGAACAATAAAGAAGGAAATGTATAAAAGTTTTAAATATTACGCGTTTTTAGTTATTTTAATATCAAATAATGATGTAAAATTAGAGGTTGAATGTATGGTTAGCGACCAAAGTCGAGATTTAAATTGTATGAATTTTGGGGCCGTTACAGTTTGGGTCCTGCTAGATCAGATTTCTCAAGATCTTAATCCATCATATTCTTAAATTTATGTCACATTGGCACCAATAATCACATTTATGCATATATCGGATTTAGATATGACATTTATGATGCATGATGATGATTATGTGAATGATTAAGTATTTTGATAGGACATTCTTTTTCTTTGATTGCTTCACTCTTTGCTTGGTTGTGTTCACAGATCTTGAATGTTCTCAGAGTAAGAATCAACTCTATTGTTTATTTGCATTTGGTTGATTCATGGAGATGATTAATTTCTAAGAATCTTCAAGATACTCCTCTAGTGTTGATCATTCTCTATATTTTATCAAGAACATAGAACATTGGTTTTGTTTATATTTGCATACATACCAATCCTTCAGCAAGAGTTAATCCACTTAAGCTTCGTAGGATTTAGATTAACTTACGACATACTCCATACTTCTTTCAAGATGTTATCTTCAACCTGACCTTTGAGTGGAGAGAGAGTTTGTTGATAATTTAAGTATCCAACCTTAATGTACTCTCTCTTTTCCCCTTTTTAGGAAGAGTATGGTCTCTTGATAGAGAATTATAGTAGTACATAGGGTGATGCAACAAAATATTCATGTACGTGTTAATGAGGAATCGTATCTTTACACTGTCAGTTTCTTGACAGTCATTTGTCTTGCTAAAATGATGTTAGGCATTGTTGTGCAAATCTTTATACTCATTGCTGACAGCTTGTTGCTTCATTTAACCTTAGATCAATCAGCATCGTCTTGGAGTTGTCAACATAGGAAAGTCTTGGCAACTTTAGTTCTTTGATAGTCTTGAGTCTTAAAGATCAGATCCAATTGATTAGCCAAGTACATATTGAGCGAGATTTTTTTTCTTCTCTGGATAGACATTTCTTTGCATGTATAAGCCTTTCATCTTTTAGAACAGAGAATGACAGACTCTTTGCTTTTGATGCCCTTTTTGACTTCCCATCGCTGGTCTGCAGACTGTTAATTTACGTTGGACACGGATTGGTCTTGTTGCTACATTAATTTAGAATAGGGACCAATCTGAGTAGCTTCAGGTGAATATGCACATTTACCTGTACGCATAATTTCCAACATGTGAGCTCATCAGTAATCACAAGCGACTTACTACTAAACTAAGTTTAAAGCATGGTTTGTGCCTAGGATCAGACTCAAAGCGTTAACTTTTATAATATAATATGAGAACCTACTCTAATACCAATGGTGACTTCCCAGAGGGCACATAATAGATCTAGAAGGGGGGTTGAACAGATTCTTTTTTATTTTAAAAATCTTTTCCATTTTGATTTACATTGCTAAGTAATTAGCAAATGACAAACTTAAGAATTATTTCAAACACGGTGGAATAAGTTAAGGTTCTCCTTCATAGATGTTATGTTGACCATTTTCTAGAGTTAGTTTAGATGTAAGTAGTTATCATATTCATAGCAGTTATAGCAGTTATAGATTCATAATGTAAATGACAGTATGTAAAAGATATAAGGGATTTTAAGTGATTCAAAAACTCAAGCTCCTAATCCACTCTTCTGCTTCAACAAGCAGGGATTCCACTAAGGAAGTCTTTACATCTTTGAATCACTAAGATTCCTTCAAGGCCAGCAGCCTTGGAACTTTAGTTCACTGAGAACTCTTCAAGTCCAGCAAATTTGGAACTCTAGTTCACTAAGAACTCTTCAAGTCCATCAGACTTGGAACTCAGTTTAGTTCCTAGGACAAGGACCCCTCAAGACCTGGCTTCTTCTTGGTGTTGTTGTTGGTGTTGAGCTGCTAAGATGACTTTAAGCTTGTTCATCCTTTGAAACTTAGCAGCTTGATGTGATCCTCTTTGGATTCTGCATCGAGATTGGATCACCATTGGATGGACTGCTAAGTAGTTCATGAAGTTCGATCTCTTTGAGTACTTAGCAGTTTGTCTTTTCTTCTTTGGTGCAACTGATCTTGTGGTTGGTGCTGATCTTTATCTGATCTCAGCTTGCACACCTTCACCACTTGAGATTTGCTAAGTCTTTGCACTTTTGGCAGACTCCGTCTGGCATTTAGCATCCCCTGAACCTTGGTTGGCTTGTGTATAAATTTGATTTTGTATCTGTTCTTCTTCAGCTCTTGATGGTTCATGGTGATTCGTAGAATGGTTCTTTGAATCTTCTCTCTGATATGCCAATCTTCTAAATGTTATCTTCTTGGCCTTCTCGGCTCTCAGCTTAGCCGACATTCTTAATGGCATTCTCATTGTTGTTGAATGAAGCCTTTTTCTATTAAAGCTCTTCTCTTATCATGCTTCACTTCTACTTTCGTAGTCTCACTGCCATTGAGACATTTTCTATTTAGCTCTATAAAACTCGTAGCGTCAACAACTTATCAAAACCAACAACTATTCTACATTCAAGCTTCAGTTGTTAAATATCCTTCCAAAAGCTTCCATTTGGACTATAGCCGTTGGAAGCTATTTGAATTGATTCACATATCTCGAGTTATTTGTTGCAGACTGCCGATGTGACGTGACAGCCCCTTCTTTAATTTTCTGACACTGCAGTCTACTATTTCACCTACCACATCAGAGATGTCACTTTAACGCGTCAGGCTGGTAGTCACCTTTATTTCTTCTTTCTGATTCCTCGATCAGAACATCAGGAGTTGTCCTTCTGCATCGATGCTTTCAATCAACAACGTTCGAATGTCAGTCTTTGTATTGAGACGTTGCCAAGGCTTCAATACTCAGATGACAGAACTCTACGATTCTAATACAGATGACCTTGAACTTGATAGTAGTTAGTCTGTTGAATATTGCTCGTTGACTGATTGAGACAACACTACGATTTTGAGAGTGTTCTTTGGATTTGCAATGTAGAACCTCTCTTCCTTCACTCGTGCAGTGCTTCAATGTAAGACCTCGACTTTTATGAAATAAAGTCTAATTTAATTTATGATTATTATTCTAAAATTATAAAATGTTAAATTGATAAATGGTCAAATGAACAATTAATCGGATAAATGAGCAAATAAAGAGAGTAAGTGGTAAATGGTGGGGGGAGACATGTGGGGGAAAGAGAAAAGGAAAAAGGAAGAAAAAGGGAAAGAAGAAAAAAAAGGAAGAGAAGAGGAAAAAGGGGACATCATTATTACTCCAATCCATTTCTAGTCACGGGAATGATGATAAGAATAAGAGAGAGAGGAGTGGAAAGGGAATAAAGAAAAGAGGAAAGAAAGAGAAAGAGAAAAAGAAAGGAATGAATATACTCCCTCCCACCTCCATTCTTCCTACGGAAACCCTTCAGCAAAAAGAGAATAGAGAAGAGAGAGAGAGAGAGAGAGATAAAAAGAAGAAGAAGGAAATTAAAAGAAAAGGTATTTTTAAAATCTTTGATTTATTCTTAGATTTATGAATTTTATGAGTACAAATTTATGTATGTATTGAATTATTTAAACTTACAAAAATATGAATCAAATGAGAGAAATCTAGAAATCAAAAGAAAAATGAAAAATCTAAATTTTCAGAAAAATTAGTTTACTACTTGATTTTGTAAAATTCATAACTCTTTGTGTATAATGAGTTAGGAGATGAGCCATATATCAAAAGAAAGCCCTGGAAGTAAGCTAAACGTAGAAATTTGAATCACCAAAAATTCGTTGTGGATTTTTCGTGGTGACTGTTTGAAGGAAATTGGTCCGAATGACTCATAGTCCGAAAAATCAGTGTTATTAAGCTCTATTGCGTGAGTTATAACTTTTAATCCGACCGTTGGATCATGGTAATTTTTGGATATGTTATACATATATAAGTTTAGTAAATGTCCACAAATTTTGAACCGTTAAAGATTAACGTATGATTTGTTATTAATTTTAAGAGGTGACTGATTCAGAAAGTTTTGTAGTAGAATTTTCGGTAAGCCTTTCTCTCTATGTTAGATTCAGAATTTAGAAAAACTTTCTTCTAAAAATTTGTAGAGAATTAAATTTTACATGTAAAGGACATAACATCTATATTTTTCAGATAAAAGGGCTAATTATTATGAATTATTGAAGTTTTTGAATATGGGAATTTATAATTAAATTATCAGAAAAATTATTTGGGCTGGAATATTTTTACATAAATTTTATAATATTCGCTTAGAATTTCTGTAAATTTTTTATGAATTATTGAAAAGCAGAAGTAATTATTGTATTTTTAAACTATTTATAGTTAGCTTGAAAATAGAATAAATTCATAGAAATTCTATGAATGATGAAAAAATATAAAACTTGGTGAAAAATTTTATAATATTATTTTATAATTTCTAGGCAGTTTTAAAAAACTATTGAATAACAAAAATATTTATTGTATTTTTTAAGCTATTTATGGTTAATTTAAAAATAGAGAAAATTCATAGAAAATTCTATGAATGGTGAAAAATTATAAAATTTGCTGAAAAATATTATAATAATATAAGATTAATATTGATGATATTTTTAAGATATAAAAGTATGTGGAGTTAGTATTTCTATTTTGAAGCTATTAAATGATAGTTTTTATAAATAGAAATAATTATAGAAAATTGTTGGATAATCTGAAAAATGTGAAAATTGTTTGAAAAGCTCAGAATCACATTTTTTTAAATATTTTAGAAGTGTTAGTAAGCTCATGAGGTGTCGGGATGTAAACGCACAAGTAACGAATGAGTTATGATATAAAAATAAAATTAATATTTTTGTTAAAGTAAAAATAGTGATAATACCAGAATAGTGGATTGACGTTTTAAAAATAAATTATCATATATGAGGTTTTAGATTTCTAAAGTTTTATTATTCACTTCTAAAGTTTTGGGATATGAATAATGATTTTATGCGATAAATAAAGACAACTTGAATGAATAATGAATTATTAGTTGGTTTATATGTTATTCGAGATAATTATGATTTGGTGTTGATCCCGACTTTTAATAGAATTTAAATTGTTTATAGTAAGGTGTTGATTAAATGTAAGTATGATATACAGATGTTTGTTCAATTATTTTTTTTTACAAAAGTAAGTTTGGCAGGACTTGCCGTCACTCTACTTTTTCTAAAGTAGTATGGACCACAACTCTATTATTGAACAAAATTTGTTAAAACGTGTACAAGTGGGTATAATTTTCTCTGTGAGACCATAAATTTCACTACCATTATTTTATGCAGCTCATTTGGTTATTTTGTCAAAGCGTGTGTGCTAATTGTTTCCTCAATTTTTAGTATAAATAGGTTACCCAGTTGAGCAACTAAACACACACCATCACTACACTAAAAAAATAAAATTCTTTGACTACAATATTGTGAGTATAATATTGTGAGTATTTCTATTGAGTGTAATGTTACTCTAAGTGTAGATAAGGAATGCAAACATTGTTTAAGTTGATCAATTTCACAGAAAGCAGAATCAAGTCACATATTAAGGTAAGGGATATCATTATTGTGGGAAGGTGTATCATATCTATGGAAAAAAGGGATATCATTTTCTTTCATACTCCATATTATTGTAAGATATTATTATTCGTTTCTTCAGGTTATCATTAAATGGTGAAAAGTTCTTAAAGGAATAGAATATCCTTAATAGTTTTTGTTTCATCTAATATCATGTTGGCAATTTAGAATCTGAATAATTAAGTTGAAAATCACTAAGATTTATTTTATCTTATTATTCTGATTATTTCTATCCATTCATTATATATCTCATTGTCATCATCCTCATGTTTATGATGTGGTAAAAAGTACTCATTGGCCCGCAATGCATTAATGGACAGTTGTTTAGCATGATCATGACCACTGGTGATACTAACGAATATCATTGGCTCGTAGTGCATGGATAATTTGATGATGTGAAATATTTAATGTTACAGACAAATGATGTGGTGAAAGTCCTCATTGGCCCATAGTGCATTGATGGACAGTTGTTTAGCATGATCATGACCACTGGTGATAATAACTAATATCATTGGCTCGTAATGCATGGATAATTTGTGGATGTGATAATAACGAATATCATTGGCCCGTAGTGCATGGATAATTCGTGGATGTGATACTAACGAATATTCTTGGCCCGTAGTGCATTGATAATACGGTGATGTGGATTATTTATTTTACAGATAAATAATGTAGTAAAATCCTCTTTGGCTTACGTGCAAAGATGGACAAATGTTATAGATAAATGATGTGGTAAAAGTCATCTTTGCCCCGTAGTGCAAAGATGATCTGTTTATTATTGGTTTTACAGTTGTATATCTTTGGCCCGTAGTGCAAAGATGGACTGTTGATTATTGGATTTATAGTTATATGTCTTTGGCCGCAGTGCAAAGATGAATTTAATGGCATAATTATAAACATAAACTGTAAATTGGTATAACCATGAGCTTTGTGTTTTAGGTAAAAATAGGTGGTGAAAGTTCTCTTTGTCTTGGGTACAACGAAGAACTATTGATTAGTGTTACAGAAATAAAATATTGATGGTGGGATTTTAATTTAGAGAAGATAGTAAACATTACATTCTACTTGACTCTTCTAATAGATTGTTCATTCCGCTGTTATTAAGGTTGAAAACTTTTATCATCTACCATATGTCTAAATATCTTATTTTTTTACTGACGAAGGCTATTGATAATTTAATTATCTTAAGTCATGATATTCTTTACTGGGCTATTTGTGATCACCCTTTTATTTCACCACTCCTTTCAGGTAATAAAAGTGTAGCTGGGACTAGCAGAGAGAACATGGGTATAAAGTGGTGTTTTGAATTAGTCGCAATCCTAATCAAATTATGAAATGGTGTGGCATAATAATTGTACTGAGAACTTAAAATGTGTGTGACATATTGTCGACGTCGGGATTTTTAATTATCGCTTTTCGTTACTTGTTCTTTGGTGTTCTCATTTTAGGTGAGATTTGTTTGAAAAAGCAAGTGAAAAAGGTCCGACATGTATAATGTCGACGATGGACAATTAAGAGTCACCAATTGGTTTTTTAAATGGTTGTACCAACATAACCGAGAAAAGGTTTGCACATTGACCCAGTGATGTGACACTGCTAAACGGGTCGGTGAAACTGAGATTCATTAGGATCCGAGGACTTGGTTATGCGGAGGGAAGGTGTTAGGCACCCCCCGACATCCGTGTTACCACGGTGACCGCCTCTTTTCAAGAAACTGTTATCTGAATGTGTGTGTGTGTGTGGGTCAATGTGCTGTTATTTGGAAGTAGTGTGAGGCCTCGTTCGCACCTATATACACAGGGTTTGAATTTATGTAAAAATTCAATTTTAGCAGGATATGGCAGTGATGTTTTATAAAAGAGGTTTTTCAAACCCTAATGCTCAATAGTAATTGAGACCTTTTACACTCCCATTTTATTCCGTATTTGGTTGAATTGATTTTATTTGACAGATGCGATGCATCCGTACGAAAATAATATACAAAAGGTGCTGAATTCCTCGTGGGTATGAAAACCATCTGAGGAAATCCAAACATCACAGATATAATTTACAAGCTGCTTATAACTGAAAATTTCCATCACGGAAACCGAATCTAGATCCAATGGGATGAATCTGTGATCACATGATTCCTAGGCTCACATGATGCCGCAATTGATATAAACGCAGTAAGCAGGTATATATATAAAAGCTGTATATATATATATATATATATATATATATATATATATATATATATATATATATATATATATATATATACAGACATGATCACCAACCACGAAGTACCTCTATGGGGGATCGGAAATATAAATAAAGTTGTAAAAACGATCAACCACCACGAAGTAAACTCCAGGTGGGATGAAATGAACAGAAAGCTGTAAAAAACGGTAAACCACCACGAAGTAAACTCCAGGTGGGACAAAATGTACAGAAAGCTGTAAAAAACGGTAAACCTCCACGAAGTAAACTCCAGGTGGGACGAAATATAAATATATATATATATAAGTATATAAATGCACCGGATATAAAATCCAGGCTCATCGGACAAAATCTGACCACAGATAATATATATAAGTATATATATATATATATATAAGCACGTAAACGCTGCGGATGTAAAATCCAGGCTCATCGAACAGAGTTCGACCACAGATAATATATATATATATATATATATATATATATATATATATATATATATATATATATATATATATATATATATATATATATGTATATATATTAAAGCAAGTAAACGCTCTAGACCGAAGTCTGGGCTCATCGAACAGAGTTCGACACGCAGTTCATATATATAAATATATATATAGGAAAGCAAATAAACGCTCCAGACCGAAGTCTAGGCTCAATCGAGGCATAACTCGATAATGTTAGTCAATATATAAATATATATAAATATATATATATATATATATATATATATAAACTGGAATGAAACCACGGACCGAAGTCCGGGAAAAAGCAAGCAACACGACTCTCAACGTGTAGAAGGGTGTGTGCAAAAAAGTGAAGAGAAAGACTCTAAAGTGTGTGAGAAGGCTTACAGTGGGCTGCCAAAGAAGACTTCTATATCTTTAGAGTGAGTAAACACAGACTTTTGTAGGTACAAAAGGGCTATATATGACCTCACAGGTGTTTAAAAGGGGAAAGTACACTGCTTGGGATGAGTGCAGAGCAAATTGGGCAGGGCTTCCTCGCTGTTTTTTCTTCCAAAATGGGCACCCCAAGCCCCATATTTATAGAGGGGGGAGCCGCAGGTCTACCTGTGGCACCTAGTAGCAAGTGTACCTATGACTGCCCAGGGTGCCCCAGGCAGTGTGGGTCCCGCCGTGTTGAAGTACGTACGCGCTGTTCGCTCGGTCGCTCATAACTTTCAATCCGGGAGTCCGATGGAAGCGTGTCATATCATTCTGGAAAGCTCTTTTTGAGAGCTACACAATGACATATGATTTGACCTTTTTTATTCCAGGAAGATGGGTCCATGACCGAAATAGCATTCCCGGGTGTCCGTTAGGCAATCCGTTGAGCCGTTTTGCGTAGTTTGCGCTCGGAAGTTAAGATATCGCTCTTATGGGACTTCCTTTGAAGTATTTTGAGTTGAAATGAGTGTATTTGATTTGAAGTGAAGTTAAGTTGGAAAAATGACTATTTTGCCCCTCCTGAGGTTATCTCCGGTTTTCGCACAGTTGTAGCAGTCGTTTCTCAGGGTTATCTCTGAGGTTGACTTGATGTTGATTTTGACTATCCTCAGGGTTATCTCTGAGTTTGGCTTGACCTCCTGGGGCTATCTCCAGTATGTGATCTTGATCCCCCCGGGGTTATCTCTGAGGTTAAAACTGGCTTTCCCTGGGTTATCTCCGAGGTTTAGAACCTGATTTCTCGGGGTTATCTTCGGGGGTGAAAAATTGGATCTCTTGTGGCTATCTTCGGGGTTGGAATTGATGTTGTGGTCCTCCAGGGTTATCTCTGGAGTGTGAAAAAGTCACTTTTGTCCTCTTGCATAGTTAGTAACAGGAAAACAAAATTTCGAGTGTCTACAGATGCCCCTCTTTATCATGTTCATGCAATACAATGGAATGAACATGATAAAGATTAGTAGACACTTGAAACATGACAAGGTATTTTCAATGATGCAAATCGCAATGTAGTGAATGTTTATGATGAAAGTGAAAATGTTTTTGCAAATCGCAGTTCGTAAATCGCACATCGCATTTCGCACTTCGCTTTTCGCATTTGGCCAAATCGTACATCGCAATTCGCACATCGTAAATCGCACATCGCATATCGCATCAGAAATTGCATATCGCATATCGCAAAATCGCAAATCGCAATGTAATGAATGTTATGATGAATGTTAAAATGTATTCGCTAATCGGTTTACCTTTACCGATCATCGTTGATGCATATGCTGGTGTTGACTCCAATGGTTTGGCATTTAATCGCTGATGCTTATTTGATGAAGATAAGTTGAGATGTTTTTCACATCTCTGATGAGGATGATGTTCTGAAATCACCAGACCCTCCTGATGTATTCGTTGGTAGTTGCAATGGTGACTATCCTGCTGATGGCCAAACTTTTCTGGTTCCCACTCGAACGGTGGTATACGATGCTTTCATCGCTGAACTGTGTTGATGTCGCTGAATTGATGCCAATGGTCTTAGAATATCGGACCTTCCGATACCTTCACTGAAGTAATATTCCACGAATTACTTCACTAGACTTTGTCTGATGTTACGCTAGATTGATGACAACCATCAGATGTCTCACCCTTTTTGAGGTGATTTGGAGTTTCCTCTCGCTGTTTGGGTGCTTGTGCCCCATTTCCTTGAGCTTTTGATTCGCAACTCAGCTGAGCTGATGAACTGAATGTCGCTAATATCCCTAGAAGGTGCAGCTCGCTATTTTGCTACCCAGATTTGAATTTCATTGTAGAGGTCTCGATTTTTTAGAATTTTCCCCTTCTTTCGTAGGGGCACGCTTATATCGCCATGATTTCTTTTAGGATTTCTCCCCCTTCTTTTGATGAGAGGCTTATCCTGCCTTAAACTCCTTTCATTCCTTGGAATCGCCAAATGCCCCAGTCCTTTTGCATGTTCTTGCCGCGGATTCATATAAGAAACTCTCTTTATTGACCAAACCGCTATTGAATAATATCTGAATCGCAATTGAGATGATGATAAACCATGATGATGGCGCTGCCTGGTGCATTTTCCACTTTATGATGGTTGATAAATGCCCCAGTGTCGAGTTGTCGCTGCTTCCGAGATTGCCCCCAATCTTGTTGTAAGGGATCCAATATCCGGTTGTCACCAATTTTGAAATTGTCCCAGCCTTGCTTGTTGTCTGGGGTAGTTGCTGGGACAGATGGTCTGATTAGACGTTGAGATCGCTAGAAGCTTTTATCTCTGTACCATATGGTGAACAGGTAGTGGATGTGGGCTTTAATGTTGACTGCTCTTTCTGGTAGAAATGTTGCTTTGGTTGAGAGAGATGATGCTATAACTCATAGGGATACCGGTGTTGTTGAGCGGGATGAGGCCAGATCATCCATAGATGTAGTGATTGTTGAGTGGGATAACGCTATATCTGCCCGAAATATAGCATGTAGTTGGCGGTGGATTTGTTGGATCGTGTAGAGACCCTTTGGCAGGAAATCATAGCGTTACCTCCTTCTTCTGAGAGGGAATCCATGTTTGACTTGATAGCCCGCATATACACCTGATTGTAGATGGGCTTATATTTTTCTGCACAGACTAGCTTAGCCATTTTGTCATGGACAGTACACATTATATATATCAAACAACATTATATATGGCAGGGAAATATATGTTGATTCACTTCCCTTTTAGTTATGCCTTGCTACTTGCTTGATGTTTGCTTGTTTCTCCAGGACTTTGTGATCTGGATGTATTCTGAACTCCTTCTTGATGGATGGACAATGAGATGTCTCAGGATTTTCAGAATGGATCGTCGATCTGTGTGTATTCCCTACCATCTTTGGTGTCTTGGGACTGATTTCTATATGTGGCTATGGATAAGATTGGTTTTTATTTTTTCTGTGGTGAGACCAGACCATATAAGATGGCTACCTACGTACTCCCATTTATTGGAGAGATCAGGTCAACGTAGTTCGCTCATGTACAGGGCGAATTACAGATGAAAAGTTTTAATCTCATGTACGGGATAAATTGAAGGTGTGAAAGGTTTAATCCCTTGTGGGATAAACTGAAAGTGTGAAATGAAGTGAAACCAGACTGCTGGTTTGAAAACTATGCTTTTCCCTGAGGGGCAGATGGGTAAAAAGGAAAGGCGGTATGTAGTGAGGGTTAAAGAACCTGAAATGACTGGTGATCTGATGATCCAAAACCAGGATGTTTGTTTGATGGTAACCTCAGACATAGTACCGTTTCACGGTGTCTGAATTGATGAGTTACAGAAATTCATCACCGTCCATTTCCTGTAATCTGAAAGCGCCTCCTGTCAATACCTCCTTGACAATAAACGGGCCTTCCCAGTTCGGGGAGAATTTTCCTTTTGACTAAGCTTGGTTGTCAACGATCTTTTTTTTCGAAATCAAGTCGTGTTGTTTGAGCTGTCGTAGTCGGACTTTTCTGTTGTAGGATCTTCTTTACAAGTAGAGGGTCGCTCATGTGTGGGCCACATACTTTCCCATGGATTTCATCCATAGCCTCTGAGCTTGGTCCACGTCCAGACATCTGAGGAGACCTCATTCTACATCTCTTTTCATATAGTGCATCTCCGTTCAGGTAGAATTTTATAGCAAGTTGATGGATCCACCCTTTCTTAATCGGGCTCGCCTCAGCGGGTGTAGATCCATCTCGTAAGTACTTCTTTATGTGTTGATACCAAGGATGTTGGGTGGGAGGTAGGTCATCCAATACTTTTCAATGGAATTCCCATAGGCTGGAGCTTTTTGTTGCGCAAATGTGAGGGTTGGCATGTCTTCCTTGTCATGGATGTTGATCAAGGAGGCCAAGGTTGCTAGTGTGCCTGCAAAGTCATTCCTATTACGAATAATGTGTAGAAAGGAAATTTCTTCGAACTCTAAGACCATATGTAGAACCTGTCGATGGTAAGGCAGCAAATGTAGAACCTGTTGAAGAGTTTTTTTTTTCTTTTTCTTTTTTTTTCTTCTTTTTTCTTTTTTTTCTTTTTTCTTTTTCTCTTTTTTTTCCTTTTTCTTTTTTTTTATACATTAGATTGTGGAAAAGAGTCCTATGGATCACTAATAGGTAACTCCGGCATTGATGAGACCGAATGACAATCGTCTGTAGTAAAAGGTTCCCCAAGGAGTGATGAAAATAATTTTCTCACGATCTTCCTCAGCAATCACGATTTGATGGTATCTTGCAAAGCAATTAGCAAAGGAGTACATGTCGTATCGAGCTGTATTGCCAACAAGTATGTGGATGAATGGCACGGGAATGCTGTCTTTGAGGCAAGCTTTATTCAAATCTCTGTAATCCACACAACCTCGCACATTCCTTCCCGGTTTCAGAACGGGGACTATGTTGGATAGCCATTCAGGGTATGTTAACACCATGATGATGCCGGCTTGAAATTGTTTCATAATTTCTTCTTTAATTTTTAACTTCCACTCAGGTTTTAATCGCCTGAGCTTCTGCCTGAGTGGCTTGAATCCTCCTTTGATGGGAAGACGATGAATGATAATGTTCGTGTATAAACCGACCATGTCTTCATGAGACCATGTAAACACATCCTGGAATAGAGTTAATAGAGTAACCATGTCATTCCTTTGGCTTGGAGTGAGGTCCGTACCCATCTGGATTTGTTTGGGGTTTTTCGCGGTTCAAAAGAGGTGATTTGATCAAGATTTGGCTTCGGTTTGTCTTCGACCCATTCTTTGATCTCCTGAGTTATCTCATAGTCCTCTTATATTTCCATCAAGTCTGAGTCCCACTTTACATCAAAGTTACAGTCCTTGTGGAGAATAGGCACCTCATCAGCAAGTACATGCACATCTAAATTCAGAGTCCTAAAACAAAATATGCTTTCACTTAGTATATAACACTGTTCAATCACACAAAGTGTTAGCCTGTAATGACAAAAGTAACTACTAATACTGTACAGAAAAAGTAAGCAGTTATTGCTATCTACAAGGTAGAGAGAGTTTCTTCCCTTTTTACCCTCGTCGGTAAATGCAAGGAGTGGTATTCCAATTGTCGAGGGCAAAGTCCTGGTGGTCTGCAGTGATGGAGGGGCTATCATCAACCTCCTTCTCCCGAATGATGACCATTACGTCTGGGCCATCATCGTCTGGGGTGTATCTGTTTGATAAGTGTTTGTTTAGATTTTTGTTTGGTTTGATCGCACCATTGATGGCTGCCTACGTACTCCTATAGCAGAGGAGATCAGGTCTTTCATAGTTCAGGGTTTGGTTTGAAAAGGTTCAAAGGAGTGAGTGAAAAGAAGAGTGTAGAGATGTTTTTTTTTGTTTTGTTTATTTATTTACATGCATGGAAATAAAAGGCATACTACGAAGAAAGTGATACCGTTCCAACATTTTCTGGAACTCGCAACTTTATCCCCTGGATCTACATCTTCTTAGCTAGTTGAGGCCTGATAGTCCAGTTGTCAGTGGTTATGTTGCCTTCAGGGCTCGTGATAGAGGTTACCCCTTGATTCTGAATGTCTTCGCTTGTGGCCATAACTTGATCACTTCCTGATTCAGTACACTCCTCAGGGACGCTTGAAATGGACGCATCGCAAGAAGGGATGAACTCTAGATTCTTTAATGGGTTGGATTCCCCGACAATCTCACCACCTTTTTCTTTATCTATTCCTTCGCCTTCTTCATGGGTTTCAAAGGATTCAACCATGAAATCTCCCTCAAACTGTTGTTGCCTTTCTTGCAAAGAACTTTCCTTTTTGGCTTTTTCTTCCTTGGAAAGGATTAGTATTTCCTCTGCATCATCCAACGTGATAAAATCAGGAACGTGGTTGATATCTTGGAACCATAGGACGTTTGATGTTGGCGGGGGAATCTCCTTTGGGGATGCCTTTGTTTCTTCTGTCATTTCTTGCATTAGGATCAGTCCACCTTGTGTGCTGGCAGAATTATCGCTCATAGCCTTCACCTCATTTGAACTGCCTGTCTCGAATGGACATCTTAAGCTTTTTATTTCCTTTTCACCCTTTTTGGTCATGGAAAATTCTATATCCAGCTCTCCATTTTCAATGAGGTCCTGGATTTTATGTCACAAAAACCAGCATTCTTCAGTCGTATGTCCAAGTGAGTTAGAATGGTAGACACATATCTTGGTGGAGTCATAACTCTTTATCTTGGGCTTTATAGGAGGCAGCAACTCAATAATCCTTTCTTCGCTTATCAGAAGGTGTAGCATTTCTTCATTGGATTTGCTCAGAGGGGTGAATTTTCAAACTCTTTTGGAGGTTGTTTGATCTTTCATCTTTGAGAATTCGCATTCCCTCGATCGGTTCTTCTGCTGGCGAGATCTTCTAGCAATTTTATCATCCCATTTTTCTTGTATTTTCAGCCTGCTTTGATCTTCTTCATTTAGCTGGCTCATCGTGGAGTCCTTTTTCTCTTGGCTTTCTGATAGTTGAGTGAAAAATTGCTTTGTTTCCTGATGTTGGCGCACTATCAGCCTAGCCAGCAGGTTTACTTGATTCTGGATCGCATCCAATTTTTACATTACTGGCATACCCTTCTCCGAGTTTTCCCACTCTAGGACATTTGTTATGTGCCTTTGGGGGTATTCCTCCATCCTTCGTATGTACTTACGAATTGGATACCTTTTAGCGCTTCCTGACCCGATCATGTTTACTTCTTCCGTATCATGTCGCAACGGAAGGTTGGTGTTGATATTTTGTTGGTCAGGTTGTTCGACCACAATACTGCCACTTTCGATCAGATTTTGAATCTTATGTTTTAAGGACCAACAATCCTGTGTATCGTGTCCTGGAGACCCTGAGTGGTAAGCACATCTCTAGCTTGGATTGTATCTTTTGCTCCCTGGTTCCAGAGGTGGGGCTAATTCGGTAATTTTCTTGTGATCCATTAATATTGCCAATACATGTTCAAGGGAATTGCCCAGTGGAGTGAATACCCGATTTTCCGTTCTTTCAAATTTTCTTTTCCTGTCTGGGAATTGGTTGAATGTAGCCTGTTGTTGAGACGGCAGATTGTCTTGAATTTTCCAAATGGGGGGACTGTATGTTGGTCTCCTAGCTTGCCCCTGTACAACAAGGGATACATCTTTAATGCCTTTATCGGGTACATTATTGGGTTCGCTTGCATATTTACCAGTCTGTATATGCTTGGCGACTGCTTCCAAGGCAGTGAAGTCTTTAATCTTGCCTGCCTTTAGGCCCATCTCAGCCATTTTACCGTGTTTGATCATTTCTGAGAATGGCTTTCCTATGTCTGCTAGGATCCTCTCGTAGTACGGAGCCTCTTGGATGTCAATAAACGTTATTACCATCTCAGTTTCTGTCATTGATGGAATGACTTGCACTGCTAGATGTCTCCACCTTTGGGCATATTCTCGAAAAGATTCAGTACTTTGCTTTTTGACTTTAGTCACTTGGTATCAATCTGGCGCCATTTGTGACATAAAACTATACTGATTTAGAAAGGCATGGGCCAATTCTTTCCAATTGTGTATTCTGGCATTGTCAAGTCGGGCATACCAGGCTTTAGCCTCTCCAGTGAGACTTTTTTGAAAAAGTTGCATTCTGAGACTTTCATCTTCAGCATAAGACCCCGGTTTGCCAATGTACACTTTGAGGTGCGTATAGGGATCACCTGCCCCATTGTACTTTTCAAACTCTGGGACTTTGAATTTGGTAGAATATCGAGCCCCTGGGAATATGCAGAGTTCTGAATAGGTGACACTCCCATAATTTCTAGTCCCTTTGATTGACCGGATGGTCTCTTCCATTTGGAGGACTTTCTTTTTGATGTCACCAGTGTCTGGGTCTCCAATGGGATGGGCAGCATCATAAGTTTTGTTGGTCATATCCAACTGCAATTCAGGTATGGTAATGACCGGATTCCCTCCTTGTATGGAGGATTCAGCATGTACAGGTATCTTGGGACCCTGATTAGACTGGTGTAATTCTTTGAGTAGAACAGCCAAATCTGCAATTTGTTTGCTTAATCCGTCAAATTTCTTGCGAGAAATTGGATTAAGTTCAGTCTGATCGGATGACGACATGATTGACTGTAGGCCTGTAGCCTTTTTGGACTTTAACCAGGTAACGGGACCGATTGCTTCCCTGCGAAAAACTTCAATAGTTTAGTCTTTAGGGTGGATAACAACATGCTATGTGATGTGTCCAGTTTAGGAATTTTATCCTGCAAAACGGATGTCGACTGTTTATAGCATGTATGTGTACACATTTCTTCATATTTATCATTACATGGAGATAGATATGGAAGATAATTACAAGTAATTTGTGCTTTACAAGTAATTTGAAATGAGAGCATGAAGAGACTTTCCTCCATTTTGGGTTTATCAGAGGCTGACCTATCTTAGGTTACTCTCGCAGCTTTTTGGCATGAAGGTTCCCAAATCATCGCAATCTACTTGACGGGAAGTTAATCTGGTCTTTCAACTGGAGCGAATTTGGGTGGTGCCTTTCCTGAGCCTCGGAGAATTAGTCTTCTCACGAGTCCAGTAATCAAACACCGACGGGATAGCCTCCTGGTGGAGGGACCACACAACATACATTCACATACATCGCGTCTCACCGTATGACATGATGACATGTGCGAAGCACTATTATCACAAGCAGATATGGTGCGAAGCACTAATATCATGAGCAGTTTATAGTGCGAAGCACTAAGATCACAGGCAGTTTATAGTGCGAAGCACTAAGTAAGGAAATGCATTCGTACACATTCATCAAAAAATATAAATGCAACATCCACACACAAGCAGATAACAATTTTGAAAAAATTGTAATAGCAGCTTAAGTCCTCTTACTAGAGTCCCCAGCAGAGTCGCCACCTGTCGACGTCGGGATTTTTAATTGTCCCTTTTCGTTACTTGTTCTTTGGTGTTCTCATTTTAGGTGAGATTTGTTTGAAAAAACAAGTGAAAAAGGTCCGACATGTATAATGTCGACGATGGACTGTTAAGAGTCGCCAGTTGGTTTTTTAAATGGTTGTACCAACACAACCGAGAAAAAGTTTGCACATTGACCCAGTGATGTGACACTACCAAACGGGTCGGTGAAACCGAGATTCATTAGGGTCCGGGGACTTGGTTATGCGGAGGGAAGGTGTTAGGCACCCCCCGACATCCGTGTTACCACGGTGACCGCCTCTTTTCAAGAAATTGTTATCTGAATATGTGTGTGTGTATGGGTCAATGTGCTGTTATTTGGAATTAGTGTGAGGCCTCGTTCGTACCTATATACACAGGGTTTGAATTTATGTAAAAATTCAATTTTAGCATGATATGGCAGTGATGTTTTATAAAAGAGGTTTTTCAAACCCTGATGCTCACTAGTAATTGAGACCTTTTACACTCCCATTTTATTCCGTATTCGGCTGAATTGATTTTATTTGACAGATGCGATGCATCCGTACGAAAATAATATACAAAAGGTGCTGAATTCCTCGTGGGTATGAAAACCATCTGAGGAAATTCAAACATCACAGATATAATTTACAAGCTGCTTAAAGCTGAGAATGTCCATCACGGGAACCGAATCTAGATCCAATGGGATGAATCTGTGATCACATGATTCCTAGGCTCACATGATGCCGCAATTGATATAAACGCAGTAAGCATGTATATATATAAAAGCTGTAAATATATATATACAGACATGATCATTAACCACGAAGTACCTCCATGGGGCATCGGAAATGTAAATAAAGCTGTAAAAATGATCAACCACCACGAAGTAAACTCCAGGTGGGACGAAATGTACAGAAAGCTGTAAAAAACGGTAAACCACCACGAAGTAAACTCCAGGTGGGACAAAATGTAAATATATATATATATATATATATATATATATATATATATATATATATATAAAAGCATGTAAATGCACCAGATATAAAATTCAGGCTCATCGGACAAAATTCGACCACAGATAATATATATATATATATATATATATATATATATATATATATATATATATATTAAAGCACGTAAACGCTCCGGATGTAAAATTCAGGCTCATCGAACAGAGTTCGACCACAGATAATATATATAAGTATATATATATTAAAGCAGGTAAACGCTCTAGACCGAAGTCTAGGCTCATCGAACAGAGTTCGACACGCAGTTCATATATATAAATATATATATTGGAAAGCAAACAAACGCTCCAGACCGAAGTCTAGGCTCAATCGAGGCATAACTCGATAATGTTAGTCAATATATATATATATAGACTGGAATGAAACCACGGACTGAAGTCCGGGCAAAAGCAAGCAACACGACTCTCAACGTGTAGAAGGGTGTGTGCAAAAAAGTGAAGAGAAAGACTCTAAAGTGTGTGAGAAGGCTTACAGTGGGCTGTCAAAGAAGACTTCTATATCTTTAGAGTGAGTAAACACAGACTTTTGTAGGTACAAAAGGGCTATATATAAGCTCACAGGTGTTTAAAAGGGGAAAGTACACTGCCTGGGATGAGTGCAGAGCAAATTGGGCAGGGCTTCCTCGCCGTTTTTTCTTCCAAAATGGGCACCCCAAGCCCCATATTTATAGAGGGGGGAGCCGCAAGTCCTAGTAGCAGGTGTACCTGTGGCTGCCCGGGGTGCCCCTGGCAGTGTGGGTCCCGCCGTGTCGAAGTACGTACATGCTGTTCGCTCGGTCGCTCATAACTTTCAATCCGGGAGTCCGATGGAAGTGTGCCATATCATTTTGGAATGCTCTTTCCGAGAGCTACACAATGGCATATTATTTGACCTTTTTTGATTCCAAGAAGATGGGTCCATAACCGAAATAGCATTCTCGGGTGTCCGTCAGGCAATCCGTTGAGCCGTTTTGCGTAGTTTGCGCTCGGAAGTTAAGATATCGCTCTTATGGGACTTCCTTTGAAGTATTTTGAGTTGAAATGAGTGTATTTGATTTGAAGTGAATTTAACTTGGCAAAATGACCATTTTGCCCCTCCCGGGGTTATCTCCAGTTTTCGCGCAGTTGTTGCAGTCGTTTCTCAGGGTTATCTCTGAGGTTGACTTGATGTTGATTTTGACTATCCTCAGGGTTATCTCTGAGGTTGGCCTGACCTCCTGGGGCTATCTCCAGGCTTTGATCTTGATCCCCCCGGGGTTATCTCCGAGGTTGAAACTGGCTTTCCCTGGGTTATCTCTGAGGTTTAGAACATGATTTCCCGGGGTTATCTTCGGGGTTGAAAAACTGGATCTCTTGTGGCTATCTTCGGGGTTGGAATTGATGTTGTGGTCCTCCAGGGTTATCTCTGGAGTATGAAAAAGTCACTTTTGTCCTCTTGCATAGTTAGTAACAGGAAAACAAAATTTCGAGTGTCTACACATATTTTATACATCATTTAATATTTAATTTTGGCGAACAACAATAGGGTGAGGCGAACTCAAATTTGGAAGCGTCAAAAATGCACTCCATTAAAATGAGGAGGACAAAAATATTCTCGTGTTCCTTTGGGGACTTGAAATATTTGTTGCTGTACTTTATATGGCATTGTAATAATTTGAGTATGAATATTGTCATATTATATACGAGACAATATTCGTGTTAAAACTCTCAGCTATTGTGGTGTCGTATTCTGCACAATAATTGTATAAAAGAAGTTTGTATTTAAATTATGTACCATGTATTTGGCGACTTAGAATGAGTTGTGTATACCTATTTTGGGGGCGTCACATTCAACACTTCTGCTTGCCTTGACTTGCATTAGACACTGACAACTTGTTTGAATGCTTTAGCCCTCCTGAACTTCAAGACTCATCTGATTGGTCATGCTCAGCTCTCTTTCTTCTTGTGATCTCCCATTCACATATCATCAATGGTCTGACACATGCTTAATCTTCTTTGTCTATTCTTTATAGGTTGGCCAGTATCTTTGTATAAACCGCATCAGTTCATGCTTCTCATCTGGCAAGCACTACGATCATAATCACACCCAAGATCATCATCTTTTGTTTATCTTGACAGCTACTATATTGCTGACTTCCTTTTGTCAGTCATGTTATCTGAAGTCTTCTTACTGTTGCTTATGGAAGACTTCCCCTAAATGGCTTCACATCTCAATCAGGATGCTGATTGAATTGGTGCTTTGATCTTCTATTTGCTTGCAAGCCATTTGGTGAGTGTTTTCTGGCTTCCTTCAGGTAAATTGCATCTTTACAGTTCTGGCTAGAGGCTACATTCTTTGGATGCTTTGGAAGTGCTCATGTGTTGAGAATCGTGTTATCACTACAATTCTTCCTTGGCGTTGTAAGCACTGATAGGCTTTGTCGAAGACTTTGTTCTACAGACTATGATCTAGCTTTGGTTCTGCAGACACTACGAATCCGAGAGCATATTATACATCAGACTACAATTTCTGCCTTAACACTTGTTGCCTTTGTCTGATCTAGCTTGACTACGATTTCTGCCTCTGATATAATCAGTAGACTCCACGACTTCAAGTGTGGTCTATGATTCTTGACTTGGCTCGATAGGTGCTTGGACCAACTCTACGATTCTGAGTGAGGCCCTCCAAGGCAGACTACGATTCTGTAGCAACTTTCTCAATACTCTACGATTCTTCCTTGGCTTCTGCAATCCCTTGGCTGGCTTGACAGACTACGATTCTGCCTTGATAGTCTCTGAGTTCCTTGTCTCTTCTGGCAGACTTCGAGGGCTGGTGTAGTGCTCGACGATAAGATAGGTCTATCTATTACATCATATAAGATCAACCTAACAAGCTTTGTCTTTCAATATTTAGTCCTTATACATCATGTTCTTTTGAAGGACTTTACAAAGCTGTTTTATTCATGTAGAATCAACCTAACATATTTGATCATTTTAGTCTAAGTCCTTGTACATATATTCCTATTATCTATTCAAGGACTTTACAGCTTATTTCAATGCAGACATATTTGCATATTCATTCATTAAGATCATAATAAAATCTTATATAAATAGGAATAGCATTATCATGCTTATTCCTAACACAGACTACGATTCTGTAACAACTTTCTAGATACTCTAAGATTCTACCATGGCTTCTGCAATCCCTCGGCTAGCTCGATAGACTACGATTATGTTGATGCCTATCTATTACATCTTAAAATATAGATCAACCTAACAGTTTTAATCTTTTCTTCTATACATTCATTTACAGAATGATAAACATTAAGCACAGATAAACCTAACAATTTTGATCTATTACATAAGTCCTTGTACATATGTTCTTTAAAGGACTTCACACATAAGCATTTTTATTTACTTTCAACATCAAATTTTAATATGCAATTCCCAACATAGGGGATCATAAAGGTTGCGATTCGACGAACGCAAGAAAGATAAGAAGAAAAGTTTTAAATTATTCACAAATTTATCAATTATACTATTGATAACCAGAACAATATAGTTGCTAACGCACAATATCGGGATTTAATTGGTCTTGATTATGGATTTAGTTGGTCCTGATTTTGGGGGTCGTCACAACTATGATATTTTTGGAAACGATATAGTAATAAGTGAGATACAAAATAGAAAAAGGCCTAAAGGTGTTAAGTACGTCACTCTGAGGGGATCAGAGATACTTAACTAAGTGAAAATTGAAGTTAGTCTGGGGTACTCTGAGTTTGAGAGGTTATAGCTTCAATGTAAACCTTAACCAGTTTAGCTTGACGGCTCCTACATTATATATTTTTTGTTAAAATGGTTGATGTCTCTATTTTGGCCCTAACGGGTTAAATTTAGAGCTCCCGCATTGCAGGTAAACTCAGCGGTCGCACGATTTGGTAACTAAACAAAATTTTCAGCCTACACATTTAGACTTTATTAGCTTATATGATAACAACGTCTTCTTCGCCATAGATGAGTGAGAGATGTTGGTTATTGGATCCAAACCGATGCGTCCATGGAGCGGTCGACCTGGTGGATATCCACATGGTTCATTGTCTAGATATAATAAACATGTGAATAATCCTCTCCATTTATATCTTGGGAGTTATATATATATCAAATGCATACCACTTTATTTAACATACCTTGCTCACCACCTTTAGCGATGGACCCGGCGACGGTTCGGTCCGTCGCGTATATTAGAGAACCGTCGTCTTAGCATTTAGCAACACATCGAACCGTCGCCATAACATATAAATTGTTTATCTGTTCTATAGCAATGGACCAAACCGTCGCCCAGTTCGTAGCTAAAGGTGGTGAGCAGGGTATATAAAATAAAGGGGTATGCACCCGAAACAGACTATATATATATATATATATCTATAACGAGCTTCCTATGCGGGTGGTCCGCATGCAGACCACCTTAAGTGATAGACAAAGCCATCGCTAAACCCGCCGCCATAGGGTTTGAACCGTCGCCATAGCCCAGAATCGTCGCTATAGCCCGGTTCAGACCCTATGTCGACGGGTTTAGCGACGGTTTTGTCCACCAGTAAAGGTGATCTGCATGTTGTTGGTCGATTTCACTATTGCTAAATTGCGCGTAAGCATACGCGGTCCACAAGTAAGTTGAGTGTTTAACCCATGAGGACAAAGTCTTAAGAGATAAACAAATACTAAGGTAAAGTCTTTACTACCTTATCTAAACAATTGAAATAAGATGGTTGGTTAAGCTATATGATTAAAACTATAAGAATAAGAGAAGTAGTTATGCTAGGAAGTTAAGATAGGATTACAATTCCCCTAATGCATCGCCTAATCTCCTAACTCTCCAAATTACAAATGAATCAAGAAATGGTCAACCGAGAACAGTGAATACGCATAAGCTTCTGTCGAAGGTCAAATGCACATCCCTAGCCAGATAAATCACAATATGTCTATTGGTGAAAATAGCTAGGCCAAGGTCATTAAGCTAAGTCTCAAGGCCGCACAAGGCAAATAGAGATATGTCTATCCTATTAGTAGTTTATGCACACATTCTATTGGCATGGTCATAACAGGTGTTGTTGTATTTAAAGATAAATAATAACATCCATTTGTCAATTTCTATTATTATCAATACCAATTTCTCTATCACGCAATTAGTCATTAAGTAAGAAATACAACAACCCATTCCAAAATGATTCATTATATAAAATAGGAGAGAAAGTTAATTAAGCTAAACAAAAAGGTTACATTGCAATCCTAAAAATGAAATTAGTTCATAACCATGGTACTAAAACACATTTTCAATACATTCCATATTTTTAGTAATACACAAATAAATGGGAGATTTGGAATAAGAAAACCCCTGTCTTGAAGTGTTCTTCCTCCAAATCTTCTCTTCACTGCGTAGTTACTAAGCTTCTGTTGGATGCAATAAATGTTCCTCCTTTGAAGCACAGCTTCTTTCTCTTCTAAGAATTTAATACTGTAATAACTATTCTAGTTTATGCTATCTGTCTTCAATTTCTATCGCAGACGGCTGAGTATTAAGTCCCTTGGTCCCCTCTCTCTTTAGGTCATTTAAAGCCCTTTACTTTCTGGACACTGGAGCTCGCGCTGCGGCGCGAGCATTAAAGTAGCAAGTGGCGCTGCGGCACCACGTAGGGTTAAAAAGACCGGAGGTCATGCTGCGGTGCAACTCCATGAACAAGCCTCGGCGCTATGGCGCGAGGATGACATCAGGGGCATGGCGCTGGGGCGCCGAGTATGGAGCTGGGGCGCTAAGTATGGCGCTGGGGCGCCGAGTATGGCGCTGGGGCGCCTATTTCCAGTGTGTTTGGGGTGGAGCGGCGCTGCGATGCGGGCTCTTCGTGTGTCCCTGGCGCTGCGGCGCCAATACAGTAAAAAAACCAATACGCCCCTAGAAGCTAGAAAAAATCTGGAAAGCCTTGCATCATAGAATTTAGACATAATAACAACAAAATATAAATAAAAGCTAACTAAATAACTGAAAATAGGCAACAACTTAAGCCACAAAGGATCTGATTCGCAGGTATAAATCTTACTTATCAAGTACCCCCAAACTTAAGCTTTTGTTTGTCCTCAAGCAAACTATCAGACATCCAAACCCCATTACTGCAAGATACGAATGAAGACTAATCCTATAGACTAATATTATGGCCTCTAAGCACAATCATAAACACCCACAAAGTGCATACGAATGAGGGCTTAATGTCTATTAATAAACATGAGACTGTAATCGATCCATTCTCTGTGTGTGTGCAAACCAAACATCTTAATTAGTCATAACCCAAATTAAGATCACACAGTCTGTAATGATCCAAAATTTTAAATTGTAATATTAAATATTTATCGAATAATATAAATATTTATTTGATGTGTCTATTGTTGACTTGATGAAATAAATATTTTATTGATGTGATGGTTGTTAGTAAATATTTATGAATCTAAATTTAATAGGGAGTTTTTCTAAATTAAATTAATTTATAATTTAGAGAGTTGTAAAAATAACATGAGATGTTATATTGTTGTTTTGATTTAATAATTTAGATGGTATATTAAATTATTAAATAAAGTTATAATGAAAATTATAATTTTGTGATATTTGCTAAAATGCTATATTTAATTAAAATATAGTATGTGATTATAATTATAAACTAAAGTGTTTATTAAAATAAATTACAAATGGTTTAATTTAGTTTTTACCAAACAAGGCTTAAATATTTTAATTCTTTAAAATTAAATGGTTTTGCTAAACAAGCCTTATGGCTTTTGGTATTTCTAATTTTTGAAATTTAAAATAAACAAATAAAATAAATTAAAATAATAAAATATATTTATGTTATATACGTTAGTAACTGATAAAACATTTAGTAGTATTATTAAGGGTTATCAGTTTTTGTATTATATCATTGCGCATACCAGTTGGTTTTCTTTTACGCATTCTATTTGCTAAAACAGAGAGAATTGAGTGAGTTTGAGAGCTTCAGAGAAAATTGAGAGAGAGTTACAAATTTTCACAGTAAATTCCAGTGATTAGCAGCATTTGTATTAGAAATTGAAGGTATGCTCACAACCTTAGTGTTATATATCTATATATCTGTATGTATGTATGAGGTTACGGCACACTTTTATATAATCTGTAAATTTCAAATTGTTGAATTGTTGCTATACAATGGGATTACTTGTGATTATATGTTTATGATGATTAGAGATTATGTTTAAACAATAATTGTATGCTAATTACAGTTAATAGTAGCAAAAATTTTGTCAGTATATATGTTTTCATATGTATCTATGTAAGTATCAATTTTAGTGGTCAATTAGTATGTGAAGTTATAAATTCAAGTTTGTATATGTTAGTTCATTGAGTACGAGCATAACGTAATTTTAATGGAGTGATTTGAACAAATAATGAATTCACAGTGATGGTTTTTGGGATGAATATCAAAAATGAAGTTTTATAGGAAAAACATGAAAATTGAGAAATTAAAATGGTTTTAGTTGTTGTTAAATTGTGCTAAGTGGCTGAATATGTTAGCAATCATGTTTATGATAGTTGTATATTTATTTTACGTGTTGTTATCACTGTTTGGTGGGTGAAATGTATGTTTGTTAGGCTAAAGTCGGCTACTATTCATTAGCCTTCTCTACGTCTGTCTGAGCACCGGCGCAGCTCCGTCGGTGCCAAGGCAAAAAACGGTGCAGCTATACCGGCGCAGCTGTGCCGGCGCAACTGCGTCGGTCCCAGGACTTTGTATGGCGCAGCTGCGCCATACCCTCGTTTGAGATTCTGGCTTCTGCTGTTGCTGCAGATTTGGGAAAGCATCATAACATGGTCTAAAATTATGTTAGTATGTTAAATGGGTAATGTTAAGGTTTACATAACAAAGTGAATTGTGGTTAGTAGGTTCAAAGTTGCAAAAATGATTAGTAAATCAAGAACGTGTTATGTGATAATTTAGTATACATAATGAAAGTTAGACAAGTGTTGTGAAGTAAAACACTTAAGAGTTTCTGAAATGTAAATGGTAATGAACATGTTATGGTATGTTAGCATATCTAATAGGTATTGTGGTTCTAAAATTATGTGTAGGTGGTCGTAAGTTTAATTTTATAGCTTACGCTCAAGGAAAGTTTCTAAACCCTATCTTTTTACATTGAGCAAGTTTTCTAACTCTACACTTTCGTTGAGTTAGTTCTATTATTATATTGTATAACTTCATGCTTTTGATTGAGCAAAGCTTCTTATCTTAACTATTATTGAATAAATCAATTTTATTGATTGATTCATTCTAACTTGTTTACAATTAAGCAAGTTTCTTAAGTTCTATTATTGTATAATGAGCGTAATTTTGAACTCTCGTATCTATTATTGAACTGTTTTAGCTTTTTGCATGAGTTAATATCATGTTGGGCAAGTTTTTAGTTTCCAGTTTGCTATCAATTAATGTACGTTCAGTAAATTCATTTTTAATGTTATAAGACTCTAACCTTATCTTATTTATTGTTCAAGCAAAGGTTTATCATTTTATTCATTTTGTTGAATATTTATGCTCTATAGTTATTTCAAGCATGAGTTTAATATGCATAATCAGTTCATTTATGATTCTCAATTGTTCTATGTTTTGTTGTTATTAAACATCTGTTGTGATTATCAAACACTATTGATTCAACTAGTCCTCTAGTTGATGTTCGTTACACTTCAATTTCCCTTGAAAGCTTATCCAAACCAAACTTTCTTTTGTGCGGACTTGTACACTAAATACTGGGATGAACAACCCTATTATTATTAGGGGATAATTTACGCGTAGCGTTAAAATGTTTGTGCACAATACATTGTACGAAGGGCTGATCCCCCTAAGTACGAGGAGTCCTTATAGTCTTATGACTGTTAAAGTTGGAGTTGAAAGAATACTCACAACTGTGGACATAGATCATGGTCTTATGACCCTCAGTTACATATATTCCATATTTTAGATTCCAGTTTTTGATTATCATTGTTCGAGTATTATTCAGACTTGATGAGCCTATTTGTTGGCAATTATTATTGTTACTTTCCTGTTGATTTATTGTTTTATCCAGTGAGCAATTGTTTTGCTCACTCTTGCATATTTATACACTCATTGCAACTAAAGTTGAGAAGGTAGATGAGCCTTCAACTAGCAAAGGAAAAGAAAAAATGTACAAGTGATGTTGATTTGTACTTTTGTTTACTGTTATGATCCCAGACTTTTCAATAATGGTGTAATGAAATAATTAAATTCCGCACTTGAATGATTGTATTAAAGGTTAGAGAACCTGGGAGATAATGTTTTATTAATGTAATCCTGTATGGGCAGGTTTTATTATTCAATTTATTACGATTGGGTAATTAGATATGAATGTTTTGATTATGTGAACACCAAATCTTGAGGTAATGAAGTACCGGAATTTGGGGGTGTCACGGGTTGGTATCAAAGCTTTAGGTAATGAACCTTAGGTGGGGAAAAGCCTTAGGAAGTAACCTTTGAAAAGATAATGATGATAAAACTCTTATCGAGTTGTTAAGGAAGACGTAATAAAATATTTATGTGCTTATGTGATTACAACTTATGTGCTCGTGAGTGTCGAGTAGTAATGATTAGTAATTAAAACTTAAAATTTGGTTGATAGGATGGCTAATGTAGGAGGATCCAGTCAGGCTAGAGAGGAGGAGCCTCGAGATATTCAGGTGATTTGGGAACAACTACTGCCATAGGAAACAGTTCCGTCGGTCACAGTAGTTGAGCAGGAAAGAGTACCTGATGAGGAGGATGAGATAGAGACGGATGAGGAGGACCCTGTTGAGCTGCCACAGTCAGGGGATGAGGAGGACGAGGAGGAAGAGATTCAACTTAACTCGATAGCTGCCCGTATGTACGACGAGGTGTATGACCGCAATGTGGGACTTCAGGATACCGTTGAGGAGTTGCAGGAGATAGTAGCTGAATAATTGACCTCGATGGCACAGAAGGATGACGAGATCCTAGATCGAGAGGAACGTCTGAGTAATGTCAAAGAGAAGCTGGTTCACACCGAAGAAGAGAATGCACGAATGACAGCAGAGATTGCAGAGCTGAAGAATAAGTTGAGGGAGGAATCGACTAAGAGGGCAAGAGCCGAAGACGCGTACGAGGAAGCTTATCAACGAGCCGGGATAGCAGGAAGAGAGGCACAAGCAAAAAGGATGAAGATGGAGGAGATGAATAACGTATTCAACACCGTGATCAATTGAGCTCAAGATCGGGTCATTGGTTATCCTATTCTGTTCGAGACTCTGCCATTGTACGTGTTAGATCGTCGAACAATGTTCCGGATTATGGAAGAAGAACGTCAAAAGGCTACGGAGTATCTTAGTAGGACATCGTAGCTGATATGTGGTTAGGAAGTAAATAAGTTGTAAATCCCTGGTATGATATAACCGTTGGAATAAATGATGATGATGTTGTCCTGCAACTGTTATAGTTTAGGAAAGTAATGTAAATAGCAGTGATGCTATTATTTTGATGTTTTTAAAAGATGATGAATTAATAAAAGTTATTGTTTTATTCAAAGTGTTATGTGTTACGTGATAATCTCTTATGATGTGTAATTTAAGTATATAATACTTTAAAGGTTGAATAGAAGCTAATGGGTGTATTTTAACAGAAAATGCCTCCAAGACGTCAACCACCACGACAGAGAACCACTGAGGAAAACAGCAACAACAATATGGAAGGAAACCCTGTTCAGCAGCTAGTGACGCTACTGATAGGAGTGTTACAGAATCAACAACAGAACCAAGGTACAACGTTTAAGGATTTCAAGGCGGTTGGACCACCTAAATTCTATGGGTCCATGAATCCAGTCGAGGCACAAACCTGGATTATAGAGATAGAAAAGGTGTTCGATGTCGCTAGGGTAGGGGATGATCAGAAGACTGCTTTCGCAACATTCATGTTGAAAGCAGAGGATACTTATTGATGGCAGGCCAATAAAACTCGTGAAGGGCCAGGGGTGATGACCTGGGATAGGTTT
This sequence comes from Panax notoginseng, assembly GCA_016801055.1. Taxonomy (NCBI): domain Eukaryota; kingdom Viridiplantae; phylum Streptophyta; class Magnoliopsida; order Apiales; family Araliaceae; genus Panax; species Panax notoginseng. The sequence goes on from CM029017.1 coordinate 181,528,076, forward strand.
AAGGAATTGTTCTTCGAGACCTATTTCCCAGATAGTTCGAAGAGTCAGTTAGAAGTGCAATTTTTGGAACTGAAGCAGGGAACGATGACAGTGTCTGAGTATGTCGCTAAATTCAACGAGTTGGCGAGGTTTGCGCCATATCAAGTCAGCACGGACGAACGCAAGGTGAAGAGGTTTGAATAAGGATTGAAGCCCTGGTTGTACAGTAGGGTCTCCTTATTCCAGTTGAAAACATTTGTAGCGGTGATAGAGAAGGCAATTCTCGCTGAGAGTGGAGGTGAGGCTATAACAAAACATAACCAAGAGTAGAGGAAGAAGAAGAGTGAAGGTGAAGTTAAGAATGGTGGAGGTAATAATGGTGGAAATGGCAACAACAGTTTGAAGAGGAACTGGAATGTGAATGGGGGAGCTGGAAATTAGCAAGGAAGCCAGCAAAAGAAGAAGTTTGAAGCATGTGCTACGTGCGAAAAGTTTCACAAGGGTGTGTGCTTGATGGGGAAACGAGTATGCTTCAATTGTGGCCTGGAGGGTCATATCGCCCCAAATTGCACTCAACCAAAGAAGAACGTTTGCTTCACGTGCGGGTCCAAGGATCACTTTTTTCGTGAATACCCTAAGAAGAGATCTGGTGAGGCAAATGGAAGCAAGGGAAATGCTAGTGGAGGTGCGATGACTATTGCTGGACCAACGTTAACAAATAAGCCTACAGCCAGAACCTTCAACATGACGATGCAGGACGTGGTGCAATTAAAAGATGTCGTGTCAGGTATTATCCCAATCAATGATATAAATACATATGTATTATTTTATTCGGGTGCTATTTGCTCGTTTATAACTAATGATTTTACTAAGAAGTTAGAAATACCTAGTGAAGAGATGAATTTCCCTTTAAACATAGAAATTGCGAATAGGAAAGTGATTCCTGTTAGGTTCGTATACAAAAATTGTAGGGTGAATATTAAGGGGAATATCATGACAATAGATTTAATTCCGATAAAACTTGGATAGTTTGACGTGATTTTGGGAATGGATTGGCTATTCAATTATGGAGCGATAATTAACTACCAAAAGAAGTGTGTAAACCTTATGACTCCGTCAAAGGTAGTTTTTCATGGTAGCAAATCACCTAGACAAATGAAATGTCTGACGATGATGCAGTCCAAGAAGTTATTGAGTCGGGGCTGTGTAGGGTATTTAGCTTACATAGTCGATACTCAAAAGGAGAAGGGTGTGAAATTGGAGGAAATACCAGTGGTTAGGGAATTCGGGGATATGTCTCCAAAAGATTTGCCAGGACTTCCACCTGACATAGAAATCGAGTTCGTGATCAACTTAGCGCCAGGAACCGCTCCAATATCGAAGGTCCAGTACAGAATGGCTCCGGTGAAAATGAAGGAACTAATGGTGCAACTACAAGAACTGCTGGATAAGAAGTACATTCAACCGAGTGCGTCACCGTGGGGAGCACCGGTATTATTCGTGAAGAAGAAGGATGGGTTAATGCGTCTTTACATTGATTATAGAGAATTAAACAAGTCACTATTAAAAATAAATATCCATTACCGAGAATAGATGACTTGTTTGATCAATTGAAGAGTGCTAGATATTTCTCAAAAATAGATTTGAGAAGTGGGTATCACCAATTGAAAGTGAGGAAGGAGGATGTACCGAAGACGGCATTCCGAACTCGGTATGGGCATTACGAATTTTTAGTGATGTCATTTAGTTTGACAAACGCCCCTGCAGCATTCATGGATTTGATGAACAGGGTGTTTAAACCATTTTTAGACAAGTTTGTTGTGGTATTTATCGATGATATTTTGGTGTACTATAAAACTCAAGAGGAACACGTGGAAAACTTACGTCTGACGTTGGAGACGTTAAGAAAAGAAAAGTTGTACGTAAAATTCTCTAAATATGAATTTTGGCTAGAACGTGTACAATTTCTTGGTCATGTAATCGATAAGGATGGTATTTTAGTGGATCCATCAAAAGTCGAAGCTGTGATAAGTTGGGAACAACCAAGAAATCCATCAGAAGTGAGAAGTTTCTTGGGATTGGCAGGCTATTAAAGACGGTTTATCCAGGATTTTTCCAAGATTGCCACTCCGTTGACAAATTTGACAAGGAAATTTGTAAAATTTGTTTGGACGGAGAAGTATAATGAAAGTTTTCAAGAACTGAAGAAGAAGTTAAGTGTGGCACCTATGTTGTCGTTACCAAATAATACAGGAAACTTTGTGGTGTATAGTGATACTTCACACAAAGGGTTGGATTATGTCCTTATGCAAAACGGTAAGGTTATTGCATATGCATCAAGGCAACTGAAAGACTACGAGAAAGGGTATCCAACACATGATTTAGAGTTAGCGGCGGTTGTATTTGCATTGAAGATATGGAGATACTATCTCTACGGAGGAAAATGTGAGATCTACACAGACCATAAAAGTCTGAAGTATATTTTCACACAGAAAGACCTGAACATGCAACAAAGGAGATGGATGGAATTGATAAAGAATTACGATTGTGAGATCTTTTATCATTCGGGCAAAGCTAAAGTGGTTGCAGATGCCTTGAGTAGGAAAGGCAGAGAAAAGTTGATGTTGTTAACTAATAAGGAGGAGCTCATTTCAGCAATGGCAAGGCTAGAGCTAGAAATTAAATTTCCAGAAGAATCCGGTGAAAAATTGTTCCAGATAAAAGCTGGTCCAACTTTGGTGGACAAAGTGAAGAACGCACAACTACAGGATGAAGAATGCAAGAAAATAAAGGAAAGCGTGGCCGAGGGTAAAGAAGTAAAGTATAAGGTCGATACTGAGGGAATGCTAAGATTCGAGAGACGAATTTGGGTTCCAGCAGTACAGGATATTAAAGAAGACATCTTGACGGAAGCTCATAGCTCAAGATATTCGATTCATCCAGGAAGTACGAAAATGTATCAAGATTTGCGGCGTCATTTTTGGTGGCCAAACATGAAAAGAGATGTTGCAGAGTGCATTGCAAAATGCTTGACATGTCAGAAAGTGAAGGCCGAGCACCAACGACCAAGCGGATTACTTCAACCGTTAGAAATACCGGAATGGAAGTGGGAGCATATTACAATGGATTTTGTGGTAGATCTTCCAACGACTCAGAAAGGATACGATGCGATATGGGTGATAGTGGACAGATTAACGAAATCTGCACACTTTTTGCCAATAAAGATTATATTTGATCTTGATCAGCTGGCGAAGCTATACGTTAAGGAGATCGTCCCAAGACATGGAGTTCCAGTGTCAATTGTATCAGACAGAGATCCAAGGTTCACATCAAATTTCTGGAAGAGACTACAAGAATGCATGGGAACGCAACTGAAAATGAGTACAGCATATCATCCGCAAACCGATGGGCAAAGCAAAAGAACGATCCAGACGCTTGAAGATATGCTCAGAGCGTGCATTATGGATTTCAGAGGAAACTGGGATGATCATCTACTGTTGGTGGAATTTATATACAACAACAGTTACCACGCAAGCATTGGTATGCCGCCGTACGAGGCATTATACGGCAGAAAGTGCAGAACTCCACTATACTGGGATGAAGTTGGTGAGCATCAACTGTTAGGCTAAGAACTGGTACAGCAGACCGCTGAAGTTATCAAACTCATCAGAGCAAGACTAGTAGCTGCTCAAGATCGACAGAAAAAGTATGCTGATCAACACCGGCAGAATCGTGAGTTTGAAGCAGGAAGTTTCGTGTTCTTGAAAGTTTCTCCTTGGAAGGGGAAAATTCGTGAGAAAGGAAAGCTCAGTCCAAGGTTTATTGGACCTTTCGAAATTTTGCGACGAGTGGGAGAAGTAGCTTACGAGGTAGCTTTACCTCCAGAATTAGAGCATGTGCATAATGTTTTTCATGTGTCGGTGTTGAGACCATATAAATCCGATTGCAAGCATGTGATTGAGTATGAACCGTTGCAGTTCAGTAAAGATTTGACTTACGAAGAGATTCCTATCCAGATAGTCGACAGGAAAGAACAAGTGCTCAGGAATAAAATGATACCTTCTGTGAAGGTAATATAGAGGAACCACAATGTCGAAGAGGCTACGTGGGAACTCGAAGCTGATATGATAAAAAATTACCCTGAGTTATTTGTTTAGTCTGTGTCTTCGATTCTGGGGATACAATCTTTATAAGTAGGGGAGAATATGACGATTTGATTGTTCAAGTTGTGATTCTGGGGACAGAATCCTTGTAAGGAGGGAAAGATGTAACGATCCAAAATTTTAAATTATAATATTAAATATTTATCGAATAATATAAATATTTATTTGATGTGTCTATTGTTGACTTGATGAAATAAATATTTTATTGATGTGATGGTTGTTAGTAAATATTTTTGAGTCTAAATTTAATAGGGAATTTTTCTAAATTAAATTAATTTATAATTTAGAGAGTTGTATAAATAACATGAGATGTTATATTGTTGTTTTGATTTAATAATTTAGATGGTATATTAAATTATTAAATAAAGTTATAATGGAAATTATGATTTTGTGATATTTGCTAAAATGCTATATTTAATTAAAATATAGTATGTGATTATAATTATAAACTAAAGTGTTTATTAAAATAAATTAAAAAGGGTTTAATTTAGTTTTTACCAAACAAGGCTTAAATATTTTAATTCTTTAAAATTAAATGGTTTTGCCTAACAACCCTTATGGCTTTTGGTATTTCTAATTTTTGAAATTTAAAATAAACAAATAAAATAAATTAAAATAATAAAATATATTTATGTTATATACGTTAGTAACTGATAAAACATTTAGTAGTATTATTAAGGGTTATCAGTTTTGTATTATATCATTACGCATACCAGTTGGTTTTCTTTTACGCATTCTATTTGCTAAAACAGAGAGAATTGAGTGAGTTTGAGAGCTTCAGAGAAAATTGAGAGAGAGTTACGAATTTTCACAGCAAATTCCAGTGATTAGCAGCATTTGTATTAGAAATTGAAGGTATGTTCACAACCTTAGTGTTATATATCTATATATGTGTATGTATGTATGAGGCTACGACACACTTTTATATAATCTGTAAATTTCAAATTGTTGAATTGTTGCTATACAATGGGATTACTTGTGATTATATGTTTATGATGATTAGAGATAATGTTTAAATAATAATTGTATGCTAATTACAGTTAATAGTAGCAAAAATTTTGTCAGTATATATGTTTTCATATGTAGCTATGTAAGTATCAATTTTAGTGGCCAATTAGTATGTGAAGTTATAAATTGAAGTTTGTATATGTTAGTTCATTGAGATACGAGCATAACATAATTTGAATTGAGTGATTTGAACAAATAATGAATTCACAGTGATGGTTTTTGGGATGAATATCAAAAATGGAGTTTTATAGGAAAAACATGAAAATTGAGAAATTAAAATGGTTTTAGTTGTTGTTAAATTGTTCTAAGTGGCTGAATATATTAGCAATCATGTTTATGATAGTTGTATATTTACTTTACGTGTTGTTATCACTGTTTGGTGGGTGAAATTTATGTTTGGTGGGCTAAAGTCGGTTACTGTTCATTAGCCTTCCCTGCGTCTATCTGAGCACCTGCACAGCTGCGCCGGTGCCAAGGCAAAAAACGGCGCAGCTGCGCCGGTCCCAGGCCTTTGTATTGCGCAGCTTGCGCCATACCCTAGTTTGAGATTCTGGCTTCTGCTGTTGCTGCAGATTTGGGAAAGCATCATAATATGGTCTGAAATTAAGTTAGCATGTTAAATGGGTAATGTTAAGGTTAACATAACATAGTGAATTGTGGTTAGTAGGTTCAAAGTTGCAAAAATGATTAGTAAATCAAGAACGTGTTATGTGATAATTTACTACATAATGAAAGTTAGACAAGTGTTGCGAAGTAAAACACTTAGAGTTTCTGAAATGTAAATGGTAATGAACATGTTATGGTATGTTAGCATATCTAATAGGTATTGTGATTCTAAAATTATGTGTAGGTGATCGTGAGTTTATTTTTATAGCTTACGCTCAAGGCAAGTTTCTAAACCCTATCTTTTTACATTGAGCAAGTTTTCTAACTCTACACTTTCGTTGAGTTAGTTCTATTATTATATTATATAACTTCATGCTTTTGATTGAGCAAGCTTCTTATCTTAACTGTTATTGAATAAATCAATTTTATTGATTGATTCATTCTAACTTGTTTACATTTAAGCAAGTTTCTTAAGTTCTATTAATGTATAATGAGCGTAATTTTGAACTCTCGTATCTATTGTTGAACTATTTTAACTCTTTGCATGAGTTAATATCATGTTGGGCAAGTTTTTAGTTTCCAGTTTGCTATCAGTTAATGTACGTTTAGTAAATTCATTTCTAATGTTATAAGACTCTAACCTTAGCTTATTTATTGTTCAAGCAAAGGTTTACCATTTTATTCATTTTGTTGAATATTTATGCTCTATAGTTATTTCAAGCATGAGTTTAATATGTATAATCAGTTCATTTATGATTCTCAATTGTTTTATGTTATGTTGTTATTAAACATCTGTTGTGATTATCAAACACTATTGATTCAACTAGTCCTCTAGTTGATGTTCATTACACTTCAATTTCCCTTGAAAGTTTATCCAAACCAAACTTTCTTTGGTGCGAACTTGTACTCTAAATTCTGGGATGAACAACCCTATTATTATTAGGGGATAATTTACGCGTAGCGTTAAAATGTTTGTGCACAATACATTGTACGAAGGGCTGATCCCCCTAAGTACGAGGAGTCCTTATAGTCTTATGACTGTTAAAGTTGGAGTTGAAAGATTACTCACAACTGTGGACATAGTTCATGGTCTTATGACCCTCAGTTACATATATTCCATATTTTGGATTCCAGTTTTTGATTATCATTGTTGGAGTATTATTCTGACTTGATAAGCCTATTTGTTGGCAATTATAATTATTACTTTCCTGTTGATTTATTGTTATATCTAGTGAGCAATTGTTTTGCTCACTCTTGCATATTTATACACTCATTGTAGCTAAAGTTGAGAAGGTAGATGAGCCTTCAACTAGCAAAAGAAAGGAAAAAATGTACAAGTGATGTTGATTTGTACTTTTGTTTGCTGTTATGATCCTAAACTTTTCAATAATGGTATAGTGAAATAATTAAATTCCACACTTGAATGATTGTATTAAAGGTTAGAGAACCTGGGAGATAATGTTTTATTAATGTAATCCTGTATAGGAAGGTTTTATTATTCAATTTATTATGATTGGGTAAATAGATATGAATGTTTTGATTATGTCAACACCAAATCTTGAGGTAATGAAGTACCGGGATTTGGGGGTGTCACACAGTCGACTGTGATAACCAATAAGCTTACTATGCAACTCACATAGTTAACAAGCATTAAGAACAAGATGCAAAAACAAGAAAGGATTACAAGGTATTAGTAACTAAGTAAATTCCGACTCAGACAGTACTTGATTACTTTTAGGCTAAACAGAGCACCCATTAGCAAGCTTTCGATCAATGACTCCCAAGCCAGATAACTTTAGGGCACTAGGTGTAGAATACCCCTAAGAATCTAATAACTCAAGCACAAAGGCCACGTAAACAACATAAGTCCAAGATAGATTTTACTAGCCTGCGTTTATGGGCGGGTGCGTTTCCACGCTCCATCTCAACCCACTGTAGGACTGTTATTATTTTGGATTTTTTTTTACAATAGAATTATAGACCTGAAATTGTAAAAGCCTCTAAGTCTTTTATTCTTGAAATCAACAGAGTTTTAACAGCGTACAATATTTTCAACACAGTAAACAGACAACCTAAATCTAGACACATAACTAGAAAAAATAATTGATCAGTGCTTGCTAAAAGGATGGATCCAAAACAGTCTCAACTTATCTAATTAACACGCCACTAGTTCACATAAATTTGACACTACTCTAAGAAAATGATATAATTACTTGGCGCTCTTTAAAGGCCACAATCAAAACTTAAGTGCTATAACACCCTAACCCAGCATATAAACAGTTACAGACCGGGTGTTAGAGTTAATCAAAATGTAAAAGGCAAAAACTATAAAATAAAAAGTACCCCTGACAAAAATAGGGTAAAGCCATAACACATGCATTAAGTATACCAATAATCAGTGTAAATCCCAAAAACTATGGCTATCCACAAAATAATATCTGACTTAGTCAAGATATCCCCAACTATCATGTGGCAACTACACACCCCAACGTGATAATAATTATAAACATAAGATAAACAACCAAAAAAACATGCATTCATATGTAAATTAAAATACTACTATGCAAAACATGCATCCAAAATAAACCAATCACAGCATAAAACCATTAACCACAATAATAATAAACATTAGATAAAACATATTTAAACAAGTAGTCTGGGGCTATTCAACCCAAATGATTCACTCAAGTCCTCACACCATAAACATAAATAAACACAACAGTTCAAATATTAATAATACTAATAGACTAACACAATTCATATATGATATAAATAAAAGGAATTCTCCCCCCAAACTTGCAATTTGGCCAGTGTCCTCAATGGCCTCTAAACTTCATCATCAAGCATCCGGAGCATCGCCACCTTCAGTACTTTCATCGCCGACCATCTCGTCATCAACTTCATCACTATCATCATCCACATTCACCGGCTCATCTTCGCGGGTCTCTACAGTAGGCAGAAATTGTGGCGGATAAGGTGCATAAATTGGAGGCGCTTGCAGTGCAGGAAGCTCAGGCTATTCAAAATCTCCGTGAGGATCCCAGGCAGAATGGCCTCAGATGCGGGGGGCTCAGGCACTTGTGTGGAAGTACCCGCTTCAGAGGATGGCTGCGGATCACTGGCTGGCAGCGTCTAGGGCGCTGGCAAAAATCCCTGTCCTCGGGGGTGCGACGGTACTTGTGAGACCCCAAATTTTATGAATAAAGATTTAATTTTCTCGAAATATTTTTTTTTGAATATTATGGTGTGGATTTGATATAATGTTATAGTTGTGGGTAATATTTATAAATTTTGCAAAGTAAGCAAGTTGTTATATAATATTCGATTGGTCGGAGAATATTCATTTTAACAGGGAATATTCGTACGACGACACAATTATTGGTGGACCCCACAACGAAATTATTGTCGAAATGAGAAAACGACAGAAATATCTTTTTATAAAAATAACGGCGAAAGTTTTACCGTTAAACTGTTGAACTACTCGGTAGTAAAAGTACAGTAATACGCGTGATTGCATAGTAGCACACGGTATTGATTATTGATGCTTACGTGAGAAGTCACTCAGTTTTGTTCAATTATTGCTACAGTAATTGCTGCATAGTATCTCACGTTATTTGATTCAATTATTATCAATATTTTACATATTATTAAATCAATAATTGAGACGATATAGTTATTCATATTATTATTTGCATAATTAACAATGTCTAGAAGTTCTGTCGAGGAAAAGTTTGGTCACCTAATTGCGCTCCAATAGGGAGAAATCCTTATTAAAAGCCCCCTCTTTCCTGAGAACAACCTGGTTGTTAATATTATGAGTTATAATAATATGAATAAAGGTTGTCAAAAATATTGAGGAGATTTTTAAGAAGCATTTGATGTAAATTTTGCTTATTTTATGGACCCCCATTTACCCATTTTTCAAAATAATCGGTAGAAAATTATTTAATATAATAAAGGTGGGACCACATGTGGGGCCCATGGGTGGAGGAAAATCTGAGTTGGAGTTTACGTATGTTGGAGGGTTTGTATTATTATTATTATTATTATTATTATTATTATTATTATTATTATTAAGTTTTGTTTTATATATTTAAGTATTATATATTATATATATACATGTGGAAAAATGAAATTTCAGAATGGGGGGGAGATAGAAAATGTATGATGGAGGGAGTTACTTTATATTTATTATTTTATATATATATATATATATATATATATATATTTATTATATATATATTATAATAAGTTTTGTTTTTTATGAAAAAATAGAATATATTATATTTTATATAAAGTTAATTGTTTACTTGAATATTATATTCTTATTTTTAAAAATAAACGTCTGTGAATTTCAATAAGTTGCGCCCGTGAAAATTTCTCTGCTCGCCCGTGAACTTTTTTTCAAATAGTATCCTTTCCATTCTCCTATAAATAGGATGCTTAGTTAGAATTGAAAATCATACCATAATCAGAGAATTCTTCTTCTATAATATTGAGCGTATTTCTTTAGAGTTTTAAGAAGCTTTAAGTGTAGAAAACAGTGAAAGTTTTTTTCAAGAATATCCCCGCTATACCAGTTGGAATACTCTTCTTTTTAAGGTAAGGGATGTTATTTTTGTTCAATATTCGTATGAGATAATATTTTCTTCCATACTCTGTAGTATATAAGTAATATTATTTCGTTTCAGATTTTGAATTCTACACTCATTTTGTTAAAATTTTGGCTTCTATACTCCATGAAATTAGTATAATATCCTTGATATTTGCGCTTCATCCAGTATCTTTTCATGAAAATATTATTCTGAGCATTCTTGATAAGTTTTAACTTTTTCATGCCAGAGTACTATTCACGGGTTACTATTCATAAAGTACTATTCACTGGATACTATTCACTCGAGTACTATTCACCCGGGGTACTATTTATGATAAAAATTGATTCGTTTTCGGTCCAAATCATTTTTGGTATAATATTATTCTTGAATTTTACTCCACAAAATATTATCATGTTGACAATTTGAACGTTATTGAATTCTAGATAAATTAAATTATAAATCTTTAAAATTTATCCTTGAACTTGTTTTATTGAATTATTATGTCATTGTCAACATCCTCATGCTCATATTGTTATGAAAGTCATCTTTGGCCCGTAGTGCATAGATGGACTTGGTATGATTATGACCAGGGATTATTCGGTATAATCAAGACCGTAATACAAATAATGTTGTAAAAGTCCTCATTAGCCCGTAGTGCATTGATGGACAGTTTTTGGTATGATTATGGCTATGAATTCTCTTCGGCCAAGGGTGCAAAGATGAATTGTTTTATGACATGATCATGACCGTTGATAAAAACACAATTATCTTTGACCCGTAGTGCATGGATAATTCGTGGTCGTGATACTAATGAATATCCTTGGCCCGTAGTGCAGGGATGATTCGATGATGTGAATTATTTATTGAGTTGAGTCTCGGTGATAAAATTGATGATAAATTCTTTTAAATCATAGAAGATTGTAGATATCATGCTCTACATGACTCTTCTAATGGATTGCTTGTTCTACTGCAGTTAAACTTGATGTCTTTTGTATTTTATCAGTTGTTATACTGTTGAAGGCTAACGATAATTTATTCTGCATTATCTTAGTCATAATATTTCAAAATGGGCTAGTTGAGCTCACCCTTTTCTTTCATTGTTCTCTTCAGGAAATGAAAATATAGCTGGGACTAGTCGGGGAACGGAGTGACGGTCCAGATGTTTGCATTAGTAGTCCTCACTATTCTGTGAAATAGTGTGATAATAAATGTAATGAGGACTTATTTTGAGTTTGAATACTGTCTAGACGACAATATTTGTATTGAAACTCACAGCTCATGTTGTATATTTAAGTTTGTATTTGTATTATGTACCATGTATTTGGCGACTCAGAATGGGTGATGTATACCTATTTTTGGGGCGTCACAGTGCTCCCTCCCAGACTCCATAGCGACCTATGAGATGATAATCAATAACAGACATGGGTGGCAGGGTCACATCTTCCATATCCCACTGAACACTCACCCTTTTGCAAAGACAGGTAATTAGAGACGGGTGTGGGAGGCCTGCCATAACATTGCTCTATATTGCCTTCTTAATGGACTCGTTAATCAATACCCCTACATTAACTTTTAAACCTGTAACAATGGCATAGAGCAGAATTGCCCTCTTACGAGTTACATCACACAAGTGACACATAGGCATGATATTAGCACAGATAAATGAGTACCAAGCCTTACCATAACGGCTTAAGGCCTGTTGGGGGAACGATGTCTTTTCACCATGAAATTCATTAGTTTTCCAGACAGTCCCAGGCTTGCAGAGTTTACTAATAATGTCGTCTGTGCCGTAACTCCGAAGTCCAACCTCCCGATAATTGTAACCAGCATAGTTGGGAGTCCCATAAACTGCATTGAAAGCCTGGCTATCGAATGGGATTAACTTTCCCCGCACTGGCACCGCCGGGGGGCCATCAGGAATGGCATTAGCGTAGAACTCTTTCACCACTGCCACAACTGCTGATTCTGGCGGCTTGGTGAAATGCACCCATTTCATATTGACAATCATTGCCATCATGTGCCCATCCAATTTATCATCAGGCCTAAGCCCTCACTCAGGCACCAAACTATGAGCAAGGAAATTTTGAGTATACCGCTTATAGGCCTCTTCCGTTGGAAATTTTACTGCATCCCAAGTCGAAGCACGAGTTCGGGAAGAGGATGGAGGAGGGGGGCCAATGCTGGTTCTTAGACGCTTAGAAGCTGTGACGCCCCCAAAATAGGTTCATTCCACCCAACCCATTCTGAGTCGCCAAATACATGGTACAGAAAATAACTACAACTTTATTATTACAATTGTCGTGTAAAATACGACAACACATATACTGTGAGTTTAAATACAAATATTGTCATCTAGACAGTATTCAAACTCAAATGGAGTCCTCATTACAATTATTGATACACTATTTTACAAAATAGTGAGGACTACTAAAACAACTATCTTGAACCATCATTCCATACCCCGACTAGTACCCGCTACATTCTCGCCTCCTGAGAAGAAAAATGGAACAAAAAGGATAAGGGTGAGCTCAACTAGCCCAGTAAAGAATATTATGACTAAGATAATATAGAACAAATTATTGTTAGTCCTCAACAGGAAAAAATCTGATAGAATACAATAGACAACAAGTTTTAGATCAACAATTGCAGCGGAAATAACAATTCATTAGAAGAGTTAAGTAGAGAATGAAATCTACTATCATCTATGAATTTAAAAGTCCATCATCGATATTTTATTCCTGTAACATCAATCAATATACATCTTGAATCAAATAGTCATCTTTGCACTACAGGCCAAAGATATTAATCAGTCGGTCATGTTCATCTCAACACCTATTCATCTTTGCACTACCGGCCAAAGATATTCATCAAGAAATCATTATCTTTGCACTACAAGCCAAAGATATTCAGTAATATCATCATTTAGGACTGAGGATGATGAAAAATATATTTTAAAGAAAACGAATCCAGTGAGACAAAAGAACAAATAGTAAGTATTCGTACTTCGGTTTATCCATGTTTAAAAATACTCCATAATAACTATTGTGAAGCAGAATTCAAAAATGAAGATCAAAACATAGATCCAATCAAAGATAGGAACCATAAGAGACAATCTTGGACACAGAAAAGAAAATTTAATTTTTTTGATGAATAGTGTCGTATTCATGAATAGTGCCGCATACGTGAATAGTGCCTTATACGTGAATAGTAACTCCGACACCAAAACGTAGAAATTTTACAAGAAAAATTATCATGCTTTGTGAATAGTACTCGTGAATAGTAACTCACGAATAGTAACTCATGAATAGTAACTCGTGAATAGTAATCCCAACATGAAAATATAAGAATTTCACAAGAAAAATCTTACTAATATTCCGGTATAATGATATTGAAAGAAATAATATCATTTATAAAAAATAACATCCCTTACCTCAAAAGAATAATACTTCTGGCTGGAATATCAGATATAATGCTGAAAGAAACTTGCACCGTATAGCAACACTCAAGATATCAAAATACTCACAAGGATACGCTCGATAATATAGAGAGAAAAGATTTCAGTTTCTGGTGTGATTTTCAATTCTAACCTTAGCACCCTATTTATAGGAAAATATGTAGAACACCAAAGCAGAAAATTTAATAAAATATTATTATTTATATATGAATTTCCTATGCACACCAAGAATTCTGAATTCAGCATCTTACACATGCAAGTGGGGCCCACCAAAATGAAAAACATGTTTTACATATTTTTTGTAATTAAATAAATTCAGATCCAATATTCTGGAACTTCAATAATTCATAATAAATAGCCCTTTTATCAAAAAAAATTGAATCTTATGTCCTTCCATAGGAAATTCAATTCTCTACAACTTTGTAAGTTTAAGTTTTTTCAAATTCCAAACAGAAATTGACCGAAATCCACATACGGACGATTTTACAGGCTAAAATCAAATTTCAGTCAAAAATAAGGTTCACCAACACACAAAACATGTGTTAGGCATTTATTGCAACAAAAATACTCTTCCTCCTCATTTATTCATATATCACCCATTCATTGTAAAAATATCACAATTATTATATTATTATAATATAATAATATATTTAAATGAATTATTATATCAGAAAAGATAAAATATCAATTTTCAACAATTGTCACATTAAAAATTTTCTCCATCTATATTCACATAAAATGAATATTTTTCTTATCATATAAATCAATAATTAATTATGCACAAATAATATTACAGAATCACAATACTGACAACTAGGCCGTTTCCAAGAAAGAGGGGGTTTTCTAATAAGGATTTCTCCTTATTGGCGCGCAATTAGGTGACCAAACCTCTCCTTAGACAGAACTTTCTAGATATTGCCAATAATTCTATCTAATAATATTATTCAAATAATATAAATTATTGATCTGATAATAGAAAATACTGTGTAGTGACAATTATTAAAACAACAATAATATAAAATATCAACGTAGTAATTATTAAATCAATAAAATAAAATATTGAACAGTAATTACTGTAACATTTATTGAGTAGTGCCTTCTTACGTAAGAATCAATAATTGGTGCAATACCGTGTGCTACTATACAACAACGTGTATTACTGTGTTTTAACCACCGGGTATTCCAACAATATTAACAGTAACAACTACGCCGTTATTTATAAATAACTTATACTTGTCGTTTTCGTCATCCAATCGCTTTCCGTTATGGGGCCCACACAAGGCTGCGCCGTCGTACAAATATTTCTCTACAGTAAGAATATTCT
Organism: Panax notoginseng; assembly: GCA_016801055.1. NCBI lineage: Eukaryota > Viridiplantae > Streptophyta > Magnoliopsida > Apiales > Araliaceae > Panax > Panax notoginseng. The sequence continues at coordinate 181,543,205 of CM029017.1, forward strand.
ACGGCCAAACGAATATTTCCCGACAACAATGAATATTTTATAACCACTTGCTTATTTAAAATATTTGCGTATTTTACCCATAACTTACCACATTAATCAAATCAACCCTTACTATTTTAAAATAATAAATAGAGGAAAATTAATTTTATTTATAAAAAGTTGGGGTCTTACAACCTCCCCCCTTATGAAATTTCGTCCTCGAAATTGACGTACGTACCTGGTGTTTCGAAAAAGTGTGGATACCTCGCTTTCATTTCCATTTCTAACTCCCAGGTCATATCCTCAATAGCACGGTTCCTCCACAAAATTTTGACTTGTGGTATAACCTTTGTGCGTAGGACATGCTCCTTCCTATCCAAGATCTTGACAGGTACTTCCTCGTACGTTAAGTCTTCAGCTATCTCGTCTGGTTCTAACTCAATAATGTGGTTCGGGTCTTTCACATATTTACGTAGCGTGGATATGCAAAAAAAAATTATAGACACGGGACATACTTGGCAGTCAAATGAGTCTATAGGCCACATTTCCTACTCGATCAAGAATTTTAAATGAACCAACAAATCGACGGTTGAGATTTCTTCTCTTCATCGACTCTTACTTCTAGAATAACTCCTTGTACCTTCTTCTTTATATTCATCCACTCCGGTGTGTAGCTTGAGCGATTTTAACTTTATCGATTAAAGTCAATTCTACTCGTATATTCGTTATCTTCACACAAGTTTTTAGAATCTTTAACTCTATCTCCATCTTTTGAAATGAGTCTTTGTGTTCGACAATATCGCACTCGTACCCGCATATGATCTTCTACTCAACACGTCAGCTACCGTTTTTATTTTTCCAGGATAGAATTGGATGGTATGAACGTAATCTTTCAACAGCGCGAGCCAACGTCGTTGTCACGTGTTGAGTTCTTGGAAGCTCTTCTCACATTCCTCACTCCATTCAAATTTTGTATCCTTACGAGTCAGCTGAGTTAATGGAGTAGAGATTCGAGAAAATTCTTACACGAATCTCTGATAATAACCAGCTAAGCCTAGAAAGCTACGTATTTCGATTACTGACTTAGGCTGCTCTTAACTGTGACTCATATCCCAACCTTGGATAGCACGTCACAATGGCACCTATCAGTTTACTACCGCACAAATATGACGTCCCCTACAGAGAGTCTAGCTTCGGTGCATTCCACAAACGAAGTCACCAACTAGAGGCTAGGGTACCAACTCCTGTAGTTGGGTTTCTAACTCCTAAAGTTCAATAGAAGTCATTCGATATGAGATTTTAGAAATAGGTTTTGTACCGGGTTCAAAGTCGATACAAAATTCAATATCACGCTCTGGGAGTAGGCCAAGAAATTCTTCAGGAAATACGTTAAAAATTTACTAACAACAGAAATATCATTCAAATCTGACATATTTTTGTTCAAGTCCATGACATGGGCTAAGAAAGCTTGACATCCGTTTTTTAATAAACGAATGGCTTTATGGCTTGATATGAAAGAGTTTGACTTCAATAGTTTGGTTGATTGAATTCGAATAACAGGTTGCTTAGGAATATGAAAACTAACAACCTTACGAAAGCAATCAATTTTGGCATGATGAGTAGTTAACCAATCAATCCCTAAAATCACATCAAAAGCAAGTATCTTTAAAGAGATAAGATCAACAGGTAATGTGATGGTGCCATCATGAATCAAGCAAAATTTATAAACAGTAGATGTAATGAAGGCTTCTCTTAACAAAGTTTCAACAAATAAGTCAAAGTCTAATTTTTCAAGAGTCAAGTTCAAACGTTGAGCATAAGCAGGAGAGATAAAAGAATGGGTAGAACCGGTATCTAATAAGGTATAGACTTCACAATAATACTTTATGATTAACTAACCCGTGATAACTTTGTTCGGGTTCCTCGCATTTTGGCCAGTCACGACACGCTTTTCCTGAAACCACCGACTTATTTTGTCCGTATCCGCCTTTGGTGCCACCATCCCATCTGGACTTAATTTCGCTATAGGACAAAATCGAGCTATGTGACCGTCTTTTCCACAACTAAAACATACCTTGGAAGGATGTAGACAGTTTGGACTTATGTGTCCCTCCTCTCCATATTTGTAGCATCTAACTGGCATTCGTTCTCCTCCCCTAAAATTTGTTGCTGGTGCTGCTGCCGATGTCTTCCCGTCATCGTTAAATCTTCTCTTCTTGAAATTTTCACTTGAATTATTTCTTCTATTATCTTGGCCATGATTACCACCGAAGTGGTTACCATTTCTGGCACGATAATTTCCTCCACGATGGTTATCATTGCTCTGATGATTGTTGCCACATGTACGACCCTGGTTGTGGTCCCCCAGTTGAACGTACTCATTATCTCGCTCTAATAATTGAGCCCTGTTGACAACGTCTGAATACAGAGAAAATTTGTGAGAAATGAGATATTGACGTATGTCGTGTTTCAAACCTCTCAGAAACATCTGTGTCATACGTTCCTCATTCTCCACCAAATGAGGTGCAAACCTGGATAACTCCGCGAACTTCGCCTCATACTGGGACACCGTCATGTTGTTCTGTTCTAGTCTAATAAACTCTACCTCCTTCATATGACGAATACTTTCAGGAAAATACTTGTCATTGAACAGTTTCTGAAACGTTTTTCAAGACATATTGAGTGTGGCTGGCTGGGTACGCTTCACAGATTCCCACCAGTAATCAGCCTCATTACGGAACATAAAAGTGGCGAATGGAACCTTCTGTTCCTCCGTGCATCCCAAGACATCGAATATCTTGGTAATTTGCTTAACCCACATCTTCGCCTTAATCGGATCCGGCTTTTCCCAGAATTCTGGTAGTCCCAACTATTTAAACTACTTGGCGGTAACAAACCGTGTGTTGCTATCATTTCCACCTGTATTTTGTACATGATTCTCCTTCGTATGATTTTGCATGAACTGCAAAAAGCTTCTAAACATCACGTCGTTCATCGTCTGATTAGTGGTGTTGTTTACAGGAGGAATATTGCCTTCCTGTTACACGTTCCCCTGGTAGATGATTAAAGGTGTTTCCACGGTTTCATTCACTCCATTGTTAACATTCTCAGCTGCCATTCTCAAATACTACCATAAAATGAGGGTTAATTAAAGAAAATGACATACCACATAATACCTATATATTCTCACCGACCAACAAATAAGCTTAGATAGGACACACTAGCAAAGGATTTACTCGTCTCTCCCCTCCTAGTTCTATTCCCCGATCTTCGCCAGAGATCATATCCCTAAGCTCTGATACCAACTGTGACGCCCCCAAAATAGGTTCATTCCACCCAACCTATTCTGAGTCACCAAATACATGGTACAAAAAATAACTACAACTTTATTATTACAATTGTCGTGAAAAATACGACAACACATATACTGTGAGTTTAAATACAAATATTGTCATCTAGACAGCATTCAAACTCAAATGGAGTCCTCATTACAATTATTGATACACTATTTCACAAAATAGTGAGGACTACTAAAACAACTATCTTAAACTATCATTCCATACCCCGACTAGTACCCGCTACATTATCGCCTCCTGAGAAGAAAAATGGAACAAAAAGAAAAAGGGTGAGCTCAACTAGCCTAGTAAAGAATATTATGACTAAGATAATATAGAACAAATTATCGTTAGTCCTCAACAGGAAAAAATCTGATAGAATACAATAGACAACAAGTTTTAGATCAACAACTGCAGCGGAAACAATAATTCATTAGAAGAGTTAAGTAGAGAATGAAATCTACTATCATCTATGAATTTAAAAGTCCATCATCGATATTTTATCCCTGTAACATCAATCAATATACATCTTGAATCAAATAGTCATCTTTGCACTACAGGCCAAAGATATTAAACAGTCGGTCATGTTCATCTCAACACATGTTCATCTTTGCACTACGGGCCAAAGATATTCATCAAGAAATCATTCATCTTTGCACTACAGGCCAAAGATATTCAGTAATATCATCATTTAGGACTGAGTATGATGAAAAATATATTTTAAAGAAAACGAATCCAGTGAGACAAAAGAACAAATAGTAAGGATTCGTACTTCAGTTTATCCATGTTTAAAAATACTCCATAATAACTATTGTGGAGCAGAATTCAAAAATGAAAATCAAAACATAGATCCAATCAAAGATAGAAACCATAACAGACAATTTTGGACACAAAAAAGCAAAATTTAATTTTTTTTTTTGTGAATAGTGTCGTATTCATGAATAGTGTCGCATACGTGAATAGTGTCGTATACGTGAATAGTAACTCCGACACCAAAAGGTAGAAATTTTACAAGAAAATTATCATGCTTTGTGAATAGTACTCGTGAATAGTAACTCGTGAATAGTAACTCATGAATAGTAACTCGTGAATAGTAACTCATGAATAGTAACCCCGACATGAAAAGATAAGAATTTCACAAGAAAAATCTTACCAATATTCCGGTATAATGATATTAAAAGAAATAATATCATTTATAAAAAATAACATCCCTTACCTCAAAAGAATAATACTTTTGGCTGAAATATCAGATATAATGCTGAAAAAAACTTACACCGTATAGCAACACTCAAAATATCAAAATACTCACAAGAATACACTCGATAATATAGAGAGAGAAGATTTCAGTTTCTGGTATGATTTTCAATTCTAACCTAAGCACCCTATTTATAGGAAAATGCTTGGAACACCAAAGTAGAAAATTTAATAAAATATTATTATTTATATATAAATTTCTTACGCATACCAAGAAATTTGAATTCAGCATCTTACACATGCAAGTGGGACCCACCAAAATGAAAAACATGTTTTACATATTTTTTGTAACTAAATAAATTCAGATCCAATATTCCGGAACTTCAATAATTTATAATAAATAGCCCTTTTATCAGAAAAATTCGAATCTTATGTCTTTTCATAGGAAATTCAATTCTCTACAACTTTGGAAGTTTAAGTTTTTCTAAATTTCAAACAGAAATTGACCGAAATCCACATACTGACGATTTTACAAGCTAAAATTAAATTTCAGTCAAAAATAAGGTCCACCAACACACAAAATATGTGTTAAACATTTATTACAACAAAAATACTCTTCCTCCTCATTTATTCATATATCACCCATTCATTGTAAAAATATCACTATTATTATATTATTATAATATAATAATATATTTAAATGAATTATTTTATCAGAAAAGATAAAATATCAATTTTCAACAATTGTCACATTAAAAATTTTCTCCATCTATATTCACATAAAATGGATATTTTTCTTATCATATAAATTAATAATTAATTATTCACAAATAATATTACAGAATCACAATACTGACAACCAGGTCGTTCCTAGGAAAGAGGTGGCTTTCCAATAAGGATTTCTCCTTACTGGCACGCAATTAGGTGACCAAACCTCTCCTTAGACAGAACTTCCTAGACATTGCCAATAATGCTATCTAATAATATTATTCAAATAATATGAATTATTGATCTGATAATGAAAAATATTGTGTAGTGACAATTATTGAAACAACAATAATATAAAATATCAACGTAGCAATTATTAAATTAATAAAATAAAATATTGAACAGTAATTACTGTAATATTTATTGAGTAGTACCTTCTTACGTAAGAATCAATAATTGGTGCAATACCGTGTGCTACTGTACAACAACGCGTATTATTGTGTTTTAACCACTGGGTATTCCAACAGTATTAACGGTAACAACTACGCCGTTATTTATAAACAACTTATACTTGTCATTTTCGTCATCCAATCTCTTTCTGTTATGGGGCTCACACAAGGCTGCGCCGTCGTACAAATATTCCCCGACAGTAAGAATATTCCACGACCAAACGAATATTCCCCGACAACAATGAATATTTTATAACCACTTGCTTTTTTAAAATATTTGCGTATTTTACCCATAACTTACCACATTAATCAAATCAACCCTTACTATTTCAAAATAATAAATAGAGGAAAATCAATTTTATTTATAAAAAGTTGGGGTCTTACAGAAGCCATATTAGTTTGCAAGAATAATCTAAGGGCACCAACTTAATGCTCTGTAAGTAATTTTCGACACCCAACAGTATAACACAGAAGCGTACCTCGCTTGACTTTTAAAGAGGGAATCCGTAGGTGAGGAACGACCAAAATAATAAACTGCACGGTGGTTGGTGTCCGAACGGTCGAAATTCGAACGGTCGGAACGGAAGGGTCCCGACTGTTGAACTTGCCTAACCGCTTGAGAGGAGGAAAACGCAGTGAGTTTTGCTTTTTGGAAGGGGAAGGAATGCTGTAAATCAACTAAAAAGACGCCTTTAAAAACCAAATTTCGCTGATGGCGCTGCAGCGCGGTGTGTGGCACTGCGACGCGAAGGCAAACCCACTCTGGCGTTGAGGCGCGGATAATGGCGCTGGGGCGCAAGCTCCTGAGAAGACTGTGGCGCTGCGGAACAAGGAAGAGTGTGCTTGATGGCGCTGTAGCGTGAGTTTCCAGTGTGCACCCACTTGAGATTGTGCTGTGGTGTGAAGTGTTGCTTATTAACTGGCGCCGCGACGCGAATTTACAGTAGGTCCTCCTTTGGTCCGGCGCTGCAGTGCGAATTGTAAGGCTACAACGTGAAACTGGCGCTGCGGCGCGAGAATGTAGTATAACATCGGCGCCGTGGCGCGACTTCTGAATTACTGAGGCCCAAATTCCTGCACAAGCCAATCCTTATATCAGCAATCAACATACAAAAAGACAGCAAATACTGTATTCACAAGTTCTAACTACTGAAAGCCCTTAAACACATACTAACATACATGCGTTAAACATATACTAACATACATGCACTATACAGACGAAAGGCTATATTAAGAACTACAGACAATAACTAAGGACAACCAAAATAAGACTGAAGACTGAAGTTAATAAAAATAAAAGCAATTTATTTGACACTGAGAAGGGGATGCCTCCCATCAATTGCTTGATTTAGAATCGTCGGCTTGACTATTATCCCGTCTTACATCGGGTCTCCCAATGTGATAGAGGTGTTCTATCGGTCGACCTCGCCGCCCCAATAGTGCTTTAATCTCTGCCCATTAATCTTGAAGGTTTTATCTGACTGTGGGTCTTCAACCTCAATTGCCCCATACGGATACACCTTAGCAACCGTGAACGGCCCCGACCATCGGGACTTCAGTTTCCCGGGGAATAATTTCAGTCGGGAGTTGAAGAGAAGAACCATTTGACCCGGCTCGAAATTTCTTTCGAGGATTTTCTTATCGTGCCACCTCTTTGTTTTCTCCTTGTACAACTTAGCGTTTTCATACGCTTGCAGACGAAACTCATCTGATTCATTGAGTTGTAGAAGTCTTTGTTCATCGGCTGCTTCTAAATCAAAGTTTAGCTTCTTAATAGCCCAATAGGCGTTGTGCTCCAACTCCGCTGGAAGATGACATGCCTTACCATAAACAAGACTATACAGAGACATTCCGATAGGCATTTTGTAAGCTGTGCGATAAGCCCACAAGGCATCGTCAAGCTTCTTTGACCAGTCCTTGCGATTGGGATTAATAATCTTCTCCAAGATTCGTTTCACCTCTCGATTAGAAATTTCAGCTTAGCCACTAGTCTGTGGATGATAAGCAATGGCTATCTTGTGGGTCACCCCATACTTAGCTAGAAGGGCTTCGAAGTATGTGTTACAAAAATGTGACCTTTCATCACTGATAATAGCCCGAGGCGTGCCAAAACGAGTGAAAATATTTTTCTTAAGGAAATTAAGCACTACCTTCGCATCATTAGTCGGTAAGGCAACTGCTTCAACCCACTTGGAGACATAATCTACCGCCACAAGGATATAGAGATTGTTGTAGGAGGACAGGAATGGACCCATGAAGTCGATACCCCATACATCAAATATTTCAACTTCGAGAATATTTTGCAAGGGCAATTCATACCTTCTCGAAATAGTTCCCACCCTTTGGCATCTATCGAAGTGCAACACATATGTGTGTGCATCTTTGAATAGGGTGGGGCCAGTAAAATCCAGACTGAAGCACTTTAGATGCAGTTCTTTGACCCCCAAAATGACCTCCATAATTTGAGGAATGGCAGTGATGGAGCACACCTTCAATTTCCTCATCCGGCAAGCATCTCCGAAGAAATTGATCAGAACACTGCTTGAACAAGAAGGGCTCATCCCACAAATATTGTTTGGCATCTTTTAGGAATTTCTTCCTATGTTGATAGCTCAGGTTTGGAGGAAGCACTTGGCAAGTGACATAATTAGCAAAGTCTGTATACCACGGGGCTTTGCTTTGAATGACAAAAAGTTATTTATTCGGGAAGAAATCATTGATGGCTTTTTCAGCATCTCCCGAATGCGGGGTGTTTTCCAACCTTGATAAGTGATCCGCTACCTGATTTTCTATCCCCTTTTTGTCTCGAATTTCTAGATCGAACTCCTGGAGAAGCAGAACCCACCTTATCAATCTTGGCTTAGCATCTTTCTTCTCAATCAAATATTTGATTGTCGAGTGATCAGTGTAAGACCCCAATTTTTTTTAATAAAGATGATTTTTCTATAAATATCATTTTTGAATATTATTGAGTAAATTTGATATAATGTTATAGTTGTGGGCAGTATTTATAAATTTTGTAAAGTACGCAAGTTGTTAAATTATATTTGATTGGTCGAGGAATATTCGTTTTAGCAGGGAATATTCGTACGACGACACAATCATTGGTGGACCCCACAACGAAATTATTGTGGGAATAAAAAAACGACAAAAATATCTTTTTATTAAAGTAACGACAGAAGTTTTACAGTTAACTGTTGAAACACCCGGTGTTAAAAGTATAATAATACACGTGGTTGCATAGTAGCACACGGTATTGATTATTGATGCTTACGTGAGAAGTCACTCAGTTTTGTTCAATTATTATTACAATAATTGCTGCATAGTATCTCACGTTATTTGATTCAATTATTGTCGATATTTTATATATTATTAAATTAATAATTGAGATGACAAAGTTATTAATATTATTAATTACAATATTAACGATGTCTAGAAGTTCTGTCAAGGAGAGGTTTGGTCGCCTAATTGCACGCCAATAGTGAGAAATTCTTATTGGAAAGCCCCCTCTTTCCTGGGAACGACCTGGTCGATTAATATTGTGAATTATAATAATGATGATAAATGTTGTTAAAAATAAAAAATATTGAAAAAAAATTTTATGAAGTATTTGTTAGACCTCCATTTACCCAGTTTTTAAAATAATCGGTAGGAAGTTATAAAGTATATTTATATGTGTGTGCCGTGTGGGTGTGTGCAAGTGTGATTATATATATATATATATATATATATATATATATATATATATATATATATATATATATATATATATACAGGGAGGATCTAAAGCGGACCAAAAGAACGGACCAAGGAGCGGACCAAGGTAAAAACACGCGGGTTTCAGGGTCAACCCGCGGGTTTTTGCGACCCAGACCCTGAAACCCACGTGTTTTTGCTTTGTTCCTGTGACGCCCCCAAATCCGGGTATCTTCCAACCCGACAGATGGTGCTCCACTATACTAACATCAATACCATCATTCCATTGAAATACAACAAAACGAGAGCAATTACTACATTCTTATAAAAATTAAAGTATAATCATTCCCAGGTTCATAAACCGGTTACATCGTTCATTGTTCATAAGGTATAATACATACAACTTATTAAACTATTACACAATGCTTAAGCATCCATCTTAGCTTTGCCCTTATCCTTCTTGGCATTCTCAGTACGTTCACCTTTAACTACAGTTATATAATTCACGCAAGAAGTGAGCATGACAGCTCAGCAAGTTTAATCAAGGATAACAGGAATACCACATTCGTGAATTATATAACAATTCCAACATAACTGAACAATAGTTATGAAGTATTATGAATCAATAATATCATAACAGTTTATAACATCAATTCCCAATGTATAGAATAGAGTAGGAATTCTGAACCGGTCAATAGACCATGAACAGTAAATTTAAGTTTTCATACTTGAAAAGGAGTCCACAGCACTAAGGTCGTTCATCCGTATAACTTACGAGCACTTCTAGGTGATCAGCCTATAGTACTCTATGTTGATCAACACTACATTCATTAAACGTATTTACGTTTAATATTTTTGGCAAACTCGCGTGCCCATCGAAATATCGATGAAAAATACTTTTGTTTGTTCATAGACAAACCTTACCTTCACATCCGTACCAATTACTTGGCATAGGATAGCGTTAATATTTCTGTATAGAATGATATGGAAAATCATCAATCTATATCTTACGAATAGTCTAGCCGAGTTTAAAATCTGGCATCGACCCTTTCTTTTAAAACAAAGCTTGCAATTCATTCAACGAATCACATAAAACTTGGCTAACATGGAAGTTAGACATGCGTTAAGAAAACTTGCCTTTCAGCGTCTTCAAATAACTTACTCAACTGACCACAGCCTTTACAGAATCTACATGATATATTCACATAGCACACCGTAATTAGTTATCAAACAACTATTCACATTGTTCCTACTAACTTCTTTCTCTTCTATGTCTTTGTTAACATAATATTTTTATTAAAGTCAACATGACTTATTACCCTTCGTCCCGGTTTATCTCCCTATGGACGTTTTATTAACCGGACTCAACTTCCTTAATAAAGTATTACTTCGTTCATTTTACATATTTTGTTTACTTACATTAGACTCCTAAGTTTCATATCATATACCTTAGTATAGATAGTATAGGATTAGTCTTTATACATTCATTGAGTATATAAACTCAACTCCGATTGATCCTTAACCAACTGAAGTCTAAAGCATAACTGGGTCAATTTTTCCTTACTGCCGGCGCTGCAGCGCGGCACCTTGGCGCTGGGGCGCGGCACTTGTACAACATGGGTGCTGGGGCGCGGCACGTTGGCGCTGGGGCGCGAGTTTATAGAATGCTCGGCCGAGTCTGGAGCTGCGGCGCCACCATTTTGTACTAGTTTTGGGCGCTGCGGCGCCGAGCCTATGCACCAGTTGACAAACCAGTTTTGGTTTTCTAACGAAACTCCCGGCTTCCTAATTTGTTCGTTTTACATCCGAATTGACCCATTCAAATTCCTATAGGTCAGGAATTACATCCTTTACGCGTTCATATAAGAATTCAACACTTTCGAATTCGTTAACTCATAATTCACTATTGAGTTCATTTTATATACGTTCGTAAACGTTAATGAGCGTTCAATGCTCGTTTTCTTCGTTTTAAGTCGGAAACCGACGATTCTCGAACCCACGACTCTTAATCACCCTATCTCACGTGTTGACATTGAAAACCAACATTTTCAAGTCTCACAGCAACTTTCGACTACCAATTCGGAATTTCTACGTTTTCGACGTTTAACGTCTATTTTCGTAAAATTCGCCATAACTTCATTACTAATGTTCTCTAAGCCAAATCACATGGAATACTCCATGGATTTCATATCTACATCCTAACCAAGCAATATGCAACTACTAACGGATTGATTGCGTCCAATCATTTATAAACGATCAATCTCAACTATCCATATTTCCATGGTTTAAAACTATTTTAAACCTTATTTTTTTTTATAACCTCATGACTTATAGAGATTGAATCTATGGTAAGTCATCGTTAATCCCTCATACAAGGCGTATACCATCCCTCTATGATTCTCCAATATAAAAGACAATCAAAAAGAAATGGAGAATGAAGAACAAAGAGTATTACCTCAAGTTCCTTAAGAATCTCTTGGAAGAATAGAAGTATAAGCTTCCAAAGTGTATGTTTGCAAGTGTAGCTCTCTTTTCTCTCTCAAATAATCTAAGTTGAGTCTTGGTAAAAATCTCAAATGAATCAACCTAGCTTCCTATTTATAGAATTTAGAATGGAGGGTAATTTAGACATTAAATCCCACCTCCTTACTATTCATGTGTGGTCACCAAGTAAGATACTTGGTGACCAAGCCTTATGCTTGGCTTGCACACCAAGGTGGCCGGCCCACCTCCCCTCTTGTGACATCCCATGGGTTATACCCATTGGGTGACCCACCGGTTCGACCCACGGTTCGTTTTTTGTGAATTGGGCTTAAGTAAATAATCATTGGGCCTTGACTTTGACTTAACCCACCTAACTCATTGGGCTTAGTCCTTCAATTGATTGGGCTACTCATAATCCAATACAAATGAATTACTCATTAAGTCATAACTTAATTCTATAATACGTATCGTATTCTACTCGTATGATTCACGTATTCCTTTTGTATACCATAAGTACAATAATCGTATTGTACCTCGTATTTACTTAACGTATTATACATAGGTACTACTAGCACCACCAATTGTATAACATTTGAATAAAACCTAACACCATTCCTTCTACGCATATTATTTCCTTCTTGGAAATCAATATACTCAACCCTTAGGTTTGAAGTCCGCAGGCGAAAACTTCGTTTTTGCCATAAATGAAATATTATCAGATATTCCATCTCATCACGATATTCTATCATTACGCTTTTCTCGGAATTTCAAAATAATTCCTCGGACAGAAACGGATGAATAGTATTTTTACGGAAACTTCTCAGAAAATAATTATTATCGTCTTGGAAATTCCAAACAACTATTTCTACCACGTAGCCAGAATACTAACCACGTTAGCACATTCTAGGCCATAGAACGACCTTCACATAGTTTACTTCACAAAGAATTCAATTAAATTCATTTAATTCACATAATCAAATAAAAATTTAATTGTAATAAAAATTCGATTTTCTCGGGCGTTACAGGTCCGCTCCTTGGTCCGTTCCTTTGGTCCGCTTTAGATCCTCCCTATATATATATATATATATATATATATATATATATATATATATATATATATATATATATAATTAATAAATAATAGTACTCCTTCCATGCACTACCATAATCCCCCCCCCACCATTACCCACAGGGGGGGATTATGGTAGTGCACAGAAGGAGTACTATTATTTATTAATTATATATATATATATAGGTTTGACAAAGTTGGCAGAAGGGATAGCAATTATTTTACCTGGTGTTCTTTTTTCAAAGAACATGTGATAATTTATATATATATATATATATATATATATATATATATATATATATTATATAATAAGTTTTATTTTTATGAAAAATAGAATATATTATATTTTATTTGATTATTATATTAATACTTTGAAAAATCAGATGTCTGAAGAGTTTTTCTGTCCGTGAATGCGAGAATTATTTCGTCCGTGATTTTTCTTAAACAGTACCCCTTCAATTCTCCTATAAATAGGATGCTTAGTTAGAATTGAAAACACACCAGAAATTTCAGAGAATTCTCTTCTATAATCTTGAGCGTATTTCTTTAAGAGTTTTAAGAAGCTTTGAGCGTAGAAAATAGTGTAAGTTTTCTTCAAGAATATCCTCGCCCTACAAGTCGGAATACTATTTTTAAGGTAAGGGGTATTATTTCTTTCTTGTTCATGAAGAGAACTTCTGTTATTCCATTCCTTATGATTCTGTTGAAATAACCTGTTTATGCGAAGTACCGCATACATGGTGAAATTCTTCTAATATTCCGTTCTTTATTATTCTGTCGGAATATCCTGTCTATGCGTTTACGTCGGACCTGGTTCCATTATTTATTATTCTGATGAAATATCCTGTCTGTGCGTTTACGCCGGACCTGGTTTCATTATTTATTATTCTGTCGGAATATCCTGTCGGTGCGTTTACGCATGACATGGTTCCATTATTTATTTTTCTGTTGGAATAACTTGTCTGTGCGGTCTATCGCATGCTTGCTGAATTCTTTTGTTATTCCATTCTTTATTATACTCAGTTGGTTAAAGTTTTGGCTTTTATACTCCATGAAATTATTGGAATATCTTTGATATTTGTGCTTCGTCTAGTATCATTTCATGAAAATATTCTTCTGAGCATTCTTGAATTTTACTCTACAAAGCAGTATCATGTTGACAATTTGGATGTTGTTGGTTCCTGGATAAATTAATTCTTGAACTTGTTTTATTGAATTCTTATATCATTGTCATCATCCTCATGTTTGTATTTTGTTGAAAGTCATCTGTGGCCTATAGTGCATAGATGGACTTGGTATGATTATGACCAGGGATTATTCGGTGTAATCATGACCGTAATTTTACAAATGATGTGGTAAAAGTCATCATTGGCCCGTAGTGCATTGATGGACAGTTATTGGCATGATCATGACCATTGATGAATACACGAATATCATTGGCCGTAGTGTATAAATAATTTGTGGTCGTGATACTAATGAATATCCTTGGCCGTAGTGCAGGGATGATGTTATTTATTAAGCTAAGTCTAAGCGATAAAAGTGATGAAAAACCTTTTTAAATCATAAAAGATAGTAGATTTTATTCTCTACTTGACTCTCTTAATAGATTGCTTGTTCCGCTGCAGTTAAACTTGATGTCTATTATATTTTATCAGTTTAACACTGTTGAAGGCTAACGATAATTTATTATGCATTATCTTAGCCATAATATTTCTTATTGGGCTAGTTGAGCTCACCCTTTTGCTTTCATTGTTCTCTTCAGGAAATGAGAACGTAGCAGGGACTAGTCGGGGAACGGAGTGACGGTTCAAATGATAGCATTAGTAGTCCTCACTATTCTATGAAATAGTGTGAAAATAAATGTATTGAGGACTTATTTTGAGTTTGAATACTGTTTAGAAGACAATGTTGTATTAAAACTCACAGCTTATGTTTTGTCATATTTTACACGACAGTTGTATAATTAAATTTTTATTTGTATTTTGTACCAAGTATTTGACGACTCAGAATAGGTGATGTATACCTATTTTGGGGGCATCACAGTTGGTATCAAAGCTTAGGGATATGATCCCTGGCTGAGATGTGAGACAAGAACTAGGAGGGGAGAGACGGGGAATTCCTTCGCTAGTATGACCTACCTAAATTTATTTGGCATTTAATTGGTCGGTCAGAGTATAGGGATAATATGTGATATGTTAATTAACCTTTGTTTTGTGGCAGTATTTAAAAATGACATCCGAGAATGTTGAGAACATCCATGGAGCACAGGAGACCGTTGAGTCTCCACAGATCAATAATCAGGATAATGTGCATCAGGAAAGCGACAATCCTCAGGCAAACAACAACACTGACTAGATGATGAACGATAGAATGTTCAGAGGCTTTATGCAATTCATGCAATATCAGGCAAGAGCGGCTCCTGTCCAAAATATAGGTGGAAGTACTGGCAACTCTCGAACTGTCACCGCTAAGCAATTCAAGGAACTGGGACCACCGGAGTTTTTTGGAGAGCCAAAACCACTTAAGGCGGAGACATGGATGAAGCAGATCAACAAGATATTTGATATCTTGGGATGCTCCGAGGAGCAAAAGGTTCCATTTGCCACCTTCATGTTGCGGGCAGAGGCATATTACTGGTGGGAATCTGTAAAGCATACTCAACCTGCCGCACTGAAGATGTCTTAGGAGAAGTTTCAAGAACTGTTCAACGACAAGTACTTTCCTGAAACTATTCATCACATGAAAGAAGTAGAGTTCATTAAGCTGGAGCAAAATAGTATGACAGTGTCGCAGTATGAAGCCAAGTTTGTTGAGTTGTCCCGGTTTGCGTCCCACTTAGTTGATAATGAGGAGAGAACGACGCGGATGTTTTTAAGAGGTTTGAAGCCAGAGATACGTCAATATCTTATTTCTCATAAATTGTTTTTGTATTCAGATGTTGTAAATAGGGCTCGGTTATTGGAGCGCGATAACGAGGCAACTCAACCAAGAGAAAGTAGCCAACAAAATGATAATACCAGTGATAACAGTCATCAAAGCGGTGATAATAAGCGTGGAGGGAATCAACATGCCAGAAATGGTAACCACTTCGGTGGTAATCATGGCCAAAACAATAAAAATGGACATTTCAAGAAGAGGAGATTCAACAATGATGGAAAGACGTCAGCATCAGCACCCGTCGTTAAGGAAGGAGAACGACCACTTATCATATGCTTCAAATGTGGGGGGGAGGGACACATCAGTCCAAACTACGCGATGCCATCCAAAGCATGTTACAATTATGGAAGATAAGGTCACCTAGCCCGACTTTGTCGCACACCAAAGTCAAGCCCAACTAGGATGGAGGCATCAAAGGCCGTCCCAGACAAGACAAAATCGGTAGTTCAAGGGAGAGCGTTTGTCGTGACCTCCCAGAAAGCAAAGAACCCGAACGAGGTCATCACGGGTAAGCTTATTATAAACTCTAGCGAAGTATATACCTTATTTGATACTGGTTCTTTCCATTCTCTTATTTCTCCTACTTGCGCTCAATGTTTAAATTTGACTCCGGAGAAATTAGACTTTGACTTATCTGTTGAAACTTCGTTGGGAGAAACCTTCATTACATCTACTATTTATAAGTCTTGTTTGGTTCAAATCGGTACCCTCACATTACCTGTCGATCTTATTTCATTGAAAATACTTGCATTTGATGTGATTCTAGGGATTGATTGGTTAACTACTCATCGTGCAAAAATTGATTATTTTCGTAAGGTTGTTAGCTTTCATATTCCTAACCAACCTATTATGTGAATTCAAGCAACCAAACCATTAAAATCAATCACTGTCATCTCAAGCCATAAAGCTATTCGTTTATTGGAAAATGGATGTCAAGCTTTCTTAGCTCATGCCACGGATCTAAACAAAAATACGTCAGTTTTGAATGATATTTCTATTGTTAATAAATTTCCTGACGTATTCCCTAAAGAACTTCCTGGCCTACCCCCAGAGCATGAAATTGAATTTTGTATCGACCTTGAACCCGGTACAAGACCCATTTCCAAAGCCCCATATCGAATGTCTCCTATTGAACTTCAAGAGTTAAAGATCCAACTGCAAGAATTGTTAGACATCGGTTTCATTCACCCTAGTACGTCTCCTTGGGGTGCTCCTATTCTATCCGTAAAGAAGAAAGATGGGAATATGCGACTTTGTATTGATTATCGGGAGTTAAATCATGTCACCATCAAAAATAGGTACCCATTGCCACGTATTGATGACCTGTTTGACCAGTTGCAAGGAGCAAAATTCTTTTCAAAGATCGATCTTCGTTCTGGATATCATCAGCTGAAGGTTAAAACTGAGGATATTCCAAAGATTGCCTTCAGAACTCGGTACTTGCATTATGAATTCTTAGTCATGTCTTTTGGATTGACTAATGCTCCTGCTGCCTTTATGGATATGATGAACCGAGTATTCAAGGAATATTTGGATCACTTTGTGGTCATCTTTATTGATGACATCCTCATATATTCCAAAAGTCGTGAAGATCATGAGCAACACTTAAGGCTGATACTCCAAAAGCTTCGTGAAAACAAGCTTTATGCCAAGTTGAAGAAATGTGAGTTCTGGCTTGAGGAAGTAGCATTCCTGGGGCACGTAGTATCAAGTCATGGAATATCTGTTGACCCGGTAAAGATTGAAGCTATTCAAAGCTGGGAGCAACCTAAATCAGTGACCGAAGTATGTAGCTTCCTCGGCTTAGCTGGTTATTATCGGAGATTCGTGGAAGGGTTTTCTCGAATCGCTACTCCACTAACTCAGCTGACTCGAAAAGATATAAAATTCGGTTGGAGCGAGGAATGTGAGAAGAGTTTTCAAGAACTCAAGAGGAGAATCATTTCAGCACTTGTTTTAACAATACCATCTGGCTCGGAGGGATTTGTCATCTACAGTAATGCTTCAGGCAAAGGGTTAGGATGTGTTCTCATGCAACATAGAAAAGTCATAGCCTATGCCTCTCGACAACTCAAAGAATATGAAAGAAATTATCCTACTCATGATCTAAAGTTGGTAGCAGTCGTTTTTGCACTAAAGATTTGGAGGCATTACTTGTATGGGGAGAAAGTGGAGATATTTATGGATCATAAAAGTCTCAAATATTTCTTCACTCAAAAGGAACTCAACATGCGACAGCGACGTTGGCTAGAACTGTTGAAAGATTATGATCATACCATCCAATACCATCCTGGAAAAGCGAACGTGGTAGTTGACGCATTGAGTAAAAGATCATATGCGGGTACGAGTGCGATATTGTCAACGCAAAGGCCCATTTTGTATGAATTACAAAAGATGGAGATAGAGTTAAAGACTCTAGGGACCCAAGTGATGATGGCAAATATACGAGTAGAACCGACTTTAATCGATAAAGTTAAAGCTGCTCAAGCTACAGACCTGGAGCTGATGCGTATGAGGAAGAAAGTGCAAGAAGGTGATATGCTGGAAGCAAGAATCGATGAAGAAGGAATACTTCGAGTCAACTCCAGACTTTGTGTTCCTAACGACCCTGATTTAAAGTATAAAATCATGATGGAGGCGCACAACACACCATTTGCAATCCATCCTAGGAGTACCAAAATGTATCATGATCTTCGACATACATTTTGGTGGGGTAATATGAAGAGAGAGATAATGTTGTTTATCTCAAGGTGTCTAACGTGTTAACGAGTCAAGGCGGAGCATCAGGTACCAAAAGGTCCATTGCAACTACTTGAAATTCCAAAATGGAAGTGGGAGCACATTACCATGGATTTTGTTACTGGTCTTCCCAAGGTTTCTCAAGGCATAGATGCAATTTGGGTCATTATTGATAGATTGACCAAGTCTGCTCACTTCTTACCTATACTAGAAACTTATACACTTGAACGTCTTGTTCGTATGTACATAAACGAGATTGTAAGACTGTATGGTATGCCAGTATCCATAGTTTCTGATCGAGACCCAAGATTTACTTCACAATTTTGGGTTAGTTTGCAAAAAGCTATGTGCACAGATTTACGATTTAGTTCGGCATATCATCCTCAGACGGACGGACAATCGGAGAGGACTATTTAAACTTTGGAGGATTTATTAAGACTCTGTGTCCTTGACTTCAAGGGAAGTTGGGACAAGTTCTTACCATTAGTGGAATTTTTCTACAACAACAGCTATCAAGCAAGTATTGGCATGGCTCCATTCGAAGCATTATATGGAAGAAAGTGTCATTCTCCAGTATGCTGGGATGAGGTGGGTGAAGCAACGTTGTTGGGACCGGAGTTGGTACGTATGACTACGGAAAAGATTCAAATGATCCGGCAACGTATAAAAATCTCACAAGATCGACAAAAGAGTTATGCTAATCTTCATCGAAAGAACGTGAAATTCGATATTGGAGATCATGTGTTGTTACGTGTTGCTCCATGGAAAGGAATTACGAGATTTGGAAGGAGAGGAAAGCTCAATCCTCGATTCATTAGCCCATTTTTAATCCTCGATCGAGTAGGAACTGTAGCTTATAGACTCGCTTTACCTCCAAGTATGTCTCGTGTTCATAATGTTTTTCATATATCCATGTTACGTAAATATGTAGAAGACCCGAACCACATTATTGAGTTAGAACCGGACTAAATAGCAGAAGATTTGACGTATGAAGAGGTTCCTGTTCAAATCTTGGATAAGAAGGAACATATTTTACGCTCCAAGGTTATACCTCAAGTCAAAGTTTTATGAAGGAACCACGATGTTGAGGAAATGACCTGGGAGTTAGAATCTGAAATGAAATCCAGGTATCCTTACCTCTTCGACATACCAGGTACGTACCCTAATTTTGAGGGCAAAATTTCATAAGAAGGGGAGGTTGTAAGACCCCAATTTTTTTTAATAAAGATGATTTTTCTATAAATAACATTTTTGAATATTATTGAGTAAATTTGATATAATGTTATAGTTGTGGGTAGTATTTATAAATTTTGCAAAGTACACAAGTTGTTATATTATATTCGATTGGTCGGAAAATATTCGTTTTAGCAGGGAATATTCGTACTATGGCACAATCATTGGTGGACCCCACAACAAAATTATTGTTGGAATAAGAAAACTATAAAAATATATTTTTATTAAAGTAACGACAGAAGTTTTACCGTTAACTGTTGAAACACCCGGTGTTAAAAGTACAGTAATACGCGTGGTTGCATAGTAGTACACGGTATTGATTATTGATGCTTACGTGAGAAGTCACTCAGTTTTATTCAATTATTATTACAGTAATTGCTGCATAGTATCTCACGTTATTTGATTCAATTATTGTCGAAATTTTATATATTATTAAATCAATAATTGAGATGACAAAGTTATTAATATTATTATTTGCAATATTAACGATGTCTAGAAGTTCTGTCAATGAGAGGTTTGGTCACCTAATTGTGCGCCAATAGGGAGAAATCCTTATTGAAAAGCCCCCTCTTTCCTAGGAACGACCTGGTCGATTAATATTGTGAATTATAATAATGATAATAAATGTTGTTAAAAAGAAAAAATATTGAAGAAATTTTTTATGAAGTATTTGTTGGACCCCCATTTACCCATTTTTTAAAATAATCGATAGGAAGTTATAAAGTATATTTATATGTGTGTGTCGTGTGGGTGTGTACAAGTGTGATTATATATATATATATATATATATATATATATATATATATATATATATATATATATATATATATATATATATATAAAGCATTCTAGTGGGTAATGGTGGGGGGGATTATGGTAGTGCACGGAAGGAGTACTAAATATTATTAATTATATATATATATAGGTTTGACAAAGTTGGCAGAAGGGATAGCAATTATTTCACCCGGTGTTCTTTTTTCAAAGAACATGTGATAATTTATATATATATATATATATATATATATATATATATATATATATATATATATATATATTATATAATAAGTTTTGTTTTTTATGAAAAATAGAATATATTATATTTTATTTGATAATTATATTAATACTTTGAAAAATCAGATGTCTGAAGAGTTTTTCTGTCCGTGAATGCGAGAATTATTTCGTCCGTGATTTTTCTTAAACAGTACCCCTTCAGTTCTCCTATAAATAGGATGCTTAGTTAGAATTGAAAACACACCAGAAATTTCAGAGAATTCTCTTCTATAATCTTGAGCGTATTTCTTTAAGAGTTTTAAGAATATTTGAGCGTAGAAAATAGTGCAAGTTTTCTTCAAGAATATCCTCACCCTATAAGTCAGAATACTATTTTTAAGGTAAGGGGTATTATTTCTTTCTTATTCATGAAGAGAACTTCTGTTATTCCATTCCTTATGATTCTGTTGGAATAACCTGTTTATGCGAAGTACCGCATACATGGTGAAATTCTTCTAATATTTCGTTCTTTATTATTCTGTCAGAATATCTTGTCTGTGCGTTTACGCCGGACCTGGTTCCATTATTTATTATTCTGTCAAAATATCATGTCTGTGCGTTTACGCCGGACATGGTTCCATTATTTATTATTCTGTCGGAATATCCTGTCGGTGCGTTTACGCATGACCTGGTTACATTATTTATTTTTCTGTTGGAATAACTTGTCTGTCCAGTCTATCGCATGCTTGGTGAATTCTTTTGTTATTCCATTCTTTATTATACTCAGTTGGTTAAAGTTTTAGCTTTTATACTCCATGAAATTAGTTGAATGTCTTTGATATTTGTGCTTCGCCCAGTATTTTTTCATGAAAATATTCTTCTGAGCATTCTTGAATTTTACTCTACAAAGCAGTATCATGTTGACAATTTGGACGTTGTTGGTTCCTGGATAAATTAATTCTTGAACTTGTTTTATTGAATTCTTATATCATTGTCATCAACCTCATGTTTATATTTTGTTGAAAGTCATCTGTGGCCTGTAGTGCATAGATGGACTTGGTATGATTATGACCAGGGATTATTCGGTGTAATCATGACCGTAATGTTACAAATGATGTGGTAAAAGTTCTCATTGGCCCGTTGTGCATTGATAGACAGTTGTTGGCATGATCATGACCATTGATGAATACACGAATATCCTTGGCCCGTAGTGCATGGATAATTTGTGGTCGTGATACTAATGAATATCCTTGGCCGTAGTGCAAGGATGATGTTATTTATTAAGTTGAGTCTCAGCGATAAAAGTGATGAAAAACCTTTTTAAATTATAAAAGATAGTAGATTTTATTCTCTACTTGACTCTATTAATGGATTGCTTGTTCCGCTGCAGTTAAACTTGATGTCTATTATATTTTATCAGTTTAACACTGTTGAAAGCTAACCATAATTTATTATGCATTATCTTAGTCATAATATTTCTTACTGGGCTAGTTGAGCTCACCCTTTTGCTTTCATTGTTCTCTTCAGGAAATGAGAACGTAGCAGGGACTAGTCGGGGAACGGAGTGACGGTTCAAATGATAGCATTAGTAGTCCTCACTATTCTATGAAATAGTGTGAAAATAAATGTATTGAGAACTTATTTTGAGTTTGAATACTGTTTAGAAGACAATGTTGTATTAAAACTCACAGATTATGTTTTGTCGTATTTTACACGACAGTTGTATAATTAAGTTTATATTTATATTTTGTACCAAGTATTTGACGACTCAGAATAGGTGATGTATACCTATTTTGGGGGGTCACAATCAGTGTATATGATCACCTTCATTCCAATGAGGTAGGAACAGAACTTATCAAATGCATAGATCACTGCCAGTAATTCCTTCTCAGTGGTGGTGTAATTCAACTGAGCATCAGTTAAAGTTTCGCCGGCATAGTATATTGTGTGGAAGACCTTATCCCTTTTTTGGCCTAGCACTGCCCCAATAGCAAATTTGATTGCATCGCACATTAGCTCAAAAGGAAAGGTCCAGTCTAGGGCTACCACAATAGGAGCCAAAATAAGCTTTTTCTTTAAGAGATCAAAAGCTCTTAGGCAGGCTTCGTCAAATTGAAAAGCATGTCCATTTCCAACAGTGTACACAGCGGTTTGGTTATCCGTGAGAAATCCAGGATAAACCTCCTGTAGAACCCCGCATGCCCAAGGAAACTTCTTACCCCTTTTACTGATGTAGGCGGTGGAAGGTTATTAATTACATCAATTTTTGCCTTATCAACCTCAATGCCACCAACAGAAACCTGGAAAGAGCATGTCCTACGCACGAAGGTTATACCACAAGTTAAGGTTTTGTGGAGAAACCATGCTATTGAAGAATTGACCTGGGAGTTGGAATCAGAAATGAAAGCGAGGTATCCTCACCTTTTTGAAACATCAGGTACGTACGTCAATTTCGAGGACGAAATTTCATAAGGAGGGGAGGTTGTAAGACCCCAACTTATTAATGAATAAAATCAATTTTTCTCTAAATATTATTGTGAATAATAAGGGGTTAATTTGATATAATACTTTGGTTATGGGTGAAATGTGCAAATTTTACAAAATAAGCAAGTGGTTATAAAATATTCATTTTGTCGGGGAATATTCGTTTGGTCGTGGAATATTCTTGCTGTCGGGGAATATTCGTACGACGGCGCAGCCTTGTGTGGGCCCCATAACGGAAAGCAATTGGATAAAGAAAACGACAAGTATAAGTTGTTTATAAATAACGGCGTAGTTGTTACCGTTAATACTGTTGGAATACCCGGTGGTTAAAATACAGTAGCACACGGTATTGCACCAATTATTGATTCTTACGTAAGAAGGCACTACTCAATAATTGTTACAGTAGTTATTATTCAATATTTTATTTTATTGATTCAATAATTGCTGCGTTGATATTTTATATTATTGTTGTTTCAATAATTGTTACTGCACAGTAATTTTTCATTATCAGATCAATAATTCATATTATTTAAATAATATTATTAGATAACATTATTGACAATGTCTAGAAAGTTCTGTCTAAGGAGAGGTTTGGTCACCTAATTGCGCGCCAGTAAAGAGAAATCCTTATTGGAAAGCCCCATCTTTCCTGGGAACGGCCTGGTTGTCACAAATGTGATTCTGTAATATTATTTGTGAATAATTAATTATTGATTCATATGATAAGGAAATATTTATTTTATGTGGATATAAATGAGGGATATATTTTTGTGGTTAAAAATGAAGGAGTTAATGTTGAGGTTTTTATCCGTATTTTTGTCGGAATGGAGGTATTAAAAATTAGGGTTTTTGAGATATTTTGCGGGGTTATAATTTTTAATCCGACCGTTGGATCGTGGTAATTTTTGGATATGTTATACATATATAAGTTGAGTATATGCCCACAAATTTTGAACCGTTAAAAATGAACGTATGATTTATTATGAATTTTACAAGATGACTGGTTCAGAAATTGTTGAATTTTTGGAGTTTATCATTTTGATGGAAAATTCTAGAATTGGTGGGCCCCACTTGTGGTTGGTGAAGAAATGTGCTGAATTATATTTCAAATGTGGTGGGTGGGAATAGTAGCAGGTAAAGCCATCAGGTTGCAGGTCAATCCTACTAAAATTTTCCTATAAATAGAGGGCTAAGTTAGAATTGAAAATCACACCAGAAACAAGTTTTCTCTCTTTCTCTCTCTAGATTATTGAGTGTATTTTGTGAGTATTTAGATACTTTGAGAGTTTCTATTCATCAGAGCAAGTTTCTTTCAGCCTTATACCGGTATTCCGACCAGAAGTACTGATATTTTGAGGTAAGGGATATTATTTTCTTCTTAAATGATATTATTTTCTTCAATATCATTATGCTAAAATATTGATTTGAGTTTTTATCAAATTTGGAACTTTTTTTGTCGGAGTTACTATTCACGTATACGGCACTATTCACGTATACGGTACTATTCACGAATACGGCACTATTCACCGAAAAATAAAAATTTTCCTTTTTGTCCAAGATGTCTATTATGGTTACTATCTTTGATTGTATCCATGTTTTGATCTTTATTTTTGAATTCTGCTTCACAATTGATTATTATGAAGTATTATTGATTTTGGATAAATTGTTATACGAATCCCTACTATTTGTCCTTCTGTCTCACTGGATTCGTTTTTTTAAAGATATTTTTCATCATCCTCAGTCCTAAATGATGATATTACTGAATATCTTTGGCCTGTAGTGCAAAGATGTATGATTACTTGATGAATATCTTTGGCCTGTAGTGCAAAGATGAACAGGTGTTGAGATGAACATGACCGACTGGTGATACAAATGAATATCTTTGGCCTGTAGTGCAAAGATGAATATTTGGTTAAAGATGATTATTAATCAATGTTACAGGGATAAAATATTGATGATGGACTTTTAAATCTTAGAAAATAGTAGAATTCTTTCTCTACTTGACTCTTCTAATGGTTTGCTGTTTCCGCTGCAGTTGTTGATCTAAAACTTGTTGTCGATTATATTCTATCAGATTTTTCCCTGTTGAATACTAATGATAATTTGTTGTATATTATCTTAGTCATAATATTCTTTACTGGACTAGTTGAGCTCACCCTTTTCCTTTTTGTTCCATTTTTCTTCTCAGGAGGTGAGAACATAGCAGGATCTAGTCGGGGTATGGAGTGATGGTTCTAGAAAGATGTTTTAGCAGTCCTCACTATTTCTGTAAAATAGTGTTTGAATAATTGTATTGAGGACTTATTTTAGTGTGGATATTGTCTAGAAGATAATATTTGTATTTAAACTCACAGTATGTGCTGTCGTATTTTGCACGACAATTGTATTATTGAAGTTGTAGTTTGCTTTCTGTACCATGTATTTGGCGACTCAGAATGGGTGTTGTATACCTATTTTGGGGGCGTCACAGTTGGTATCAGAGCTTAGGGATATGATCCCTGACTGAGATGTGAGACAAGAACTAGGAGGGGAGAGACGGGGAATTCCTTCGCTAGTATGACCTGACTAAGTTTATTTGGTGTTTATTTGGTCGGTCAGAGTATAGGGATAATATATGACATGACTATTAACCCTTATTTTATGGCAGTATTTAAGAATGGCAGCTGAGAACGTTAATAATGGAGTAAATCAGACTGTGGAGACACCTTTGATCACCACTCAGGGGAACGTGCAACATGAAGGCAATATTCCTCCTGTAAACAACGTTACCGAGCAAACGGTGAATGATGGAATGTTTAGGAGCTTTTTGCAGTTCATGCAAAATCAGAAGAGGGAGACTCGTGTGCAGAATACGGGTGGAAATGAAAACAACGCGCGATTTGTCACAGCCAAGCAGTTTAAAGAATTGGGACCACCAGAATTTAAGGGAAAGCCGGATCCGATCATGGCGGAAACGTGGGTCAAGCAAATTACCAAGATATTCGATGTCTTGGGATGCACGGAGGAACAGAAGGTTCCATTCGCCACCTTTATGTTCCGCGGTGAGGCAGACTACTGGTGGGAGTCTGTGAAGCGTACCCAGCTTGACGCACTCAACATGTCCTGGGAAACGTTTCAGAAACTGTTCAATGACAAGTACTTTCCTGAAAGTATTCGTCATATGAAGGAGGTGGAGTTTATCAGACTGGAACAAAACAACATGACGGTGTCCCAGTACGAGGCGAAGTTTGCAAAGTTATCCAGGTTTGCACCTCATTTGGTCGAAAATGAGGAACGAATGACAAGGATGTTTCTGAGAGGTCTAAAACCCGAAATTCGGCAATATCTTATCTCTCATAAATTTTCTTTATATTCAGATGTTGTAAACAGGGCTCAATTATTAGAGCGAGATAATGAGTATGTGCAACCGAGGGACCACAACCAGGGTCATACCGGTGGCGGCAGTCATCGAAACAATGAAAACCAGCAGGGAGGAAAACATTCGGACAAAAGCGGTAACCACTCTGGTGGTAATCGTGGTCGTGATAATAGAAGGAGCGAGTCGGGAGGAGATTTCAAGAAGAGAAGGTACAACAATGATAACGTGAAGACGTCAGCACAAACATCAACTGTTTCTAGGGGAGGAGAACGACCATCGGTCGTATGTTATAAATGTGGGAAAGAGGGACATATCAGCCCAAATTGCCCACAACAATCCAAGGTATGTTATAACTGTAGAAAGGAGGGTCATATAGCTCGAGAGTGTTCTGTAGCAAAACTAAGTTCAGCGGGGATGGTGACTCCAAAAGTTGTCCCGGATAAGTCGAAATCAGCGGTTCCTGGAAGGGCATTTGTCGTGACTGGCCAAAACGCGAAAAACCCGAACGAGGTGATCACGGGTAAGCTAATCTTGAATTCTTACGAAGTTTATACTTTACTAGATACCGGTTCTACCCATTCTTTATCTCTCATGCTTGTGCTCAACGTTTGAACTTGACTCCGGAGAAATTGACCTTTGACTTATCTGTTGAAACTCCGTTGGGTGAAACCTTTGTTACATCTACAGTTTATAAATCTTGCTTAATCCAAGTTGGCATAATCACATTACCTGTTGACCTTATCTCTTTAAAGATACTTGCTTTTGATGTGATTTTAGGGATCGATTGGTTAACTACTCATCATGCCAAATTGATTGCTTTTGTAAGGTTGTTAGCTTTCATATTCCTAAGCAACCTGTTATTCAAATTCAAGCAACCAAACCATTGAAGTCAAACTCTTTCATATCAAGCCGTAAAGTCATTCGTTTATTGAAAAATGGATGTCAAGCTTTCTTAGCTATGTTATGGACTTGAACAAAAATACGTCAGATCTGAATGATATTTCTATTGTTAGTGAATCCCTGACGTATTTCCTGAAGAACTTCCTGGTCTACCTCCAGAACGTGAAGTTGAATTCTTTATTGACCTTGAACCCGGTACAAAACTCACTTCTAAAATCTCATATCGAATGGCTCCTATTGAACTTCAGGAGTTAAAAACCTAACTGTAGAAGTTTGTACCCGAGCCTTTATTTGGTGACTTCCTTTGTGGAATGCACCAAAGCCAGACTCTCCGTAGGGGACGCCATATTCGTGCGATAGTAAACTGATAGGTGCCATTGTGACATGCTATCCAAGATTGTGATATGAGTCACAGTTGAGAGCAACCTAAGTCAGTAATCGAAATACGTAGCTTTCTGGGCTTAGCTGGTTATTATCGGAGATTCGTAGAAGGGTTTTCTCGAATCGCTACCCCGTTAACTCAGCTGACTCGGAAGGATATCAAATTCGTATGGAGTGAAGAATGCGAGAAGAGTTTCTAAGAACTCAAGAGGAGACTCATTTCGGCACCTGTTCTGACAATACCATCTGGTTCGGATAGATTTGTTATCTACAGCGATGCTTCAGGCAAAGGGTTAGGATGTGTTCTCATGCAACATGGGAAAGTCATAGCCTATGCCTCACGACAACTCAAAGAATATGAGAGGAATTATCCTACTCATGATTTGGAGTTGGCAGCAGTCGTTTTTGCGTTGAAGATCTGGAGACACTACTTGTATGGGGAGAAAGTGGAGATCTATACAGATCATAAAAGCCTCAAATATTTCTTCACCCAAAAAGGAACTCAACATGCGGTAGCGACGTTGGCTCGACCTGTTGAAAGATTACGATCATACCATCCAATATCATCCTTTAAAAGCAAACGTAGTAGCTGACGCATTGAGTAGAAGATCATATGCGGGTACGAGTGCAATGTTGTTAACACAAAGGCCCATTTTGTATAACTTGCAAAGGATGGAGATAGAGATGAAGGCTCCAAGTACCCACATGATGATATCAAATATACGAGTAGAACCGACTTTAATCGATAAAGTTAAAGCTGCTCAAGCTACGAACATGGAGCTGATGCGTATGAAGAAGAAAGTGCAAGAAGGTGTTATTCCAGAAGCAAGAATCGATGAAGAAGGAATACTTTGAGTCAACTCCAGACTTTGTGTTCCTAACGATTTTGACTTGAAGCATAGAATAATGATGGAGGCACACAACACACCGTTTGCAATCCATCCTGGGAGTACCAAAATGTATCACGATCTTCGATATATATTTTGGTGGAGCAATATGAAAAGAGAGATCGCGGAGTTTATCTCGAGATGTTTAACTTGTCAACGTGTAAAAGCGGAGCATCAAGTACCAAAATGTCCATTGCAACCACTTGAGATTCCGAAATGGAAGTGGGAACATATTACTATGGATTTTGTTACGGGTCTTCCCAAGGTTTCTCAAGGCATAGATGCGATTTGGGTTATTGTTGATAGATTAACCAAGTCCGCTCTTTTCTTGCCGATACGTGAGACTTATTTCCTTGAACGTCTTGCTAGTATGTACGTGAACGAGATTGTGAGATTGCATGGCATGCCAGTATCCATAGTTTCAGATCGTGACCCAAGATTCACTTCACGATTTTGGGTTAGCTTGCAGAAAGCTATGGGCACAGATTTACGATTCAGTTCGGCATACCATCCTCAAACGGACGGACAATCAGAAAGGACTATTCAAACTCTTGAAGATCTATTAAGACTTTGTGTCCTAGATCTCAAAGGGAGTTGGGATAAGTACCTACCATTGGTGGAATTCTCCTACAACAACAGTTATCAGGCGAGCATAGGTGTGGCTCCATTCGAGCCGTTGTATGGAAGAAAATGTCGTTCTCCAGTATGCTGGGACGAGGTGGGTGAAGCAACATTGTTGGGACCAGAGTTGGTACGCATTACTACAGAGAAGATCCAAACGATTCGACAACGTATACAAACGGCACAGGATCGACAAAAGAGTTATGCGGATCTTCATCGGAAGGACGTGGAATTTAATATTGGGGATCATGTATTGTTACGTGTTGCACCATGGAAGGGAGTTACAAGATTTGGGAAGAGAGGAAAGCTCAATCTAAGATTTGTTGGTCCATTTGAGATTCTTGAGCGAATAGAAAATGTGGCATATAGACTCGCATTACCTCTAAGCATGTCTCGTGTTCATAATATTTTTCACATATCTATGCTTCGTAAATATGTTCAAGACCCGAACCACATTATTGAGTTAGAACCAGACGAGATAGCTGAAGATTTAACGTACGAGGAGGTAGCTGTTAAGATCTTGGATAGGAAAGAGCATGTCCTACGCACGAAGGTTATACCACAAGTTAAGGTTTTGTGGAGAAACCATGCTATTGAAGAAATGACCTGGGAGTTGGAATCAGAAATGAAAGCGAGGTATCCTCACCTTTTTGAAACATCAGGTACGTACGTCAATTTCGAGGACGAAATTTCATAAGGAGGGGAGGTTGTAAGACCCCAACTTATTAATGAATAAAATCAATTTTTCTCTAAATATTATTGTGAATAATAAGGGGTTAATTTGATATAATACTTTGGTTATGGGTGAAATGCACAAATTTTACAAAATAAGCAAGTGGTTATAAAATATTCATTTTATCGGGGAATATTCGTTTGGTCGTGGAATATTCTTGCTGTAGCACACGGTATTGCACCAATTATTGATTCTTACGTAAGAAGGCACTACTCAATAATTGTTACAGTAGTTATTATTCAATATTTTATTTTATTGATTCAATAATTGATGCGTTGATATTTTATATTATTGTTGTTTCAATAATTGTTACTGCACAGTATTTTTTCATTATCAGATCAATAATTCATATTATTTAAATAATATTATTAGATAACATTATTGGCAATGCCTAGAAAGTTCTGTCTAAAGAGAGGTTTGGTCATCTAATTGCGCGCCAGTAAGGAGAAATCCTTATTGGAAAGCCCCCTCTTTCCTGGGAACGGCCTGGTTGTCATAAATGTGATTCTGTAATATTATTTGTGAATAATTAATTATTGATTCATATGATAAGGAAATATATATTTTATGTGGATATAAATGAGGGATATATTTTTGTGGTTAAAAATGAAGGAGTTAATGTTGAGGTTTTTATCCGTATTTTTGTCGGAATGGAGGTATTAAAAATCAGGATTTTTGAGATATTTTGCGGGGGTTATAATTTTTAATCCGACCGTTGGATCGTGGTAATTTTTGGATATGTTATACATATATAAGTTGAGTATATGCCCACAAATTTTGAACCGTTAAAAATGAACGTATGATTTATTATGAATTTTACAAGATGACTGGTTCAGAAATTGTTGAATTTTTAGAGTTTATCATTTTGATGGAAAATTCTAGAATTGGTGGGCCCCACTTGTGGTTGGTGAAGAAATGTGCTGAATTATATTTCAAATGTGGTGGGTGAGAATAGTAGCAGGTAAAGCCATCAGGTTGCAGGTCAATCCTACTAAAATTTTTCTATAAATAGAGGGCTAAGTTAGAATTGAAAATCACACCAGAAACAAGTTTTCTCTCTTTCTCTCTCTAGATTATTGAGTGTATTTTGTGAGTATTTAGATACTTTTGAGGTAAGGGATATTATTTTCTTCTTAAATGATATTATTTTCTTCAATATCATTATGCTAAAATATTGATATGAGTTTTTATCAAATTTAGAACTTTTTGTGTTGAAATTACTATTCACGTATACGACACTATTCACGTATACGGTACTATTCACGAATACAGCACTATTCACCGAAAAATAAAATTTTTTCTTTTTGTCCAAGATGTCTATTATGGTTACTATCTTTGATTGTATCCATGTTTTGATCTTTATTTTTGAATTCTGCTTCACAATTGATTATTATGAAGTATTATTGATTTTGGATAAATTGTTATACGAATCCCTACTATTTGTCCTTCTGTCTCACTGGATTCGTTTTTTTTAAGATATTTTTCATCATCCTCAGTCCTAAATGATGATATTACTGAATATCTTTGGCCTGTAGTGCAAAGATGTATGATTACTTGATGAATATCTTTGGCCTGTAGTGCAAAGATGAACAGGTGTTGAGATGAACATGACCGACTGGTGATACAAATGAATATCTTTGGCCTGTAGTGCAAAGATGAATATTTGGTTAAAGATGATTATTAATCGATGTTACAGGGATAAAATATTGATGATGGACTTTTAAATCTTAGAAGATAGTAGAATTCTTTCTCTACTTGACTCTTCTAATGGTTTGCTGTTTCCGCTGCAGTTGTTGATCTAAAACTTGTTGTCGATTATATTCTATCAGATTTTTTCCTGTTGAATACTAATGATAATTTGTTGTATATTATCTTAGTCATATTATTCTTTACTGGGTTAGTTGAGCTCACCCTTTTCCTTTTTGTTCCATTTTTCTTCTCAGGAGGTGAGAACATAGCAGGATCTAGTCGGGGTATGGAGTGATGGTTCTAGAAAGATGTTTTAGCAGTCCTCACTATTTCTGTAAAATAGTGTTTGAATAATTGTATTGAGGACTTATTTGAGTGTGGATATTGTCTAGTAGATAATATTTGTATTTAAACTCACAGTATGTGTTGTCGTATTTTGCACGACAATTGTATTATTGAAGTTGTAGTTTGCTTTCTGTACCATGTATTTGGCGACTCAGAATAGGTGTTGTATACCTATTTTGGGGGCGTCACATTAGGTGATTGGGCAAATGCTTTAATTCTAAGACAGGAGTTTCCATGATCGACGGCTGAGCCTTGGAAGTTGATGCTTCATCATCATTTAGAGACTCAAACTGTCTTTGAAACTGTTTGGATCTTTGGGGTGCATCTAGCCACTTGGCAAATTCCACATGTGTGGGCTCTTCCGTAGTACTGACCCCTGTCAAGGTGACTTCCAAAGGATCGGTAATGCAGGTTTCTGAGAACACCTCCCTAACTGAATTATCAATTGCATTAATCTGGAAGCAGTCCTCAGGAGTATTAGGATATTTTATCGACCTGAAGACATTAAACGTTACTTCTTGATCCTGAACCCTCATTGTCAACTCCCCTTTCTGTACATCAATTAAGGTCCTCCCCATCGCCAAGAAGGGTCTGCCCAATATTATAGGGACCTCCCCGTCTTCTTCAAAATCTAGGACAATAAAGTCAGCTGGGAAAATGAACTTGTGAACCTTGACAAGCATATCCTCTACTATCCCCTTTGGGTACGTAAGAGATCTATCAGCCAATTGTAAAGTGACACTTGTAGGTTTGGCTTCATTTAGGCCCAACTTCTTATATATAGACAGAGGCATCAAGTTGATGCTAGCCCCTAGATCACACAAAGCCTTTCTAATGAATTGGTCCTCGATAGTGCAAGGAATTGTGAAGCTTCCTGGATCTTTTAGCTTCGGCGGAAGCTTGTTTTGTAAGATGGCACTGCACTCCTCTGTCAGCGCCACTGTTTCATAATCCCCCATTTTCCGCTTCTTAGATAATATTTCCTTCATAAACTTGACATAACTTGGCATTCCCTCCAATGCCTCCGCAAATGGGATGTTTATGTTAAGCCTCTTAAACACTTCTAGGAATTTAAAAAACTGCTTGTCTAGTTTTGTTTCTGCAGACGCTAGGGGAAAGGCAACTGAGGGAGAGGAGGATTGACTTTATTCATTGGAGGGGTTGGTGTCGTAGGGCTAACTTGAGTACTTCCCTCACCCCCACATTCATCATTATTCTTCTCCACTGTAGGTTCCTTTTCAGTAACTTCTTTTTCCACTAGAGAACTCCCTCCACCTTGTTCATTAGTAGTCCTCCCACTTCTGAGTGTCACCGCCTTGCATTGTTCTTTGCCTTCCCGTTTCAGGTTGACATATGTGTCACTAGGCAATGTGCCTTGTGGATGACTGTTTAAAGTAGTGGTCAATTGTCCCATTTGAAATTCGAGATTCCGAATGGAGGCTTCTTGATTGTTACTCCTTGTTTTATTCTAGGCAATGTACCTCGACAGGAGATCCTCCAAACTAGGCTTTCTCTCCTGTTGAGGTGGTGGATGGTGGAACTGATTTTGAGAGCTCTGCGGTTGTGGATTGTATTGATTCTGAGATTGAAAACTCGGAGGTTAGAAAAATTCGGCCTGGTGGATGAAGGTTGTGCTTGATTGGTGTTGTTATTGTTGTTGCCCCAAGAGAAGTTGGGATGATTTCTCAAGCCCGGGTGGTAATGAGTGGGAAGATTAGCATTTTGTTGCCGCCCGTAGTTGGAAACAAATTGAACTGACTCAGGGCTTATTGCACACTGATCAGTAGGGTGGCTCCCTTGACACAATTCACACTGGACTGCGACACTCTGCACATTCTGCACTGCTGACACTCCCATGGTGTTTAGCCGTTTCGTTAGCGCTGCAACCTGAGCCGCTAATGATGTGAACGAGTAAACCTTATATACCCCCGCTGCTCTTCTGGGGGCTTGCCTATCATTCGGCCATTGATAATTATTGGCCGCCATTGTTTCCACTAGTTCATACCTTGCTGTGTGATGTTTAGCCATGAAGGCCCCTCCAGATGCGGCAGATGCGGCATCAATACTCGAACGAGTAGATATAGGAAGCCATTTTGGCAATCCATGGTGGGGGCATTTTCTCAGAAGATCCTTGAATCGATCCCACGAGTCGTACAAAGATTCTGATTAGAACTGGACAAAAGAAGTGATATCATGCCTGAGCCTAGCAGTTTTGGCGGGCGGGAAAAACTTCACTACAAACGTCTGTGCCAAATCAGCCCATGTGGTAATGGAGCCTGACGGGAATGAGTGCAGCCAGCTCTTTTCCTTGTACTTCAAGGTGAATGGAAACAACAGGAGTCTGATGGCATCGTCAGACACTCCGTTGGTTTTAAACGTGTCGCAAATCTCCACAAAGTTTATCAAGTGATCATTGGGATCATCATTCGGTAGTCCCCCAAACTAAATATTGGTGCACATTTGAATGGTGCCCGGCTTGATTTCAAAATTATTAGCTTGGATGGAGGGCCTGAGAATGCTCGCCTGGAGATCATCGATACGAGGCATAGCATACTCCCTTAAAGATTTCTGAAGTTCCTCAGCCATTTTGATAGGAGTAGGTATGCCCTTAGAATTTTCTCTCCGTAGTCGCTTGTATGTTTTATCAACCTCGGGATCGAGAGGTATTATGTTCCGACCCTTTCGAGGTGGCATACACAGTGAAGACTACCTGCTAAGAGAGTTAAACAGAAGAATCAGTTTAAATTAAGATTGTATTGACTTAGTGTTAATATTGATTAACAAATAATACCAAGTCCCCGGCAACGGCGCCAAAAACTTATTGGTCGATTTCACTATTGCTAAATCGCGCGTAAGCATACGCGGTCCACAAGTAATATATGATAAGTTGAGTGTCGAATCCACGAGGACAAAGTCTTAAGAGATAAACAAATACTAAGGTAAAGTCTTTACTACCTTATCTAAACAAGTGAAATAAGATTGTTGGTTAAGCTATATGATTAAAACTGTAAGAATAAGAGAAGTAGTTGTGCTAGGAAGTCAAGATAGGATTACAATTCCCTTAATGCATCGCCTAATCTCCTAACTCTCCAAATTATAAACGAATCAAGAAATGGTCAACCGAGAACAGTAAATACGCATAAGCTTCTATCGAAGGTCAAATGCATATCTCTAGCCAGATAAATCACAATATGTCTATTGGTGAAAATAGCTAGGCCAAGGTCATTAAGCTAAGTCTCAAGGCAGCACAAGGCAAATAGAGATATGTCTATCCTATTAGCAGTTTATGCACACATTCCATTGGCATGATCATAACAGGTGTTGTTGTATTTAAAGATAGATAATACCATCCATTTGTCAATTTCTATTATTATCAATATCAATTTCTCTATCAAGCAATTAGTCATTAAGTAAGAAATACAACAACTCATTCCAAAATGATTCATTATATAAAATATGAGAGAAAGTTAATTAAGCTAAACAAAAGGTTACATTGCAATCCTAAAAATGGAATTAGTTCATATCCATGGTACTAAAACACATTTTCAATACATTCCACATTTTTAGTAATACACAAATAAATGGGAGATTTGGAATAAGAAAACCCCTGTCTTGAAGGTTTCTTCCTCCAAATCTTCTCTTCACTGCGTAGCTACTGAGCTTCTGTCGGATGCAATTACTGTTCCTCTTTTGAAGCACAACTTCTTTCTCTTCTAAGAATTTAATACTGTAATAACTATTCTAGTCTATGCTATTTGTCTTCAATTTCTATCGCAGGCGACTGAGTATTAAGTCCCTTGGTCCCCTCTCTCTTTAGGTCATTTAAAGCCCTTTATTGCCTGGACACCAGAGCTCGCGCTGTGGCGCGAGCATTAAAGTAGCAAGTGGCGCTGCGGCGCCACGTAGGGTTAAAAAGACCGGAAGTCACGCTGCGGTGCGACTCCATGAACAAGCCTCGGCGCTGCGGCGCGAGGATGACATCAGGGGCATGGGGCTGGGGCGCCGAGTATGGAGTCGGGGCGCTGAGTATGGCGCTGGGGCGCCTATTTCCAGTGTGTTTGGGGTGGAGGCTCTTCGTGTGTCCATGGCGCTGCGGCGCCAATACAGTAAAAAAAACCAATACGCCCCTGGAAGCTGGAAAAAGATCTGGAAAGCCTTGCATCATAGAATTTAGACATAATAACAACAAAATATAAATAAAAACTAACTAAACAACTGAAAATAGGCAACAACTTAAGCCACAAAGGATCTGATTCGCATGTATTAATCCTACTCATCACATGCGTACCACTCGCATATTAAGCAGCCATGTTTTACACATATTTAACTATTAAATGATAGTATTAAATGACTTTCTTAATCTATGTGTAAAAACCTTAAACGACACTTATTTAGGAACATAGAGAGTAAGTATGAAGAGAGAATATTTTGAATTGAATAGCTAGAAAGTCACTCTCTTACCAACATTGAAAATAATTAATGACATATTATTATGGATAATTTTGTCATTTTATTCTTCTTCTTATGTCTAAAAAATTTATCAAAATTTTTATTATGAGACGGAGGGAGTATTTTGTTACATAGATTTAGATATCCATATTCATTTAATACTAACAATCACATTTGCTCGGAACAAAAATCACGGAGATCGTCGGTTTCAGTTTTTGGTTTGCAATTAGCGCTATCAATTTTAAAACCTGGAATTGAAATAGGCAACTTATATGATTTTTCAAAACAAACATAGAATTAAATAAAATACCTCTCAAACCCAAAATTACCCGCCACCATGGCTATGTCCTCTTCTTCCCCACCAAATCCTCCCTCCTCCACCGCCCCTCGTCTTTTCTCTAATCCACCCCCACCATCCGGTAACAAAACCCCAATCTATCCCCACTTCCCCACCACTGCCACCGCGACAACTACAGCCACAGCCACAGCCGCATTCCACTCTCGCCACCCAGATTATGCCACCGTTGCCCCAAGGCTCCAACACGTACTCCTATCCCTGAATCGGCAACCGCCGGCTGATCGAGGGATTCTCTACCATCCGGCCACCTCCGGCCGAGGATTCCTCCCTAAACCCACCACCGCCTCCGATCAGCCAGTCGTCATGACCAACCCTGGCGGCTTCCCGCCTCGCCCATGTACTCCCAATCCGGGTCGGGTTCCGTATGGGTCTCAACCAGCTCACTTGATCCGGCCGACCCATTTGCCACGCAGTCTTATCAGTTCTACTGGAGGTGTGGTTAAAGACATTCCAATTTCCACACACCCAAAGGTTTGATTTTTTTTTTTAATTAATAATTTTTTGGTTACTTTAACCGTGTTTCTTTTGTGATGAGTGGTTTATTATTACCTCAATTGTGATGCTTAAATTTGTGTTTTGAATTTTGTGCTTGTTTTACTTTCTACTATTTGACTACTTCAATTTAGATCAAGGTTCAAATTGAAAAACTTTCTTGCTATATAAATTTGCGTATATGATGTTTTCTAACTTTTTTGTTATATAAAATGAACCTATTCGTTGTTATCTAATCTATTTAATAAACTTCTTCATAAGTTCAAATATTATTTCTCCTTAGACTTGTGTTAGGTTGTCATTGTTGAAATGTTGTAAGATGTGATTTGACATTTTTAAATGTTTATATGAGATATAAATGATCTTGGCTTCATTATTTATTTCTTGATTTTTAGTCCAAATACTAGTCTCAAAACCATGGGTTGAGTGTTGGGGAAATTGGTACTCCAAATTCAAATTTAAGATTGATAACAAATTAAGAACGAAGAAATGGTCCTTTGTTCTTTTCATGAATCGAAGACCTTTAATTATCTAATATTCTCTCTTTACTCATCAAAGTTTAAGGCACTCAAGTACTCAACTATTGGGAAGATTAAAGTGAGGAGCCTACAAGTTCTGTTTAATTTAAAACTAATTGAAATTCAAAAGATAGGAATTACCTTTTGTTTCTTGTAAGGAGTAACAAAAAATGTGTATTTCATGGAAATTTGTTGATAATGTTTTGGTGTGATATAAAAGACTGGGAAATTAAAATAATTCCACTATATCAATTAGAAATGTTTTTATGTTGGTCATGACTAATGAGTTTTCTTTACGTTGCTGTTCCATGATAAATTTGTCAATTTCCAACAAGTAGATGCTAGTTAGCTAAGTAAATAAACATGTTGGCAGTTGTACTTTTCAAAAGAGTAAAATTCCAATGATCCATCAATGTGCTAATATTTTCTTTTCAAAAGAATAGAATACCAAACTATGCAATTGTAACCCGGGTCAAATCCTGAGTCCAAATTAAATCATAACATAATAAGGCCCAATGCGTTGTCTCAATAATATCTCTTTGGCTCATCTTTGTCCGCCACAAATTTACTCAAAAAGCTATAACTGAAGGTATTGATGATAATAACTTGAGTCCTTAAATACATTTCCAAGTATCCCACATGTTACTATGTGGGATGGGGGTGTTATAAACTCTCTTAAAATATCTGGTGTCCTCGTCAAGCCGAAAACATTACCACAAAAGGGCCAAGAACAATATCTCTTTAGCCATTGTGAGATAATACCAGCGGCCTAGCTGCCTTCGTGTTCCCATCTCCGGAAATTCGATTGGATGACCTGAACCGGGTTTTCGAGAGTCAAATATAATTAATATATACATATATAAAGAAAAATGAATTTGAGCATTAAACATAATTCGTATAGAGGAGAAAGATTTACTTTTACTGAATGAAAGAATATTTGGATCAATATCTTATATTTTTTTCTTGGCTGTATTGTGTAGAAACTAAAAAATAAAATGGCAGAAAGTTCAGGAGTTGATGGTTATGATATAACCAAGGACCCTAAAAGAAAGGTCAAATCAAACAATTCAGGTCAAAAATATGGATATTGGCCAAATATGAGTAATAAGGAAATAGGAAGAAAAGCCATTCGGGAATCAATAGCCTCAAACAACATCTAGCAGGAAATTTTGGAGATATAACAAAGTGCCCTAAAACAACCATCGAAATTATGAGGGATATGCAAGCGGCTTTGAATAGTAAAAAGAGGAACAAGCCAATTGAGATGGATGATGATGATGTAATGGAAGTACAACAAGCGAAGCATGGCTTCCAATGCTTCCCCTAACACTATTCCAAGTTCTTGAATTGCTTCCAAACGGAAGAAAGCTGCTTTTCAATTTCAAAAGTCACAACCAAAAGCTCCGACAAAGACAGTCGAATCACTTCTAAGGAAGACTCCCGAAGAAATTGTAGAGAAGAGGCATAACAAGCGTTTGAACCAAACGACCATTGAAAATTGTTTGAGGATACCGAAAGAAAAAGAGAGTTCATATGCACATTGCTAACTTTTTCTATGAGTGGCATACCATTCAATGCTGCAAATGCAAGGAACTTCGAGGTAAGGATCGAGTCCATAGGGCAATATTGGCCGGGTTTAAAGCCTCCAACGTATCATGAGTTGAGGGTGCCTTTACTTGAGAAGGCAAAGAAGCAAACCGATGAGTTAAAAGAGAAACATGAAGTTTCTTAGAAACAATATGGCTGCACACTCATGTTGGATGGTTGGACAGATAGAAGGGGAAAACACTTGTTGAATTTCCTTGTTAATAGTCCGGAGGGGACTTACTTCATGGGTTCTGTTGATGTCTCCAGTCAGTCGCAACATGCCACAATGTTGGCAAATCTCCTTGATAGTAAGATCCCTGAGTATGTTGTTCAGGTTGTCATGGACAATGCCTTTAATTACAAGGCAACGCGACATATACTAATGAAGAGCAGACCTACACTATTTTGGACACCTTGCGCCGCTCACTGCCTTGACTTTATGTTAGAGGACATAGGCAAGCTGAAGCAATTCCAACCCACAATCACAAATGCAAGAAGAATCACAACATTAATTTACAGGCATGGTCGTTTTCTTGATGCGACGAGGGAAAAAACAAATGAGAGATCTTGTGAGACCCTGAGTTACTAGATTTGCTACAACTTTCCTTATCTTGCAGAGTTTATACAAGCATAGAGATGCATTGAAGCATTTGTTCAAAAGTGAGGATTGGACAATCTAAGTTGTCGGCTACCAAAGCGAGGAAGAAAATATGTGATACTGTAATTTCAACTACATTTTTGGATGTTGTTGAGGATTGCATTAGAGATCACAACCACTTCTTGTAGTGTTGAGAATTGTTGATGGAGCAAAAATTATATGGGGCTACGTTGTTTCTTAATTCGGGCAAGTACTTTGATATCAAAGATGAACATTTGGATTTAACTTACAAGCTACGAGAAGACTTTAATGACATTCTAGCAAAAATGGTACCCGAGCTAGATTTGCTAGACAAGATAATCAATCTAGCCGATAATTATGATGCTTCTCGAGATACTTTTACAAGAGAAATGACAATTAGACAACAAAAATCAAAGAATCCTTGTAAGTATATTAAATATACATACAGATATAAAATATAAATTATAATTATATACATTCTTCTTTTTCATCCTTTTAAAGATATTTATATTTGCTTTAAATATTTGCTAGTTGATTAGTGGAGCGCTTTTGGAGGGCGGACTATTGAGTTTGCAAAAAGAATTCTTGGCCTTTGTTGTTCTTCTTCCGGTTGTGAGTGCAATTGGAGTACATTTGAGTTTGTAAAAACTTTCTATTGTTCGTTCAAAAGTAATAAGTCATTACTAGTACTAACTATTTTTTACATACTTAAAATTTTATCATTAATATTATTATTTTTTGTTTTATTTATTTTATTTTAGATTCATACCAAGAAGAATAATAGATTGGAACACAAACGATTGAGAAACTTGGTGTATGTCCAATTAAATTGAAAGATCATTTCAAGGTTCCAAAAGAGGCGTGAACTTGAATTTTTTTTGATCCATTAGCCATTTATGATTTTGATCAAGGTAATGAATGGATCAATAGTGAGTTCAATGTTGTTCATCCCAGGGAGGATCTTACATGGAATGATGATGTAGATAGAGCAACTGGTGCATCCACCATGCTTGAGGGCCAGAATCATTCAAGGAGGGTTCATGCTAATACCAATGATGTCATTACTTACTCTCAATGTGGTGGTGGTTCAATTTCAAGGGAATCAAAGTTGATGGATTCCGACTCCGATGATGAAGAAGAGAGAATTTCAAATGATGATGACGTGGAGGATGATTTTGGACAAAGACCACCTACTCTTTTGAATGAGTAGTTCTCGTGGAGGAGATGGAGATGATTTTGTTTTTGATGAGTTTTCTTAGGGTTATGTTTAGCAACTAGTGTAGAGACTATAGATTATTTTAGCTTGCTATATAATGTTTAATTACTTATTAAACTTGTGATGTGTGATGGT
This sequence comes from Panax notoginseng, assembly GCA_016801055.1. NCBI lineage: Eukaryota > Viridiplantae > Streptophyta > Magnoliopsida > Apiales > Araliaceae > Panax > Panax notoginseng. Next base: position 181,584,790 of record CM029017.1, read on the forward strand.
TGGTTGATACTTTATTTTCTATGTAGTGTTTGTTGAATTCTTCTACTAGTTTTTAAATATCAAGTGTTTTATTTTTGAATTGCTATTTATAAGTATTTACATAATTGTACTTTTAATGGTAATCCATAGTGTTATGTTTTAGGTTTTAATGTATATGAAATTTTATTGCCAATATACTTGTGAAGTTAAATAAATAATATATAAATTGCATAATGTGAACAACTTATCGCCATACGGAGCGGTCAGTTACCGCCATGCCTCACCGTGGTGTTGTGATAACTATGGTAACAACTCGTGTCAAATCTTAGTTCGAATTAAATCATAGCATAATAAGGCCCAATGCGTTGTCTCAATAATATCTTCTTGGGTCATTTGATTGGGTTGTCGGAGGTGGGGATACGAAAGCGGTTATGCCACCGATATTTTCTCACAATGACTAGAGAGAAATTTTTTTTGGACCTTGTGTGGCTATGTGTTCGGCCTGACAAGGACGTCAAGCATTTAAGTGGGGGAGTTTGTAACACCCCAGTCCCACACCATATCATGCGGGATACTTGAATGTATATATAAGGACTCAAGCTGCTATCATTAGTACTTTCAGTCATGACCTTTTGGGTGAGCCTGTGGTGAGCTAAGATGAACCAAGAAGATATTAATTAGACAACTTATTGGGCCTTTTTATGCTATGATTTGATTCGGACTCGGGATTTAACCTAGATTGTTACATATGGTATCAGAGCTGACTCTCGAAAGCTCGGGTCTGGCCATTCGATCGGGTTGCCAAAGGTGGGAACACGAAGGTGGCTAAATCGTTGGTTTTATCCAATAATGGCTAGAGAGAGTTTTTGGGCCTTGTGTGGGTATGTGGTCGGTCGGACAAGGACGCTAGTTATTTAAGTGAGGAATTTTTTAACACCTCAGTCTTATATCGTAACATGTGGGATACTTGGATGTGTATATAAGGACTCAAGCTGCTATGATTAATACCTTTAGTCATGATTTTTTGGGTGCATTTGTGGTGAGTTAAGATAACCTAAATAGATATTATTGAAACAACGTATTGGGGCTTATTATGCTATGATTTGATTCGTACTCATTTGACCCAGGTCGTTACAATAGTAGCCTTCGATATATGAAAATTTTCTCATATTTCTTCAATTTCACTTCTCTTCCCCTAAACTCCTCTTGTAACCTATAAATTGTTATCAACCATTGGACAAAGTTTGGTTCTCTAAAATATTAGTTGTCAGGTACCATGATTTCGATAAGCAGATATAAGACTTGTATTGTGATGTGGAACACGTCAAAGAATATTACATAATTAGATTTAGGATTAATTTGGATTTTATTATTGTAATTTTATAGTATCCATAATAAGATTTAGGATTAATTTGGAATTTATTATTGTAATTTTATAGTATTCAGGGGTTATTAGGTGTCAAGGTTATTTAGTAATTGTATCTTTTGGGTCGGATAATTAGGCTGCCAGGAATATCATTTGGGTTGGCCTTTTACTTTTTAAATGTTGATCTTTGGGTCAGCAAGTCTGATGAGAAGTCCAAGTTATGTAAGTGAGCTTGTTCTCTAAGTCTTACGTTTAAAATATAACTATTGTAATTCCTACTGACAGGGAATAATAATCTAGAAAAATAGAAATGGGGGGGGGGGGGTGCAGATGTGGTGGTGAATAGATCATTACTATCTAGTAAATCCTTGATCTTTTTTTATTTTAAATATTATATGACGACTACGTGAATATTTAATAGGCAAGATAAAGACAGAGATATCACCAATTTACAGATAATCTGGTTCACAATATACATCTAGCTTATATTGCTACGTCCAGTCTCAAGATTCTTTTAGGGATTTGAGATCCTATTAATATATGTAAAATGCTCCTTCTAGTCTTCTAGAAGTGGAGAAACCTTTACAAATTTATAGACAAACTTCTAACTTTTTACTCGGAAGTAAGTTGTACTTGAAAAACCTAAGGATTGTGCTCCTACAGTACCGGTCTTAGAACAAAAGGTGTTTTCCTCTTTTCACAAGTACACTAGAGACCCAACTATTCGTTGACCCCTCTAAGACTTTGCTCTTGAACAAAGGATCACTCTTTTCTTCACAGATAAGTCTAGGATACAAAACTTAAACCCCTTTTTGAAATAAGTTTTGTTGATGTGGTTTGCTTCTAAATTAAGCAGCTATAATTAATTTAAGTTTTACTAACACCACACACAACATGACTGGCTGAGAGGCAATGTAATTGAGCAAATTTGATCTTATTTTGGCCTCGTCAAAAGGTGCCTTGGTTTTAGTCTTTTGGGAAGTATCCAGTGGTCTCTAATTAAAATGTTCATGTTGATTACTTGGATGGATGGTAAGAGATTTTTTAAGTAACAGGTGAAGTAGCCAAATGGTGCATTGAGTGGACTTTGGGAGTATGTTTTACCATGTAAAATATGATAGTTATATATATGTGTGTGTGTGTAAGAGATTTTTTAAGTAACAGCTGAAGTGGCCAAATGGAGCATTGAGTGGACGGTGGGAGTATATTTCACCAAGTAAAACATGATAGTTATACACACACACACACACACTCACATATATATATATATATATATAATAGTTATAAAGATTTAGACTGTATTTATGATTTTATGAAATCCTTTTTCTAACGAAAGAGAGTTTCCTTGCCTTACGAATGTTTCTTCATGAATTAGTCCTCCCAACCATTTGACATTATTTATCAATGTTATTTTGAAGAACTATTTCAATGTATAATAGCTTTGTAAAAATATATTGAATATAGTAAAAAATACAAAGTAATATAAAATACCATATAGAATAATGATATAACTTTATAATATAATTTATGATAATATAACATATGGAGAGGGTTCTAACTTAATATTTTTCTATAAGAATCTTATTTGTTATCATCAAAATCATAGTTTACTTAAAAAGTTAAAAGACACAACACCCACAAGTTGAATGGAGTTGAGTTATTGAGAGCAAAGAACTCTTCTCCAGCCCCACTTTCTTATCTTGTAATCTTATCCTACATCATGTTGCACTAACAGTAAGATTAAGCCATTGATGATGGTGTTGGGACTTGGCTAGGTTTTGCTTCTCTGAAATCCTTGTTTTTAGGTTCTATTTATTTGATAATCAATAATCACTTGTAAGATCAGGGTTCAAAGAAGGGGCCAAGTTACCGAAATCTTGATGGGCTTTACTTCTAAATTAAGCAATAATTAATTTAAGTTTTAAGTATAAAAGTTTTACTAATACTACACACACCATGACCGGCTGAGAGGCAATGTAATTGAGCAAATTTGATCTTATTTTGGCCTCGTCAAAAGGTGCCTTAGTTTTAGTCTTTTGGTAAGTATCCAGTGGTCTCTAATTCAAATGTCCATGTTGCTTACTTGGATGGATGGTAAGAGATTTTTTAAGTAACAGGTGAAGTAGCCAAATGGAGCATTGAGTGGACGGTGGGAGTATGTTTTACCATGTTAAATATTTGAGTTATATATGTGTGCGTGTGCGTGTGTAAGAGATTTTTTAAGTAACAGGTGAAGTGGCCAAATGGATCATTGAGTGGACGGTGGGAGTATATTTTTCCATGTAAAACATGATAGTTACACACACAAACACACATATATGTATATATATATATATACACAATAGTTATAAAGATTTAGACTGTATTTATGATTTTATGAAATCCTTTTTCTAACTAAAGAGTTTCCTTGCCTTAGGAATGTTTCTTCATGAATTAGTCCTCCCAACCATTTGACATTATTTATCAATGTTATTTTGAAGAACTATTTCAATGTATAAAAGCTTAGTAAAAATATATTGAATATAGTAAAATCAGAGGCGGAACTAGGGGGGGCGGGGCAACTGACCCTGGTATTCCGGCAACTCTCCCTAGTAGCCTGCTGCTGTGGTGCTGCCCCTGCCCGACCGGCGCCCGTTGCGGCTGAGCTCTGGCTCAGTCTTTTTCTTCGTCAATTCGTCTGCAACAGGTTATGGGTTTTTTTTAACTAACATGAAACGACGTCGTTTCATAAAAAAAATAATTTATTTTCTACCCTCTCGTCTTATCAGGCATTAGGATTTAGGCTTAGACATAAACAAATTTTTCTTTTTTCTTCTTCGCGAGTTCGCCTCTTCGGTTCTTCCGCGGCTCCGCCGGCTGGTAGCTCATTGCCTCACTCCTCAGTGTTCAGCCGCTCACGGCGTCGGCGCGCCTCTCCGCCTCTGTCCGGCGACCGCTGCGGCGCTGCTGCTTTCTTGCTCCGCCGACCGCCACTGCCTCCATTCTCCAATCCTCCTGCAGTCCTGACTCCTGCTTGGGCCTTCCTCTTTTTAATTTCCTTTGGTAATTTCTAATTTCTACTTTTTAATTTGGAGGCTTGGTAGTTGGTACTTAATTTATTTCCCATAATTCCATTAGGTTAATTGAAATCATTAAATTAGGTTAATTGATAAAATTATGATAAAATGTTTGAATAATTGAATTGATGAATCCTAAGAGAAAGAATTTTGATGAATTTTAATAATTTAATGTTTACATCTTTAATCTTTTAGTAATTTGGTTTTGGAGTAATCTTAAATTATTGTTTAATTTCTGTTTTCTTAAATTCTAAGAGAATTGATGAATACTTGATTAAGCGACGCCTTTTGATGAGAGATATGAACAAGAAGTTTCGAGAAAACTAGTGTATAAACTAAGTGAAGTATAATTCCAATGAATGACTTTTGAATAATCAATTGCATTATGTGCTTGTTATCTTTGGAGGTAATTTTTGTTATCAGTGAGTGCGCATTCATATTTTGGAACTGTGGTTTGTAGATATGGTATTTTGGTTCTACCACAAACTTTTGTTTCATAACTTAAAAAGACTCTTTGCTGATAAAAAAATAAATAAATTAATTATCAAGTTTCGAAGCAAGTGGTGGTATTTATAATTTCGGCCCGCTTGGTTTAAAAATTTTGACTCCCCTACAAAAACGTTTTGGTTCCGCCACCGAGTAAAATACAAAGTAATATAAAATAACATATAGAATAATGATATAACTTTATAATATAATTTATGATAATATAACCTATGGCGAGGGTTCTAACTTAATATTTTTCTATACGAATCTTATTTGTTATCATCAAAATCATAGTTTACTTAAAAAAGTTAAAAGACACAACACCCGCAAGTTGAATAGAGTTGAGTTATTGAGAGCAAAGAACTCTTCTCCAGCCCCACTTTCTTATCTTGTAATCTTATCCTACATCATGTTGCACTAACAGTAAGATTAAGCCATCAATGATGGTGTTTGGACTTGGCTAGGTTTTGCTTCTTTGAAATCCTTGGTTTTTAGGTTCTATTTATTTGACAATCAATAATCACCTGTAAGTTCAGGGTTCAAAGAAGGGGCCAAGTTACCGAAATCTTGATGTCTCAGTTTGGTATCGTATAGTTAACAATCCGATAACAAGTTACGAATTGTAATTGCAAGCATTTGCCATAACGGGAAAAGATCAGGTGTACCCCATAAATAAAATAGAAATAACGGTGTAATAGAGTAATCAAGCATAAATAACGGTTTAGTTGAAAATCAACAAATGGGTCTCTTTTTGTGGAACAGAGAGAGTAATAATAAAAAATAAAATATGTATATTTACTTAATAACTCATCGAATAGTACGAGAGAGTGAGGCAAGATCTGAGATTTTGATTTGAGAATTAGGAAATAAAAAGGCTTTTCCTTTATTCAATTAACCGGTCCAGCCTTTATTCAAATAACAGGTCCAACCCGGTTCGGTACGGTATGTACTGAACATACAAAATAACTTTCCGAACCCGGTCCGGTTCGCCGAAAAATAAAAAAAATCAATTTTTTTGCTCACCCCTATAATCGGATGTTTTTTAGTTGTAAATCGTAAAGTATAGTTTTAATCATGCTTGTGCATGAATAGAGAAAAGTTTTGGATTGCCATTTTGATCGTACGGAATGAAAATGTACTATATTTTTCTGGTAACCATGGTTTGAAACTTACCAATTTTTTAACAATTGTTTGATTCATTCTCCCAATTTCGAGATACGTATACGGTATAACAGAGATATGTCAACTAGTTTTCCGGACATAAATTGTTGTATTAGCTACAACGATTAACTTTGGGCAAAACTACCCTTTTGTTTCCTTTACCCGAAGTCTAGTTTAATTTGTCAAAATAGTCAATAAGGTTATTTAACACATTTCTTATTTCCTTCCTCAAATTCTAACCCTTAAATAAAATAATTAAATTATACAATTCCAAAATCATATTATCAAAGCTCAAATCTTAAAACCCTTATCTTAAAAACTTTACAATCAGATTGAAACACAAATCAGGCAGATCACATATACATGTACACATTTCTGAAAAATAAAAAAAATTATCGCAACTCAAACTAAGTATTTGTTTCATTACAAATTACAACAACTCATAGTCGACATTTTGCTTCCTCACAAACCACAACAGTTCAGGCTCAAAATTTCATTCCTCATAAATCACAAGGCATCTAGACTCGGATCAAAGAATAAAATAGAAGCATATTGATGTGATAAAAATATGTAACTGCAAGTGCACAGTGTCAAATTGAAAAACTGACAAGTACAGGTCGAACCCACAGAGACTAGATTAATTCTTTAATGTATCCTTAATTAATATTTTAGGCGAATTAGAAATAAATATGGTGGAGAAAATTTATTAACTAAATTATTCAAACTACTAATTAATAACGGAAACTATTAATGAGAAAAGATACCTAGGAATCAGAATCCACCAAATATTAACATAATAAATAATTTCTTATTTCCTAAATTAATTCCCAAATTAGTCTCCTTTCCCTTTAAAAATAATGATTCATATAATTAATATGGGTAAGCATAAGTTATGAAAAATTCATAGATTAACTATAACTTATCAAAACCTCGCAATCAATATAAAAATCATATGCAATTTATGAAGAGGAAAATATGAAGGCGAAAATAATTAGACATTAATTTTGGAACGGAAAGAAAATATTATTATGAAATACTTAGTTTCATCATAATCCTAGGTATTAGAAATTTAGCTAGCCATGAAATTAAAAACAAAAACAAATAATATTAGTACTACAATTCGCATGAAATAATAACAATAATTAAAAAGAGAATTTCTGTAATATAAATAAAATAAAGTTACAAATACTCCCTTACAGTAGTTTCACATGTGATTGGAATAAGAGCAAAACAAACTCTAAATATGTTACTCCCTTCTACACTAGTGAAGAACTAAGAAAAAAATAAAAATAACTGGTGCCCTTCTCTCTAAAACAAGAGGCCTATTTATAGGGAAAATAACTTAGAACCCTAATTTAGGTTCATTGAACTTGGACAGTTTTGTTCATAATCAACTTCTCAAAAAGATTTTCTAGATATACTTTTTCTTCTCTTGTTGGATTTGACTTGCACACCAAGATTGTTGGATTGTTGGATTGTTGGATTCTTCTTGGATATTACTTACATGAATAAGAGCATTAAATATCGCTTGATCACCAAGATTGACTTTATTGCAACAAATATTAAATCCTGCAAGATAAAATAAAACATATTAATTTAATAAACTAATATAATTAAAAGGACAAAATTAGGGATAATAAAATATATGAATTACGTGTCTATCAAATACCCCCATACCTAGCTTTTGCTCGTCCTCGAGTAAAATAAATAAAAATAAAAATAAAACAAAAATTACACTACCCCATTTTCGTAGGAAACACGATTGCACTTAGCATGTGCAACAAGCCTTTAAACCCCATGGTTACCCCAAGTGGACGAGTTGTGTCTCGTGAGGGTTTGCAGTGAATATACCCACAAAATTCAAAAAAATATTTTTGAGTTCAACAAATTATGAAATTGAAAGAAAACTTCTAAATATCTATGGGCATTATACATAAGTAAGATTAAATTCAAAATTACACTTTTACCTTATCAAACATACAAAATCTTTATTTTAGACACCATCCTTCATTAAATCAATTCCATGTGATGCATGTATGTGCATATGATGTAACTCTTAGTAGGGATTTTTACCTTGAAAATGAAGCAAGCCCATTTTTCTTTTTCTTTCTTTTTTTTCCCATTTTTTTTTAATTTTGATTCTTGACTTGTACAATGTCTTATTTTCTTAGGCTTTTTAGAGTTACCCATGTAGAGCGAGCGTTGGACCAATGACTCCCAAACCAGATGGCTTTAGGGCACTAGGTGTAGAGACACCCTTAAGGGCTTACTTACTCGAGTAACAAAGACCACAAACACTTATTAGAATTAATTCAACCCATAAAAAGTCAAATAAATTTTTTTAATACTTTTTTCGTGTTTTTTTTACTATTTTTTCTTAAAAAGAGAAATAAAAAATAAAAAAAATCTAATACAATAATACAAACTCCCCCCATTCCTAAATCATGCATTGTCCTCAATGTATGCAAATGAAAAAAAGAGAACAAAGATGTGAAAGAATTGTACCTTATATGCGGGATATTTGTTCTGCAAGATGTGGTGAGAAAGAAAACAAATGTATATATCTACAAATTTTATAAATCCTAAAAATTATGTGACTAAAAATGAATGTTACAAATGGATAAGTGAGTGTGAACTTTTCATTATTTTCAGGAGGTCTAAAAAATTGAAAATATTCAGAATTTTCATCACAGTTATGCTTCAAGTTTACCTCAAGAAAACTTTCATTCACATGTTCAAATGATGGAAGAATTGGTTCAAATACATGTTCTAGTTTAGTTGACTTATTTGTAGTGGATCTCAATGGCTCATTGACCTTATCTAAATATTCAGATTCATTCCAATTTTGGTCAAGGTGGTTTAAGAAAAAATCACTTAGATCTTTTTCAATCAAGAGTCTATTTTCTATTATTTCTTGGGTCATTAACAACTCTTGGATCATGTTTACTTTAATGGGTTGGTCCAAAAAATCACTAGGTAATTTTTTAGGAATAAATCTTTCAGGGTATGGAGCTTTAGGTTTATAAACTTTTTCAACCGACTCATCAAATGCAACATGATCAATTTTAGGCATGGACTCATAATTTGTAGACTCCTCAAATACGCTTGACTCAAATTGTGTAGAATTGAATATAAAATTTTTACTTTCCTCATCATTTCCACAACCATCAAGATTTTCAAAATTAACCACCGAGTTACTAGAAAATTCACCCACCTCTTGTTCATTTAATATGGTGGCTAATCGACTCATTTGAATTTCTAGACGAGATATAATACTAAATTGCTCTTCCATTAAAACTTCCGTAGTTTTCTCCAAGGCACTAAGTCTTTCATCTACTTCATTTGATATTTCTTGTGGATATTGAGGTTCTGGATCCGAATATGGATATGGATATGAACTTAGATAAGAATTTTCATAACTTGGAAAAAATTGATTTACTTGGTGTGCATTAAAATTTTCATAGGGTTCTTTATTCAAAGCAAAATTATTATTCCAACTATAATAAGAATCCATTTTTTCACAAATAACAAAATAAATAGACAACTAACCACGAAAGTCGCACAAAAAAAAAATATAAAAATAAAAAAACAAAGAACTAAACTACTATATATTTTTTTTAATTTTTTTTTAAAATATGGAGATACGAAGTACCGAATAAAGCGCAACAACAAAATCTTTATCTTTTCGCTCCTTCGATTCGCATCAATAATCCTGAAAAAAATAAAAAAAAATTAGAAGAGAAAAAAAAACTAATTCGAATAAATAAAAATTAAGGAATATAAAATTAAGTCTAGCCCCGGCAACGGCGTCAAAAACTTGATGTGATAAAAGTATGTAACTGCAAGTGCACAGTGTCAAATTGAAAAACTGGCAAGTACAGGTCGAACCCACAGAGACTAGATTAATTCCTTAATATATCCTTAATTAATATTTTAGGCGAATTAGAAATAAATATGGTGGAGAAAATTTATTAACTAAATTATTCAAAATACTAATTAATAACGGAAACTATTAATGAGAAAAGATACCTAGGAATCAAAATCCACCAAATATTAACATAATAAATAATTTCTTATTTCCTAAATCAATTCCCAAATTATTCTCCTTTCCCTTTAAAAAATAATGATTCATATAATTAATATGGGCAAGCATAAGTTATGAAAAATTCACAGATTAACTATAACTTATCAAAATCTCGCAATCAATATAAAATCATATGCAATTTATGCGGAGGAAAATATGAAGACGAAAATAATTAGGCATTAATTTTGGAACGGAAAGAAAATATTATTATGAAATACTTAGTTTCATCATAATCCTAGGTATTAGAAATTTAGCTAGCCATGAAATTAAAAACAAAAACAAAAACAAATAATATTAGTACTACAATTCGCATGAAATAAGAACAATAATTAAAAAGAGAATTTCTATAATATAAATAAAATAAAGTTACAAATACTCCCTGACAGTAGTTTCACATGTGATTGGAATAAGAGCAAAACAAACTCTAAATATGTTACTCCCTTCTACACTAGTGAAGAACTAAGAAAAAGAAAATAATAAGTGGTGTCATTCTCTCTAAAACAAGAGGCCTATTTATAGGGAAAATAATTTGGAACTCTAATTTAGGTTTATTGAACTTGGACAGTTTTGTTCCCAATCAGCTTCTCAAAAAGATCTTCTAGATATACTTTTTCTTCTCTTGTTGGATTTGACTTGCACACCAAGATTGTTGGATTGTTGGATTCTTCTTGGATATTCCTTACATGAATAAGAGCATTAAATATCGCTTGATCACCAAGATTTTGATTTTATTGCAACAAATATTAAATCCTACGAAATAAAATAAAACATATTAATTTAATAAACTAATATAATTAAAAGGACAAAATTAGGAATAATAAAATGTATGAATTACGTGTCTATCACATATTTAATCTCACCGGAGCTCCATTGGGGAAGTGAATTGAGTTAGCAGCTGGGTAGCAGCAGGCTGATGCGAGGGTTTCTTTTTATTAGTGGATCGGCAATTGATTTTGTCAATTTCTTGGTTGGTTTATGGTTCTTTCCATCTGAATCGGAGATGATGTTGGTGAATAATCTCACAGGAGTTCTTGGGTCTCCCGCCAATCGTTCTATCACTGTATACATGGTATACGACATATACGTACAATACATAAGTCATGGAGACCAGGATATATAAGTGCTTTGATTTTGCTTTTATACATACAATACATAAATCATGGAGACTAGGATATTTATTTTAATTAAATAAGTTAACTAATTTATTTTATGGATTAGGATTTGATATTAGGATATGTTTGGTTTTTAGGGATTAGGTTTCCCTTTTACGGGTTAGGGCTAATAGTGATAAGGAAATGTTTAAAATAACTTCCATTGACTACTTTGACCAACTCAAAAACCTCATTTGGCATTTAGTTTTTTTTTCAAAAGAAAGCCACATCAGCTATTTATATCCACCTCACACCTACAAGACTACATTGTTCACCTACAAAATAGTACAAGGATAATTATGAAAAAAAAATTGTACAAGGACTAAAATGAAACTAGATATAAAATACAAGGACTAAAAGGATTGTTTTGCCATTAACTTTGTCCTTCAATTATTAGAATTTGATATATAAAAGAAATAAATGACGCATTGTGTCAAATGACATTTGTTCTGTAGTTCTAAATCTTGTTTCAGTTTTGGTTAGTGCATGAGCTATGATCATTCAGAGTAAATTTCCAAAGAACTTGAATAACATAAACTGACATTTTATGTGTTGTTTCTTAGTTACCCTTTGTGGATTTCTTATTGTTGTTTAACGTTTTCCATCCATTTTGCTGGTCACTTTTTAGACGGTAGAGATGACTTAATTATGTTGATCTTATGCCTGTATCGTTCTTGAGATATTTTTTTAGATCATATCGTTAGATTTGTAGACCTCTGATAGGTACTTTTGTGGTTTTCTTATACATTGCATTTCCATGTTCTAGACTGCTGCATCTCCATCTTCAGTGTCCGATTGTAATGGTTATAAAGATATAAGGTAATGATCAGATATGTTTTCTTCTATCAGCTATCTTCATTTATGTGTTCGTAATCCTCTTGATTTATGTACTATTGTTGATTGTTCTCTTTTTATGTTGTTTATAGGGAGAGAAGAAGGGATGATAGTTTTGCCACAATTAGAGATCGAAAGGTGAGCACACATTGTTTTTCATTTATTTGATTTGTTATATGGTGCAATATAACTTTTTGTTTTTGTAGAAGTTTCAGCAGCAATTTTTTTTAAATGTACATAAGATTTGTAAATTTTGGAGCTGATAAGAACTTTTCCGAGCACCCTAAGTAGAAATAGGCCTTGTTGTTACAGATAATGATACATGGCAATACCCTTACCAAAGGCAGACTGCAATGCCAGCTTGCCTATGTTTTATCAGGTGTAACAACTAACCCTAGCGCAAACTTTCGGTGCAGTCCTGAACATTCCAATAGTCTACTTACTATGGGCCCTATCCAAAAGTTTCCAAAAAGAAAGCTTCACGTTATGGAATACTTCCTCTGTACTTGCTCACAACATCTGATTGACTAGGATTACTCATGTAACACTATCTAATAAACTTTTCTCTATTTGACATAAGTCGCACTCTAAATTTCATTATCTAGCTATTTTGTAATTTTGACAAGTTTGCTTTCAGAATTCATATTTTTCCCTGAAGTAGTATTCTTCTAAAAATTTGATATCTTTGTTTCTGTTTTCAGGTTAGAGTATCTGATGGTGCTTCTCTTTATGCCCAATGCCGATCATGGTTGAGGAATGGTTTTCCTGAAGAAAGTCAGGTTTGTGCCTTGGAACTGTGCTTTGTATTATGTGTGCCGTATTCGTTTACTGCTTGGATCTGAATAGTGTATATGACTACCACATATAACAGCAAGAAAGTATTCTTAAAATCTTATAGCCAATATTAGTGATGAGTTACTTAGTTTTTTTGCGTGCAACTTAATTCAATCTTTCTTTAATGTACCTGGACTGCAGGAGCAATGTCAGTGACTGCTTTCATATGAATTGTGCATATAACTAAAAGCTTTTTACTCATATCATTGAATAGTTCGTTATTATTTATATGTAACTTAATCCTTCGTAATTTACCCGGACTGCAAGTCAGTGACTGGTTCTCTGCCCCTCGGGGACACAGTATCATTTCTATTTCCTTCAAAAATAATTAAAAACATAATATATTAAGTTATTACCCTTACGGCCCTTCTCAACTCCCGTCTCTTACAACACTCTTTTCGATGAAGCAACAAGCATTTAGTTTTTTGCAAAAGTAGATTGTTATTCAAAGAATCTTTATAATAATCTTGATCAGAGTTACAGATACTCTATTGACCAAAAAAATTGCGATTCGTACTTTTGTTCTCAAATATGGTACTCTTACTTTCGCAAAGTCTATTTTAGACCCAAATACTTGTTTATTTCACACCTCTGATTGCAAAAATATGTATACTTTTTAATATTGTAACTTTGTATTGGATGCTTAAACATCACATTGCTGCTAAACAATTTCTTAAATGATCAACTTCTGGATGTAACTAAAATTATTCTTTGAAATTGAACTTTATTACATTTAGTTTATAAGAAAATTCCTTACTGTATGGATGTACCCTGCATATCACGTTTTAGCCTATGTAGTGTACCACGTTCACATATTTGTTTCACGAACCAAAAGTAACATTGATCTTGGTTCAAGCACAAGGAAGTAAGTCAAGTTGTTATCTACAAATTTTGCAATTGGAATCAAATTATTGGGGATTGTCTATGCTAAAATTTCAGACTTTTCTTCGCTTTTGCTAATTTTAATGGTATTTGTTCTTCAACATCAGTTTTCAACTTTAAAAAAATAAAAATAAAACTTCAAAATCAGTTATAAGTTGTTATTAATATCACCATTTCTGTAGTGTTATTTGGAAAACAATAAATGGTTGTGTGTTCTGTCATCTGTGTGTCTGTGTGTGTGGTAAAATGATTCGGCAGCTAAGCACGAAAAGATTATACATTTTTTTGTTGTACTTGAAATTGAAGGATAAACTATGTGCAAATAAGATCCATTATAATTTTTCCTCAGATCAACAAAGTTATGAAGCAAAAGGTTGCTAAAAACCTTCCAGACACAAGTTAAACAGCAGATTCTCCAAGCAAATTAAGACCTATTTAGTTAAAGAAGTGAGTATGATGCTGCATACAATTCTTTGCTTTGATGACGGGTTTTACCCTTTCAAAAATATCATAGTTGCTTTGAGTGCCAACCAATGGTTTGGCCTTTGAACTTGGACAATAGAAAGGTATCTGACAACTTAGGGAAGAATAATAGGTCGCTAACAAGGCTTGATTATTTTTGGACTAATCTCTTCAGTCATCTCTGAACTTAGTGTCAATTTCAATTTCACGTTTGATCGTTAAAATATTTTTTCCATGCGTTTGGTCCACAAACTTTTTAAATCTTTTAATTTAGTAAAATTGTTATAATTTAAACGCAATTTCCAATTTTATTAATGGAGCGTTAACTAATGAATGCTAAGGGGGTATAATGGATATTCAACATAAATCTTTTTCAGTGTTCTAAAAATCCCCACCTAGGTCCGCCTAGGCACTAGGCCCCCCCTTGGCGCCCCGCCTAGGCCCCCCTGGCTCCAATCCCTCCAGAAAATTAGGCGGGGTCTAGGCAAATAGGTTTTTTTTAATTTTAATAACTACCCAAACCAGATTTTGATATATTTATTTTTCTAATAATTTACCATTTACCATATTCATAATACAGGTTGTAGCATATTAAATCACAACAACAAGTGAACAATATCAAGTCAAAATGGATAATTTTATTATAGTTGTAATTTTTTAAACTTGTACAAATTTCAAATTATATAAATGATGATACATTTGTACTATTTAGTTTAATTCAATATAATTCTTAAATTTATGTTTAGTTTCTTAAGTTTTAATATTGAATTAAATTATTGAAATTTTATTATTTAATAGCAATCCTGTTTATGAATAAAACTAATATGTTAAAAATATGTTTGAACTTTGAACAATTACATGTTTGTGTTTGAACTTTGACATTAACAATATGGATATCTGTTTGAACTTTAAGCAAACACCTTTATTATCTTTATTATAGATTGTTTTGCTTTACATTATTGTTTTGTTTGGATAAATATAAGATAAAATATTAAAATTGACTTCAAATAAAAAATCCCGGCCCTCCCAGGCCCCCTTGGCGCTAGTCCCTCCGGCCGCCCGCCTCCTGCTTCCCGCCTAACGTCTTTTAGAACATTGACCTTTTTTACACTAATCATTTTAATCACATTGCAGCATTGGAAAACAGAGATAGATCTGTTGGATAATGGCAAGGGTAGCACCACCAAGGTGCGCGACATAGAGGCACAACGCGGCGGCACAATGACGAAGAGGCAACTCTTCTTTTCTTACTTTCTTTTTTCCCTTTCTTTGTTTATATGCAGCATGACGGCAGATCTACTGCCTCTTCTTTTTGTTTTCTTCTTCCCTTTCCTTTTTCTTTTCTTTTCCTTACTTCTTCCTTTTTCCGGCAAACAAGTTGGGCACGATGGGTTATTTGGTGGTGTTAGCTTTTAGATCGGAGGTTGTTGCATGATTACCAATGAATGGCTGAGCGTGGCTGTTGGTGTGTGTTTGAGCGGAGATGATGATGAATCGGAACAGAACTTTCTGAGTTGTTTTGTTGATTAGATAGATACAACAGAGGTGATGGTAAATTGTGGCGGCGTTGGGCTAGGGCTTCAACGAGATGGTGGATGGGGCTTTCTAATTGAGGCGACGACTGGGTATTGTTGGGCTATAGTTTTAATAGACGGGTTATTGGATGGCAACAGATGTTTGTTTGGTGGCTGTTGGATAGCAACAAATGTTTGTTTGGTGGCATGATGGAAATGTAAATGGTGTATGGTCGGGGGTTACCATGCTGGAACTTCCAATGACTATAGCCTCGAGTTTTGTTTGTGTAGTGATGGAGTAGGTGGTCATCAGATGATGGTGATTGACATGCTACTGATATAAAGGAGCAGGAGGAAGTGGAGAGACAATAATATGCCTCAAAATATATGTTTCCTGCTCACACGTGTGTGAATTTCGTTTAAGATTGTGGATTCCATCTAAATCAAAGCAATTTTACTAAGAATAGAAGATTTAAAAAGTTCATGGGCCAAACATAAAATTGGCTATAAGTTTAGGGACAATTGAAGGGATTAACCCATTATTTTTTATCTATTGCATTTATTCTACTGGTATCTTCCCATTACTGAGATATCTGTCTATTAGTCACTCTAGTCCTTCAATTGATCAATTCCTTTCAGTCTCCTTTGTTTGCTAAATAGGGATCAGGGAGTAATATTTGTGGCTGATTTCCCAATAATTCTGTCATCCCAAAATGAATGTGGAAAATTTCTATTTATAGAACTTCTTGGGACCTTAGCGTTTGTACATATGACAATTTCCTAGAGTATAATTTCAAATTCAAGTTTTTATTACTTTTTCTTA
Organism: Panax notoginseng; assembly: GCA_016801055.1. NCBI lineage: Eukaryota > Viridiplantae > Streptophyta > Magnoliopsida > Apiales > Araliaceae > Panax > Panax notoginseng. The sequence goes on from CM029017.1 coordinate 181,601,422, forward strand.
TGCTATTGAGTTAAAATTAATTCATTTTACTGCTTGATTCAGCTGTCAATATTTTGTAATTTGTATTAAAAAGTCCAGGTAATTTGAATACGGCTATTTGGTTAAATGTTGTGCAATATCTCTGGTTTAATTCTTTTGAGCAGCTTTAGATTGCATTCTTCTAATTGCATAATGCGTCTCATTGCATAATTTGCATTCTATGCTTTGCAGTCGCAATATGTGGACATTGTGAAGTCTCTTCCCAGACCTTTTCCTATACCTGTGGGAGAAGCCCACTCTCCAGAAAAAAGGGAAGGTGATATCGCAGAGAAGGTCGGTTGATATGTTTAATATATCATTAATTTATTGTTTTTCCTGTCAGTTAATTATTTTTCTTGTTAAAGATACTATTTCTGTAGATGATGTTACGGATATGAAATGAATAGAAATAATTGTTGGAAGTAAATATCAGGAAGTAGGAAGGAGAAGATATAGTTGGGATTAGGGGTATAAATGAACTGAGTCGACCAGAGTATTGAGTTGCTCAGATTTGATTCATAAAATTTATCGAGTATAAAATAAGGTTTGATTGAGGCTCGTTTAGCTACCGAATCGAGCACGATCTTGAGTCAATTCCGAGCAATTTAAACTTTTCGAAGAATATGATCCGTGTATCAATAGAAAATTGCAATTTGAAAATTTGTTCATATTTAAATCATTTATATTTCGAGTCGAGCTTCAATCGAACTTTTTGTCGAGCGAGTACGAATCGAGCCCGAACTGTTTGGTTCATTTTACAGCTTTAGTTGGGATGTGGGGACATGTTAGCAAGAGATTTAGTTATTTTGAAATTTTACATGGGTTATGGTTGGAAACTTATCTAATTATATGGACTAAGAATTTTTGGAGTATGTAGATTATTTTAGTCAACCTGTGGATATTATTTGCATAAGTAGATTGTTTAGGCAACCTATGGAAATCGTTTGCTAGCGAATCCCTCGCGAGGTTGACACAAAACAACATTTTCTTTTTCTTTTTGGCCTTTGTTTTTACTGTGAAGTGTAAAACTGCAAGTCACAATTGTTTGAAGAACTTTCAGTTAGTCTCTTCCTCATGATGCATAACGAGGCTAGTGCTATGGTAAATGGTATTTAATACATATCATGATAGATTTATTAACACTCTTTGAACAATCCCAAACCTCTGAGCTAAATCCCTTAATTTCTTGAACTGGTGTTGGGGTTTGAGATCAGTACGCGGTTCTAGAATGTCACCTATATAAAGGGGGGGGGGTTGCAATTTATAATATAATAGTAGAACTGTAGTAGCTTGAGTAAACGTGACTGCATGATACTGCAAATTCAAGTTTGAGGTTACTGATTTCTGCAAATCAAGTCCAAGGTAGTTCTTATAGAAGAAGGCATCCTTCACTGCTAGCCTTTGTTAAATAAATTGACGCTGGGTGCTATCCATTTATTTTAGAATGATGTAAGAAACTTTGTGATCCGGTAAATATCTCCAAAGTTTGGATATATTTGATTGGAATAGTGGAAGTTTTGTACAATTATGGTTACCTCTTTGTGGAATTCGTTTCTTATGAATATAAGATAATAAGAGATATGGCAAACATGAATAGACTTTTAGTGAGAAAATAGGTGGAAATAGTAAGTCCTTTGTGTTTGACAACTTCTATAAATTATGATACTGAGTTAATACATTTTTATAGTCCAATATTGTACATCATCATCATCATTGTCTAATTAAAGGTGGTCATGTGTGTAAAGTTTGTATGTAGCGCGAAATCAAATTACATAAATATAGCGGAAGCGCGATAAAACGGATTTTAAAATTTTTATACAAACCATAACCATGATCATTCTTGTGTACAATTATCAATTTAAACGAAAGAGATGGAGAATCAGAATCATACCCTCGTAGAACTGTGCTTACTCAGGTACGAGTTCAACTCCAAATCCTTTTGCGTTCTCCTTGAATTACACCGAAGAGATTCCTTCTTTTGATCAATGTTAGCCACCCAAGTGTTTGGCTTCTAGAGATGACCCACAAAGGAAATATGTATTCAAGAAAATGGGTGTTGTCAAAACCCTAGTTTCTATCTCTATAGAAATTGTAAATACTCTTCGAACTATTGGAAGTATGTCTAACCCTAATCCATAATAAGACCCTTCTTATTTATAGATGTAGACAACCTTCCTAAACTATTTAGGAATAGGGTTTTGTACTAATTAAACTCTTTTAATTAATTAAGCTCATAATCCAATTAGGAACTTATGAGAGTACTTTTATTAATTATTTCTCAAACCCTTTTAGGAACTAAAATAATAATAATAGTAATAATAATAATAAGACCCCTCTTAATAATTTATATTTAATACTTGCAAAATATTAAATATTAAGCTATTTAATTTATTCTATCACCATATATTAAATTAAATATACTTAACTTATTATTACAATTATGTCATTTACTTCTTAAATAAATATTTTTCTTTTGCGGTGTGACCCTTTAGGTTCTCCATATTAAACCGATTGTGAATAAATCAATTAGAACAATTATAATCTTATTTAAATAAATAAATTAAATTATTTAATTCATTTAAATAAATAATATTTATTCTACAATAAGGGTAAGCCTACTTAGTAATCAACGACTTTCCAAATAATATAAATTTCAACATTAATCATAAAAGAACCTTTCAGTTAATAGTTACTGTACAATTCAATCCTTCTGCCATACAATATCCCAATTAAATATAAGACATGGAATTACTGTCAAGTCTTATTTTATTTAATTCTATGTATTTTGATTTTCAAATATACAATTCTAAATAATGCAAATTAGAAGCTACTTTCTAATTTCATTCTGCTTTGGCCAAGGACTACTGAATTGTCATTTATCGAAACACATATGGCATTCTCTCCTTTTATTAAAAACGGTAGATTTTTTGTTGATCATTTACCTATCTCAATGCACAACTTATTATAGCCAAACATATCCTTTGATATACTCTTAAGGCCTTAAAAGACATGTCAAAATATAACTCATCATACACAAGATACTATGATGATCTCAAGTCTAAAAATTACTTGTACTATTATTACTTAAGGAATTTCTATTGACAGACAAGTAAAACTCTATTAGGTATTTCTTTAGCGAGCCATGTTTAGTGAATTTATTCTCCAATAAGCACCTACATACTTGCTTTAATGTCTTCACACAAATGATTATGAGATCAATCATCCTCTTCCTAAGAGGAAGCAAAATATGTACCAATCTATCCGGATTCACTAATCCCTTTTTTAGTAATCTAACTATTGGAAACAATTTTAGTTTTAAGCTATCTAAGAATTTGAATCTCATTAGCATGATCATCATCATGATTCTAAATTAAGACTATCACATATAATATAACACCACCATGTAGATAGAGTAAAATGCTTTTAATTAAATCATTTTTTATTAATAAATAAATAAGATTACAAAGTATATACTACATCATATCAAATATGATTAGCTTGTGTGCATACTAATTTCAATGTGTCCCTTTGTTTTCCTACAACATGTGTCATATTCATTGGTCTTAGTTAAAGTCTTCTCCGGGCAATTGAGGAACTTTTACAAGAATATCCTTAAACTGTATGCTTGGAAAAGGACTTAAGAAAAAAGAAGTCCACTTGATTAGGAACTAATTTTATTTTTTTGGTTTACCCACTTGACCTAATAACTCTTGACTGGGAAAACATATCTTTTATGATTTATGGCATTGGTCAATTTTTACATATGAGGGATAGCATAATAATTGATATTGATGCATATACAAATTAGTAATTTAGCATTATGTCCTGCTCATTATATGTCATCTTCAAAAGCCTGTTTTTGCCATGAAATTTAAGACATGTATGAAGCATTTAAAGACTTCATTTTTTAAAATGTGTTTTTTTTTTAAAATAAAATTATTTTAAATATTAATTAATATCCAAGTGCACCTTGGAAAACTAAAACATTAAAAAATAGTTACCAAGTGTGCATGCCTTTAAATCTGTTTTCTCTTGCATTGTTTACAAGATGATGTAGGATGGAGTTATTAGTTATTGGCTATGGGTTTTGTCAAGTACATTTCTTGTCCACAGGAATTTTGCATTGACCGAGCTTTGGCATGCAAGCAATTTTGTCTAGAACTGGATGATAGAACAAAAGCTATTGTGTTGTTTTGTAGGCAATAATCCTTCTCTTTGGATGTGATACAGATTTATCCCTAAATATATAAAATCGAGAGGACCTCTAAATTTTTTGAAAAATGCTATCTGGATTAAATTAATTTTGTTAGTAAAATAGGTCAGCAAAGATTCAAAATAACTGATTACAGTGAAAAAAATCGAGAAGGCTTGAACCTTTATTTTTGGATCTCAAGGCTTAATCCATTTTGTTAATTACTAATCTGAATGGTGTTTGATAAGTCTCCTTAGGTTGCTCAATCTGTTCCTACTTTATGTGTTGGTCCTTTCTCCCTTCTTCTAACATGTACCTACAGGAGGACAAGGAAAAAAAATAAAAGAAAAAAGAAGAGGAACTGAAGCATCAATTTATAAACTTCTCATCACTGGATTAGTAACGTCTCAAGGAAGACAAAAATGAAGTATATGTTGAGACCCAGAGACTTTAATTTGTTTAAAACTTTTTTTTAAAAAAACACCAAAAAGGATTAGTATTAGCTTGAACAATGATGCGTAAATCAACAACTTTCAATTAAGGGTTTCGGTCAACCCACGAACCTCGACTGCTTTAAATTCACTAGAAAACCTGCAAAAAGAAGTTCACTGGAGTTGGGAGGCTCTAGGAGGACTTTTTGATGATTAAGTCAGAACACTGACATGGAGGAAGAGAATTATTATTTGAGTAAATAGCCTACCTTGAATGTACTGGAACATCCCTTATTTATAACATGAGAGTCCTCTCCTTCAAGAGTTAGAAATTAGAATCCTACATGAATTTAGTGACATTTCAGGTTGACAATCCTTAACTGATTAAATATTATGGGAATTCTATCCTTTATCAGATTTAATATACTTCTAGAATATTCCGCAAGAGAAATTATTATATTACCCTTCATTAAAAGGAATCTAGAAATAACATGTGACAATTTGCCATTGATGGGTTATTTTTACCCACATCATTTGTCCCCTACTCTTCTAAAAATATATTTTTAAAGGAGTAGATAAATAATAATAGTGATTGGTGCCCATGGCGCTAATTCTGGGGTCCATTACCTTAATTCTTGACGCCCATGGCGCTAATTCTGGGTTCCATGGCCTTAATTCTTGGTGCCCATAGTGTTGATTTTGGGCTCTATGACCTTAATTTTTGGCTTCTATGGCCTTAATTCTGGGCTTCCATGGCCTTAATTTTAGACTCCATGACCTTGATTTTGGGCCTCTAAGGCCTTAATTCTGGGCTCCATGACCATGATTTCGAGTCTTCATGGCCTTGATTATGGACTCCAAGGCCTTAATTTCGGGCCTTCACGACCTTGATTTTGGGCCTTTATAGTCTTAATTTTTGGCGCCCATTGCAGTATTTTTGGCCTCATGGCCTTAATTATGGGCATTAATGGCCTAATTTTGGGCTTCATGACCTTAATTATGGCCTCAAACAACTTCACTTCTTTGTTGATGAAATCTTGTCTTTCCAGTGCAAAACTCCTCTTCTTTTGTATTATGGGTCTCCGTTTTGTGTCTATATCTTCCAATAAAATTGGAACTAGTTCCTGTGCAGGTTTTCCTTTTTGCCCTTTATTCTCCTCCCTCACATATAAAGAATCAATAAGCCAAACTTGTCACCCAGCCACTTTCTGATCACCCTTGACTAATCTTTATTCCACTTGTTGGGAACTTCAATTTCATATGGTATGTAGAGGGAAAAAGTGGTTAAAATTTTATACGCTATTTCATATAAACTTCAATTTTATATAATCCTACCAAGGATTATGATATATGATGAAAGGGTTTTCACAACCAAAAAAGTGATCATAGTGGTAGATTGATTTGGTGCTGAAGCGCGAGTATTCACCATGATTTTTTGGATTGTGATAGATAATGGCTTTTTGTTCGTTTTCCACAGACGGTGCCAATCTGATGCATCAATTAGCAATCTTCAAATTAGGGTTTTGGTCAACCCACTGACTGCCGCTTGACCGCTTTAAATTCACCGGAAAACCTGCAAAAAGTCCACCGGAGTTGGAGCACCGAGAGGACTCTCCAATGCTTAAGTCAGAATACTGATATGGAGGGAGAGAATTATTATTAGTGTAATAACGTACCTTGAATGTGCTAGAGCATCCCTTATTTATAGCTTGAGAATCCTCTCCTTCATGAGTTAGGAAGAGAGATTCTAGGTTGACAATCCTTGAATGATTAAATATTATGGGAATTCTATACTTTATCAGATTTAATATACTTTTAGAATACTCCGCGAGAGAAATTATTATATTACCCTTTATTAAAAGGAATCTAGAAATAACATGTCGCAACTCGCCATTGGTGTTAGTTTTTGTGACACCCCCAAGTTCGGGTACTTAAATCCCATAGATTTGGTGTTCACTGTCCAATAAAAATACATCTATCTACCCATAAACAAAGAATATAAATAAAACTCACAACTGAAATAATAATCCTCCCATTAAAGGGTTACACCATCTCAAAATAAATCTCAGGTCATCTAACCTTTATTACATCTTTTGCGGAAAATAAAAACATAATAATAATAATAATTAAGTCTCGCTACATAAACATTGCCAAATAAAAGTAAACTATTCTTCATCACTTGTTCATCTTGCCTTTGCCTTTGCTAGTTTTTGACTCGTCAGATTTCTCAACTTTAGCTGCAATATTTTATGCAAGGGTGAGCAAACAATTGCTCGCAAGTATAGTAGTAATAACGATAGCATATGAACAGTCAATGAATAAAGTTCAACTGAATACTGTAATCTTTTCTGTCAACGATGTTCAAGAATTGAAAGCTCGATGGAAACTCAACTTTTAAATCAAGATCAAAAGTAATCTGAAGGTCACAAGGTCATGAACTATGTCCTAGGTTATCAAGTATCTCTACTTAAACCTTTAACAATCATTAGACTATATGAACTTTTCTTATCGTACTCAGGGGGATTAGCCCTTCGTACAATGTATTGTGTACAAACATTTTAACGCTGTCGCCGTCGCGTAATATAATCCCCTATAATAGGGGGGTTCATCTCAGTTTTGATATACGAATCCGTACTAAAGGAAGTTTGGTTTGGAATAACTTTAACAGAAATTCTAGAATTTTGGAACGCTCATCAACTATGGACTAGTCGAATCAAAAAGATTCATTAGACATTTAACAAGTCGAAACAACATAAGCTTGAACAATGATTTATAATCAAAGGTTGAACAAGAACAATTCACAACTAAATTGTAGTGCTTCCGAAAGAATTTGAAAGCCTCATTTGAATTCAAAGACTAGAACAATTTAAGATTTGAATAACGAGAAACAAGGATTAGAAAACTTGCTTAATAAAAGATTAGGGTTAGAGAACTTGTCTTGTGCGTTAGCTATACAATTATAACTTGTTATCCAAATATCCTACACATATGCCATTTAGAATCATAATACAAATTAGTTACTTTAATACTAACACCATTAGTTTATTTCTCATCATACTAAACTTATAACCCTTAGCTCTAAACTTGCTTATATTAACCACATAGCACAAATCTGAAATCTCCACTAACACATACCACAAGTCTTAAATCTTAAACACATTACCAACTCTAACGGACAATGAATTTAAGTTCATATATGACTTGTTTATTCAAAATTTAAAATCATCATACACTTGTTAACAATTTGTTTTAACATCTAATTATAAGTTTAGCATCTCTTTGTGAACATTAGATTAGGTTTAGTTTACATTTTCCCCAACCGAAAAAGTAAAAACTCTAGTTTGGCAAAACTGGAAACCGGCGCGGCAGCGCCTATTTTAGTCTTCTTCACGGCGCGACAAAACTCCAATTTACCTATAACACTGCGCTAACACAGATTTTGAAGTTCAGGAAGAAATCAGCTGTAAACCCAAAAACTCCAATTACTTCGCTCCAACAACAAACTAAACATACCCAGACACTGTAAACTTAACCAAAACTATAAAACACATATATATAACCACTCTAACAACATAACCAATTTCACATAACCAATTAGAGAGCCAAAAATCAAAGTTTACACCAATTCTTCATATTTCAACATGTTTAGCGTAATCAACCACTACGACTTCGTTAATCAACCAAATCAGACCGTATAACCTTCATTGTTTTCGTTTCTCAATACATTAACAATAACCAACACCAATTTACAGTTTATATCAAGAATTAACCATCAATTTTAATCTCAAAGTAAACCATATCATATGAATAACACAAAACTAAATTTCTTCTTTTAAAACATATTTCCATGGATTGAATCACACTAAAGATCACTTATAATCAACATATATCAGATTAAATAAACCCAATTAGCATATGGAACTAATTTCTCAACAATTTAGCCAAAGGAATCCAATTACAGAGAAATTAAGAAACCAAAAACTAAGAACTTAAACTTAGAGTTTTCCCTTTAATTTTTTGTTTAGACTAGCTAGATGATGAAGAATAGCTTTGTCAATCTTCTAACTCCTTTGATTCTCAGATTTTCTTCCTTCAATTATAGAGAATTCTCAAGCTCTCTCATAAACGCTGTTTTCTTCTAACTCTTAGCCTTAGGCAATATACGTAATATAAAACTGACATATACATATAACATAGCTTTTAGTTTTAGCCAGTTACAAAACCAAATGGTTTATCAGTTAAAATATGCCAAGGTCGTACGACCTTGTTTGGCAAACGTCATATAGTCTCTTTCTAATTTATTTCTCTTATTATATGATATCATGTCACTTATCCAATCAATCAAATTATCATTTAATTATAAATTATAATTTTAATGATTTATTAAATCTCTAATTTAATTAAAATATTACCACTACACTATATTGCAATTATTAACAATTCACTTATCTTTTAATTTAATTATCTAATTAAATTAAAATAAAATATCACTAACACAATAGCGTAACAAATACGCACAGACCATAAAATTACATAACCTCAATTTAATTAATATATCACACTTAATTAAATTATTCTACAACAATTTCCATCAATTATATATTTAATCAATAAATAAATCAACTAAAATATTTATTTAATTCGATAAATATTTTAATTCTTACAAAACTCTCATTCGTTACAGTTTTACCCACATCAAACAATTTAGGTGGTTTTAAATTCTTTTGGAACCTAACAAGGATTGGCAGATAGACTTGAGAGTTTTGCAATTCAATTTGCCCTTCTTTCTTGTAGATGACAGTAGATATAATCTAGGATGGTCAATGTCTGAGTACATTCTTTTCCAAGAAACATTTTGTTTGCAAAGGAAATGGAGTTGTTTTATTTAGGCATGTGTTCTTTATGGCCAAAATTACGGGGGTAAGTGGTTGATTTTATGTTGCTCAACCTTACTAAAGAAGGCTTGTTTTTACTAGGACAGGGTTGTAACCAATATAATTCGTTTTTTGCTTTACCAAACAAGCTCCTTGTTTGAAATTTGTTGAACTGCAGTATAATGAACTTTAATTATCACTCTGTTTCAACTATTGGTTCTCTTGGTGAGTGCCGATAATTTCTTTTCCTAAGAGTTTGGATTTCTTTTTACCTTCTTCTGTATTTTATTCCATTAGAAAAGCGAACCGAGTGTTCCATTTAATTTCTTTCAGGATGAGGGAGATGTGGATCATTTATCGCCAAAAGAGCTGTTGCAAAGGCACATAAAGTATGCTAAAAGAGTTCGGGCAAGGTAATAAAACTTTTTACCATTTGGTGTTCAAAGATTTCATTTCCACTCGAACATGTATTCATATGTATGCAGAATATTTGAATGAAAGAAATCTGAATCAGTGTTTCTACTGGGAAATTGAATGTAATAGTAATATAGCTATAAAATGTACATGGGTGGTTCCCGATATTAAAGCTTTGTCTACTTTGCTGTGTGTGTGTATATATGTAATAGTAATACTACTTATGGAATGAATATGGGTAGTTTAGATTATCAATTCAATGTCTTTGTGGGTGTGGATATATATATATATATATACACACACACACACACACACACACACGAACGAGCTATTTACGCAGCTCCGTAAAGCGACGTTGTTTCACGCTCTTAATTTTTGCAGCCATTCTCTTCTTTCTTCTATCTACAGTGCAGCGGCAACCGCCCTCTTCCTTCTTCTATATACAGAGGAGTGAATTCTTTCCTTCATTCGTAGTCTTCTTCACAAAAATAACATAGACAATTTTTAGACCCCAAATCTTAGACCTTCCCTTTGGTTAATTCACAAAAACAGTGGTTAGATGTGTGTTGATTTAGTGTGTGAGGGGAGGGACCTCTGTTTGATCAATTCACAAAAACAAGGGTAAGATGTGTGTAGATATAGTGTGCGAGGAGAGGGCTTTATACCCTTTCTCCCCAGAACAATCTTCATTGTTTTCTAATTCAAGCTTCATTTTGTTTGAGGGAGAGCGAATTTCAATATTTGTTGAAATGAGAGAACAGGCTATGGCTTATTGGCTTATGAGAAACAGAGTAAGGGTCTTTCACCCTTTTCATTTTAAAACTAACGATGTCGTTTGAAGAAGCTTCGTACATATGCTATGTGCGGTCCTCCACACATCCAGTTTCCTCATATATATATATATATATGTATATATATATATATACATATATATGTATATATATATTTCAACAAGAGTGTATGCTTCGAGGATATAGTTGTATCCCGGTTTTGTGAGCTATCTTTATGCATACAATTCTCTTCTAATCAAACTTGGGGCAATTTAGCCCTAGCCGCTTAAGTGATGAAGTGATTAAGTAGCGATTGGTGTAACAACTCGGAATAAATTTTGAGTTCGGAACAAATCTCGAGTCAAATTTAGAGTCCGAATCAAATCCATCCAAACAAGGTTTTAAACCATTAGTCTAATAGTATCTTCTTAGGGTATCTTAGCTCACCACAGGCTCACCTAAAAGGCCATAACTGAAGGTGTTATTGTTAGTAACTTAATTCTTTAAATATAGACAAATTTTTCACATGTTTCGATTAGGGACTGGGGTGTTACAAACTCTCCCATTTAAATTTTTGACATCCTTCTTACCTTATATCCTACATATCTTTGCTTCTCTAGCTATTGTATGATAATATCGGTTGATTTCGTGTCTTCACCTTCAGACCTCTCTCCATTGTGGGATAATATCACAAACTTTCGTGTCCCCACCTTCTGCGACCTGATTGAATTAAGCGACCCAACCTTTCAAGAGTGGGATATGATACCATATGTAACAACTCGGATCAAATCTCGAGTTTGCCGCCCTAAAGGCTGAATCAACCACGGCTGAAGGATCAAATTCTATTGATGATGACTTGAACTGCTTACCATAGATGACCTAACAACGGGTAAGCAATGTGTCCTATTGTGTAACACCCCTTTTTCGAAATAGAAAGAGATGTTACTCAAAACACAACAAAACTGATGAATATATAACAAGACTCTAAACCACAAAAGGATAATCTCATAATTTAAATCATAATTTTAAATGTCATTTATTTATTATTATTTTTTCTGGGTATTACATCACCCCCCCTTAAAAAGGATTCCGTCCCCGGAATCAAAAGAATGGAAAGTACCTAATTATCAAAAAGATGCGGATATTCCGCTCGAATAGACTCCTTCATTTCCCATGTAGCTTCCCGTTGCGAATGGTCTCTCCACAAAACCTTAACGAACGGAATTGTCTTCCTTCTCATAATCCGCTCTTTACGATCCAAAATCGCCTCGGCTTGCTCCTCACTAATAAGATCCTCTCGAATCTTATCGAACGGATATTGCACCACATGCAACGGATGATAATGATAACTTCTTAACACCAACACATGGAACACATTGTGCACGTGAGCTAGTTGCGGAGGCAAAGCTAACCGATTCGCAACTTCACCAACCCTCTCCAAAATCTCAAATGGCCCAATATAACGCGGACTAAGTTTTCCTTTCAACCCAAAACGCTGAATACCCTTCCAAGAAGAAACTTTTAGAAACACATACTCACTAGGTTCAAACTTTAAAGTCCTCATATGCTTATCAGCATAACACTTCTGCCGTGGTCGAGTCGATTTCAATTTCTCCTTAGCCACTGCTACCTTCTCCGTAGTGATTTGTACTAACTCAAGCCCTTCTATGGCTCTCTCGCCAACCTCATCCCAACAAGTTGGTGCTCGACACTTCCTACCATATAACGCCTCAAACGGAGCCATCCCAATACTTGCATGTCAGCTGCTGTTATAAGAAAACTCAACTAGGCTTAAGTAATCATCCCAATTACCTGACCACTCAAGTGCACGAGACCTCAACATGTCTTTCAACGTCTGAATAGTCCGTTCGGATTACCCATCAGTTTGCGGATGGAAAGAAGTACTAAAGTTGAGCCGAGTGTCCCAAGCTCGTTGAAACCCTTTCCAAAACTGTGAAGTGAACCGTGGGTCCCGATCTGAAACAATAGACACCAGAGTACTGTTAAGTCTAACAATCTCCTATTGAAAGATTTGTGCCAACCTATCCACCGAGTAACCCACATGGATAGCCAAAAAGTGTGCCGATTTGGTCTGCCGGTCCACTACTACCCAAATGGCATCATTCTTCCTGAAAGTCTTCGGCAAATCAGTCACAAAATCCATCGTGATATCCTCCCACTTCCACACTGGAATGTCTAACTGTTGCAGCACCACTAGCTCGTTGATGTTCTATCTTCACTTGTTGACAAGTGAGGCACTTGCCCACATTCAGCCACGTCTTGCTTCATCCCATTCCACCAAAAATTATTCTTCAAATCCCTATACATCTTTGTAGAACCTGGATGAATAGAAAATGGCAAACTACGAGCCTCAACCAACACAACCTCCCGAATGATTGGATTCGACGGTTCACACAACCGCTCACCCAACTAAATCACACCATGGTCATCAATACGAAATTCGGGCTGCTTACCCTCCTCTAGATTCTGCGTCATACCCCACAATTCCCCATCTTCCTTTTTAGCTTTTTTAACCCGCTAGGTAAGAGAGGGTTCCACTCTCATACCTGCCAAATACCCATCTGAACCTTGTACATACAACTTCAACTCGAGCCGTTCCATATCCGAAATAAGCTGAGGTTATGTAATGTGGGCTGCCACACTCCCTGAACTCTTTCGGTTAAGAGTATCTGCAACCACATTTGCCTTTCCCGGGTGATACTGAATTCTCGCATCATAATCTTTTAGAAGCTCCAACCAACGCCTCTGTCTCACGTTAAGCTCTTTTTGAGTGAAAATGTATTTAAGACTTTTGTGATCGGTGAAGATATCACAAGTCTATCTATACAAATAGTGCCTCCAAATCTTTAGAACAAAGATCACTGCTGCCAACTCCAAATCATGAGTGGGGTAGTTCACCTCGTAAGGTTTAAGCTGCCTAGAAGCATAAGCAATCACCTTACCGTGTTGCATCAAAACACACCCCAAGCCTTTCTTAGAAGCATCACTATAAATTTGGTAACCTCTTGTCCCCGACGGCAATGCAAGTATATGAACTGTCACAAGTCGTTTTTTCAATTCCTCGAAACTCTTCTCACGCTCTTCATTCCACACAAACTTCATGCCCTTTCTCATGAACTGAGTCAATGGTAAGGCAAGCAAGGAAAACCCTTCCACAAACCGCCTATAATACCCTGTCAAACCCTAGAAACTCCTAATTTCTGTCATCGTAGTAGGTCTTGACCATTTAGTGATAGCCTCAACTTTTGCAGGATCCATCTTAATGCCTTCAGCAGAAACATGGCCCAAAAATGCAACCTGCTCTAACTAAAACTCGCATTTAAAGAATTTAGCATACAGTTTCTCTTTCCGCAAAATCCCAACATTGTGCGAAGATGCTTTTCATGCTCCTCCCTAGACTTGAAGTAAACCAAAATGTCATCAATAAAGACAATAACAAATTGGTCCAAATACTCCCTAAACACCTTATTCATCAAATCCATAAACACCGCTGGAGTTAGTCAAATTGAATGGCATCACCAAAAACTCGTAATGCCCATATCGAGTACGAAAAGCTGTCTTAGGGATATCCTCACCCTCAACTGATAACCCGATCTCAAGTCTATCTTCGAAAAATACTTCGCCCCTTGAAGTTTGTCAAACAAGTCATCAATCCTCGACAATGGATACCGATTCCTGATAGTAATTTTGTTCAACTCTCTGTAGTCTATGCACAACCTCATAGACCCGTCTTTCTTATTCACAAACAAGACTGGAGCATCCCACGACAAAACACTCGGCCGAATTACACAACGATCTAACAGTTCCTGCAACTGCTCCTTCAACTCCTGCAACTCCAATGGTGTCATCCGATACAACGCCTTAGAGATAGGCTCCGCACCAGGAACAACCTCAATAGTAAACTCAACTTTTCGCTGCGGTGACAACCCTGATAACTCAGGAAACACATCGGGAAAAACACGAACAATAACATCCTCAATATGAGACTCACCCTTAGAGGTATCCTTCACAAACGCCAAATACCCCTCACAACCCTTTGCCATTAACTTCCCAGCCTTCAAAACTGAAATTAACTTCACCACTCTACTCGGTTGTGAACCCTGAAACACGAACTCTGGAGACTTCAAATCTCCAACTATAACCTTCTTTGCCTGGCTGTCAATAGTGGTCTGGTGCTTATCCAACCAGTCCATCCCAAGAATGACATCAAAATCGTGCATACTCATCGGAAGAAGATTAGCCCTACGAATCTTATCCTCAAAATTGATCGCACACCCTCGAAACAAATTTGAAATAACAACAGAAGTCTCCATCGGGGTAGCAATAGACATAACAGAATCTAAAGACTGAGATGACAAACTCAGGTGCCGAACAAAAGACTGAGCAACAACAAAATGAGTAGAACTCGTATCAAACAAAATAGAAGTCTCACGATTGCCAACTAAAAGAGTGCCAAAAACAGTACCTGGTGCACCTACTGCCTGGTTATATGTTAAGGCAAACACTCGACCACCCTGACGCTGACCTCCATTGCCACCGTTATCACCACCTCCACCATTACCACGTGGCCCAGTACAATTTCTACCAACATGACCCATCTGTCCACACAAGAAGCAAGCACCGGTGATTCTATGGCATTACCTTCCCGGATGATTAGTAGCACAAGGAGCTATCAGAATAAGATTTGGGTTACCCCCACCAGCTGGTCCCGGATATTGACCCTGTTTTTGCCCCTGCTGACAATTCTGCCCTTGCTGACGATTCTGACCATTCCAAGGTAGCTGAAGCTAACGATTCTGCCCCAGTTGAGGCAACTGCTGATAACCCCTATTTTGATTTTGGCCACACCACTGCCTCTGCTGGCCTCCACGATTTCTGTTCCATTGACCACCCTGATTTCTCACATGCTGACCCGAAGCTTGACCCTGTTGGTCATCTCTGCCCCTCTTTCGACTCCCATCTGGTTTAGAAGACCGAAAGTCTTGTCGCTCCATCTCAATATTCTTGGTTGCATTGGCCACTGCTGACACATCTGCAAACTTGGTGTTAATGAGATGTTGCCGATACCTATAATGAATTCTCCACTTGAACTTCTCCGCATGTTCCGCTGTAGTCCTTGCAAAAGTTCCTGCAAAGCCTGCCAACCTGGTGAACCTTGTCATAAAATCTGTGATGGACTCATCATCTTTCTGCCGAATAGACTGATACTCTCTAGCATAGGCCTCTTTATCTGCAGTTGGGAAGTACTGCTGATAAAAGACCTCATAAAACTTCGCCCAACCAAGTGTCTCAACATAACCATCACCCTTTGTTGTTTTCATCGCCTTCCACCACCTCTGTGCATCCCCTTTTAGCTTGTAAGCTGTAAGCAACACTCTGATTATCCGAGCATATTCTAACACATCAAAAATCTTCTCTATGTGGACAATCCAATTCTTTGCATCAATTGGAGTCGGAGCTGAGCTGAATGACTGTGGTTTCTGCTTTTGAAACCTTTCCAACCATACATACATTGGAACCACCTGTTGATTAAGATCATCTGCATTCCCTTCCTCAACATTTGCATGCGGACCATTATTTCCCGGATTCTCCTGTTCAGGAATTTCTGGCGGCTGTTGCATTGCTTGTACAACATGTGCCACCAACTGAGGTAAAGTCTGATTCACCGCCTGATTCACCAAGGCAGCCAATTGAGCATTAATCTGATCGTTAGGTTGCTCATTGGGCTGACCATCACCTCTTCCCCTATTATTACCTCGCCTCCCAGCAACTCTAGCGGATCTACGAGCCATCTAAGAAAGATATCACGAATATAAACAAAGCAGATTAGAGACAAATTTGAATATAGTTGATATGATAGCTGAAAAGAAAATCAAACAGAACAAAAACCTTACCCAGAAGTCTACCCATAACTCACATGTCAAACCTAAATAGGTTTTCTACAAGAAAGAACCTAGGCTTTGATACCAACTCTGTAACACTCCATTTCCGAAATTGAAAGAGGTTATTCAAAATACAACAAAACTGATGAATATATAACAAGACTCTAAACCACAAAAGGATAATCTCATAATGATTAAATGTCACAAGACAAACCATAATACATGTCACACTGGCAAATCAAATAATGCCATACAGGCAAGTCACACACATTGGACTACGAATCCAATGCATGCAAAATCGAAATGTGTGTTTGGCACAAACATTACCAATCCGCATAACAGAACAGAAAACTAGGGCCGACCCATACGCCTCCCACAACAAAACACCAAATGGCCAACTCCTACCGAAGCATAAAACAGAGATACCGTGGACTGATCACACCGTCACAGGTGTCATGCCTCGGTGCCAAGAGAACATGCCTGTGGTATCTCCACAAGTGGTTATAGCTCAGGTATACCTTACGGTATTCTAACAAAAATATCATGTCACAACACATGCGACATAATATTAATACAAAGGGTTTTAATATGTACATGTTAAATTGAACCGAATCAAAAACACAATCTCCAAAAATTAAAATAACATGTACATTACTACGAATATCAAATTAAATCATATACATGATGCACTAGTCTAAAGAGTACAAATAAGAGTTCTAATTATCAATGCCAAAACGAAACATTTACATGAATTTGAGAAGGAACAATAAGGTGAACAAATAACTAACTTCCAAACGAAAAACAAAACGAATAAATCAAAATTAAAAAGATTATCATTGAATGAGTTCGGAATCCGTACCTGGATTAAATAATATAATACCCAAAGTATATTCCAAATTAAATTCGTTTAGACTATCTCCGTCCAATCTAATAAATTAATAAAATTTTATTACAATCCAATCATTAATAACATAATACTGTTAAATTTATTATTAAGTAACTTTTATAATTATATCGGCAAAATTAATTAGTTTAAATTAATATACTTAACTTTCAGTTTGATTTACCAATTCGGTTTATAAGCTTCATGGCCAAATACTAATTAAAATATAATACTTTTAATTTGGTTTACCAATCCGTACCTATGCTAATGAATTCATGATTGCAGTATGTCATCTTAATGTATTATCATTCCATGTCCTACCTTTCTCATTCATTCAATAATTTTATACCATAATCAATTCATGCATATAATATATATATACATATCAATATACTACAAATCCAATACCAAGCATTCTGCAGATTCATTTTATTAATATATAAATTAATGCCCATCATTCTCATATACCTATGATGTATGCCCTCAATCAGCAAGATGCTTTATAATCAAATCAATTACTCACCGAAAGGTATTAGTACTGAAATATAAGTTTCCTGCTATTTTCTGTCTTTTCTTTATGTAGTTATCTTGCCGCTTCCCCCTTCTTTTTTCTCAACTCGTATCAGGCGTAATGTTTAAGTGAATTAGGTTTTAAGTTTTTATTTATTATCTTATTATTTCTCCTAATTATTATAGGATTTTAATATTACAAAAATACAATTTAGACCCAAATTAATTTAAAGACCAATTCTACCAAATTAACTTATTCATCACTTATTAATATTTATTAACCCACATAAATTAATTGACTATTTTGACTCAATTAAAAGACAAAGTTCAAACAATATATATATATTTAAAACATACTTTTAAATGTCGTTTATTTAAAAAAAATTTCCTGGGTATTACATATTGACCCGCCAACATCCTTAGGTGAGTTGTGGATGCATTTTCCACAGTTAAAGTGATCATTGCGAACAAATTTCGGGTCAAATCCCGAGTCTAAATAGAGTCAAATCCATCCGAACAAGACTTTAAATCACTAACCCAATAGTATCTTCTTAGCCGCCCAAAAGGCTGAATCAACCATGACTTGAACCGCTTACCATAGTTGACCTAACAATAGGTAAGCAATGTGTCCTATTGACCTGTCAGCATCC
Organism: Panax notoginseng; assembly: GCA_016801055.1. Classification (NCBI taxonomy): domain Eukaryota; kingdom Viridiplantae; phylum Streptophyta; class Magnoliopsida; order Apiales; family Araliaceae; genus Panax; species Panax notoginseng. The sequence goes on from CM029017.1 coordinate 181,620,067, forward strand.
GATACATTTTTCACAGTTAAAGTGATCATTGTGAACAAATCTCGGGTCAAATTCCAAGTCTGAATAGGGTCAAATCCATCTGAACAAGACTTTAAATTACTAACCCAATAGTATCTCTTGGGTCATTTTATCCCCGTGACCCAAAAAGTTATGATTAAAGGACTATTGTTAGTAACTTAATTTTTTATATACAGACAAATTCTTTTCACATGTTTCGATGTAGGATTAGGGTGTTACAAATGGATACGAGTTTCTGACCCTATATTCTTAAGATAAAGCCTAGAAGTTCTCTTGAAATAAATTTCAATTGTGTTAATGTGAATCTCTCATTAGGCATATGGAAGCCTTTAGACTTTCATGATATATGTGCTGCGTAAACTAAGCAACTTGTGGATCTTTTTTGACATGTGATGTTATATTACTGTAGGGATTCTTTTGTAGTCTGCAGGGGTAGGATAAAAAATTTAAATCTCTGCCAACAAAATTGTTGAAATTTTCAGTTGATCGTAGTAATATCTCTAAACTCTTAAGACCATAAGCAGCTTGATTTTTTGAGGTTTGATTTAGAATACAAGGTCAAATAGTGTCTGATGTAGGAAATGTGGAAATAAGAAATAAGGGTCACCATCTCTCCAAAGAATTGGTAGAAAAACACACCATAGATTCATAGAAGCACAAAGCTTTTTTAATATCAATTCATGTTCAATAATCTCAAAAATATTAAAGATTACAACTCTTTATATAGGAAGCCTATGACTTAGCGACCAAGTAAAATCCCTAATATATAAAAGGAGTTAACTCCTAATTAAAATCTACTGCTATAATTAAACTTCTAGAATAATCTAATATAAAAAAATATAATTACTAATTACAATTTTTTATTTCTAAATGATAATATAAATTAAGTAATTGATAATATTTCAAGTCCCTTGTATTGCTCTGCATCAGTGGCTCATTAAATTTTTTTATGAAAAGACTTTCTATATATTTTCCATCTTTTGGACTCCTTAGTTTCTGCAAGTTCTGTTTTTATTTGATTCCTGAGATGATGGTACCAGAGTATCATTATTTAAATCATTGAAGAGCTGCATCTACCACTTTGTTTTGCGTCCAGTTTACCCCCAGGGGCATAAAAGTATTGCTTCATTGAAAACCTCCCAAGAAGTCCCTTGGCTTAGTCAATGTATTATAACCTCCTATTGGAAGTTGTAGATCTATACATTTTACCTCTTGTTGGCAGTTCTAGAAACCCAATTAACATCTGCAAATTTGGAATTAAGCAGGTCTAGATCTATTCCATAAGATGAATGTTAGAATGCATATCTGTGAGTTGGAGTTTATATTTGAGAAAATAATGAAAGAGAACATTATCTACAAGATGTCCAAAAACCTAATTGCTTAAGCTTTTGGGTCAAAATTAAGTTCTACTGTTCTAGATATGTGCATTCAGGGGCGAAGCCACTTGTTAGCCAGTGGGGTCAATTGCACCCACTGGATTTTTTATTTTTTTTTAATATATGATAAATAGATTTTTTTTGAGGATCAGAAGAGTCAATTTGCACCCACTGAAATTGGGTATTACACTTTACTGAAATTGGGTATTACACTTTCCCGTTTCAAAGCAATTTGCACTCACTGAAATTTGCAACCACTCTTTTTACACTGAAATTGTTAATCAAATTTTAACCACATATAACTCATATCATCTCAATATATGTATCTCTCTCTATAATATTTTAAATTAAATAATAATCTAATTTATATTACTTTTAAAAATAAATAATGAATTACTTACTTATGAACAATTGTGATTAAAAAAGTCTATTATGAGTCAATATAGTGTATATATACCATATATTATTACTCATTATATTTTTATTGTAATATATATATATATATATATATATATATATATATATATATATATATTCGAAAGTATAAAGTATTAAAAAAATTGGCTCGGGGGCGCTGTCCCCGAACCTCCGTCAAATTATTTATAACTTGGTAATAATTTCGCCCCCACTGATAATATTTTCTGGCTTCGCCACTGTGTGCATTAAACCCTTCCATGTGCACATGGAATGCACTAGTTCTCCGTTACCCAAATAAGTGGTATTACAGTCCTGGCAAGAGGTCTTACACTATCCACGTAGTCTTAGTGTTGGCATCTCTAATTGGTGGCAATCTTTAGAGTTCCCTATAGATTTGGTGTTCTAGGAAGAGGTCAGGGTAATGGGCAAAATGTTGGTTCTTGAAGAAAGTCATGCTAACACATGGTAGATGAAGCAGTACAGTGATTCAAGGTGCTGGCTTGATGATGTATATATAATAAAACGTGCAGATAATGTGGCGACTCTAAAAAGTGGTTCAGGGCTCTTTTGTGTGAGGAATTAAAGTGACTCATAAAGTACGCAATGGAGATACAAGTGATTTTTGGAAGAAAAGTAGATACATGCCTTGGAGTGGAGGGAGCATGTTGTTGATGTGATAGCCTCACACGAGGTATTAGATTGTTAAAGTACTATTATTTGGACGCCAATCTTATTCCCTCATTTTATATTTTTCGGTGGGGTTTCTGATTTTGTTACTCTAACCTGCTGTGCATTAAGATTGTCTGTTTCTTGGGCGCGCTAGGTCTCAAAAACCCAGTCCAATCAGTTTTGTAGGTGCCACCAATAAAATCAGGTTGGATCCATCAGACCGGGTCTCCCAGATATAAAGCCACAGGAAGGGATCCTGGACTTGGAGTATTGGTTATATGTTATAACCAACATATCCAAATGAGTCAAACTGGCATAGGTGCGGTGTCTAAGTGAAATACAAGCAAACGAAAACTTCATGTTTCATTTTTAAAAATACAACTCTATTCGTTTCATGCATGGTTTCCATTTAAACTTCTTTTGCAGTGTCTTGCATTGTTTGTTGTTGCTTGTGAAACAAATTTCACTGGCAATCCTTATTTGTGAAAGTCCTTTTAACTACAATTAGCGCAGAGATTTTCTCATTTATAAATTGGCATCCCAGGTATACCAATTAACATGTTAAAATTTGGATTGAACTAGTGCTAGAAGCCTGTACTTGAGTTATCAATCAATGCTTTGGTGGGAGTAATGTTGGATATGTTTACTCCTGTTTAGTCCTTTAAACTTGTTAATTTATGTTAAATTCAATTATTATCATCTTTGAATGATCCTACGTGGAAGAGAAGTTCTTGACTGATATTTTTAGTAATTCTTTTTTTTAAAAAAGAGAAATTATTTCCAATGTCCAAGTATTTGATCTTCATTTACAGATTAAGAGAAGAAAGACTGCAACGAATTGCAAGGTACAAAAGTAGGCTTGCTCTTCTCCTTCCCCCAATTGTCGAGCAACAGAACAGAAATGATAACGCTCCTAAACTGACTTGCCTGACCTAACTTCCAGCCAGGTATTTGCTCCCTCATTGAAGTCGTGCTATATTAGCCTTTGCATGATTGTAATTTTAAAGGTTAGAAATTGAAGCACACCTTGATCTTGGGAGTGTATCAGTAGTGTGTTGCTGTAGTTATGTTGTTTGATTATGCAGTCATAACACAGAATTCAAAGTGAGTTATTTAGAAAGTTTTTCTTCGAATTATGATGTTGGAAGTTTTGACAAGTGATTAATATTGACTAACCATGGTCGCTTGAGTTTCCTAATTTATATGGAATCATTTCTGTTTACATATGATTTCGAGTTTTATTTTACATTATGCAGCATTGCAGTTGTTTTACAACTGTCAGTTCCTTTGCATGAAAAATTCTATCTGATCATTTTTCTCAATCCTCACAAACTTTTTCACCCCATTTTTATTTTTGGGTTGGGTCTTTTTCTTAAAAATTTAGTGAAGTATACTTCAATATCATGCGTCTGGTCGTTCAAACTGGTGAATATACAGTTACTGTGTTTAATGTTTAATGTTTAATGTTTTTAGTGTTTAGAATTGTTACAACTGAATTATTTTCAAAGTGATTATATTTCCTTCTGACTGTGTACGTTATAGTTTCCAAGTTTTCTCCGAGTCCTGATTAGTTTTTAATTATAATTATGTTATACTTCATCTTTTATACAAAAAGAGTCGCATGTAGAATCGGTTAATATTTTTTTTTTCATATTTACTGTGCATAGTTTAGTAGAAATGATAATAGAATTATGATAGTAAAATATAGGATTACTGTGTCATTTTATACTATCATAAAAAGAAATGAGATTTCCTTTAGATAAAAAAAATTAACAAATGGGTCTTGGAATGGAGGAAGTATGTACTTCAATTTCCACATGGAAACAATGAAAGTGTTGAAGTGCTTATGGGAAAGCCCAAATGACTGAATATTTGATTATTCTTCCTATAGTGTGTTAAAGTTAGTCCTGGCAATTTACCCCAATCCGACTGAGCCCGCCGGATTCCGACCATAATGGATCCGATTTTTAAAACCCTATAGGTTAGGGTCGGGTATTGGGATATAGCCTCTTCTCCAACCCCTGATCCGATTATATGTATATATATAATTTTTAAAAATTAGCATTTTGTATATATATAATTATGTACTTATTTAGATTATTTTATTATAAATTCATAATTTTTGTAATATAATATGTTGATAGTAATAGAAATGTTGCGCTTTGTTTGATTTTGAATTAAAAATAGTTGTACAAAGTAATATAAAAAATTTTAATTTGGAAAAAAAAATCGGGTTATTCGGGTATACGGGGCGGGGTGGGTATGAACTGTTGTTTTAGGGGGTAGGTCGGGTTTGAGGGATGGTTCCATATTAACGGGGTGGGTATGGGGAGGGGTCCTCCGAACCATATATCCGTCATGTTGTCAGACCTAATTAAAGTTGGAGTCCTTTACACAAGTATACAACAAATAGAAAGTAATTACAAGAAAAGTGCATCAACTAAATAATTATCAAAATAGTGTAATTAGGATCCATATTACAAAAATAGTACAATTCACATTAATAAAGAAACTTAAAATCAAGGACAAATAACTGTAATAATTAATAATTTAAATTCAAATATTTGGATCTAACAACAAAATCAAATTCAAATTTAAAATTATAATTCAAATTTAAATATTCAAATTCAAATCTTCATCCCACTCACATACTCCGCCGCTACACCGCTGAGAATCTCTGCCGCTACACCGCTACACCGCCGCTACACTGCACATACTCTGTCGCTACACCGCCGCGAATCTCCGTTGTCCAAAACGCCAATGAGAATAAGAAGATTCACCCTACAAAAAGTTTAAAAATAAATAGATGTAACTTTTAATGTACTGAAATTTTTTATAACTATTTTGTTACTCATAAATAATAAAATGGTTACCTTTGTATGAATGGTTGACTACCAACTGCATCACATTCAAACGAAATTAGTAACTTAATAAAATTGAATTGGTTACCTTGGTCTGAAGGTTTGGCTACCAACTGCACTATGAAAAAATGCAGGTGTGGATGTGAATTAGTTATTTTGGTACGAATGTTTTGTTACCTTGGTATGAAGGTTTGTTTACCTTGATCTGAAGGTTTGATAACCAACTGTACTAAGAAAAAAATTTAAAGTGTGGAGGTTGATTGGTTACTTTGATATGACAGTTTGGTTACCTTGGTATGAAGGTTTGGTTACCATCATCCTGTATTTGAATCTCTGCGCCGGTATTATTTTCCGAAGCACGTCTCTGTGAATTTCTCTTGAATCTCTTAATAACATTCTGTAATTTCTTTTTCTATCACAAGTAGCTCTGCCTACAGGAAGACTTAAATTCTAGCAAACCAATGAAACCCGAATTAATAAAGAATACTAACCCAAAAGACGAAATTGGGCCATTGATATATCGTCCCCCTGTTGTGATCTACTCTGTTATATTGTTTATTCCTCTGCTCTTCTGGGGGGGTTGGAAAGCTCAACAGATTTACCAAAATAAAAATTCCATTAAACCTTACTAAGAGAGAGATTGATGAAAGAAGAAAACGGTTCAAGCCGTAATCGGAAAAGAGGGAAGAGGCAGAAGAAGAAGAAGAAGAAGAAGAAGAAGAAGAAGACTCAAACTGAAAAATCGTTCGACCAAACATTTAGTAATCATAATGGTACTAATACCATCAGAAATTCCTCCAAGCCTTCCACTTTTCTTGACAAGGTTACGGCCTCTCTGTTTCTGCTTATATATGTATATATGGAAGATTTATTACAGGTGGCAGTGGGGATGTAATGGAAATTTTGCATGTTATAGTTGTTATACATAGATGAGGAGAGAGAGAAGAAGTCTTAAATTAAAGAATCCTAATTGAATATTAATTCCCTAAATTAAGGAATCATACTTGCACTAGTATTATAAATAAATTTGGAAGTGTATTAGTTGTATAAAAATTTTATGAGAGCACTATTATTGTAATTATTTTTAAAAATGTAATATAATATGTAATTGTTTCTTAAAGTTATGGATGTTTTGGTTTAGGAAAAGATGTGTTGTGACTAAAAATATGCTGATTTTTATTGTTTAGACATTAATTAATTATTTAATGTATTTATATTGATTTATAGATCGTGTATACTAGCAACAAAAATTAACATATTTTTGTTTCGATATATGCAACTCTTTTGATTTTATATCACAAGTTCAAATATTTTATATACTATAGAAATGAAAACACAAGTTTTCTTGTTCATTATATTATTATTATTAAAAAAAATTGCATTGTGGTTTTTACTTTTGTTTTTGTAACTTTTTGTTCTATATCATATTATTTTTTTATCACAAGGAATTGGTGAAACTAGAACAGCTACTCCTGTCTAGATCTGACAAAAAAGTAGGACAAAACTAATGAAATATCTATTACAGTTGACACATTTTACTGATTATATTATTAAAATTTTAATTTTTTAAATTATTTTATTAAATTAATTATTATTTTGAAATTGGGTCATTATGTTAAAAAAAATAAGCGAATGTTAATTTTTTATCACAAAACTAATGAATTTTTCACTGTAGTTAGCATATTTTACTGATTGCACTATTGAACTTTTGATTTTTCAAATTATTCCATTAAATTAATTAATATTTTAAAATTGGGTCATTCTCTTAAAAAATTTAAGAAGATATTAATTTTTTTTATCTATGTGGCTCTGAAAGAGATATTCAAAAAAAAATAATACTTATGTGGCAAAAAAATAATAAAAAACTTGAAAGTGAAAGTAAAAAAATAAAAATATTTTGGGTACTCTAATTTCAAATGTTTATCAATAAAAAAAATTCTCGCGAAGGAGAAGAGAAAGATGAGTGGAAGGAAGAGAGAATAAATTAAATTTGTTTATTATCTTTTTTCTTTTTGACGTTGACATAAAGATAAAAACTGAAACAATTTAACACTCGTGAGGCAAAGTTAACAGAATTACTCAATTTCAAAATATTAATTAGTTTAATGGAATAATTTGAAAAATTAAAAGTTCAATAGTATAATTAGTAAAATGTGTCAATTACAGTGGGTAATTCATTAATTTTGCCAATAAAAAATTAACGCATGTTTATTTTTTTTAAGGGAATGACTTAATTTCAAAATAATAATTAATTTAGTGGGATAATTTGAAAAAGTAAAAGTTTAATGATGTAATCAATAAAACGTGGGCACTCGTTTAGAAAAAACCCAATTGGAATTTTATTAGTTTTGCCCAAAAAATAAATATAGTTAATTTTGAGTTATATAAAAATGGTTATGGGTGGATTGAACCATATAATTATGGGTTAAAATTATTTAACCATTTTTCATGTATCTGAACTGTGAATCGGAGGAACCATGAGGTTTGATGAAAATGGCATATTTTTGGGTGCACATATTAATGTCGTCTCATGTTAGCTGTTTAACTATTAACATAGAGACCTACTCTTCTATAAATTTTTTTATAAAAACTAATATATTTGTAATATTTTCATAAAATTAAAATTTGATTACTAGTTACGATAAAAAATGAGAGTACATTTTTATTTAGTTTGAGATTTTGATGATTTTGTAGCATCAATGACAGTATTTTAACCATGTAAAATAAATATATTTTTGATGATTTAAATTTATTTAATTTTAATTGATATAAAGTCATTAATAGATATCACCAAAACATATGAAAATGCATATGGTCAAATATTTTGACCAATAAATTTTTATCTAAAAACTTAGAGAACCATAAACCAGTTAGATACTACTCTAGGTATCTCTCTTTTCTACTATACTTTTTATGCGTACATATATGCAGGGGGAGTCCGTAATTTAGTTTTGCGGACGGAGACTCACTATGTAAATATACAAAAAAAAATTCTTTTTAAAAGTAATTTTTGTCTGTACAATTAAATTGCAGACTGAAGAGTTTTTTTTTCTGACAAATTGGTTGAAATCTTTCTTTTTCTGTTTTCAACAAAGTGGTCGGCAAATTTCTATTATTAGTATTCGCATTGAACTATTATTTTGCTTAATTTATTGAACTTTTGTATGGATTCAATAATACTTACAAAGTATTGGATAAACGAGAAAGAAAGTGGGAGTGAGAGAAAGGGTAAAAGAGATAAAGAGGGTTAGTTTTATGTAGTTTAACAATGAAGTATCAAATTTATCACAGTCATAGACATACATGTGATGTTATGCAAAGATTATCTTCTTAAAAGTACTCTCTTTTTTCGACCACTGTAAAAAAAATATTTTACATATCTTTAATTCGCAGTTTAATTATGCAGATGAAAATTACTTTTAAAAAGAAGGTATTTTTGTACAATTATATAGTGATTTTCTGTCCGTAGAACTAATGTAAGACTCCAATATTTTATGAATAAAAATTTAAAATTTTTTAAATATTATTTTGAATAGTAAGGTGTTTGTGACGCCCCCAAAATAGGTATACAACACCCATTCTGAGTCGTCAAATACATGGTACAGAAAGCAAACTACAACTTCAATAATACAATTGTCGTGCAAAATACGACAACACATACTGTGAGTTTAAATACAAATATTATCTTCTAGACAATATCCACACTCAAATAAATCCTCATTACAATTATTCAAACACTATTTTATAGAAATAGTGAGGACTGCTAAAACATCTTTCTAGAACCATCACTCCATACCCCGACTAGATCCTGCTATGTTCTCATCTCCTGAGAAGAAAAATGGAACAAAAAGAAAAAGGGTGAGCTCAACTAGCCCAGTAAAGAATATTATGACTAAGATAATATACAAACAAATTATCGTTAGTCTTCAACAGGAAAAAATCTGATAGAATATAATCGACAACAAGTTTTAGATCAACAACTGCAGCGGAAACAGCAAACCATTAGAAGAGTCAAGTAGAGAAAGAATTCTACTATCTTCTAAGATTTAAAAGTCCATCATCAATATTTTATCCCTGTAACATCAATTGATAATTATCTTTATCCAAATATTCATCTTTGCACTACAGGCCAAAGATATTCATTTGTATCACCTGTCAGTCATGTTCATCTCAACACCTGTTCATCTTTGCACTACAAGCCAAAGATATTCATTAAGAAATCATACATCTTTGCACTACAGGCCAAAGATATTCAGTAATATCATCATTTAGGACTGAGGATGATGAAAAATATCTTAAAGAGAACGAATCCAGTGAGACAGAAGGACAAATATTAGGGATTCGTATAACAGTTTATCCAAGATCAATAATACTTCATAATAATCAATTGTGAAGCAGAATTCAAAAATAAAGATCAAAACATGGATACAATCAAAGATAGTAACCATAATAGACATCTTGGACAAAAAGGGAAAATTTTATTTTTCGGTGAATAGTGTCGTATTCGTGAATAGTGTCGTATACGTGAATAGTACCGTATACGTGAATAGTAACCCCGACACAAAAAGTTTCAAATTTGATAAAAACTCATATCAATATTTCAGCATAATGATATTGAAGAAAATAATATCATTTAAGAAGAAAATAATATCCCTTACCTCAAAATATCAGTACTTCTGGTCGGAATACCGGTATAAGGCTGAAAGAAACTTGCTCTGATGAATAGAAACTCTCAAAGTATCTAAATACTCACAAAAAACACTCAATAATCTAGAGAGAGAAAGAGAGAAAACTTGTTTCTGGTGTGATTTTCAATTCTAACTTAGCCCTCTATTTATAGGAAAATTTTGGTAGGCTTGACCTGCAACCTGATGGCTTTACCTGCTACTATTCCCACCCACCACATTTGAAATATAATTCAGCACATTTCTTCACCAACCACAAGTGGGGCCCACCAATTCTAGAATTTTCCACCAAAATGATAAACTCCGAAAATTCAACAATTTCTGAACCAGTCATCTTGTAAAATTCGTAATAAATCATACGTTCATTTTTAACGGTTCAAAATTTGTGGACATATACTCAACTTATATATGTATAACATATCCAAAAATTACCACGATCCAACGGTCGGATTAAAAATTATAACCCCCGCAAACTATCTCAAAAACCCTGATTTGATTTTTAATACCTCCATTCCGATAAAAATACTGATAAAACACCTCAACATTAACTCCTTCATTTTTAACCACAAAAATATATCCCTCATTTATATCCACATAAAATAAATATTTCCTTATCATATGAATCAATAATTAATTATTCACAAATAATATTACAGAATCACATTTATGACAACCAGGCCGTTCCCAGGAAAGAGGGGGCTTTCCAATAAGGATTTCTCCTTACTGGCGCGCAATTAGATGACCAAACCTCTCCTTAGACAGAACTTTCTAGACATTGCCAATAATGTTATCTAATAATATTATTCAAATAATATGAATTATTGATCTGATAAATGAAAATACTGTGCAGCAACAATTATTGAAACAACAATAATATAAAATATCAACGCAGCAATTATTGAATCAATAAAATAAAATATTGAATAATAACTACTGTAACAATTATTGAGTAGTGCCTTCTTACGTAAGAATCAATAATTGGTGCAATACCGTGCGCTACTGTATTTTAACCACCGGGTATTCCAACAGTATTAACGGTAACAACTACGCCGTTATTTATAAACAACTTATACTTGTCGTTTTCTTCATCCAATCGCTTTCCGTTATGGGGCCCACACAAGGCTGCGTCGTCGTACGAATATTCCCCGACAGCAAGAATATTCCACGACCAACCGAATATTCACCGACCAAAAATAAATATTTTATAACCACTTGCTTATTTTACAAAATTTGCACATTTCACCCATAACCAAAGTATTATATCAAATTAACCCCTTATTATTCACAATAATATTTAGAGAAAATTTGATTTTATTCATTAATAAGTTGGGGTCTTACAACCTCCCCTCCTTATGAAATTTCGTCCTCGAAATTGACGTACGTACCTGATGTTTCAAAAAGGTGAGGATACCTCGCTTTCATTTCTGATTCCAACTCCCAGGTCATTTCTTCAATAGCATGGTTTCTCCACAAAACCTTAACTTGTGGTATAACCTTCGTGCGTAGGACATGCTCTTTCCTATCCAAGATCTTAACAGGTACCTCCTCGTACGTTAAATCTTCAGCTATCTCGTCTGGTTCTAACTCAATAATGTGGTTCGGGTCTTTAACATATTTACGAAGCATAGATATGTGAAAAACATTATGAACACGAGACATGCTTGGAGGTAATGCGAGTCTATATGCCACATTTCCTATTCGCTCAAGAATCTCAAATGGACCAACAAATCTTGGATTGAGCTTTCCTCTCTTCCCAAATCTTGTAACTCCCTTCCATGGTGCAACACGTAACAATACATGATCCCCAATATTAAATTCCACGTCCTTCCGATGAAGATCCGCATAACTCTTTTGTCGATCCTGTGCCGTTTGTATACGTTGTCGAATCGTTTGGATCTTCTCTGTAGTAATGCGTACCAATTCTGGTCCCAACAATGTTGCTTCACCCACCTCGTCCCAGCATACTGGAGAACGACATTTTCTTCCATACAACGCCTCAAATGGAGCCATACCTATGCTCGCCTGATAACTGTTGTTGTAGGAGAATTCCACCAATGGTAGGTACTTATCCCAACTCCCTTTGAGATCTAGGACACAAAGTCTTAATAGATCTTCAAGAGTTTGAATAGTCCTCTCTGATTGTCCGTCCGTTTGAGGATGGTATGCCGAACTGAATCGTAAATCCGTGCCCATAGCTTTCTGCAAGCTAACCCAAAATCGTGAAGTGAATCTTGGGTCACGATCCGAAACTATGGATACTGGCATGCCATGCAATCTCACAATCTCGTTCACGTACATACTAGCAAGACGTTCAAGGGAATAAGTCTCACGTATCGGCAAGAAATGAGCGGACTTGGTTAATCTATCAACAATAACCCAAATCGCATCTATGCCTTGAGAAACCTTGGGAAGACCTGTAACAAAATCCATAGTAATGTGTTCCCACTTCCATTTCGGAATCTCAAGTGGTTGCAATGGACCCTTTGGTACTTGATGCTCCGCTTTTACACGTTGACAAGTTAAACATCTCGAGATAAACTCCGCGATCTCTCTTTTCATATTGCTCCACCAAAATGTATGTCGAAGATCGTGATACATTTTGGTACTCCCAGGATGGATTGCAAACGGTGTGTTGTGTGCCTCCATCATTATTCTATGCTTCAAGTCAAAATCGTTAGGAACACAAAGTCTGGAGTTGACTCGAAGTATTCCTTCTTCATCGATTCTTGCTTCTGGAATAGCACCTTCTTGCACTTTCTTCTTCATACGCATCAGCTCTATATCCGTAGCTTGAGCAGCTTTAACTTTATCGATTAAAGTCGGTTCTACTCGTATATTTGATATCATCATGTGGGTACTTGGAGCCTTCATCTCTATCTCCATCCTTTGCAAGTCATACAAAATGGGCCTTTGTGTTAAAAACATTGCACTCGTACCCGCATATGATCTTCTACTCAATGCGTCAGCTACTACGTTTGCTTTTCCAGGATGGTATTGGATGGTATGATCGTAATCTTTCAACAGCTCAAGCCAACGTCGTTGCCGCATGTTGAGTTCCTTTTGGGTGAAGAAATATTTGAGGCTTTTATGATCTGTATAGATCTCCACTTTCTCCCCATACAGGTAGTGTCTCCAGATCTTCAACGCAAAAACGACTGCTGCCAACTCCAAATCATGAGTAGGATAATTCCTCTCATATTCTTTGAGTTGTCGTGAGGCATAGGCTATGATTTCCCATGTTGCATGAGAACACATCCTAACCCTTTGCCTGAAGCATCGCTGTAGATAACAAATCCATCCGAACCAGATGGTATTGTCAGAACAGGTGTCGAAATGAGTCTCCTCTTGAGTTCTTGAAAACTCTTCTCGCATTCCTCACTCCATACGAATTTTCTATCTTTCCGAGTCAGCTGAGTTAACGGAGTAGCGATTCGAGAAAATCCTTCCACGAATCTTCGATAGTAACCAGGTAAGCCCAGAAAGCTACGTATTTCGATTACCGACTTAGATTGCTCTCAACTGTGACTCATATCCCAACCTTGGATAGCACGTCACAATGACACCTATCAGTTTACTACCGCACGAATATGGCGTCCCCTACGGAGAGTTTGGCTTCAGTACATTCCGCAAAGGAAGTCACCAGATAAAGGCTCGGGTACAAACTTCTACAGTTAGGTTTTTAACTCCTGAAGTTCAATAGGAGCCATTCGATATGAGATTTTAGAAGTGAGTTTTGTACCAGATTCAAAGATGATACAAAATTCAATATCACGCGTAGGCCAAGAAATTCTTCAGGAAATACGTCAGGAAACAAACAACAGAAATATCACTCAAATATGACGTATTTTTGTTCAAGTCCATGACATAGCTAAGAAAGCTTGACATCCGTTTTTCAATAAACGAATGACTTTACGGCTTGATATGAAAGAGTTTGACTTCAATGGTTTGGTTGCTTGAATTTGAATAACAGGTTGCTTAGGAATATGAAAACTAACAACCTTACGAAAGCAATCAATTTTGGCATGATGAGTAGTTAACCAATCAATTCTTAAAATCACATCAAAAGCAAGTATCTTTAAAGAGATAAGGTCAACAGGTAATGTGATAGTGCCAACTTGGATCATGCAAGATTTATAAACTGTAGATGTAACGAAGGTTTCACCCAACGGAGTTTCAACAGATAAGTTAAAGTCCAATTTCTCCGGAGTCAAGTTTAAACGTTGAGCACAAGCAGGAGAGATAAAAGAATGGGTAGAACCGGTATCTAGTAAAGTATAAACTTCGCAAGAATTCAAGATTAGCTTACCCGTGATCACCTCGTTCGGGTTTCTCGCGTTTTGGCCAGTAACGACAAACGCCCTTCCAGGAACCGCTGATTTCGACTTATCCGGGACAGCTTTTGGAGTCACCATCCCCGCTGAACTTGGTTTTGCTACAGAACACTCTCGAGCTATATGACCCTCCTTTCCACAGTTATAACATACCTTGGATTGTTGTGGGCAGTTTGGGCTGATATGTCCCTCTTTCCCACATTTGTAACATACGACCGGTGGTCGTTCTTCTCCCCTAGAAACAGTTGATGTTTGTGCTGACGTCTTCACATTATCATTGTTGTACCTTCTCTTCTTGAAATCTCCTCCCGACTCGCTCCTTCTATTATCACGACCACGATTACCACCAGAGTGGTTACCGCTTTTGTCCGAATCTTTTCCTCCCTGCTGATTTTCATTGCTTCGATGACTGCCACCACCAGTATGACCCTGGTTGTGGTCCCTCGGTTGCACATACTCATTATCTCGCTCTAATAATTGAGCCCTATTTACAACGTCTGAATATAAAGAAAATTTATGAGAGATATGATATTGTCGAATCTCGGGTTTTAGACCTCTCAGAAACATCCTTGTCATTCGTTCCTCATTTTCGACCAAATGAGGTGCAAACCTGGATAACTCTGCAAACTTCGCCTCGTACTGGGACACCGTCATGTTGTTTTGTTCCAGTTTGATAAACTCTACCTCCTTCATATGACGAATACTTTCAGGAAAGTACTTGTCATTGAACAGTTTTTGAAATGTTTCCCAGGACATGTTGAGTGCGTCAGGCTGGGTACGCTTCACAGACTCCCACCAGTAGTCTGCCTCACCGCGGAACATAAAGGTGGCGAATGGAACCTTTTGTTCCTCCGTGCATCCCAAGACATCGAATATCTTGGTAATTTGCTTGACCCACGTTTCCGCCATGATCGGATCCGGCTTTTCCTTAAATTCTGGTGGTCCCAATTCTTTGAACTGCTTAGCTGTGACAAACCGCGCGTTATCATTTCCACCCGTATTCTGCACACGAGTCTCCCTCGTCTGATTTTGCATGAACTGCAAAAAGCTCCTAAACATTTCATCATTCATCGTTTGCTCGGTAACGTTGTTTACAGGAGGAATATTGCCTTCCTGTTGCACGTTCCCCTGGGTAGTGATCAAAGGTGTCTCCACGGTCTGATTTACTCCATTATTAACGTTCTCAGCTGCCATTCTTAAATACTGCCATAAAACAAGGGTTAATAGTCATGTCATATATTATCCCTATACTCTGACCGACCAAATAAACACCAAATAAACTTAGTCAAGTCATACTAGTGAAGGAATTCCCCGTCTCTCCCCTCCTAGTTCTTGTCTCACATCTCAGCCAGGGATCATATCCCTAAGCTCTGATACCAACTGTGACGCCCCCAAAATAGGTATACAACACCCATTCTGAGTCGTCAAATACATGGTACAGAAAGCAAACTACAACTTCAATAATACAATTGTCGTGCAAAATACGACAACACATACTGTGAGTTTAAATACAAATATTATCTTCTAGACAATATCCACACTCAAATAAATCCTCATTACAATTATTCAAACACTATTTTACAGAAATAGTGAGGACTGCTAAAACATCTTTCTAGAACCATCACTCCATACCCCGACTAGATCCTGCTATGTTCTCACCTCCTGAGAAGAAAAATGGAACAAAAAGGAAAAGGGTGAGCTCAACTAGCCCAGTAAAGAATATTATGACTAAGATAATATACAAACAAATTATCATTAGTCTTCAACAGGGAAAAATCTGATAGAATATAATCGACAACAAGTTTTAGATCAACAACTGCAGCGGAAACAGCAAACCATTAGAAGAGTCAAGTAGAGAAAGAATTCTACTATCTTCTAAGATTTAAAAGTCCATCATCAATATTTTATCCCTGTAACATCAATTAATAATCATCTTTATCCAAATATTCATCTTTGCACTACAGGCCAAAGATATTCATTTGTATCACCTGTCAGTCATGTTCATCTCAACACCTGTTCATCTTTGCACTACAGGCCAAAGATATTCATCAAGTAATCATACATCTTTGCACTACAGGCCAAAGATATTCAGTAATATCATCATTTAGGACTGAGGATGATGAAAAATATCTTAAAGAGAACGAATCCAGTGAGACAGAAGGACAAATATTAGGGATTCGTATAACAGTTTATCCAAGATCAATAATACTTCATAATAATCAATTGTGAAGCAGAATTCAAAAATAAAGATCAAAACATGGATACAATCAAAGATAGTAACCATAATAGACATCTTGGACAAAAAGGAAAAATTTTATTTTTCGGTGAATAGTGTCGTATTCGTGAATAGTGCCGTATACGTGAATAGTACCGTATACGTGAATAGTAACCCCGACACAAAAAGTTTCAAATTTGATAAAAACTCATATCAATATTTCAGCATAATGATATTGAAGAAAATAATATCATTTAAGAAGAAAATAATATCCCTTACCTCAAAATATCAGTACTTCTGGTCGGAATACCGGTATAAGGCTGAAAGAAACTTGCTCTGATGAATAGAAACTCTCAAAGTATCTAAATACTCACAAAATACACTCAATAATCTAGAGAGAGAAAGAGAGAAAACTTGTTTCTGGTGTGATTTTCAATTCTAACTTAGCCCTCTATTTATAAGAAAATTTTGGTAGGCTTGACCTGCAACCTGATGGCTTTACCTGCTACTATTCCCACCCACCACATTTGAAATATAATTCAGCACATTTCTTCACCAACCACAAGTGGGGCCCACCAATTCTAGAATTTTCCACCAAAATGATAAACTCCGAAAATTCAACAATTTCTGAACCAGTCATCTTGTAAAATTCGTAATAAATCATACGTTCATTTTTAACGGTTCAAAATTTGTGGACATATACTCAACTTATATATGTATAACATATCCAAAAATTACCACGATCCAACGGTCGGATTAAAAATTATAACCCCCGCAAACTATCTCAAAAACCCTGATTTGATTTTTAATACCTCCATTCCGATAAAAATACTGATAAAACACCTCAACATTAACTCCTTCATTTTTAACCACAAAAATATATCCCTCATTTATATCCACATAAAATAAATATTTCCTTATCATATGAATCAATAATTAATTATTCACAAATAATATTACAGAATCACATTTATGACAACCAGGCCGTTCCCAGGAAAGAGGGGGCTTTCCAATAAGGATTTCTCCTTACTGGCGCACAATTAGATGACCAAACCTCTCCTTAGACAGAACTTTCTAGACATTGCCAATAATGTTATCTAATAATATTATTCAAATAATATGAATTATTGATCTGATAAATGAAAATACTGTGCAGCAACAATTATTGAAACAACAATAATATAAAATATCAACGCAGCAATTATTGAATCAATAAAATAAAATATTGAATAATAACTACTGTAACAATTATTGAGTAGTGCCTTCTTACGTAAGAATCAATAATTGGTGCAATACCGTGTGCTACTGTATTTTAACCACCGGGTATTCCAACAGTATTAACGGTAACAACTACGCCGTTATTTATAAACAACTTATACTTGTCGTTTTCTTCATCCAATCGCTTTCCGTTATGGGGCCCACACAAGGCTGCGTCGTCGTACGAATATTCCCCGATAGCAAGAATATTCCACGACCAACCGAATATTCACCGACCAAAAATAAATATTTTATAACCACTTGCTTATTTTGCAAAATTTGCACATTTCACCCATAACCAAAGTATTATATCAAATTAACCCCTTATTATTCACAATAATATTTAGAGAAAATTTGATTTTATTCATTAATAAGTTGGGGTCTTACAGTGTTGATTTGATATAATGTTATAGTTATGAGTGATATGTTCAAATTTTGTAAAGTAAGCAAGTTATCATAAAATATTCGTTTGGCTGGAGAATATTCTTTTTGTTAGAGAATATTTGTACGACAGTGCAATCATTGGTAGACCACACAATAGAATAACTGTCGGATATAGAAAGCGACATAAATAATATTTTTATAAAAATAACAGTAAAATTTTTACCGTTAAACTATTGAAATACTCAGTGATAAAAGTACAGTAATACGCGTTGTTGCACAGTAGCACACGATATTACACAATATCTTTGATTATTGATTCTTTCGTAAGAAGTCACTCAATTTCATTTAATAATTGTCACAGTAGTTGATGCATAGTATCTCATATTATTGATTCAATTATTATCACAGTATCATCTACACAATATTTTATATTATTAAATCAATAATTGACACGACACAGTTACTCATATTATTATTAGCATTATTGACAATGTCTAGAAAGTTCTGTCGAGAAAATGTGTTAGATATTTAATTGCGCGCTAATAAGAAAAAATTCTTATCGAAAAAACTCTCTTTTTTGGGAACGATCTGGTTGTCAATATTGTGAGTTATAATATTAATGATGAATAAGTGTTGAAAGATTAAAAATGGGTTGATTGAATATAAGTGATTTGTAGAAGATATTTATTCAATTTTTGATATAAATAGAGGGAGTTGTCATAAAGCGTTTGTTGTAAGTTTGATTTATTATTCCATGGACCCCCCATGTACCAATTTTTCAAATCGTCGGTAGAAAATTATCTCAATTTTATTTTATTATTTTTATAATAGTAATAAAACATAATTTTTTTATATAAAACAGAAGCTTTTTATAATATATATAAAGTAATTTATTTTATTAGAATATAATAAAAATATATTATAATATATATAAAGTTTTTGTTTTATTATAATATTTTATTGCATAGTGATGAATAGTAAAAATCATATTTTTTCCCGTGAATTCGTCCGAAATTCGACTGTTCATCCGTGATTAAATAGTGTACTGCTGCCATTCTCCTATAAACAGATTGCTTAGTTAAAAAATGAAAATCACACCAGAATCAGAGAATTCTTCTTCTATAATATTGTGTTTATTTTTTTCTAGTATAACAATACTTTAAGTATAGCTAATAGTGCAAGATTTTCTCAAGAATATTTCTGATATACCAGTCAGATTTAGTCTCGTACTAAGATATGGGATATTATTTTCGTTCAATATTCGTAAGGATTATTATTTTCTTCCATACTCTATAGTATGTAAGTGATATTATTTCGTTTCATATTCCTAAATCTACACTTACTTTGATAAGTATTACTTCTATAATCCCTGAAATTAGTAGAATATACTTAATAGTTTGTGTTTCATCTAATATTATTTCACTAGAATATTGGTCTAAATTTTCTTATTAAATTTTAATCTTTTCATTTCGGGGTACTATTCATCCGAGATACTATTCATGTCGGAGTACTATTCATCTGAGGTAATATTCATGCCGGAGTACTATTCATCCGAGGTACTATTCACGCCGAAGTACTATTCACGATAAAATTAAATTTTTTTTTTATTTGTCTAAATTATCTTTGAAATATGAATCTTAAATATTATTTTTGAATTTTACTCCACAATTAGTGATCATGTGACAATTTGGACATTCTTGAACTCTGGATAAATTAAATTATAAATCTTTAATATTTATTCTTCATCTCACTTGATTCATTTTTTATATCATTGTCATCATCCTCATATTTATATTGTGCTAAAAATCATCTTTGGGCCGTAGTGCAAAGATGGACTGTTGATTGGTATGATTATGATCAAGAATTGTGTATTGGTATAATCATGACCTTTAATGTTACAGATAAAAGTTTGTGATGAAAATTCTCTTTGACCCGTAGTACATAGATGGACAGGTGTTTGGCATGATCATGACCACTGGTGATACAAACGATAATTTTTGGCTCGTAGTACATAGATAATTCATTGATTGAAAATGATTATTGATTGGTATTACATGGGTAAAATATTGATGATGAATTTTTAAATCATAGAAGATAGTAGCATCGTGCTCTACTTGACTCTTCTAATGGATTGTTATTTTCGCTGCAGTTGTTGATCTAAAACTTGTTGTCTATTGTATTCTATCAGATTTTATCCTGTTGAGGATTAAGGATAATTTGTTCTACATTATCTTAGTCATAATATTCTTTACTGGGCTAGTTGAGCTCACTATTTTTTTTCATTATTTTTTCATTGTTCTCTATAAAATAGTGTGTCAATAATTGTAATGAAGATTTCATTTGAGTTTGAATATTATCTACGAGATAATATTTATATTGAAACTCGCAGCTTATATTTTGTCGTATTTTACATGATAGTTAATTATTGTAAGTAGAAAGTTTGTATTTGGATTTTGTACTATTTATTTGGCGATTCAAAATAAATTATGTAGATCTATTTTGGGGGCGTCACAACTAAACTGCGGACTCCCCCATATTAAAGTGCGAATTAGGGTTGTATTACACTTTTTGATTTGCAAATGAAAATTTGAGATTTGTTATAAGATTAATGTTAAATTTATATATATATTTGACCATTTATAACATTTTTTTAAAGATAAAATAAAAGAACCAAAAAGGTGTCAATATCTCTACCCTTCTTTATATTTTAGGAAGTTGACCGCTTTCAAAGATAAATGTATTGGGTTGGTATGTACCCAAAAAAAAAGAGGGAATGTATTGGGTTGGTAATCCTTCGTGGAAACCCAGAAAGGAGTTCAAAAAGAATTTCGATTAGGACTAAACAATACTCGGCCACCATTTTTAGAACTGTTGAAGCAGATAAGTGTGTTTCTTTTTAAAAGTGTTTGATGGAGTAGTGGCCGTACAATTTTTTAAATAAAATTATATTTATGTGAGGATTTAAATTCTGATGCTTGGAGATTATTTTATACTTAAATTTTGATATGTATTGCGAATTTTTTCAGTCGAATTATATTTGTGATATATGTGCATACATGATAGATAAAAATTAAGAATGACAAAACTCTCTAATTTATTATATTTTATCGCATATATTTTTACGTTAGTCGAAATTTAATTTTATCACATTTTGTCAGCATATATATTATTTGAGTTATATGTATATACACAGTTATATAGTGCATACTACACATTCGTGCTATGATAATATTTTTTTAGACTATAACCGTCGTCATAGACCAGAATATCTATGGCGACGGTTGAACCGTCGCCATAGACGACTGTGTACTATTTTTATTTATACCCTTTAAGTATAATAATCCTTTATTTATGTGGCATTTTTCTTTTGAATGTTAGATTTGTACAAGTCACGTTGAGATATATTTATTTATTTATTTTAATAATTTTTTATTTTAAAATATAATATTACAATTTTTGTCCAAAAAATTATGACTCCATTCATGCCTCTTAGATAGACCTTTGAATGAATTAAAAATCGTTTTGGACCTTCTCCACTAAGGAAACACGGTTGGAGAAGAATGCTACTGTTATGTCACCTGCTAAATGCCAAAACCTAACTGCCTGTCCTTTGAAATTAAACTTCTCGGCATTATATTCTTCATATTTTAAAATAAATGATATATTTTTAATTATGACATTAAAGGTTTTTGGAATTAGTCATAAATTGAGTAATAAAAATGATATATATATATATATATATATATATATATATATATATATATATATATATATATATATATATTGCGATAAAAATATTCAGACTTTTATTACAAGTAGACGGTCCAGATTTTAAGCTCACCTCTTATCTAACATACACTGCTCACCCTCTTTTAGCGACGGACCGGGCTACGATTCGGTTCGTCGTTATATGTTCGGTCCGTTGTCTTAACTTTTAGCGACGGACAACATATAACGACGTACCGAACATATAGCGACGGACCGAATCGTCACCCGGTCCGTCGCTAAACGGGTGTGTGTAAGATATGTTAGATAAGTGGTGAGTTTAAGATTCGAACTGTACAAGTAGATACATATATAGATTATTCATGTAACTTATTTACATAAATTGTGCATGTTCGTCTACTCGTATTTGGAGTGTTTGGTGTGTTTGGAGATTCTCACTGTAGTTGAGAATTTTGTTTATTTGTAAATAATTTATTTTAAACACAATTTATTTAACTCTCTAACGTTACGTTTGAGGTCTAAAAATAACGCTCCAAAAGTAATGTGATACGTTTAGACCACCAAACACTACTATTACAAATGTTCTAAACGTCGATCATCAAACAAACTCATTGGCCTTGTATTTGGTCGCAATAAAAAATTTAATATTTTGTCACAAAATATAGTAGGACTCATGAAATTTTATTGTATTATTATCATAGTTTTACTTATTTATTTTTAAAATACACTTTTTTTTAAATAAATTTTTCATTAATAATTGTCGCTTTAAAACTATACCTCTGATTTTAAAGGAGAGAAAAAATATGAAATTAATAAGTATGTTAGATTTCTTTTAGCGTTGATTTGATGCAATCCAAAATTTCTAGTCCTTGAAAATGATGGTTTTCTCATGGAATTCAACGGATAAGAATGAGGGTTTGAAATATGTCGTTTAGTCCAAATAGCTTTTTCGCTTTCCAAATTCAACTCCTATAAATAAATAAATGATGGGCCTCCATATTCCAAATCATTACAAGTTGCGTGTAGGTTATGACTCCTTCCCTAGGTTATGACTCCTTCCCTTAAGATGGATTCCTTATACTATTAATTAACTGCTGACAAGACCGGTAATTCATCTGCTCATTATTATGAAGTTCATTTTTAAATAAGTTAATTAATTTATCAATAAAATATTGACATACAAATAAAATTTTATGTGTATTAATATTCTATTGACCAATTAATTAAATTATTAAAAAAATAAACTTCATACTAATCAAATCCGATGGATCCCATGCATATATAAAATAATAATAATAATAATAATAATAATAATAATAATAATAATAATTCTTGACATGTATTTATTATGAATAAGTATACACTATATATTATTGGAAAAAAAACAATTAGAACTAGAAAATAAAAATTGACGTTCGCTATTATTAGTAGTTGATGGTAAAAAAACACTTAGTGTCCACTATTAATAATAACAGACACTGATTAGAATAAAGATTTGATTTTATCAATAAATGTTTAGAATTTAACTAATCAAAATAAGGGTTTAGTTTGACCAATAAATATTTAGGATTTAGTTATTAACAAGGATTTAGGGTTTATTAGTCGAAATTTAAGGTTTATTAATTAGAATTTAGGGTTTATTAACTAGTACCTTGGTTAATAAATCCTAAACCCTAATTAATAAACACTAATATTTATTAGTCAAATCAAACCCTTATTCTGATTAATTAAACCTTAAACATTTATTGGTCAAACCAAACTCGTATTCTGATTAGCTAAACCCTAAACGTTTGTTGGTCAAGTCAAAACTTATTTTGATTAGTCAAACCCTAAACATTTATTGGTCAAGCCATACACTTATTATGATCAACGTCTGATTAGCATTCGCTACTATTAGTAGCGGATGATATGTGTTTTTTTTAACGTCTGAGTTTATAATCATGGCCATTCTTTCTTGTTTTCAATTGTATAGATGATGTGTATTTTATAAAGATACATAACAAATAAATGATATGAATCATTACTATATATATATATATATATATATATATATATATATATATATATATATATATATATGGGCTATATGTATATACACAGTAGGGCTATGGCGACAGATTTTTTGGGCTATAGTGACGATAAACTGTCGTCATACGGTAAACTGCCACCATAGCCTAGAATAGCTATGACGACGGGTGAAACCGTCGCTATAGCCCAAAAAACTGTAGCCATAACCGACTGTGTAATACACAGTTGTGTACCTATATTTTTCCCTATATATATATATATACAGATTTTCTCTTATAAGGACTCAAAATAAGGACTCAAAGTAAGGACTGCATTTTTTTTGTATTTTTTTTAAAACAACTAAAAAAAATATTTAATATTTTATGGAACTGAAATTTTTTTATAATACAATGTTTTGGGCGTGTTTTGGATACCTATACCAAAAAATGGTGGTTTAGTCTGCACAGACTGTACATACATGTTTTTGTTATACGTACCCAAATCACACCCAAAACACTTTTTTTTTAAAAACTTTCAGTTCCATAAAATATTAAATATTTTTTTTAGTTGTTTTAAAAAATAAATAAAAAGAATGCAGTCCTTACTTTGAGTCCTTATTTTGAGTCTTTATAAGAGAAAACCTCTCTCTCTCTCTATATATATATAACCGATCCTTAGCCAACATTATAAACTTAACATTATCCTTATAATAGATCGTAGTAGTGTTGGGAAAAATACACAAAAAATTCTTATGAATTAATTTACACTCTTTA
The DNA here is from genome assembly GCA_016801055.1 of Panax notoginseng. Taxonomy (NCBI): domain Eukaryota; kingdom Viridiplantae; phylum Streptophyta; class Magnoliopsida; order Apiales; family Araliaceae; genus Panax; species Panax notoginseng. The sequence continues at coordinate 181,644,786 of CM029017.1, forward strand.
TGCAATTAAATAGGAAATCAACAAACCCAATAATGAGAATGAAAATAACAAATAACCATCCACAAGCAAGACACAATGTTTAATGTGGAAACCCGTTAAACAAAAAGTAACAAGCCAAACTACGAATATCCACTATATCAAAATAATGAGTTTACAATAATCCTCCCAAGTTTTATGAAAACTTGAGGTTACACAATAAATTAAGAGAATACAAATTTACCTTTAATTAAGTTGAAAAACCTAATTAACTTCACCACCCAAAAACACCTCAAGTAATAAAGTTTCCAAGCTTTCAATTGAACGGAGATGACGACGGATACCTACAAGCAACAGACTGTAATCCTCTCAATTTATTCTTTTGGTATCTTCTTGCTACCAAGTTTCTCTCATGTGTGAAATAAGACTCCATCATAGCCTTATTTATGGATCAGAAATAATTTATTCTCCTAATCAAATTAGTGATCACATCTCCTTATCTTGGTCATTAAGTAATCTAACAAGTAAATCCTTTTTCAACTTGGATTTCAATATCACTTTTACTAATTAATTAATATTAGTAAGCTCTCCTTAATTTAATTCCAACTTGGACCCATACCCAACAAGTCGTTCATTCGCAGATCGAATGATGTAATGGAACCCCAATCCGAACTTTAATATGGGGGAGCCCACAATTTAGTTTTGCGGATGGAGGCCTACTATGTCAATATACAAAAATATTCTAATTTTAAAAGTAATACTCGTCTGCATAATTAAACTGCAAATTAGAGAGATTTTATTTTACGTCAAATTGGCCAGAATCATTCTTTCTCTGTTTCCAACAAAGTGATCGAAAAAAGGAAATACTTATAAGAAAGTTTCACGCTCTTTGAATACTAATTAATTTTTTCATAACATCACATGTACATGACTGTCATAAATTTTGTACTTCATTGTTAAACTATATAAAACTAACTCTGATCTTTATATTATTCACCATTTCTCTCTCTTTCTCACTCCCACTTCCTTTCTCATTCATCTAATATTTTGCAAGTATTATTGAATCCATATAAAAGTTCAATAAATTAAGTAAAATGGGTAGTTCAATGCGTAAACTAATAATAGAGATTTGTTGACCACTTTGTTGGAATATATATATATATATATAAGATTATCTTTAAAACAAATCTAAGTTGTTTATTCACGATTTGAATGGTGTAATTGAACCTCAATCCGCACTTTAATATGGGGGAGCTCGCAATTTAGTTTTGCGGACAGAGGCCCACTATGTCAATTTACAAAATACCTTATTTTGAAAAGTCATTCTCGCCCACACAATTAAACTGGGGATTGGAGATTTTTTACACCAAATTGGTTGAAATATTTCTTTCTCTGTTTCCAACAAAGTAATACTTCTCTTTTTAAAAGTAATTCTCGTTCTCACAATTAAACTATTGTCTGAGAGATTTTATTTTTTTACCTCAAATTGGTCAAAATAATTTTTTCTCTATTTCCAACAAAGTGGTCGACAAATCTCTATTATTAGTCTACACATTGAACTACTCGTTTTGCTTAATTTACTGATCTTTTGTACGAATTTAATAATACTTGTAAAGTATTAAATGAACGAAAAAGAAAGTAAGAGCGAGAGAGAAATAGAGCATGAAATTTAATTAGTATCCCAAGAGCATGAAATTTACTTATAAATATCTCTTTTTTTCAACCACTTTGTTAGAAATAGAGAAAGAATGATTCTTGTCAATTTGACATAAAAATAAAAATTTATCCAATCTGCAGTTTAATTATACGGACGGAAATTACTTTTAAAAAGAAAGTATTTTTGTACATTGACATAGTGGGGCTCCGTCAGCAGAACTAAATTATGAGCTCCCTCATTAAGTGCAGATTGAGATTCAATTACACTATTCGATCCGCGAATAAATGACTGAGATCTGTTATAAACATAATATTAAGTTTACAACGTTGATTATGGATCACAAATATTTATGTAAATTGTTGACTTTTACAAACATAATTAGAATTAAATCGACCTATGTCGTAAATTTTGTCATCATCCTAATTAATAAACTTTTTACATTTTTCTAGTAAAAAGTGTTGATTGGTTGTTAATGATATTTTGAGGTACCAAGCTAAAGGAAATAAAATTAAAAATTAAATAAAGGTATGGCTAGAAATTATAATGTTTACTTGAGATTATGTCAGAATATATCCTTTTCTTTTATAACATGAAATGCATGTTTTCTTTAAAACATGTATATTTCAAAATGGAATATATATATTGCTCACCACCTTTAGCGATGGACTGAGCGACGGTTCGGTTCGTCCCGTATCTCAGAGAATCGTCGTCTTAGCTTTTAGCGACGCATCGAACCGTTGTCATAACATATAAACCATTTATCTGTTCTATAGCGATGGACCAAACTGTCGCCCGTTCCGTCGCTAAAGGTGGTGAGCAGGGTATGTAAAATAAAGGGGTATGCACCAGAAACGGACTCTGTAGTACACAGTCGCCTATGACGATGGGTGAATCATCGCTATAGCCCAAAAAAATCGTCGCCATAGGCGACAGTGTACTACACATCTGTGTATATACATATAGCCATATATACATATAGCTATGTGTATATTGTAAGACCCCAACTTTTATGAATAAATATTTAATTTTCTCCAAATATTATTTTGAATAATAAAGTGTTGATTTGATATAATGCTATAGTTATGAGTGATATGTACAAATTTTACAAAGTAAGCAAGTTGTATATAGAAAGCGACAAAATAATATTTTCATAAAATAACGACAAGACTTTTACCGTTAAACTGTTGAAATACCTGATGATAAAAGTACAGTAATACGCGTTGTTCCACAGTGGTACGCGGTATTATATAGTAGCACACGGTATTGCACAATATCTCTTATTATTGATGCTTACATAAGAAGTAACTCAGTTTCATTCAATAATTGCTACAGTAACTGCTGCATAGTATCTCATATTATTGATTTAATTATTGTCACAGTATCATCTGCACAATATTTTCTATTATTAAATCAATAATTGAGACGACACAGTTAATCATATTATTATTTGGATTATTGAAAATTTTTAGAAAGTTCTATCAGGGAAAGTGATTTGGTTATTTAATTACGTGCCAGTAAGAAGAAATCCTTATCGAAAATACTCATCTTTCCTGGGAATGATCTGGTTGTCAATATTGTGAGTTATAATATTAATAATGAATAATTGTTGAAAGATTAAAAAAGTGTTGATTGAAGATAAATGATTTGTGGTAGATATTTATTCAATTTGTGATATAAATAGAAGAGTTGTTGTATTATTCCATGGACCCCTAAGTGCCAAATTATTCAAATCGTCGGTAGAAATTACTTTTCAGTTTTTGTTTTATTGTTATAAAACAAAAAAACTTTTAGTATAAAACAGAAAAACTTTTTATATAAAACAGAAAATTTTAATATATATAAAGTTATTTGTTTTATTAGAATAATTTAGATGAATAGTGAAATCAGACGAAATTTTAGAAAATTCACTATTGAGTCCGTGATTGTTTACTATTTAAATAGTGTCCTGCCATTTTCCTATAAATAGGTTGCTTAGTTAAGAAATGAAAATCACACCAGAATAAGAGAATTTTTCTTCTATAATATTGTGCGTATTTCTTTTGAGCATAAGGATATTTTGAGTGTAGCAAATAGTGCAAGATTTCCTCAACATAATCTCCGTTATACCAATCAGATTTAGTCTCATATTAAGGTAAAGGATGCTATTTTCTTCATACTCATAAGAGTTGTCATTCTATTCCTTTTTAATCTGTGAGAATAACCTGTCTATGTGACAACTAGAGAATTTGGATATTTATAAAATATTAAAATATTGAATTAAGGTTAAATAATAAACCTAGACAGAAAATAAGTGAATGGATTTGAGATTTCCGAGAAGAAATTTTGTGAATTTAAAATTTTTGTAGTGAATTATTCAGGATTAAGGGTATACGTGAATATGTTCTGTGTATATGGTTATATATGTGTACAATATGTGGTTAAAGGTCACGGGTTGACCAGATCAACTATATGTGTGACAAACCCTAGGTATATATTAAGAACGTCAACGTTCAGTTAGAAAATCCTAGCAATGGATAAGAAACCCTAAAACCGATTTTGAAAATCCTAATTTTAGTTCCGGGAATCTGAAACCCTAATTCGGAAGTTGAAAACCCTAATTTGGGAATGCAAATGCTAGTATAAGGTTTAAACGTTATTAATTATATTTAATTAGGGATAACCCTAATTAATTTTTAGAAACCCCTAATTGTTCAGCAGGAAACCCTAATGCACGATTATGAAACTTAATTGCTAAATTAGCAATTTTAATTAGGAAATATTAATCCTAATTAGCAAGCTTAAATTTTGATTAGGAAATTTTAATATAATTAGAAAACCCTAATTATAATTTAGAAATATGAATTTTCTATTTTGAAAACCGAAATTCGGAAATCTTAGAAATTAAATTTTAAAAATTTTAGGGTTAAACCCTAAACTCTAAGGGTCAAACCCTAAACCTTAAGGGTTAAACCCTAAACCATAAGGATTTAGACAATTTACTTGCATGCCATTAAAACTAAAATCAAAATGACTAAAGTACCCTTTTGTATTATTTGGTAAGTAACTTGTAAATCTTGCCATGATCTTGGGTTGGTGACTAACCCTAGCCCTAACCCTAGCCACATGTCAATTATCAGCCTTTAAGTTCCAGCAAATACATTGAATCAAATCAAATAAATAGATTAATAGAGAGAAAATAGTTACTTTAATTTTTTATTTTCTCCAAGACTTTCTCTCTCCACAATTTTCGAAATCTAGAGTGAGAAACTAGGCAAAGATCAGTCTCATAGCCTTTCAATAATAAGATCAAAGATCAGATTCAAAGATCTAAGCATAGAAGGTATAAACCCTAAATTCTGTAAATCTTGTGTTTTGATGTTAGTTGTTGCTTAGAGTTGTGTTATAAGATGTCATTTAGTGATCTGGGTTGTTGGATCTTGGATCCATAGCATCTAGATGCATGATTTTGAAAGTTTTTGAAATTTGGAAAAATTAAAAAAAATGGCCTGACAACCATATGTCAGAGGCCTTAGATCTTTAACTGTTAATGTTTTGGTGTGTTTTATGTTACAGATGTGTTCTCTGTTATGTGGAGAGTATACTAGAAGTGGAATCACCTCCATACCATGTCTAGATCTCAAGATATAGGTGGTCAAACATGGTTGACCGACCATGAGAGACTGCTTCTGGAAAACCCAGATTTTTCCAGAAAGTCTGACAAGCAACTTTAGAGCCTCTGATCTTGCTATGTTTAAGTTGTTATGTGATGTTGTTGGTTGGATCTTGTAGAATGACATGCATGCTATACATCTAAGCCTTTAGATTACCAAAATCATAAACCGAAACGAAAATAAGCATGGTCAAACTAAGGTTGACTATCAGTTGGAAGAACCCAGATTGTTTAAGAACAAATTTTCTGACAACGTTTGACTGGTTAATATCTTGTGATTTTATTGTTGTTAGACTGAACTAAGATTATGTTGTTGTAGCCTGACATGTATACTACATGTGTGAACTCTTAGATCATAGAAACAAGCTCTAGAATCAAAGTTACATAGCATCAAAAGTGGTACCCTGCAACTGTTCTTCATTTATGAAAAAAATCCAGAAATGAAGAACAGCTCTGACAAGACTTTCTGGACCTTAGATCTCTCTGATTTGTTATGTAATGGTCATGGAATTTGTGTAGATTTGTAGTACTACATTAGTACTACAACATTAACACTTTTACAAGCTCAAAAATCAACAGGAACCTAGATTTAATTTCGGTCAAACAAGGAACCTTAGTCACTGCCTTGAGTTTCTAGGTTTGATGAAGAACAGCCCAAGAACACCATTAGCGACAGATTTGTCGCTTAAAGCCCCTTTAGCGACACTTAAATTCAAAAATTAATTATTTTAATTAATAAATATATAAATATGGTTTTTAATTATTAAAAATACAAAATAAATTTCTAAAAATTATTTTAAAGTTTGAAAATTAGTTTTTAATTATTTTGAGTATATTTTATAAATATTTAATATTTTTGGAATACAAATGGTATTTAATTTATTTAATTATAATATTAAATAAATTATTTAAAAATAATTTTAATACATGAAAAATCATTTTAAAATATATTATGGTATAAGAAAATATTTTAAGTTATTTTCAATAACTTTTAATATTATGTGATGAATTTCATTAATTAATTAATATTAATGATAATTAATTTATTTAATAACAATATTAAATAAATTTGTGGAAAAATAGAATTAATGATTTAAAAATCATATAAAAATTATTTAAGTGTTATAAAAATATTTTAAGTTATGAAATATAACTTTTGATATTTTGTCATGAAAATATTAATATTTTAATATTAATAGCAATTATCGAATAATGAATTTAACTGTTTAAAAATCATATAAATATGATTTTAAAGTATTAAAAATACTTTGAGATATTATAAATATATTATAATATTATATCGTGATTTTCATAAATATTAAATAAATATTAATGATAAAAAAATTATGTGGTATTTAATTCATATAAATACTATATTAATGATTGAAAAATTATGTCAAATGGTAATAGTTATCTGAAAATTATTATGAGACTTGGAAAATTATTTTGACTGACAATATAATTGTCTAAGATAATTGTTAAGTGTTTAGGCAGAGTTTAATGGAACTTAAACTCAATAATTCTCCGACTAGACTGTCGGGATGTCAGAATTGTGTTGGTTTCAATTCAGACTGAAATAATTTGACTTGATACCGAGTCTTAGATAATTTGTGGACTGATAGGGTTATGTGTTAATGTGTTTAAGTTATTTTAAATACTGTGATGATATTATTCTAATGTGTAGATCGATATTATTTATATTAGGTTTTCAGACAAAGCTAAATAGAATGCATAACGGTGAACATCGGAGCAGGCAAGTTTTTCTTAACTTGACCTCGAGTTGTATTATTCAACTATACTTGTGGTTAATCATTTCTGATTGCCATGTCTAAGAATTATTAAATCGCACTCTGTGCATACTGCATATATTCATCAGGTATGAAAGGCTGATCACCTTCATTACCATTCAATCCATATATATATATATATATATATATATATATATATATATATATATATATATATATATATATATACAGATTTTCTCTTATAAGGACTCAAAATAAGTACTCAAAGTAAGGACTGCATTTTTTTTGCTTTTTTTTAAAAAAACTAAAAAAAATATTTAATATTTTATGGAACTGAAATTTTTCATAATACAATGTTTTGGGCGTATTTTGGATACCTATACCAAAAAATGGTGGTTCAGTCTGCACAGACTGTACATACATATTTTTGTTATACGTACCCAAATCACACCCAAAATACTTTTTTTTAAAAACTTTTAGTTCCATAAAATATTAAATATTTTTTTTAGTTGTTTTAAAAAAAAACAAAAAAAATGCAGTCCTTACTTTGAGTCTTTATAAGAGAAAACCTCTCTCTCTCTCTCTCTCTCTCTCTCTCTATATATATATATATATATATATATATATATATATATATATATGTTCATGCTCAATGCTCGTTCAGTCATATAAAATTTGTTCATGCTAGTTCACAACTATATTGCAGAACTTTAGCCAGCTTATTGTTCAAATTCTTTCAATCATGATTTATCCTTAAATAAACTTATACTCGTTGTGCAAACTTATGCTCACCCTTGCTATATCATGATAAACATTTACAGATTAAGACGAATACGTCAGATACAAGGAAAGGTTAAAGACAATTCCAGCTTTAAGTTTATCTGTGCAGTTAAGTTTGTATAAGTATTGTATATTAATGTTGTTGTAAATCAAATAAGTTATGAATTGTGTATAAGTTAAGGTTATTCGACCTTGGGAATAGTGTATAAATGTATTGTATAAACAATTTATGTTTATATCTTCCGCAATAGTGATAGAATGATTGTACCGGATCCGCGGTGATTTGGGACCCGAATTTGGGGCTTTCACAGTTGGTATCAAAGCTGTTGATTATGAAGCTTAGGTAGGAATACCTGAGACCAATAACCGCAGTGATTAGGATAAAATCTAACTCACATAAAGTTAGTTGGTTGGTAAGATTCAAAGACGAATCTCGACGAGTTATAAAGATACAGAGTTCCCTAACTTTGATAATAAAGTTGAATAGTAGTGGTGAATAGATAGAGTCTAAAAGACTAAAAGTACAGGGATATGAGATCGAAAAATAAAACGATCAAGGCATAGAAATGAATCGTAATATATACGATGAGATCACCCCGTGATCTGATAAGGTTATAGTATGGAGAAGGATCAAGAGAATGATTGAAAAGTTTACGGCAAGAATGTTGTGTGAAATTTGTACTATGAATTGGTACAGATTCAGGAAAGGATTATGAATACGGATTAAATAAATTTCATATTGAGAAGGGAGTTAGAATTAAGTGGGTATTTCAATTGAGGACTCATGTCAGCAGCTAAGTTGTATGATTCTTCGTATGGGAGCTAAATTGTACTTGGTGTAAAAACCACTTAGTTTCTGGCTCTGATAATCATTGAAATGTCTATGTCGCGCTATTTGCTATATACATGCTGAGAAGGTGATTCTTTTCTCATATGTATAACAGATAGATAGGTTATATGTAGAGAATATAAGGTTAAGTACGAGTTCTTAAAACTCATACTTATAGTACGTTCGTGACTCATGATTATATGAAATGTTTATGAACCCCTCAGCGAATGGACGCCAAAGGTCTGACTAGGATAAGTTCTTAAACTCATACGATTGTGGAAAGTTCCTGAACTCATGAGTGTGGTTTGATGAACTGGGTAGAATTAAGTGTGAATGGAATATTGAGGATAATAGGAATAGATAGACTGATTAAGCAATTGATCATTAGTGGAGACATAAGTTTTTCAAAGCTCCTAGCTTAAGACTTCGAAAATTTTTGGACATCAAGCTAAATACGCACTATGTGCTTTTGAAAAATGAATTTTATTCTCAACACTTGGTAACCATTGTGTATGCGTGGACTTCGGGCCACCGATACATCGTTACCTGTTGAGATGATAAAACAGATTTGAAATGAATTTTTGATCAGTTTAAAGAATAGTCTATGCTATTTGCTTTGGCTTGACGATAATGATTTGAAATATCAAAATATATTTTTATTTATCACTTATGTACCATGTAAACTGGTGCAGAGTTGATAAAAAGTTGATGGAGTTGTAAATGCAGGAATACTTAGTGTTGAATTTGATCTAAAATCATTATTCCACTATTGTATGATGTGTTATGACAAAGTCATTAGATGACGACATCCTCAAACGGGCTGTTAATACAGTACGACATCATGACGTCATTTTCAAACAATTTTTAAAATTTTAATTTGCCAACGGGGTTTTGGCTACACACATTCGTAATTTGATTGAAGTTGATTATTGATATGAGTCTAAGCTATTTGATTCGGCTAGACCAATGTTTATGAAAATTCTAAGCGTTCTTTAAAAATTTTCCCGAACCAAATTATTTTGGTGCGGAATCCAATAAGACTGAGGCAAAATTTTTGTGCCTATGGCAGTGACGAGAAATAGATTCGACCAGCAATACTTAATAAGTACAGGGTATACCGGGCTAATTACCCACTATGTCCGTAAGTTATGACGGTTTGCGGATAAATTTTCATAAAACCTTTGCGAAAATGACAGACAATAGTCTATATAATTCCTCCGCACAATTTTAAAATTTTAACTCTTGTGAGGAATGTATTGGGTAGCAGGTGATGATAAGAATTAATGATTAATGGTGAATGGTTCAAGGTGTAAGGTAAATTTCGGGGATGAAATTTTTAGAAGAAGGGGTGAATGTGACAACCCGAGAATTTGGATATTTATAAAATATTAAAATATTGAATTAAGGTTAAATAATAAACCTAGACAGAAAATAAGTGAATGGATATGAGATTTCCGAGAAGGAATTTTGTGAATTTAAAATTTCCATGGTGAATTATTCAGGATTAAGGGTATACATGAATATGTTCTGTGTATATGGTTATATAGGTGTACAGTATGTGGTTAAGGGTCACGGGTTGACCAGATAAACTATATCTGTGACAAACCCTAGGTATATATTAAGAACGTCAACGTTTAGTTAGAAAACCCTAGCAATGGATAAGAAATCCTAAAATCGGTTTTGGAAACCCTAATTTAAGTTTCGAGAATCTGAAACCATAATTCGGACGTTGAAAACCCTAATTTGGGAATGCAAATGCTAGTATAAGGTTTAAACGTTATTAATTATATTTAATTAGGGATAACCCTAATTGATTTTTAAAAAATCCTAATTGTTCAGCAGGAAACCCTAATGCACGATTATGAAACTTAATTGCTAAATTAGCAATTTTAATTAAGAAATATTAATCCTAATTAGCAAGCTTGAATTATGATTAGAAAATTTTAATATAATTAGAAAACCCTAATTATAATTTAAAAATATGAATTTTCTATTTTGAAAACCGAAATTCAGAAATCTTAGAAATTAAATTTCAAAAATTTTAGGGTTAAATCCTAAATCCTAAGGGTCAAACCCTAAACTCTAAGGGTTTGTACAATTTACTTGTATGCCATTAAAACTAAAATTAAAATGACTAAAGTACCCTTTTTGTATTATTTGGTAAGTAACTTATAAATCTTGTCAGGATCTTGGGTTGGTGACTAACCCTAGCCCTAGCCCTAGCCATGTGTCAATTATCAGCTTTCAAGTTCCAGCAAATACATTGAATCATATCAAATAAATAGATTAAGAGAGAGAAAATGGTTACTTTAATTTTTTATTTTCTCCAAGAGTTTCTCTCTCCATAATTTTCGAAATCTAGAGTGAGAGAGAGTGAGAAACCAGGCTAAGATCAGTTCATAGCCTTTCAATAACAAGATCAAAGATCAGATTCAAAGATCTAAGCATAGAAGGTATAAACCCTAAATTAAGTAAATCTTGTAAGACCCCAACTTATTATAAATAAAATTGAATTTACTCTATTCATTATCTTGAAATAATGAGTTAATTTGATATAATGTTGTGGTTATGGGTGAAATGTACAAATTTTGTAAAAGAAATAAGTGGTTATAAAATATTCATTGTTGTCGGGGAATATTCATTTGGTCGTGAAATATTCTTACTGCTGGGGAATATTCGTACGACGGCGCAACCATATGTGGGCCCCATAATGGAAAATGGTCGGATGAAGAAAACGACAAGTTTGAGTTTTTAAAAATAACGACATAATTATTACCGTTAACACTGTTGGAATACCCGGTGGTTAAAATACTGTAATACGCGTGGTTGCACAGTAGCACACGGTATTACATAGTATTGTTGAATTATTGATCCTTACGTAAGAAGACACTACTCAATAATTATTACAGTAATTACTGTTCAATATTTTATTTTATTGGTTCAATAATTGTTGCGTTGATATTTTATATTATTGTTGTTTCAATAATTGTCACTGCAGAGTATTTCCCATTATCAGATCAATAATTCATATTATTTGAATAATATTATTAGATAACATTATTGGCAATGTCTAAGGAAGTTCTGTCTAAGGAGAGGTTTGGTCACCTAATTGCGCGCTAGTAAGAAAAAATCCTTATCGGAAAGCCCCCTCTTTCCTGGGAACGACCTGGTTGTCATAATTGTGATTCTATAATATTATTTGTGAATAATTAATTATTGATTTATATGATAAGAAAATAATTATTTTATGTGGATATAAATAATGGATATATTTATTTTATGTGGATATAAATGAAGGAATTAATGCTGAGGTGTTTTATTAATATTTTGTCGGAATGGAGGTATTAAAAATCGTCCGTATGTGAATTTCGAATATTTTTTGTTTGGAATTTGAAAAAATTTTCTTCTACAAAGTTGTAGAGAATTAAATTTCCTATGGAAAGCACATGAGATTCGAATTTTTCTGATAAAAGAGCTATTTATTATGAATTATTGAAGTTTCAAAAATTAAATATTTTTTATTAAAATTGGGTGGGACCCACTTTTGTTTGAAAACATGTGGGCTGCAAATTTTCTTCCAAGATGGCATGCTGATTGCTTTCTAAAAGGGTGGGCGTAGAAAGAAGGAAATAAAATAATATTATTTTATTATTTAGTCTCCTTTGGCGTTCTAGCATTTTTCTATAAATAAGCGCTTAGGTTAGAATTAAAAATCACACCAGAACCAAGTTTTCTTTCTCTCTATATTATCGAGCATATTTTGTGAGTATTTAGATACTTTGAGAGTTGCTATTCAGTGCAAGTTTTCTTCGGCTTTACATCCGATATTCCGATCAGAAATACTGTTATTTTGAGGTAAGAGATGTTATTTTCTTCGTATATGATATTATTTTCTTCAATATCATTATGCTGAAATATTGATATGAATATTATTATGGAGTTTCTACCTTTTTTTATCAGAATTACTATTCACGTATACGACACTATTCACAAATACGACACTTTTCACCAAAAATAAAATTTTCTTTTCTTTATCCCAGATGTCTATTATGGTTACTATATTTGATTGTATCCATGTTTTGATCTTCATTCTTGAAATTTTCTCCATCATGGTTTATTATGGAGTATTTTTAAACTTGAATTATTTAAAGTACGAATCTCTAATCTTTGTCCTTTTATCTTATTGGATTCGTTCTCTAAAATATTTTTTTTATCATCCTCAGTCCTTAATGATGATACTTGATGAATATTTTTGGCCTGTAGTGCAAAGATGAATGATTAACTGATGAATATCTTTGGCCCGTAGTGCAAAGATGAACAGGTGTTGAGATGAACATGACCAACTGGTGATACAAATGAATATCTTTGGCCTGTAGTACAAAGATGAATATTTGATTCAATATGTATATTGATTGATGTTACAGGGATAAAATATTGATGATGAACTTTTAAATCTTAGAAGATAGTAGAATTCATTCTCTACTTGACTTTTCTAATGGATTGATATTTCTGCTGCTATTGTTGATTTAAAACTTGTTGTCTATTATATTTTATCAGATTTTTTTCCCTGTTGAAGACTAATGATAAATTGTTGTATATTTTCTTAGTCATAATATTCTTTACTGGGCTAGTTGAGCTCACCCTTTTCTTTTTTGTTCTATTTTTCTTCTCAGGAGGTGAGAATATAGCAGGAACTAGCCGGGGTATGGAGTGATGGTTCTAGAAAGTTATTTTAGCAGTCCTCACTATTTTTTATAAAATAGTGTATCAATAATTATAATGAGGACTCCTTTTGAGTTTTAATACTGTCTATTAGACAATATTTGTATTTAAACTCACAGTTTATGTGTTGTCGTATTTTACACGACAATTATAGTAATGAAGTTATATTTGTTTCTGTACCATGTATTTGGCGACTCAGAATGGGTGTTGTATACCTATTTTGGGGGCGTCACGGTTGGTATCAGAGCTTAGGGATATAGTATCTGGCGGAGATCGGGGAATAGAACTAGGAGGGGAGAGATGTGTAAATCCTTTGCTAGTGTGTCCTACCTAAGCTTATTTATTGGTCGGTCATAATATAGGGATATTATGTGATATGTTAATTTATTTAATTAACCCTTGTTTTATGGTAGTATTTAAGAATGATAGCTGAGAACGTTAATAATGGAGTGTATGAGACCGTGGAAACACCTTTAACTACAAACTAGGAGAACGTGCAACAGGAAGGTAATATTCCTCCTGTAATCAACACTACCGAACAAACGATGAATGATGGGATGTTTAGAAGCTTTTTGCAGTTCATGCAAAATCAGACGAGGGAGACTCGTGTACAAAATACGGGTGAAAATGATAGAAATGCGCTGTTTGTCATAGCCAAGCAATTTAAAGAGTTGGGACCACCAGAATTCTGGAAAAAGCCGGATCCGATTAAGGAGGAAACGTGGGTCAAGCAAATTATCCAGATATTCGATGTCTTGGAATGCACGAAAGAATAGAAGGTTCTATTCGCCACCTTTATGTTCCGTGGTGAGGCAGATTACTGGTGGGAATCTGTGAAGCGTACCCAGCTAGTCGCACTTAACATGTCTTGAGAAAGATTTCAAAAACTGTTCAATGATAAATACTTTCCTGAAAGTATTCGTCATATGAAGGAGGTAGAGTTTATCAGACTGGAACAAAACAACATGACGGTGTCCCAGTATGAGGCGAAGTTCGCAGAGTTATCCAGATTTGTGCCTCATTTGGTAGAGAATGAAGAACGAATGACATGGATGTTTCTGAGAGGTTTAAAATCCGAGATTCGGCAATATCTTATCTCTCTTAAATTTTCTTTATATTCAGATGTTGTAAACATGGCTCAATTATTAGAGCGAGATAATGAGTATGTTCAACCGAGGGACCACAACCAGGGTCATACCGGTGACAACAGTCATCGAAGCGATGATAACCAGCGCGGAGGGAAAAATATAGGCAAAAGCGGTAACCACTCGGGTGGTAATCGTGGTCATGATAATAGGATAGGTGAGTCAAGTAAAAATTTTAAAAAGAGGAGATTCAATAATGACGGGAAGACATCAACAACAACACCAACAACAAATTCTAGGGGAGGAGAACGACCGCTAGTTAGATGCTACAGATGCGGAGAGGAGGGACACATAAGTCCAAACTGTTCACAGCCTTCCAAGGTGTGTTTCAATTGTGGAAAAGACAGTCATATAGTCTGATTTTGTCCGGTAGCAAAGTAAAGTCCAACTGGGACGGCGGCACCAAAGGCGATTACGGACAAAACAAAGTCGGTGGTTCAAGGGAGGGCATTTGTCGTGACTGGCCAAAATGCGAGAAATTCAAACGAGGTGATCACGGATAAGCTAATCATAAATTCTTGTGAAGTTTATACCTTATTAGATACCGGTTCTACCAATTCTTTTATCTCTCCTGCTTGTGCTCAACGTTTAAACTTGACTCTGAAAAAATTGGACTTTGACTTATCTGTGGAGACTCCGTTAGGAGAAACGTTTATTACATCCACTGTTTATAAATCTTGCTCGATCAAAGTTGGCACCATCACATTACCTGTTGATCTTATCTCTTTAAAGATACTTGCTTTTGATGTGATTTTAGGGATTGATTGGTTAACTACTCATCATGCCAAAATTGATTGTTTTCATAAGGTTGTTAGTTTTCATATTCCTAACCAACCTGTTATGCGAATTCAAGCAACCAAACCACTAAAGTCAATCACTGTCATATCAAGCCATAAAGGCATTCGTTTATTAAAAAACGGATGTCAAGCTTTCTTAGCCCATGTCGTGGACTTGAATATAAACACGTCAGATTTGAATAATATTTCTGTTGTTAGTGAATTTCCTGACGTATTTTCTAAAGAATTTCCTGGTCTACCCCCAGAATGTGAAGTTGAATTCTTTATTGACCTTGAACCTGGTACAAAGCCCATTTCTAAAATCCCATATCGAATGGCTCCTATTAAACTTCAGGAGTTAAAGGTCCAACTACAGGAGTTGTTGGACATCGGTTTCATTCGTCCTAGTACATCTCCTTGGGGTGCTCTTATTTTATTCGTAAAGAAGAAAGACGGGAGTATGCGACTTTGTATTGACTACCGAGAATTGAACGATGTCACATTCAAGAATAGGTATCCGCTACCTCGCATTGATGACCTGTTTGACCAGTTGCAAGGAGCACAATTCTTTTCAAATATTGATCTTCGTTCTGGATATTATCAGCTGAAGATTAAAATTGAGGATATTCCGAAGACTGCCTTTAGAACTCGGTATGGGCATTATGAATTCTTAGTCATATCTTTTGGATTGACTAATGCTCCCGCTGCTTTCATGGATATGATGAACCGTGTGTTCAAGAAATATTTAGATCAGTTCGTTGTTGTCTTTATTGATGACATCCTCATCTATTCCAAAAGTCATGAAGATCGTGAACACCATTTGAAGCTGGTACTGCAAAGGCTTCGTGACAACAAGCTATATGCCAAGCTAAAGAAATACGAGTTCTGGCTTGAGGAAGTAGCATTTCTTAGGCACATGGTGTCAAAGCATGGAGTATTTGTTGACCCGGCGAAGATTGAAGCCATACAAAGTTGAGAGCAACCGAAGTACGTAGCTTTCTGGCTTAATTGGTTATTATTGGAGATTCATGGAAGGATTTTCTCGAATCGCCACCCCGTAAACTCAGCTGACTTGGAAAGATACAAAATTCGTATGGAGCGAAGAATGCGAGAAGAGTTTCCAAGAGCTTAAGAGGAGACTCATTTCGGCACCTGTTCTGACAATACCATCTGGTTCAGATGGATTTGTTATCTACAATGATGCTTCAGGCAAAGGGTTAGGATTTGTTCTCATGCAACATAAATAAGTCATAGCCTATGCCTCACGACAAATCAAAGAATATGAGAAGAATTTTTCTACTCACGATCTAGAGTTGGCAGCAGTCGTTTTCGTGTTAAAAATATGGAGGCACTACCTGTATGGGGTGAAAGTGGAGATTTATACGGATCATAAAAGCCTTAAATATTTCTTCACCCAAAAGGAACTCAACATGCGGCAACGACGTTGGCTCGAGCTGTTGAAAGATTACGACCATAACATTCAATATCATCATGGAAAAGCAAACATTGTAGCTGACGCATTGAGTAAAAGATCATATGCGGGTATGAGTGAGATGTTGTTAACGCAAAGACCCATTTTGTACAACTTATAAAGGATGGAGATAGAGTTAAAGGCTCCAAGTACCCACGTGAGGATATCAAACATACTAGTAGAACTGACTTTAATCGATAAAGTTAAAGCTGCTCAAGCTACGGACCTGGGGCTAATGCGTATGAAGAAAAAAGTGCAAGAAGGTGCTATTCTAGAAGTGGGAATCGATGAAGAAGGAATACTTCGAGTCAACTCCAGAATTTGCATTCATAATGATTCTAACTTGAAGCATAGAATAATGATGGAGGCACACAACACACCTTTTGTAAGCCATCCTGGGAGTACCAAAATGTATCATGATCTTCGACATACATTTTGGTGGAACAATATGAAGAGAGAGATCGCGGAGTTTATCTCGAGGTGTTTAACTTGTCAACGAGTAAAGGCATAGCATCAAGTGCCAAAGGGTCCATTGCAACCACTTGAGATTCCGAAATGGAAGTAGGAACATATTACCATGAATTTCGTTACTGGTCTTCCTAAGGTTTCTCAAGGCATAAATGCGATTTGGGTTATTGTTGATAGATTAACCAAGTCTGCTCATTTCTTGCCTATACGTGAGACTTATTCCCTTGAACATCTTGCTCGTATGTACGTAAATGAGATTGTGAGATTGCATGGTATGCTAGTATCCATAGTTTCGGATCATGACCCAAGATTCAATTCACGATTTTGGGTCAGCTTGCAGAAAGCTATGGGCACGGATTTACGATTCAGTTCAGCATACCATCCGCAAATGGACCAGCAATTAGAAAGGACTATTCAAACCCTTGAAGATCTATTAAGACTCTGTGTCCTAGATTTCAAAGGGAGTTGGGATAAGTACTTGCCAGTGGTGGAATTCTCCTATAACAACAGTTATTAGGCAAGTATAGGTGTGGCTCCATTCAAAGCATTATATAGACAAAAGTGTCGCTCTCCAGTATGTTGGGATGAGGTGGGTGAAGCAACATTGTTGGGATCAGAGTAGGTACGTATGACTACAGAAAAGATCCAAATGATTCGACAACGTATACAAATGGCACAGGATCGACAAAAGAGTTATGCGGATCTTCATCGAAAGGACGTGGAATTTAATATTGGGGATCATGTATTGTTATGTGTTGCACCATGGAAGGGAGTTACAAGATTTGGGAAGAGAGAAAAGCTCAATCCACGATTTGTTGGTCCATTTGAGATTCTTGACCGAATAAAAAATGTGGCATATAGACTCGTATTACCTCCAAGCATGTCTCGTGTTCATAATATTTTTCACATATCTATGCTTTGTAAATATGTGAAAGACCCGAACCATATTATTGAGTTAGAACCAGACGAGATAGCCGAAGATATAACATACGAGGAGGTACCTGTTAAGATCTTGGATAGGAAAGAGCATGTCCTACGCACCAAGATTATACCACAAGTTAATGTTTTGTGGAGAAACCATGCTATTTAGGAAATGACTTGGGAATTGGAATCAGAAATGAAAGCGATGTACCCTCACCTTTTTGAAACACCATATACGTACGCTAATTTCGAGGACGAAATTTCATAAGGAGGGAAGGTTGTAAGACCCCAACTTATTTTAAATAAAACTGAATTTTCTCTATTCATTATCTTGAAATAATAGGGAGTTAATATGATATAATACCGTGGTTATGGGTGAAATGTGCAAATTTTGCAAAATAAGCAAGTGGTTATAAAATATTCATTGTTGTTAGAGAATATTTGTTTGGTCGTGGAATATTCGTACTGCTGGGGAATATTCGTACGACGGCGCAACCATTTGTGGGCCCCATAACGAAAAACGGTCGGATGAAGAAAACGACAAGTTTGAGTTTTTATAAATAATGGCGTAATTGTTACCGTTAATACTATTGGAATACCCAGCGGTTAAAATACAGTAATACGTGTGGTTGCACAGTAGCACACGGTATTGCACAGTATTTTTGAATTATTGATTCTTACGTAAGAAAGCACTGCTCAATAATTTTTACAGTAATCACTGTTCAATATTATATTTTATTAGTTCAATAATTGCTGCGTTGATATTTTATATTATTGTTGTTTCAATAATTGTCACTGCACAGTATTTCCCATTATCAGATCAATAATTCTTATTATTTGAATAATATTATTAGATTATTGGCAATGTCTAAAGAAGTTCTGTCTAAGGAGATGTTTGATAACCTAATTACGCGCCAGTAAGGAGAAATCCTTATCGGAAAGCCCCCTCTTTCCTAGGAACGACCTGGTTATCATAATTGTGATTCTGTAATATTATTTATAAATAATTAATTATTGATTTATATGATAAGGAAATAATTATTCAAAAAGTCTAGGGGGACCGTGGGTGGCGACTGGTCCAATTTTTTTTTTAAATGTCTCCCAAATAATTTATAAGATTTATTAGAACTGGAATTTTTACAGAAAAAAGTGTTTTGGATGTCATTTTGATACATGTAAAAAATACGCCTGTGAGTATTTAGATACTTTGAGAGTTGCTATTCAGTGCAAGTTTCTTTCGGCTTTACATCCGATATTCCGATCAGAAATACTGTTATTTTGAGGTAAGGGATGTTATTTTCTTCGTATATGATATTATTTTCTTCAATATCATTATGCTGAAATATTGATATGAATTTTATTGTGGAATTTTTACCTTTTTGTGTCGGGATTACTATTCACGTATACGATACTATTCACAAATACGACACTATTCACCGAAAAATAAAATTTGCTCTTCTTTGTCCCAGATGTATATTATGGTTATTATCTTTGATTGTATTCATGTTTTGATCTTCATTATTGAAATTTTCTCCATCATGGTTTATTATGGAGTATTTTTAAACTTGAATTATCTAATGTACGAATCTCTAATCTTTGTCCTTTTATCTTACTGGATTCGTTCTCTAAAATATTTTTTATCATCCTCAGTCCTTAATGATGATACTTGTTGAATATCTTTGGTCTGTAGTGCAAAGATGAATGATTAACTGATGAATATCTTTGGCCCGTAGTGCAAAGATGAACAAGTGTTGAGATGAACATGACCAATTGGTGATACAAATGAATATCTTTGGCCTGTAGTGTAAATATGAATATTTGATTCAAGATGTATATTGATTGATGTTACAGGGATAAAATATTGATGATGGACTTTTAAATCTTAGAAGATAGCAGAATTCATTCTCTACTTGACTCTTTTAATAGATTATTGTTTTCGCTGCTGTTGTTGATCTAAAACTTGTTGTCTATTATATTTTATCAGATTTTTTCCTATTGAAGACTAATGATAAATTGTTGTATATTATCTTAGTCATAATATTCTTTACTGGGCTAGTTGAGCTCACCATTTTCCTTTTTGTTCTATTTTTCTTCCCAGGAGGTGAGAATATAGCAGGAACTAGCCTTTGTATGGAGTGATGGTTATTGAAAAAGTTGTTTTAGTAATCCTCACTATTTTTGTAAAATAGTGTATCAATAATTGTAATGAGGACTCTTTTTGAGTTTTAATATTGTCTATTAGACAATATTTGTATTTAAACTCACAGTTTATGTGTTGTCGTATTTTGCACTACAATTGTAGTAATAAAGTTGTATTTATTTCTGTACCATGTATTTGGCGACTCAGAATGGGTGTTGTATACCTATTTTGGGGGCGTCACAAATCTTGTATTTTGATGTTAGTTGTTGTTTAAAGTTGTGTTATAAGATGTCATTTAGTGATCTGGGTTGTTGGATCATTGATTCATAACATCTAGATGCATGATTTTGAAAGTTTTTGAAATCTGGAAAAATTGAAACAAAATGGCCTGACAACCATATATCAGAGGCCTTAGATCTTTAGCTGTTAATGTTTTGGTGCGTTTTATGTTATAGATGTGTTCTCTGTTATGTGGAGAGTATACTGGAAGTGGAATCACCTTCACACCATGTCTAGATATCAAGATATAGGTGGTCAAACATGGTTGACCGACCATGAGAGATTGCTTCTGGAAAACCCATATTTTTCCAGAAAGTCTGACAAGCAACTTTATAGCCACTGATCTTGCTATGTTTAAGTTGTTATGTGATGTTGTTGGTTGGATCTTGCAGAATGACATGCAGGCTATACATCTAAGCCTTTAGATTACGAAAATCATAAACTGAAACGAAAATAAGCATGGTCAAACTAAGGTTGACTATCAGCTAGAAGAACAAATCTGGGAAACCTAGATTGTTCAACAACAGTTTTTCTGACAACGTTTGACTGGTTAATATCTTGTGATTTTATTGTTGTTAGACTGAACTAAGATTATGTTGTTGTAGCCTGACATGTATACTACATGTGTGAACTCTTAGATCACAGAAACAAGCTCTAGAATCAAAGTTACATAGCATCAAAAGTGGTACTCTGCAACTGTTCTTCATTTATGGAAAAAACGCAGAAATGAAGAACAGCTCTGACAAGACTTTCTGGACCTTAGATCTCTTTGATTTGTTGTGTAATGGTCATGGAACTTGTGTAGATTTGTAGTAGTACAACATTAACACTTTTACAAGCTCAGAAATCAACAGGAACCTAGATTTAATTACGGTCAAACAAGGAACCTTAGTCACTGCCTTGAGTTTCTAGATTTGATGAAGAACAGCCCAAGAACACCATTAGTGACAGATTTGTCGCTTAAAGCCCCTTTAGCGACACTTAAATTCAGAAATTAATTATTTTAATTAATAAATAGATAAAAATGGTTTTTAATTATTAAAAATACAAAATAAATTCTTAAAAATTATTTTAAAGTCTGAAAATTAGTTTTTAATTATTTTGAGTATATTTCATAAATATTTAATATTTTTGGAATATAAATGGTATTTAATTTATTTAATTATAATATTAAATAAATTATTTAAAAATAATTTTAATACATGAAAAATTATTTAAAATTATATTATGGTATAAGAAAATATTTTAAGTTATTTTCAATAACTTTTAATATTATGTGATGAATTACATTAATTAATTAATATTAATGATAATTAATTTATTTAATAACTATATTAAATAAATTATGAAAAAATAGAATTAATGATTTAAAAATCACATAAAAATTATTTAAGTGTTATAAAAATATTTTAAGTTATAAAATATGACTTTTGATATTTTATCATAAAAATATTAATATTTTAATATTAATAGCAATTATCGGATAATAAATTTAACTGTTTAAAAATCATATAAATATGATTTTAAAGTTTTAAAAATACTTTGAAATATTATAAATATATTATAATATTATATCGTGATTTTCATTAATATTTAATATTAAATAAATATTAATGATAAATGAATTATGTGGTATTTAATTCATATAAATAAGATATTAATGATTGAAAAATTATGTCAAATGGTAATAATTATCTGAAAATTATTATGAGACTTGAAAAATTATTTTGACTGATAATATAATTGTTTAAGATAATTGTTAAGTGTTTAGGCAGAGTTTAATGGAACTTAAACTCGATAATTCTCTGACTAGACTGTCGGGATGTCAGAATTGTGTTGGTTTCAATTCAGACTGAAATAGTTTGACTTGATACTGAGTCTTAGATAATTTGTGGACTGATAGGGTTATGTGTTAATGTGTTTAGGTTATTTTAAATACTGTGATGATATTATTCTAATGTGTAGATCGATATTATTTATATTAGGTTTTCAGACAAAGCTAAATAGAATGCGTGACGGTAAACATTGGTGCAGACAAGTTTTTCTTAACTCGACCTCGAGTTGTATTATTCAATTATACTTGTGGTTAATCATTTCTGATTGCCATGTCTAAGAATTATTAAATCGCACTCTGTGCATACTGCATGTATTCGTCAGGTATGAAAGGCTGATCGCCTTCATTACCATTTGGTCCAGATATATATATATATATATATATATATATATATATATATATATATATATATATATATATATATATATATGTTCATGTTCAATGCTCATTCAGTCATGTAAAATTTATTTATGCTAGTTCACAACTATATTGTAGAACTTTAGCCAACTTATTGTTCAAATTCTTTCAATCATGATATATCCTTAAATAAACTTATACTTGCTGAGCAAACTTATGCTCACCCTTGCTATATCATGATAAACATTTACAGATTAAGACGAATACGTCGGATACAAGGAAATGTTAAAGACAGTTCCAACTTTAAGTTTATGTGTGCAGTTAAGTTTGTATAAGTATTGTATATTAATGTTGTTGTAAGTCAAATAAGTTATGAATTGTGTATAAATTAAGGTTATTCGACCTTGGGAATAGTGTATAAATGTATTGTATAAACAATTTATGTTTATATCTTCCGCAATAGTGATAGAATGATTGTACCGGATCCGCGGTGATTTGGGACCCGAATTTGGGGCTCTCACTGTAAGACCCCGAATTTTATGAAATAAAAGTATTCAATTTTTCTTATAATTACAATTCAGTAAATGGTTAAATTGATAAAAAGTTAAAGTTATGGGTGAAATGTGAAAATTTTTCAAAATAAACAAGTGGTTATAAAATAATCATTGTTGTCGGGGAATATTCGTTGGTCGTGAAATATTCTTTCTGTCGGGGAATATTCGTACGACGGCGCAGTTATTTGTGGGCCCCATAACAAAAAACGGTCGGATGAAGATAACGACAAAAATTAAGTTTTTATAATTAACGGCGTAGTTGTTACCGTTAACACTGTTGGAATACCCGGTGGTTAAAATATAGTAATACGCGTTATTGCACAGTATTTTTGAAATTATTGATTCTTACGTAAGAAGGCACTACTGAATAATTGTTACAGTTGTTACTGTTCAATATTTTATTTTATTGATTCAATAATTGCTGCGTTGATATTTTATATTATTGTTGTTTCAATAATTGTTTCTGCACAATATTTTTCATTATCAGATCAATAATTCATATTATTTAAATAATATTATTAGACATCATTATTGGCAATGTCTAGAAAGTTCTGTCTAAGGAGAGGTTTGATCATCTAATTGCGCGCTAGTAAGGAGAAATCCTTATTGGAAAGCCCCCTCTTTCCTGGGAACGGCCTGGTTGTCATAAATGTGATTCTATAATATTATTTGTGAATAATTAATTATTAATTCATATGATAAGAAAATATTTATTTTATGTGGATATAAATGAGGGATATATTTTTGTGGTTAAAAATGAAGGAGTTAATGTTGAAGTGTTTTATCTGTATTTTTGAGTTAATGTTGGATCGTGGTAATTTTTGGATATGTTATTCATATATAAGTTGAGTATATGTCCACAAATTTTGAACCATTAAAAATGAACGTATGATTTGTTATAAATTTTAAGAGGTGTCTGATTCGAAAATTAGGTTTATAAATGATTTTGGTGAAAATTTTTAGAATTGAGTGGTCCCCACTTGTGGTTGGTGAAGAAATGTGCTGAATTGAATTTCAAATGTGGTGGGTACGAATAGTAGCAGGTAAAGCCATCAGGTTGCAGGTTAAGTCTGCTTCGGCGTGCTAACATTTTCCTATAAATAGAGGGCTAAGTTAGAATTGAAAATCACACCAGAAATATAAGTTTTCTCTCTTTCTCTCTCTATATTATGAAGCATATTTTGTGAGTTTTTAGATACTTTGAGAGTTGCTATTCAGTGCAAGGTTCCTTCGACTTTACATTTCGGTCAGAAATACTGCTCTTTTGAGGTAAGGGATTGTAAGGGATAGTAAGGTATTGTAAGAGATTATAAGGGATAGTAAGGGATAGTAAGAGATTGTAAGGGATAGTAAGGGATAGTAAGGGGTGTTATATTCTTCTTAAAATGATATTTTCTTCAATATCATTATACCGAAATGTTGGTATGAACTTTTTATCAAATTTAAAACTTTTTGAGTCGGGGTTACTATTCACGTATACGGCACTATTCACGTATACGACACTATTCATGCATATGACACTATTTACGTATATGACATTATTTATGTATACGGTACTATGTACGAATACGGAGTACTATTCATGAGTTACTATTCATGAGTTACTATTTACGAGTTACTATTCACGAGTTACTATTCACGGTTACTATTCATGGTAAAAATTGGTATCTTTTTCTAACCAAATTATAGTTAATTTATAAATATTACTTTGGAGATTAAACCATATATTGATTATATTGTTTTTATTATCATTTTTATAACCCTGATGTTGAATTTCTCTTTCACTTGAGTGTAAAGATGGGTAAATTATTGGTATGATCGTGACTGAGAAATATCTTTGGCCTGTAGTGCAGAGATGAATTGTTAACTGGTATGATCATGACCATTGAATTTATAATTGAATATCTTTAGCTTAAGTGTAAAGATGAATTGATTAACATGGTTATAATTATTGTTTATATAAATTCTGAAATGATTATATATTTCTTTGAGATATGAATATATTTGGCCTGTAATGCAAATATGAACTGTTGAGGAATATCTTTGGCCTGTAGTGCAAAGATGAATTATTGATGAATATCTTTGGCTCGTAATGCAAAGATGACTTGTTGTTGAATATCTTTGGCCTGTAGTGCAAAGATGAGTTGTTGATGAATATCTTTGGCTCGTAATGTAAAGATGACCTGTTGTTGAATATCTTTGGCATGTAGTGCAAAGATGACTTGTTAATGAATATCTTTGGGCCGTAGTGCAAAGATGAATTTATTAGTATGATTATAAACATGAACTGTGAATTGGTATAACCATGATGTTTGATGTTTCAGGTGATGAAAATTATCTTTGTCCTAGATGAGAAAAGGAATTTAGAACTACAATTACGATTATGAGTTATACACGTGATTGTGGACAGGAATTATTGATTGATGTTACAGGGATAAAACATTGTTGATGGACTTTTAACATGGAGAAGATAATAGACTTTATAGTCTATTTGACTCTTCTAATGGATTGCTCGTTCCGCTGCAACTATGGTTGAGAAGTTTTATCTACCATATGTTCTAAATCTCTGATTTATTACTGATGAAGGCTATTGATAATTTAATTATCTTTAGTCATGATATTCTTTACTGGGCTAGTTGTGCTCTCCCTTTTGCTTCACAATTCCTTTTCAGGTAATAAGAGTGTAGCTGGGTTGAGCGGTGGTAACAAGGGAATAGAACGGTGGTCTCTAGCTGTGGAGTTCTCCCTAAGCAGTATAGAAAAGTTCATTTAATAGTTATATTTGGTGAATCCAATAGGGTAAGGTGTACCCAACGTTGAAAGGGTATTTTGCCACTATCATACAAGATGTCTAATGACATACAACCTCGTGTCATCATAAGGCAGGGTTGTGCACATCCACTTGCGGAGTATATCTACGAGCACTACCTATATAATCTTGGTGTTTGTTTGGAGTATAATTCTCAATTAGAGACAGTGGAGATAATGATATGTCAAGAGAAGACTCACCATTAGGAAGAATATGATAGTAATCTTTTCATTTTTCTTTCGAGTCTATTGGGTCAACCAAGGATAATTCTGTGGCCATATGATATCTATCACAACCTAGAAGCATGGTCTCCCATGTACCAAGGTTTCCTTGAGCACTTCCCAAAGATTCTAATTTCTAAAACAGTCTTTGACTATACCTTTATGTAAGGTGCCACTGTGAGGTGCTGTCCACGGTTGGGACATGTGTCACATTTGGTATATATTTGTATCCAAACTCACAGCATATGTGTTGTTGTATTTTATACGACAATTGTTGTAATAAAGTTGTAGTTATTTTCTGTACCATGTATTTGGCTACTCAGAATGGGTTGGATGGAATGGACCTATTTTGGGGTCATTACACTCACAGTCTATGCAGACTACCGCATGCCTGGTGAATAACCATTCGTATTCATTCTTTATGAAATTATGGAAATGATCTGTCTACGCGGATTACCGCATGACGGGTGAAAACCCATTTATAGTTTCGTATATTTTTTCATACTCGTATGGGATATCATTTCTTTTGTACTCGTCAATGGATATCGTTTTTATTGGGAATTGCATATTCAAATTTGATGTTGAAGGTAAATAAACATGCTTATATATAAAGTCCTTCAAAGAACATATGTACAAGGACTTAGGTGATAAATCAAAATTGTTAGGTCGATATATGCTTTATGTTTATCATTCTATAAATGAATGTATTGAAGAAAAGATCAAAGCTGTTAGATTGATCTATTTTGAGATGTAATAGATATGCATCAATAGAATCGTAGTCTGTCTAGCCAGTCGAGGGATTGCAGAAGCCAAGGCAGAATCGTAGAGTATCGAGAAAATTGCTACAGAATCGTAGTCTGCTTTGGAGGGCCTTACTCAGAATCATAGAGTTAGTCCAAGCGCCTGCCGAGCCAAGTCGAGAATCATAGTCTGCTCTCGAAAGCGTAGAGTCTGTAAAAATAAGCAAGTCAAGGATCGTAGTCTACTAGTGCTTAAGAGAAATCATAGTGTCTCCTCTATCAGTACGAATCAAGCACGAATGTGACAAGACACCACGATCATGATCGTTGTGTATTTCCTGTCAACATCAAAAGCATCGAGCCTTGTCCATTAGCTGAAGAATAAATACTACGAATGAAGAATGGATTATAGACGTTGAGACT
Source organism: Panax notoginseng (assembly GCA_016801055.1). Lineage (NCBI taxonomy): Eukaryota > Viridiplantae > Streptophyta > Magnoliopsida > Apiales > Araliaceae > Panax > Panax notoginseng. The sequence continues at coordinate 181,672,285 of CM029017.1, forward strand.
TTCGGGAATCCCAATGCTCATCCTTAGTATGTATCAAAGAAGCGTATTGAAGATGCTAAGGAAAAGGACTGCATGCCTACCGAAAAAGTATTTTTTTTCAGATATTAGGTGAGATAGCAGTCTGCCGTGTCAGTGAGTCTGATGACTGAACATCAAATTTTCATAAAGTCACCATCAGTGCTCAGAAGTGTCTGATATATTTAATGCTTCAACGGATGCCTTCAAACAGACATATTTTAAAGGCTCCTGTATATAAAAATCATCAGACACAGATGCAATACTAAGCATGTACACAACAAAAAGCTGAAGAACACTCTACGCCAAACTCTACGATCTAGAAAGAAAGCTTGCTCAGCTACTCAACTACCCATGTATGCTTACATGAGTTTGAGTCCTTTTGTTAGATCTAAAAAGGAGGCAACACAACCCAAGAACTCAACTCTCATAAAGTGAAGTAAGAAGTTTCAAGTCTGCTGGACTTGAAGAGTTCTAAGTGAACTAAGAAGTTCCAAGACTGTTGATTGTGAAGGAATCTAAGTGATTCGAAGATTGTAAAGACATCCTTAGTGGATTTCTTACTCGAGCAGTAAAAGAGTGGACTAGGAGCCTTGAGTGCTCTGAACCACTTAAAAATACAATGTCTTTTATATTGTTGCTATAACTGCTATATCTGTTATAACTGCTTATCACCTATTGACTTGATTTATCTTAAAGGGGAACAAACAAATCTTGTATTCCGCTGTGGTTAAATCATTAATAAATCTGACAAGTATTTTGAAAAAGAAAATTTAAAATATTTATTCAACCCCCTTCTAGATAACTATTATGCCTCTAGGAACTAATAATTGGTATCAGAGTAGATTCTCTCAATCAACCTACAAAGCTTAAGTAGATCCAATAGCACATCTGATAAGAAAATCCAAGACTGGAAGAGGCAGCAAGCCACCTATGTGCAACAAAGATAAATTTTCAAACTGGAAAGTTCGTATGCAAGCTTACATGGACTCAATAGATGAAGAGTTATATGAAACTGTTATAAATGGGCCTTGCATTCCAACAAAGCTTGCACCAACTCCAGACGATCCAAACAGAGTTCAAATCAAGGTCAAAACAGAATGGACTGACAACGAGAAGAAAGCTGTCTAACTAGACAAAAAGGCCAAGAACATTTTGTTCCAGTCTTTAGAATTATAAGACCCCAACTTTCATAAATAAAGATTAATTTTTCTCGAAATATATTTTTAAATATTATGGCGTGAATTTGATATAATGTTATAGTTGTGGGTAGTATTTATAAATTTTATAAAGTATGCAAATTATTATAAAATATTCGATTGGTCAGGGAATATTCGTTTTAAACAGAAAATATTCGTACGACAGAGCAATCATTGGTGGACCCTACAACAAAATTATTGTCAAAGTTAGAAAACGACAGAAATATCTTTTTATAAAAATAACAGCAAAAGTTTTACCGTTAACTGTTGAAATACCCGGTGATGAAAAGTACAGTAATATGCGTGGATGCATAGTACCACACGGTATTGATTATTGATGCTTACGTGAGAAGTCACTCAGTTGTACTCAATTATTGCTACAATAATTGCTGCATAGTATCTCACGTTATTTGATTCAATTATTGTCAATATTTTTTATATTATTAAATAATTAATTGAGATGATAAGTTATTCATATTATTATCTGCATAATTAAAAATGTCTAGAAAGTTCTATCGAGAAAAAGGGGTTTGGTTACCTAATTGTGCACCAATAGGGAGAAATTTTTATCGAAAAGTCCCCTCTTTCCTGGGAACGATCTGATTGTTAATATTCCGAGTTATAATAATGATGAATAAATGTTGTTAAAATTATTGAGGAGATTTTTATGAAGTATTTATTGTAAATTTTGGCCTATTATTTGGACCCCCACTTAATCATTTTTCAAAATAATCGATAGAAAGTTATTTAGTATATATATATATATATATATATATATATATATATATATATATATATATATATATATATTAAGTTTTATTTTTTTATGAAAAATTGAATATATTATATTTTATTATGCATAGTGTCTACATAGTAAATGCATAGTAACAAATGAAAAATCAGACGAAATTTAGTCGGCGTCCGTGAAACTTTTCCTGTGCACACGTGATTTTCTAAATTCAAATAGTATCCTTTCATTCTCCTATAAATAGGATGCTTAGTTAGAATTAAAAATTACACCAGAATTAGAGAATTCTTCTTCTATAATATTGAGCGTATTTCGTTAGAGTTTTAAGAAGTTTTGAGCGTAGAAAACAGTGAAAATTTTCTTTAAGAATATCCCCGCTGTACCAGTTGGAATACTCTTCTTTTTAAGGTAAGGGATGCTATTTTTGTTCAATATTAGTAAGAAATAATATTTTCTTTCATACTCTGTAGTATGTAAGTAATATTATTTCGTTATAAATTCAGAATTCTACACTCATTTTGTTAAGTTTTGGCTTCTATACTCCATGAAATTAGTAGAATATCCTTTAAATTTGCGCTTCATCTAGTATCTTTTCATGAAAATATTATTATGAACATTCTTGATAAGTTTTAAACTTTTTCATGCCAGAGTACTATTCACGGAATACTATTCACCCGATTACTATTCACTCGGGGTACTATTCAGGAAAAAAATTGATTTTTTTTTCGGTCCAAATCATTTTTGATACAATATTATTTTTAAATTTTACTCCACAAAGTAGTATCATGTTGACAATTTGGACATTTTGAATTCTGGATAAATTAAATTATAAATCTTTAAAAATTTATCATTTGCTTTCATTTAATTGAATTCGTATATCATTGTCACCATCCTCATGTTTATATTGTTATGAAAGTCATCTTTGGCTCGTAGTGCATAGATGAACTATTAATCGGTATGATTATGACCAGGGATCATTCGGTATAATCATGACCTGTAATGTTACAAATGATGTGGTAAAACTCCTCATTGGTCGTAGTGCATTGGTGGACAGTTGTTGGTATGATCATGATCATTGATGATTACACGAATAACCTTGGCCCGTAGTGCAGGGATGATTCGATGATGTGGATTATTTATTAAGCTGAGTCTCAGCGATAAAATTGATGATAATCTTTTTAAATTATAGAAGATAGTAGATATCATGCCCTACTTGACTCTCTAATGGATTGCTTGTTCCGCTACAGTTAAACTTGTGTGTATTATATTTTATTAGTTTAACACTGTTGAAGGCTAACGATAATTTATTCTGCATTATCTTAGTCATAATATTTCTTACTGGGCTAGTTGAGCTCACCCTTTGCTTTCATTATTCTCTTCAGGAAATGAGAACGTAGCCGGGACTAGTCGGGGAATGGAGTGATGGTCCGAGATGGTTATTTTAGCAGTCCTCACTATTTAGTGTGATAATAAATGTAATGAGGATTGAATTTGAGTTTAGAAATTGTCTAGAAGATAATATTCCTGTTAAAACTCTTAGCTCGTATTGTATAATTAAGTTTGTATTTGTATTCAGTACCATGCATTTGGCGACTAAAGATGGGTGATGTATACCTATTTTGGCGGCGTCATAGTTAGTATCAAAGCTTAGGAATATGATCCCTGACTGAGATGTGGGACAAGAACTAGGAGGGGAGAGACGGGAAAATCCTTCGCTAGTATGACCTACCTAAGTTTAATTGTTATTTAATTGGTCGGTCAGAATATAGAGATAATATGTGGCATATCAATTAACCCTTATTTTGTGGCAGTGTTTGAAAATGGCATCCAAAAATGTCGAGTTAAGCAATGGAGCACATGAGACCATTGAGTCACCACTGATTAATACCTATGATAATGTGCATCATGAAGGCAATAATTCTCAGGTGAACAACATCACTGACCAAATGATGAACGACGGAATGTTTAGGAGCTTTCTGCAATTCGTGCAACATCAGGCAAGAGAGACCCCTGTTCAAAATGCAGGTGGAATCACTGACAACTCTCGGACGGCCATCGCTAAGCAGTTCAAGGAGCTGGGACCACCTGAGTTTTTGGGAAAGCCAGAACCACTTAAGGCAGAGACGTGGATAACACAGATCATTAAAATATTTGATGTCCTGGGATGCTCCGAGGAGCAGAAGGTTCCATTTGCCACCTTCATGTTGCGAGGAGAGGCATATTATTGGTGAGAATCTGTAAAACGTACTCAGCCTGCCGCACTCAAAATGTCTTTGGAGAAGTTCCAAGAATTGTTCAACGACAAATACTTTCCCGAAAGTAATCGTCACATGAAGGAGGTAGAGTTCATCAAGCTGGAGCAAAACAATATGACCGTGTCGCAGTACGAGGCTAAGTTTGTCGAGTTGTCCCGATTTGCATCCCATTTGGTTGATAACAAGGAGAGAATGAAGCGAATGTTTCTGCGAGGTTTGAAATCCGAAATACGTCAATACCTCATTTCTTACAAACTGTGTTTGTATTCAAATGTTGTAAATAAGGCTCAGTTATTGGAGCGCGATAATGAGTCAACCCAACCAAAAGAGAGCAGCCGATAAAATGATAATACCAGTGGTAGAAGTCATCGAAGCGGTGACAATAAACGTGGAGGGAATCAACATGCCAGAAATGGTAACCACTTCGGTGGTAATCATGGCCAAGACAATAGGAGTGGAAATTTTAAGATGAGAAGATTCAACAATAATGGAAAGACGTCAGCACCAGCACCCATTGTTAAAGAAGGAGAACGACCACCGATCGTATGCTACAAATGCGGAGGAGAGGGACACATCAGTCCAAATTGTACGCAGCAGTCCAAAACATGTTATAATTGTGGAAGAGAAGGTCACCTAGCCCGATTTTGTCGTGCAGTAAAGCCAAGTCCAGCTGGGATGAAGGAACTAAAGGTCGTCCCTAAGAAGTCAAAGTCGGTAGTTTAAGGGAGAGTGTTTGTCACGACCTCCTAAAAAGTGAGAAATTCGAACGAGGTTATCACGGGTAAGCTAATCATAAATTCTAGCAAAGTCTATACCTTATTTGATACCGGTTCTATCCATTCTTTTATTTTTCCTACCTGCGCTCAACGTTTAAATTTAACTCCGGAGAAATTAGACTTTGACTTATCTGTTGGAACTCCATTGAAAGAAACCTTCATTACATCCACTTTTATAAGTGTTGTTTGATTTAAATTGACAACCGCAAGTTACCTGTCGATCTTATCTCTTTAAAAATACTTGAATTTGATGTAATTTTAGGGATTGATTGGTTAACCACTCATCATGCAAAAATTAATTATTTTCGTAAGGTTGTTAGATTTCATATTCCTAACCAACCTATTATGCGAATTCAAGCAACCAAACCACTAAAGTCAATCACTATCATATCAAGCCATAAAGCTATTCGTTTATTAAAAAATGGATGTCAAGCTTTCTTAGCCCATGTCGCATATTTAAACAAAAATACGTCAGATTTGAATGATATTCATATTGTAGGGATTTGTTTCAAAGGTTGGAACAAATCAAGTCTGTAAGCTACAACGATCCATTTATGGATTGAAGCAAGCTTCTCGTAGGTGGAACATCCGTTTTGATGAGACAATCAAAGATTTTGATTTTATCAAAAATGAGGATGAACCATGTGTGTACAAGAAGGTTAGTGGGAACAAAATAACAATTATTTAAACTAATGGACTTGCCCATAGGCAGTGCTAAACAATAAGTCCCTACAGCTAATGCAGCAACCTTTGCTCCATTTCCCACTCGTAGGACGACCTCATCCTTGCTCAGCTTTCTACTTCTAACCAGTCCCTGCATATTATTACATATGTGACAACCACAGCCGGTATCCAATAGCCAAGTAGAAGATTGACATGTATTCCTTAGCGAGTCACGTTCAGTGAACTTATTCTCCAATAAGCACCTACATACTTGCTTTAGTGTCTCCACATAAATGATCATGGGATCAATCATTCTCATCCAATGAGCAAGCAACATATGTATCAATCTATTCGGATTCACTAATTCCCTTTTCAGTAATTCATCGATTGAGAACATTTTAGTTTTAAACTATCTAAGAATTTATATCTCATTAGCATGATCTCATCATGATTCTAAAAGCATTGTTTAAAACTATGGGTTTATCACATATTATTAAAACAACACCATGTTGATAATAAATGCCTTTAATAAATAATTCTTTTATTAATAAATAAATAAGATTGATTACAAAGTATATGCTTTATTATCTTATATGATTGGCTTGTATGCATACTACTTTCAATCTTCCACTTGCACTAAAGCCAATCGTCGTGGTATCTCATACCCATCTTCTCTAAGTGATGATCAAACTGATGTTGTGTTAACGCTTTAGTAAATGGATCTGCAATATTGTCTTGAGAGTCCACACGCTCCAGGGTGATGTCTCCTCTTTTAATGATCTCTCTGATCAAATGAAATCGCCGCAACACGTGTTTGGATTTCTGATGAGACCTGGGTTCCTTAGCCTGTGCAACAGCTCCGGTGTTGTCACAGGATAAAGGTATTGGTCCTGTAATGCTAGAAACCACACCAAGTTCTGTAATGAACTTCTTCATCTAAATAACTTCCTTTGCAGCTTCACTTGCAACTATGTACTCTATCTCTGTCACTAAATCAGCAACTATTTGCTGTTTGGAACTCTTCCAACTCACTGCGCCACCATTCAAGGTAAACACATACCACTGTAAGGTTTTGTGAAGATCAAAGTAGCAATCAAATTACAAAAATAGCGGAAGTAAAATAAAATCAGATTTTAAATTTTTTTACAAACCAATTACCCGGATCATCCTTTATGCATATTATTAATTAAAACGAAGAATAAGAAGTTATAGAATCATACCCTTGTAGATACGAGCTTCCACAGGTACGAGTTCACCTCCTATTTCTCCGCGATCTCCTTGAATCTCCGGGTAGATTACTTCCTTTGATCAATGTAAGCCACCCAAGTGTATGGCCTCTAGAGGTGATCCACCAAGGAAGAAGAATTTTTAAGAAGAACGGTATATTGGCTCAAACCCTAGTTTTTCCTAGCTCTGTAGAAAAAAAGGCGTACTCTCCAACAATTGAAATTACGTATCTGATATCTGATATAAGACTCCTCTTATAAAGATATCAGGTAACCCTATTTAATTAAAATAAGGTATTATTTATTTAATTAAACTCTTTTAATTAAATGGGTTCCATAATCTTATTAGGGATAATTAATTAAACTCATTTAACTAATTTTTCCTCCTAAGCCTATTAGGAATAAATGAGAGTACTTATATTAAATTAATTCCTAAACTCTTTTAGAAATTAAAATAATAATAATTGTAATAATATTAATAAGACTCCTCTTATTAATTTATATTTAATATTTCTAAAATATTAAATAATAAATATTAAGCTATTTAATTTATTCTATCACCATAGATTAAATTAAATATACTTAACATATTATTACGATTATGCCATTAACTTCATAAATAATTATTTTTCCTTTTATGGTGTGACCCTTTAGGTTCTCCATATTAAATCTGTTGTAAATAAATCAATTAGAACAATTTTAATCTTATTTAAATAAATAAATTAAACAATTAATTTATTTAAATAAATAATATTTATTCTACAATAGGGATAAGTCTCCCTAGCGATCAACGACTTTCCAGATAATATAGATTTTAAAATTAATCATAAAAGAACCTTTGAGTTAATAGTTACCGTACAATTCAATCCTTCCACCATACAATGTCCCAATTAAATATAAGACATGGAATTACTGTTAAGTCTTATTTCATTTAATTATATGTATTTCTATTCCCAAATGCACAACTCCTAATGAATGCAAATTAGAAACTACTTTCTAATTTCATTCCACATTGGCCAAGGATTCCTGGGTTGTCATTTATCGAATCACATAGGACATTTCACTTCTTTGACTAGAAGTGGTAGATTCTTTATTGATCTTTCATTATCTCCATATATAACTTATTACACCTAAGCATACCCTTTGATATACCCTAAGGGTCTTAAGGAATAAGTCAAAGTGTAAATCATTATATACAAGATACTATGATGATCTCAAGTCTAAGGATTATTTGTACTACTATCACTACAGAAATTCCTATTGACAGGCAAGTAAAACTCTATTAGGTATTCCTTAGCGAGTCATGTTCAATAAACTTATTCTCCAATAAGCATCTACATACTTGCTTTAGTGTCCCCACACAAATGATCATGAGATCAATCATTCTCATCCAATGAGCAAGCAACGTATGTATCAATCTATTCGGATTCTCTAATCCCCTTTTTAGCAATCCATCGATTGAGAACATTTTAGTTTTAAACTATCTAGGAATTTAGATCTCATTAGCATGATTTCATCATGATTCTAAAAGCATTGCTTAAAACTATAGGTTTATCACATATTATTAAAATAACACCATGTTGATAATAAATGCCTTTAATAAATAATTCTTTTATTAATAAATAAATAAGATTGATTATAAAGTATATGCTTTATCATCATACATGATTGGCTTGTATGCATACTACTTTCAATCTCCCACTTGCACTAAAGCCAATCATCGTGGTATCTCATACCCATTTTCTCTAAGTGACGATCGAACTGCTGTTGTGTTAACGCTTTAGTAAATGGATCTGCAATATTGTCTTGAGAGTCCACACGCTCTAGGGTGACGTCTCCTCTTTCAATGATCTCTCTGATCAAATGAAACTGCCGCAATATGTGTTTGGATTTTTGATGAGACCTAGGTTCCTTAGCCTGCGCAACAGCTCCGGTGTTGTCACAGAATAGAGGTACTGGTTCTGTAATGCTAGGAACCGCACCAAGTTCGGTAATGAACTTCTTCATCCAAATAGATTCCTTTGCAGCTTCACTTGCAGCTATGTACTCTGTCTCTGTCACTAAATCAATAATTGTTTGTTGTTTGGAACTCTTCCAACTCACTGCGCCATCGTTTAAGGTAAACACATACCCCAAAACGAATTTACTATCATCTTGGTCCGTTTGAAAACTTGAGTCTATGAAGCCCTCTAGTTTCAATTCAGACCTATCGTAGATAAGAAATACATCCTTAATTCTTCTTAAGTACTTTAGGATATTTTCACTGCCTTCCAGTGTTCTTCTCCTGGATTCGACTGATATCTGTTTGTTACACTAAGTGCATGAGCGACATCTGGTCTAGTACATATCATACCATACATGATAGATCCTATTACTGAAGCATAAGGAATATTACTCATACAGTCTCTCTCTTCAGGTGTCTTTGGGGCCTTTTTCTTTGAGAGATATATTCCATGGCTCATCGGCATGAGACCTCTTTTGGAATCTTCCATGCTAAACTTCTTTAGCATTGAGTCAATGTACGTTCCTTGGGATAAGCCAAGCATCCTTTTAGACATGAAATATACGAGACATGATGTTGATCGGTCATATTCTGGAGAAGATCACTGTAAGATAGTGAAAAATATCTTAAAGTACTTAACCGACACTAAGGATGTGATTAAAATTTATGGTGGGTCAAAATTAAAACTAGAGGGCTTAACAGACTCACGTTTTTTCAGACAGACCAAGACGACAGAAAATCCACTTTAAGGTAAAGGGTTACCTTGAACAGTCGTACAGTGAATTGGAAATATTTCAAACAGTAAAGAGTTGATGGATTAGTGATAAAGGCAAAGTATATAGCTATAAATAAAGCTGCAAGTTGATTGTTTGGATGAAAAGTTCATTACAGAACTAGGAATAGTTCCTAAGTCTCATCTTGGATCTAAACATGTGTTGTGGCACTTTTATTTGATTATAGAAATCATTGAAAGATGGAAAATCACTATAAAGATAGTGGACTCTCAAGAACAACATTACATATCCATTAACTAAAACTTATCCAACAGCAGGACAATCGTCACTTAGAGAAGAAGGGTATGAGATACCACGACGATTGACTTCAGTGCAAGTGGGAGATTAAAAGTAATATGCACACAAGCCAATCATGTTTGATGAATTTTTAAGCAATACTTTTAGAATCATGATGAGATCATGCTAATGAGATCTAAATTCTTAGATAGTTTAAAACTAAAATGTTCTCAATCGATGGATTACTAAAAAAAGGATTAGTGAATCCGAATAGATTGATACATACGTTGCTTGCTCATTGGATGAGAATGATTGATCTCATGATCATTTGTGTAGAGACACTAAAGCAAGTATGTAGGTGCTTATTGGAGAATAAGTTCACTGAACGTGACTTGCTAAGGAATACCTAATGGATACATGTCAAGCTTCTACTTGGGTATTGGATACCGGTTGTGGTTCTCACATATGTAATAATATGCCGGGACTGGTTATAAGTAGAAAGCTGAGCAAGGATGAGGTAGTCCTACGAGTGGAAAATGAAGCAAAGGTTGCTGCATTAGCTGTATGGACTTATTATTTAGCACTGCCTATGGGCAAGTCTATTTATGGCCTACCCCCATATCAAATTCCCTGAATAACTTCCTGGCCTACCCCTAGAGCGTGAAATCAAATTTTGTATCGACCTTGAACCTGGTACAAAACCCATTTCCAAAGCCCCATATCGAATGACTCATATTGAACTTCAGGAGTTAAAGACCCAACTGCAGGAATTGTTAGAAATTGATTTCATTCATCCTAGTACGTCTCCTTGGAGTGCTCCTGTTCTATTTGTAAAGAAGAAAGATAGAAGTATGTGACTTTGTATTGATTATCTGGAGTTAAATCATGTCACCATCAAAAATAGGTACCCGTTGCCACGCATTGATGACCTGTTTGACCAGTTGCAAGGAGCCAAATTCTTTTTAAAGATCGATCTTCGTTCCGGATATCACTAGTTGAAGATTAAAACTGATGACATTCCAAAGACTGTTTTCAGAACTCGGTACGGACATTACGAATTCCTAGTCATGTCTTTTAGATTGACTAATGCTCCTACTGCCTTCATGGATATGATGAACCGAGTATTCAAGGAATATTTGGATCATTTTGTTGTTGTCTTTATTGATGACATCCTCATATACTCCAAAACCCGTGAAGATCATTTTGTTGTTATCTTTTTATAAAAATAACGACAAAAGTTTTACTGTTAAACTGTTGAAATACCCGGTGGTAAAAGTACAATAATACGCGTGGTTGCATAGTAGCACACAGTATTGATTATTGATGCTTACGTGAGAAGTCACTCAGTTATACTCAATTATTACTACAGTAATTGTTGCATAATATCTCTCATATTATTGATTCAATTATTGTCACAGTATCATCTGCATAATATTTTATATTTTTTAAATCAATAATTAAGACGACAAAGTTATTCATATTATTATTTGTAATATTGACGATGTCTAGAAAGTTCTGTCGAAGAAAAGGGTTTGGTTACCTAATTGCGCGCCAATAGAGAGAAATTCTTATCGGAATGCCTTTCCTGGGAATGATCTGGTTATTAAATATTGTGAGTTATAATATTAATGATGAATAAATTTGTGTTGATTAAAGATGAAATTGATATTTCCATTGTGTTGGAATTATTAGTATTAGTGGAAATCGACATTTATTTCGATAATAATTAATTTTTGGAGGTTATATTGACCAATCGGGTAATTAATCGGATAAATGAGCAATTAATTGCTATTAGTTCACATGCAACTTACTGTTGGTTCACATGTATAGAACTATTGATTCACATTCATGTACTATTAGGGAAGGTGGTGCAAGTTTGATAATACTTGTAAGACTAAATTAAAAATGGAGAAAAAGATGAATGTACTATACTGTAATAATTCGAGATCCAAAACGTGCAATTATCGAAACTATATTTTCTTATAAATAGAAGCTCATTCTTCTTTCATTCTCTCCAATTCACTAAGACTCACAAGAGCAATTATAGAGAGAGAAGCTATAGAGAGGAAGAAGAAGAGTATTCTGCTACATCACTATTCCAGTATCTAGTCTTCTTCTAAGGTAAGATATATTATTTTTGTTCAGTATTCGTAAGAAATAATATTGTCTTCCATATTCTGTAGTATGTGAGTAATATTATTTCGCTTCGTATTCCTAATTCTACACTCAATCTATTAAAGTATTACTTCTATACTCCATGAAATTAGTAGAATATCCTTGATATTTGTGCTTCATCCAGTATCTTTTCATGAAAATATTATTCCGAGCATTCTTGATAATTATTGATCTTGTCATGCCGGAATACTATTCACGGGATACTATTCATAAAGTACTATTCACAAAGTACTATTCATGGGTACTATTCACAAAGTACCATTCCTGAGTACTATTCACAAAGTACTATTCACGGGATACTATTTATAAAGTACTATTCACTCAGAGTACTATTCATGACAAAAATTAATTTCTTTTCGGTTCAAATCATTTTTGATACAATATTATTCCTGAATTTTACTCCACAAAGTAGTATGATGTTGACAATTTGGAGATTATTAAATTCTGGATAAATTAAATTATAAATCTTTAAAAATTTATCCTTTGTTTTCTTTTAATTGAATTCTTATATCATTGTCATCATCCTCATGCTTTTATTGTGATGAAAGTCATCTTTGACTTATGTGCATAGATGGACTGTTGATTGGTATGATTATGACCAGGGATCATTCGGTATAATCATGACCCGTAATGTTATAAATGATGTGATAAAAGTTCTCATTGGCCCATAATGCATTGATGGACAATTGCTGGTATGATTATGACCATTGGTGAAAAGACGAATATCCTTGGCCCGTAGTGCATGGATAATTCGTGGTTGTGATACTATTTATTGAGCTGAGTCTCAGCGATAAAATTAATGATAAACTTTTTAAATCATAGAAGATAGTAGATATCATGCTCTACTTGACTCTTCTAATGGATTGCTTGTTTCGCTGTAGTTAAACTTGATGTTTATTATATTTTATCAATTTAACATTGTTGAAGGTTAACAATAATTTATTCTACATTATCTTAGTCATAATATTTTCTACTGGGCTAGTTGAGCTCACCCTTTTGCTTTCATTGTTCTCTTCAGGAAATGAGAATATAGCTAGAACGAGTCTGGGAATGAAGTGACGGTCCAGATAGGTGGCTATAATAGTCCTCATTATTATGTGAAATAGTGTGATAATAATTGTAATGAGGACTTTATTTGAGTTTGGATACACTCTATAAGACAATATCCGTGTAAAAACTCTCAGCTACGCTTTTGTCGTATTGTATAAAAGAAGTTTGTATTTAATTTATATACCATGTATTTGGTGACTCGGAATGGGTGATGTATACCTATTTTAGAAGCGTCACATTTGGTATCAAAGCTTAGGGATATGATCCCTGGCTAAGATGTGAGACTAGAACTAGGGGGAGAGACGGATAAATTCTTCGCTAGTACGACCTACCTAAGCTTATTTGTTATTTAATTGGTCGGTCAGAGTATATGGATAATATGTGGCATGTCAATTAACCTTTGTTTCGTGGCAGTGTTTGAAAATGGCATCCGAAAATGTCAAGTTAAGCAATGGAGCACATGAGACCGTTGAGTCACCACTGATCAATACCCAGGATAATGTGCATCAGGATGGTAATAATCCTCAGGTGAACAACAACACTAACCAAATGATGAACGACAAAATATTTAGGAGCTTCCTGCAATTCGTGCAACATCAGGCAAGAGAGACTCCCGTTCAAAATATAGGTGGAAACACTGGCAACTCTCGGACGGTCACCGCTAAGCAGTTCAAGGAGCTGGGACCACCGGAGTTTTTGGGAGAGCCAAAACCACTTAAGGCGGAGAAGTGGATAAAACAGATCACCAAGATATTTGATGTCTTGGGAGGCTCCGAGAAGCAAAAGGTTCCCTTTGCCACCTTTATGTTACGAGGAGAGGCAGATTACTGGTGGAAATCTATAAAGCATACACAACCTGCCACACTGAAGATGTCTTGGGAGAAGTTCCAAGAACTGTTCAACGACAAGTACTTTCCCAAAAGTATTTGTCACATGAAGGAGGTAGAGTTCATCAAGCTGGAGCAAAACAATATGACCATGTCGCAGTACGAAGCTAAGTGCACCGAGTTGTCCCGGCTTACGTCCCACTTAGTTGATAATGAGGAGAGAATGACGCGGATGTTTTTAAGAGGTTTAAAACCCGAGATACGTCAATACCTAATTTCTGTTAGAGTTTATGCCCTAGAGGCCAATTATTTGATATAATTGCTTAACATTTGATATTATTGTTGATTGAATAAATAAATGATTTTATTATGATTTTATTTACGGCGTAATATAATTGTTAACATAATAAAATTCTTTAGAATAGTGATACAAATTATATAGTTTCAAGTATGTGACTTGAACATGAGATTATATAATTACAATTAGTATCATTGTTCTTAAATGTCCCTAGTCGAGTATAATTGTTGATGGGACAACAATGATGCATTGAGACTAGTATGTGGATTGACTGATGACCAAATCTCAGTGGTCATAAATATATGAGATATTAAGTCAATGCATAGGTACATGTTAGAGAACGATGTACTGGACAGACCCACCATGAGAATTCTATATGGAGCATTATAGAAGTGTCATTAGCAATTCTCATAGTGATAATGATGTAATGGTCCTCCGACCTGAAACCGCTATATTACTACACGAGAATTTATGTACTTTGATATCATCAAATGTCACCTTTAATAGGGTGGACTATATAGGTAATTATTGGGTTCATTGTGAATCGTGTGAGAAATATGAGTGATCTAGATGGAATTTAACCATCCTATATTTTATAGGTGATATCCATAGGCCTCTTGATTGAGTAGGACTATGAAATGCATGGCCATGCTCAAATAGTAATTTGTTTCATATAGTCTACTCATTGATCAAGAAAACTCAGATTAAATTATGAAGAGTATGACACATTCCATGACTCGAGTTTAATCTAGGATATTAAGGTTAAAAGGATTAAATTACATTGAAACATTGGTCACAAAAAGGTTGCATCGAATCATCGATCTTATTATTACTTGGGTAGCAGTGATGCATTACTAGATGCCGCTCACCGTTTATAACTTTATAATATGATTTTAAAGTTATTGCCAACGTAATAATAACCTATAGAGTCACACACAAAGAACGTAATTAAAAGGAAATTAATTTAAATTGTAAAGATTTAAATATGTAAATATGATTGATATAATTTTAAATCACGAATTTAAATTAATAGGATAATTTATATATAGGTATATTAATTAAGTAAGACTTAATTAAGATATATATAAATTCTGATTTTAATAACATTAAGTTTTGATTAATTCCTCCTAACTGCTATATATATGATATATATCAGTCACTTTAGGTTTTACGTCAAAACAAAAAAAAACCCTAGCCGCTCTTAGAGAGAGACTAGAGAAAAATAGTTTAAAATCCTCATCCTTGGTGGCTAGTACCGCGTTTCCTTCTTCTGCAGATCGTAGGACGATTCGTGTGGAGCGTTCATGTGGATACCGTAGAGACGCAGTCCGTTCGAATTGCGTTGGAGATTCGACCGCATCGATTCTAGCTTTTACAATCGGTATAATTTCTTACCACTGAATTAATTGTTTTTTCGCATGGATCCTGTTTTAGGGTTTTGAAATTGCTTTAAATTTTAATTTCCGCTGTACGTTTCTGTATCGAAACCCCAACAATTTCTCACAAACTGTGTTTGTATTCAGATATTATAAATAGGGCTCAGTTATTGGAGCACGATAATGAGTCAACCCAACCAAGAGAGAACAGTCGGCAAAATGATAATACAAGTGGTAGCAGTCATCGAAGCGGTGACAACAAGCTTGGAGGTAATCAGCATGCCAGAAATGGTAATCACTTTGGTGGTAATCATGACCAAGACAATAGGAGTGGAAATTTCAAGAAGAGAAGATTCAACAATGATGGAAAGATGTCAGCACCAACACCCGTTGATAAAGAAGGAGAACGACCACTGATTGTATGCTTCAAATACGAAAGGGAGGTCCAAACTGCACGATACAGTCCAAAGCGTGTTATAATTGCGAAAAAGAAGGTCACCTAGCCCAATTTTGTCGTATAGTAAAGTCAAGTCCAGCTGGGACGGAGGCACCAAAGGCCGTCCTAGAGAAGTCAAAGCCGGTAGTTCAAGGGAGAGCGTTTGTCGTGACCTCCCAAAAAGTGAGGAACCTGAACGAAGTCATCACGGGTAAGCTAATCATAAACTCTAGCGAAGTCTATACCTTATTTGATACCGGTTCTACCCACTCTTTTATTTCTCCTACTTGCGCTCAACGTTTAAATTTAACTCCGGAGAAATTAGACTTTGACTTATCTGTTGAAACTCCATTGGGAGAAACCTTTATTACATCCACTTTTTATAAGTCTTGTCTAATTTAAATCGGCACCCTCACGTTACCTGTCGATCTTATCTCTTTGAAAATACTTGCATTTGATGTGAACCACTCATAATGCTAAAATTGATTATTTTCGTAAGGTTGTTAGTTTTCATATTCCTAACCAACCTATTATGCGAATTCAAGTAACCAAACTACTAAAGTCAATCAATGTCATATCAAGCCATAAAGCTATTCGTTTATTGAAAAACGGATGTCAAGCTTTCTTAGCCCATGTCACGGATTTAAATAAAAATACGTCAGATTTGAATGATATTTCTATTGTTAATAAATTTCCTGACGTATTCCCTGAAGAACTTCATGGCCTTCCCCCAGAGCATGAAATCAAATTTTGTATCGACCCTGAACCCGGTATAAAACCCATTTCCAAAGCCCCATATTGAATGGCTCCTATTGAACTTCAGGAGTTAAAAATCCAACTACAGGAATTGTTAGACATCGATTTCATTCGTCTTAGTACGTCTCCTTGGGGTGCTCCTGTTCTATTCGTGAAGAAGAAAGATGGAAGTATGCGACTTTATATTGACTATCGGGAGTTGAATCATGTCACAATCAAAAATAGGTACCCGTTGCCTCGCATTAATGACCTTTTTGACCAGTTACAAGGCGCCAAATTCTTTTCAAAGATCAATCTTCGTTCCGGATATCATCAGTTGAAGATTAAAACTGATGACATTCAAAAAACTGCTTTCAGAACTTGGTACGGGCATTACGAATTCCTAGTCATGTCTTTTGGATTGACCAATGCTCCTGCTGCCTTCATGGATATGATGAACCGAGTATTCAAGGAATATTTGGATCACTTTGTGGTCGTCTTTATTGATGACATCCTCATTTACTCCAAAAGCCGTGAAGATCATAAACAATACTTGAGGCTGATACTCCAAAAGCTTCGTGAAAATAAGTTGTATGCCAAGTTGAAGAAATGCGAGTTCTGGCTTGAGGAAGTAGCATTTCTTGGGCACTTGATATCAAATCACAGAATATCTGTTGACCCGAAAAAGATTGAAGCAATTCAAAGCTGGAAGCAGTCTAAGTTAGTGACCGAAGTACGTAGCTTTCTCGTCTTAGCTGGGTATTATCGAAATTCGTGGAAAGATTTTCTCGAATCGCTACTCCATTAACTCAGCTGACTCAAAAGGATACAAAATTCAGTTAGAGCGAGGAATGTGAGAAGAGTTTTTAAGAACTCAAGAGTAGACTCATATCAGCACCTGTTCTGACAATACCATCTGGTTCGGAGGGATTTGTCATCTATAGTGATGCTTCAGGCAGAGGGTTAGGATGTGTTCTCATGCAACATAGAAAAGTCATAGCCTATGCCTCACGATAACTCAAAGAATATGAGAGGAATTATCCTACTCATGATCTAGGGTTGGCAGCTGTCGTTTTCGCGCTTAAAATCTGGAGGCATTACCTGTATGGTGAGAAAGTGGAGATCTTTACGGATCATAAAAGCCTCAAATATTTCTTCACACAAAAGGAACTCAACATACGATAATGACGTTTGCTTGAGCTATTGAAAGATTACGATCATACCATTCAATACCATCTTGGAAAAGCGAACGTGGTAGCTGACGCGTTGAGTAGAAGATCATATGCGGATATGAGTGCGATATTTTTAACGTAAAGTCCCATTTTGTATGACTTACAAAGGATGGAGATAGAGTTAAAGACTCCAAGAACCCATGTGATGATGAAAAATATACAAGTAGAATCAACTTTAATTGATAAAGTTAAAGCTGCTCAAAGCACGGACCTAGAGCTGATGCGTATGAAGAAGAAAGTGCAATAATGTGCTATTCCGGAAGAAAGAATCGATGAAGAAGGAATACTTCAAGTCAACTCCAGACTTTGTGTTCCTTATGACCCTGATTTAAAGTATAAAATCATGATGGAGTCGCACAACACACCGTTTGTAATCCATCCTGGAAGTACCAAAATGTATCGTGATCTTCGACATATATTTTGGTGGAGTAATTAATATGAAAAGAGAGATCACGGTGTTTATCTCAAGGTGTTTAACTTGTCAACGTGTCAAGGCGGAGCATCAAGTGCAAAACGGTCCATTGCAACCACTTGAAATTCTAGAATGGAAGTGGGAGCGCATTACCATGGACTTTGTTACAGGTCTTCCCAAGGTTTCTCACGGCATAGATGCGATTTGGGTCATTGTCGATAGATTGACCAAGTTTGCTCATTTCTTACCTATACGAGAAACTTAGTCACTTGAACGTCTTGCTCGTATGTACATAAATGAGATTATTAGACTGCATGGTATGCCAGTATCTATAGTTTCTGATTGAGACCCAAGATTCACTTCATGATTTTGGGTTAGTTTACAAAAAGCTATGGGCACGGATTTACGTTTTAGTTTGATATATCATCCTCAAACGGACGGGCAGTCGGAGAGGACTATTCAAACTCTTGAAGATCTATTAAGACTCTATGTCCTTGACTTCAAAGGAAGCTGGGACAAGTTATTGCCATTGATAGAATTTTCTTACAACAACAGTTATCAAGAAAGTATTGGCATGACTCCATTCGAGGCGTTGTATGACGCATGTGTCGTTCTCCAGTATGCTGGGATGAGGTGGGTGAAGCAATATTGCTGGGTCCGAAATTGGTACGCATAAAACGAAAAAGATTCAAATGATCTGACAACATATAAAGACCTCACAAGATCGACAAAAGAGTTATGTTGATCTTCATCGAAGAGACATGGAATTCAATGTTGTAGAGCATGTGTTGTTACGTGTTGCTCCATGGAAAGGAGTTACAAGATTTGAAAAGAGAGGAAAGCTCAATCCTCGATTCATTGGGCCATTCGAAATCCTCAATCGAGTAGGAACGGTGGCCTATAGACTCGCCTTACCGCCAAGTATGTCTCATGTTCAAAACGTTTTTCATATATCTATGTTACGTAAATATGTGAAAGACCTGAACCACATTATTGAATTAGAATCGGATGAGATAGCGAAAGATTTATCGTATAAAGAGGTACCTGTTAAAATCTTGGATAAGAAGGATCATATTCTACGCTCCAAGGTTATACCTCAAGTCAAAGTTTTGTGGAAAAACCACGATGTTGAGGAAATGACCTGGGAGTTAGAATCTGAAATGAAGTCAAGGTATCCTTACCTCTTCGACATACCAAGTACGTACCCTAATTTCGAGGGCGAAATTTCATAAAAATGGGAAGTTGTAAGACCCCAACTTTTATGAATAACGATTATTTTTCTCGAAATATATTTTTGAATATTATGGTGTGGATTTGATATAATATTATAGTTGTGGGTAATATTTACAAATTTTGCAAAGTAAGCAAATGGTTATAAAATATTTGATTGGTCAGGGAATATTCGTTTTAACAAGGAATATTCATATGACGACACAATCATGGGTGGACCCCACAACGGAAGTATTGTCGTAGTGAGAAAATAACATAATTATCTTTTTATAAAAATAACGGCGAAAATTTTATCGTTAAACTGTTGAGATACCCGGTGGTAAAAGTAAAGTAATACGCGTGGTTGCATAGTCCACACGGTATTGATTATTGATTCTTACGTGAGAAGTCACTCAGTTATACTCAATTATTGCTACAGTAATTGCTGCATAATATCTCTCATATTATTGATTCAATTATTGTCACAGTATCATTTACATAATATTTTATATTTTTTAAATTAATAATTAAGAAGATAAAGTTATTCATATTATTATTTGCAATATTGACGATGTCTAGAAAGTTCTATCGAGAAAAAGGGTTTGGTCACCTAATTGCGCACCAATAGGGAGAAATCCTTATCAGAAAGCCCCCTCTTTCCTGGGAATGATCTGGTTGTTAAATATTATGAGTTATAATATTAATGATGAATAAGTTCGTGTTGATTAAAGATTAAATTTATATTTTTATTGTGTTGGGATTATTAGTGTTAGTGGAAATCGATATTTATTTCGATAATAATTAATTTCTGGAGGTTATATTGACCAATCGGGTAATTAATCAGATAAATGAGCATTTAATTGCTATTAGTTCACATGCAACTTACTGTTGGTTCACATGTATAGAACTATTGATTCACATTCATGTACTATTGATTCACATGCATATACTATTAGGGGAGGTGGTGCAAGTTTGATAATACTTGTAGGGCTAAATTAAAAATAGAGGAAAAGATGAAGGCATTATATTTTCGAGCTCCAAAACGTGCAATTATCAAAAATATGTTTTTCTATAAATAGAAGCTCATTTTTCTTTCATTCTCATCAATTCACTAAGACTCACAAGAGCAATTATAGAGAGAGAAGCTATAGAGAAGAAGAAGAGTATTCTGCAACTTCACTAGTCCAGAATCCAGTCTTCTTCTAAGGTAAGGGATATTATTTTTGTTCAGTATTCATAAGAAATAATATTTTCTTCCATACTTTATAGTATGTGAGTAATATTATTTCGTTTCGTATTCCTAATTCTACACTCATTTTGTTAAAGTATTGCTTCTATACTTCATGAAATTAGTAGAGTATCCTTGATATTTACGTTTCATCCAGTATCTTTTCATGAAAATATTATTCTGAGCATTCTTGATAATTATTGATCTTTTCATGCCAGAATACTATTCATGGAATACTATTCACAGGCACTATTCACGGGTACTATTAACAAAGTACTATTCATAGTACTATTTCAGAGTACTATTCACGAAGTACTATTCATAGGGTACTATTCACAAAGTACTATTCACCCGGAGTGTTATTCATGACAAAAATTGATTTCTTTTCGGTCTAAATTATTTTTGATAGAATATTATTTTTGAATTTTACTCCACAAAGCTGTATCATGTTAATAATTTGGACATTATTGAATTCTAGAAAAATTAAATTATAAATCTTTAAAAATTTATCCTTTGTTTTCTTTTAATTGAATTCTTATATCATTGTCATCATCCTCATGCTTATATTGTGATGAAATTCATCTTTGGCTTACGTGCATAGATGGATTGTTGATTGATATGATTATGACCAGGGATCATTCGGTATAATCATGACTCGTAATGTTATAAATGATGTGATAAAAGGTCTCATTGGCCCGTAGTGCATTGATGGACAATTGCTGGTATGATTATGACCATTGGTGAAAACAGGAATATCTTTGGCCCGTAGTATATGGATAATTCGTGGTTGTGATACTATTTATTGAGCTGAGTCTCAGCGATAAAGTTGATGATAAGCTTTTTAAATCATAGAAGATAGTAGATATCATGCTCTACTTGACTCTTCTAATGTATTGCTTGTACCGCTGCAGCTAAACTTGATGTTTATTATATTTTTCAGTTTGACACTATCAAATGCTAACGATAATTTATTCTGCATTATCTTAGTCATAATATTTCTTATTGGGCTAGTTGAGCTCACCCTTTTGCTTTCATTGTTCTCTTCAAGAAATGAGAATATAGTTGGGACGAGTCGAGGAATGGAGTGACGGTCCAGATAGGTGGCTATAATAGTCTTCACTATTATGTGAAATAGTGTGATAATAATTGTAATGAGGACTTTATTTGAGTTTGGATACTCTCTATGAGACAATATCTATGTAAAAACTCTCAGCTACGCTTTTGTCGTATTGTATAAAAGAAGTTTGTATTTGATTTTTGTACCATGTATTTGGCGACTTAGAATGGATCATGTATGCCTATTTTAGGGGCGTCACAGATTGACCAAGTCTACTCATTTCTTACCTATACGAGAAACTTATTCACTTGAACGTCTTGCTCGTATATACATAAATGAGATTGTAAGACTGCATAGTATGCCAGTATCCATAGTTTCTGATCGAGACACAAGATTCACTTCACGATTTTGGGTTAGTTTGCAAAAAGCTATGGGTACGGATTTACGATTTAGTTCGGCTATCATCCTCAAACGAACGGGCAGTCGGATAGGACTATTCAAACGCTTGAAGATCTATTAAGACTATGTGTCCTTGACTTCAAAGGAAGTTGGGACAAGTTCTTGTCATTAGTGGAATTCTCCTATAACAATAGTTATCAAGCAAGTATTGATATGGCTCCATTCGAGGCGTTGTATGGACGCAAGTGTCGTTCTCCAGTATACTAGGACGAGATGGATGAAGCAACGTTGTTAGGACCAAAATTGGTACGTATGACTACAGAGAAGATTCAAATGGTCCGGCAACATATAAAAACCTCACAAGATCAACAAAAAAGTTATGCTGATCTTCATCGAAAGGACGTGGAATTCAATATTGGTGATCATGTGTTGTTACGTGTTACTCCATGGAAAGGAGTTACAAGATTTGGAAAGAGAGGAAAGCTCAATCCTCAATTTATTGGCCCATTCAAAATCCTCGATCGGGTAGGAACGGTGGCTTATAGACTCGCCTTACCGCCAAATATTTCTCGTGTTCATAACGTTTTTCATATATCCATGTTACGTAAATATGTGAAAAACCTAAACCACATTATTGAGTTAGAACCGGACGAGATAGCGAAAGATTTAATGTATGAAGAGGTACGTATTAAAATCTTGGATAAGAAGGAACATATTCTACACTCCAAGGTTATACCTCAAGTCAAAGTTTTATGGAGAAACCACGATATTGAGGAAATGACCTGGGAGTTAGAATCTGAAATGAAATCAAGGTATCCTCACCTCTTCGACATACCAGATACGTACCCTAATTTTGAGGACGAAATTTCATAAGAAGGGGAGGTTGTAAAACCCGAACTTTCACAAATAAAGATTAATTTTTTTCGAAATATATTTTTGAATATTATGGTGTGAATTTGATATAATGTTATAGTTGTGCGTAGTATTTATAAATTTTACAAAGTATGCAAGTTGTTATAAAATATTCAATTGGTCAGGGAATATTCGTTTTGAACAGAAAATATTCGTACGACGACACAATCATTGGTAGACCCCACAACAGAATTATCGTCAGAGTTAGAAAACGACAGAAATATCTTTTTATAAAAATAACGGGGAAAGTTTTACCGTTAACTGTTGAAATATCCGGTGATAAAAAGTACAGTAATACGCGTGGTTGCATAGTACCACACGGTATTGATTATTGATGCTTGCGTGAGAAGTCACTCAGTTATACTCAATTATTGCTACAGTAATAAATCAATTATTGCTACGTTATTTGATTCAATTACTGTCAATATTTTTTAGATTATTAAATCAATAATTGAGATGACAAATTATTCATATTATTTTCTGCATAATTAACAATGTCTAGAAAGTTCTGTCGAAGAAAAGGGTTTGGTC
The DNA here is from genome assembly GCA_016801055.1 of Panax notoginseng. NCBI lineage: Eukaryota > Viridiplantae > Streptophyta > Magnoliopsida > Apiales > Araliaceae > Panax > Panax notoginseng. The sequence goes on from CM029017.1 coordinate 181,696,056, forward strand.
ACCTAATTGTGCGCCAATAGGGAGAAATCCTTATCGGAAAGCCCCCTCTTTCCTGAGAACGATCTGGTTGTTAATATTGCGAGTTAAAATTATAATAAATAAATATTGTTAAAAATATTGAGGAAATTTTTATGAAGTATTTGTTGTAAATTTTGACGTATTATTTGAACCCCGACTTAATCATTTTTCAAAATAATCGGTAGAAAGTTATTTAGTATATATATATATATATAATATGGCGGGGCCCACGTATGATAGTGACACATGGGTGGGGGAGTCTGAGAATGGTCACGAGAAGGAAGTGAATTTGGATGGCACAGAATGTAGGTAAGGTGTGTATATATATATACAGATTTTCTCTTATAAGGACTCAAAATAAGGACTCAAAGTAAGGACCGCATTTTTTTTGTTTTTTTTTTAAAACAACTAAAAAAATATTTAATATTTTATGGAACTGAAATTTTTTCATAATACAATGTTTTGAGCGTGTTTTGGATACCTATACCAAAAAATGGTGGTTCAGTCTGCACAGACTGTACGTACATATTTTTGTTATACGTACTCAAATCACACCCAAAATACTTTTTTTAAAAAAACTTTCAATTCCATAAAATATTAAATATTTTTTTTAGTTGTTTTAAAAAAAAAACAAAAAAAATACGGTCCTTACTTTGAGTCCTTATTTTGAGTCCTTATAAGAGAAAACCAATATATATATATATATATATATATATATATATATATATATATATATATATATATATGGGGATACATCCACGACAACCGGTTGCCACTACACTATTCATAACAACCAAGTTGTAACAGCATGTAGCGGTTTAGAATTATTTTATATTAAAATAATACGACCGCTACACTTAGTAGCGGCTGACACTTATACAAGTATTAGTAATAGTAGCAATATTAAGGACCAAAAGTAGTAGTAATAGTAGCAAGTACACAAGTAGTAGTAATAGTAACAATATTAAGGACCAAAAGTAGTAGTAATAGTAGCAATATTTAGGACCGACGTTTTTTCAAGCCGTTACTACAAGTAGCGGTCCCTTTTTTTATATAAAATAATCCGACTTTATTATTATTATTATTATTATTATTATTATTATTATATTTATTATTATTATATTTATTATTATTATCAGACAACACTAATAATAATTAATAATAATAATAATATTATTATTATTATTATTATTATTATTATTATTAACATTAAAAAATACGACCGCTACATTGTGTATTAATTATTATTATTATTATTATTATTAACATTAAAAAATACGACCGCTACATTGTGTAGCGGCTTACCAACTATAGCAGTAGCAATATAGCAAGTGTATATAGCAAGTGTATCCTAGCAAGTGTATGTAATGTACTTCAAGCCGCTACATATAGTAGCGGTCTCTTTTTTTAATTATTATTATTACTATTATTAAATAATCATAATAATAATCCGAATTTATTATTATTATTATTATTATTATTATTATATTTATTATTATTATTATCAGACAACACTTTAATAATAATAATAATTATTATTATTATTATTATTATTATTATTATTATATTAAATTATGAGATATCTTTGATTTATGAGATAATAGCCAAATGTTATTGAAATTATAAAATTTAATATAAATTATAAAATTTAAAAATAATTAATTAAAATGGGAAAAGCCGCTACTACATGTAGCGGCTGGATAAAAAACAAAATTAGTATTGCTAGTACGTGTACTTACTATTAGGTCTCTTGCTACTTACCATGATTTTCTTCAAGAAATGTAAAAGATTGAAATTCTTGCACTTGATGTTTTCATGATGAAGGTCCATGTGCTCTTGTACATAATATTTTAGTCATAAAAAACAAAGGGCCGCTACTACATGTAGCGGCTTTACTTTACTTACCTTACTTGCTACTATTATTATATTATTATATATTATTATTATTATTATTATTATTATTAAATGAGCATTATATCAAAAAAAAATTCGACCGTTAACTATTTATTTTAATAATAATATTTTGAATAATAATAACCCCACTTTATTTTAATTATTATTCTTATTATTTTTATTATTATTAAAGTAATATTATATTATATTAATATTAATAATATTATTATTATTATTATAAAAATATGACCGCTACATGGTGTAGCGGTTTCGTTGAAGAGGGAGAGAGGAGAAAAATGTTAGGTTGGTACGTACGTACGCCCGAGTATTAATATTAATATTTGATAATGATCATTACTACTACTACAATTTAAAACTTGATGAAGCCGCTACATGAAGTAGCGGTTTACTTTTAACAAAAAAAAATAATTAGTTAACAAAATTGTTATTATTATTATTAAAATTTGTTTCTCCTGAGGTGACTATAGTAGGCTCCTAGAGCATTTTGGATGGCAATCCTCTCATATCTTAGATTATTCCTTTGATAAACTTGTAAAAAAAAGTAGAACAAGCGGTTATACAATGCAGAAAAAACAACTTAAATTATTCCTTTGATCAACTTGTAAAATTTTTAAAATTCAAGATTATTAATTTTTAAATTTTATAATTTCAATAACATTTGGCTATTATCTCATAAATATTCAAAATGTATATTAATTTTTAAATTTTATAATTTCAATAACATTTGGCTATTATCTCATAAATATTCAAAGATATTTAATAATTTGTGTTACAAGAATATCATTAATAATAACGTGATTATTAATATTAGAAATATTAATGATAATATTACTACTACCGCATAACATTAATACAACTGACGCCTATTTTTTGGGCTTGGGAATGCCTAACACTCGATAGTGATTGCGCTTATCATGATTAGTTTCAAAGCCGCAAATTGCATATTTTCGATGAGGCTTAGAACCCACAAAAAAATAAAAATTCATTAGTTTAATAACCGGTAATGAGGCAAAAATTATATGCAATAAAAATGTTTATAATAAGCATGAGAATAAAAATTAGTATATTTCCCTGCCTCTTCTTCTATTTCGTTCCAATAAAAAAAAAAAAATAAGTTCCCGTCCGTTCCAAAACAAGTTCAACTTGAACATCATACCCAAAATCAATTCTCAAATTTGCAATGGTTACGAACAAGATGGGAACTAGAGAATAATATAAAAAAAATAATAAATAAAAATTGAAAGCCGCTACATAGTGTAACGGTCACTATGAAATAATAATAATAATAATAAAGTTAGATTATTATTATTAATAATAATATTATTATTATTATTGTTAATATTATATTAATAATATTATTATTAAATTAATATTATATTAAAACAAGGTAAACTGCTACCTTGTGTAGCGGCTTTACTAATTAACCATTATGATGATAAACTATAATAATAATAATAATAATAATAATAATAATAATAATAATAATAATAATAATAATAATAATAATAAGCTATATTAATAATGCAAAATAATAATAATAATAATAATAAAGTTGGATTATTATTATTAAGAATATTATTTTTATTATTATTATTGTTAATATTATATTAATATTATTATTATTAAATTAATATTATATTAAAACAAGGTAAACCGCTACCTTGTGTTGCGGCTCTACTAGGCTACATAATAAACCCCACTATGATGCTAAACTATAATAATAATAATAATATATACAATTAATAATATCATTATTATATTAATAATAAGAAGAAGAAGGAATTTAATAATATTAATTATAATATCAAAAATTAATAATATTACCTTCATGTAAAAATCGGGAAATGAGAAGTAAAAGTTGACATAGGGAATGGGAAAAGCTGACATTGGGAAAGGGAAAAGCTGACATTGGGAATGGAAAAAGTAAATATATTTGTCTTCACTAATAGCCGCTACTACATGTAGCGGCTGGTCTGCTTCCCTTTTTATTCTCTTGCGGCTTATCTTTTTTTCAAGTAGTTTTCTTATCCTTCCTTTCCCACATCTCCTACAGCTTGATTTATTCTCTCGGATAGTGATTTTTTTTTCACATCTTCGTAGCTTTGTCACTTTCACTTTCTAAGTTCAACTTGTAGTTCTGATCCGACAATTCTTCATAATTTATTCATAGGTAAGTTTTTTCTTTAATGGCTTATAATATTCATAAGAAATTATTTGTATCTACTTCTTCAGATTCTGTTGCAAGTTTAGATTGTGAAAATGCATCTGAGTTGGTAAGTGAAGTTGAAAGTAGTAAATCTGAAATGGTTCCATACGTTAGTCAATTATTTTGTGCGTTGGAAGAAGTTGAAATTTTTTATAGATCATATGCTCGTAAAAATGGATTTGAGATTAGAATTGCAACCAGTCATAAATATGCTCATACAAATGATGTGTCATCTAGGTTGTATGTCTGTAAAAAAGCCGGTACATCAATTGTTGTAAAGAGTGCACTTGTTGATGAAGATGGTAGTAATAAAACAAGTAGAAAGAGAGACTATATAGGACGCACATTATGCAAAGCTAGAATATATATTGTCCACAATAAGAAAGAAGACAATTGGCGTATTTCTACTGTTCAATTAGAGCACAATAATCACTTAGTCACCCCCACCAAAGTAGATTTGATTGAGACACACAGAAATATTACTCCATTTGCAAGAAAATTAATTGACACCGTTTTGAGCACAATGGGTTGTGGGATGCAAAATGTTCATTTCTCTAATGTAAATATTCAGAACGTGGTGAGAGATTTAAGGCGTGATTCTGCATATGAAAATGATGCACAAGCTGCTGTAAATTATTTGAAAAAACTTGCATCCGGAAGTGATAGTAAATTTTTTTCCGAGTAAAACCCGGTGAAAATAATCACATAGCGTGTATTTTGTGGGTTGACGCCCGATCAAGGTTTATGTATCAACGGTTCGGAGATGTTGTGACATTTGATAGTACGTACCTGACAAATAAGTATGGCATGCCGTTTGTTTCATTTTTCGGGGTCAACCACCATTATCAGTCTATATTATTTGGAATTACATTGTTAAGAGACGAGATAGAGGACACTTTCGTTTGGGTATTAGAGACATGACTTGAAGCTATGGACTACAAGGCACTTACAACCATCATCACTGACCAATATAAAGCCATGAGTAATGCTATTACTACGGTACTTCCTTCTAGTTATCATTTATTGTGTTCTTGGCATATTAGCAATAAATTTCCTGAAAAAATTGCATCATGTTTATTCTGAGCACCCATCATTCAAAAATGATTTTAACAATTGTGTGTATAATTCATTGTCTATTGGGGAATTTGAAGAGTGTTGGTATATTCTGATAAGTTTATATGAATTGTATACTAATGAATGGCTTGGAAGTTTGTATGATGTACGACAGAAATGGATTCCAGCATATACAAAGATATATTTTGCCGCGGGAATGACTACCACCAGAAGAAGTGAGAGCATGAATAGTTTTTTTGATGAGTACGTTAATGCTACAACAGGTATGAAAGAATTTATAGTGCAGAGTCAGAAGGCTATAGAAAAATAATTTATCAAAGAGAGGAAGGCCGACTACATAACAAAACATCGGAAAAGGAATATGGTACTCGGTTCATCTTTAGAAGTTCATGCTGCACAGGTGTACACAAAAGATATGTTTAGACGTTTCCAACGTCAATTCGTCGATTCCATGAAATACAATGTTCAAACACTTAGTGAGTTATGTGTCACTGATACTAAGGTCTATGCAGTCTATAATGCAGATGCAACTGAAAGTGGTGGAAGATATAAAGAAATTGTCAACAATCGTCAGCTGGGGTCGGTAACATGTAACTGCCAAATGTTTTCTCACTCTGGTGAATTATGCAGGCACATCTTGAGATATTTCATAGCAAAGAGTATTTCACAAATACCGAGCGACATGATTCTTCATCGGTGGACAAGAGACGCGAACAAAAGTAATGGTGAAGAATTACTTTTTAACATCACAGCTGCTGACTTCGAATAAGATCAAGCAATGCGTTATAATCATTTGATGAGTGATTACCAGGAGTTAGCGAGCAAAGCTGCTTGCTCAGTTCGAGGTTAGAAAATTGTTCTTAAACTCAATGCACGAGGAAAGTCGTTGGTTGACCAGTATAATCCGGATGAGAATATTACTGAGCTGGTAGACGACGACATTGATGACACGACTGGAGATCCACCTCAGGATATGGGTTATGATAATGACGATGAAGATGCAGAGGAAGAAGCAGAAGAAGATGAGTTTTTGCTGCCTATTATATCTCAAACAAAGGGCCGCAAAAAACAATCCAGAATAAAGAGTACACTCGAGAAAATTGTGGGTTCTAAGCCTCATCGAAAATGTGTAATTTGCGTCTTTGAAACTCATCATGATAAGCGCAATCATTATCGAGTGTTAGGCATTCTCGAGCCCAAAAAATAGGCGTCAGTTGTATTAATGTTATGCGGTAGTAGTAATATTATCATCTGTATTTCTAATATTAATAATCACGTTATTATTAATGATATTCTTGTAACACAAATTATTAAATATCTTTGAATATTTATGAGATAATAGCCAAATATTATTGAAATTATAAAATTTAAAAATTAATATACATTTTGAATATTTATGAGATAATAGCCAAATGTTATTGAAATTATAAAATTTAAAAATTAATAATCTTGAATTTTAAAAATTTTACAAGTTGATCAAAGGAATAATTTAAGTTATTTTTTTGTGCATTGTATAACCGCTTGTTCGACTTTTTTTTACAAGTTTATCAAAGGAATAATCTAAGATATGAGAGGATTGCCATCCAAAATGCTCTAGGAGCCTACTATAGTCACCTCAGGAAAATCAAATTTTAATAATAATAACAATAATAACAATAATTTTGTTATCTAATTATTTTTTTTGATAAAAGTAAGCCGCTACTACATGTAGCGGCTTCATCAAGTTTTAAATTGTAGTAGTAGTAATGATCATTATCAAATATTAATATTAATACTCGTACGTACGTACGTACCAACCTAACCTTTTTCTCCTCTCCCTCTTCAACGAAACCGCTACACCATGTAGCGGTCATATTTTTATAATAATAATAATAATAATAATAATAATATAATATAATATTACTTTAATAATAATAAAAATAATAAGAATAATAATTAAAATAAAGTGGGGTTATTATTATTCAAAATATTATTGGTATTATTATTATTATTATTAAAATAAATAGTTAACAGTCAAATTTTTTTTTATATAATGCTCATTTAATAATAATAATAATTATATATAATAATATAATACTAGTAACACGTAAGGTAAGTAAAGTAAAGCCGCTACATGTAGTAGCGGTCCTTTGTTTTTTATGACTAAAATATTATGTACAAGAGCACATGGGCCTTCATCATGAAAACATCAAGTGCAAGAATTTCAATCTTTTACATTTCTTAAAGAAAAACATGGTAAGTAGCAAGAGACCTAATAACAAGTACACTTACTAGCAATACTAGTTTTGTTTTTTGTCCAGCCGCTACATGTAGTAGCAGCTTTTCCCATTTTAATTAATAATTTTTAAATTTTATAATTTATATTAAATTTTAAATTTTATAATTTCAATAACATTTGGCTATTATCTCATAAATCAAAGATATCTCATAATTTAATATAATAATAATACTAATAATAATAATAATAATTATTATTATTATTAAAGTGTTGTCTGATAATAACAATAACAATAATAATAATAAATATAATAATAATAATAATAAATTCAAATTATTATTATGATTATTTAATAATAGTAATAATAATAATTAAAAAAAGAGACTGCTACTATATGGAGCGGCTTGAAGTACATTACATACACTTGCTAGGATACACTAGCTCTATACACTTGCTAGGATACACTTACTATATTGCTACTATGCTTGCTAGGATACACTTGCTATATACACTTGCTATATTGCTATTGCTATAGTTGGTAAGCCGCTACACAATGTAGCGGTCGTATTTTTTAATGTTAATAATAATAATAATAATAATAATAATAAAGTGGGATTATTATTATTAACAATATTATTATTAATATTATAATAATAATATTATTATTATATTATTATTATTATTATTATTATTATTAAAATGTTGTCTGATAATAATAATAAATATAATAATAATAATAATAATAATAATAATAATAATAATAATAATAATAATAAAGTCAGATTATTTTATATAAAAAAACGGACCGCTACTTGTAGTAGCGGCTTGAAAAGACCTCGGTCCTAAATATTGCTACTATTACTACTACTTTTGGTCCTTAATATTGTTACTATTACTACTACTTGTGTACTTGCTACTATTACTACTACTTTTGGTCCTTAATATTGCTACTATTACTAATACTTGTGTAAGTGTCAGCCGCTACTAGGTGTAGCGGTCGTATTATTTTAATATAAAATAATACTAAGCCGCTACATGCTGTTACAACTTGGCTGCTATGAACAGTGTGGTGGCAACCGGTTACCGTGGATGCATCCCCTATATATATATATATATGTATGTATGAATATATATATTATAATAAGTTTTATTTTTTTTATAAAAAATAGAATATATTATACTTTATTATGTATAGTGTTTACATAGTTTCTGCATAGTAAATGCATAGTAACAAATGAAAAATCAAACGAAATTCAGCCAGCTTCCGTGAAACTTTTCCTGTGCACATGTGATTTTCTAAATTCAAATAGTATTTTTCCATTCTCCTATAAATAAAATATTTAGTTAGAATTGAAAATCACACCAGAATCAGAGAATTCTTCTTCTATAATATTGAGCGTATTTCTTTAGAGTTTTAAGAAGTTTTGAGCGTAGAAAACAGTGAAAGTTTTTTCAAGAATATCCCCGCTATACTAGTTGGAATACTCTTCTTTTTAAGATAAGGGATGTTATTTTTGTTCAATATTCGTAAGAAATAATATTTTCTTCCATACTCTGTAGTATGTAAGTAATATTTTTTCGTTTCAGATTCAAAATTCTACACCCATTTTGTTAAGTTTTGGTTTCTATACTCCATGAAATTAGTAGAATATCCTTTAAATTTGCGCTTCATCTAGTATCGTTTTATGGAAATATTATTCTGAACATTTTTGATAAGTTTTAAACTTTTTCATGTCAGAGTACTATTCACAGAATACTATTCCTGAAGTACTATTCACGGAATACTATTCACCCGAGGTACTATTCATGACAAAAATTAATTTCTTTTCGGTCCAAATTATTTTTGATACAATATTATTCTTGAATTTTACTCCACAAAGCTGTATCATGTTAAAAATTTAGACATTTTGAATTCTGGATAAATTAAATTATAAATCTTTAAAAACTTATCCTTTGCTTTCATTTAATTGAATTCGTATATTATTGTTATCATCCTCATGCTTATATTATTATGAAGGTTATCTTTGGCCCGTAGTGCATAGATGGACTGTTGATCGGTATGATTATGACCAGGGATCATTCGGTATAATCATGACCTGTAATGTTACAAATGATGTGATAAAAGTCCTCATTGGCCGTAGTGCATTGGTGGACAGTTGTTGGCATGATCATGATCATTGATGATTACACGAATATCCTTGGCCCGTAGTGCATGAATAATTCGTGGACGTGATACTAATGAATATCATTAGCCCATCGTGCAGGGATAATTCGATGATGTGAATTATTTATTAAGCTGAGTCTTAGAGATAAAATTGATGATAAACTTTTTAAATCATAGAAGATAGTAGATATCATGCTCTACTTGACTCTTCTAATGGATTGCTTGTTCCGATGCAGTTAAACTTGATGTGTATTATATTTTATCAGTTTAACACTTTTGAAGGCTAACGATAATTTATTCTGCATTATCTTAGTCATAATATTTCTTACTGGGCTAGTTGAGCTCACCCTTTTGCTTTCATTGTTCTCTTCAAGAAATGAGAACGTAGCCGGGACTAGTCGGGGAATGGAGTGACGGTCCGAGATGGTTATTTTAGCAGTCCTCACTATTTAGTGTGATAATAAATATAATGATGATTGAATTTGAGTTTGAATATTGTCTAGAAGACAATATTCCTGTTAAAACTCTCAGCTCATGTTGTATAATTAAGTTTGTATTTGTATTCACTACCATGTATTTGGAAACTCAAGATGGGTGATGTATACCTATTTTGGGGGTGTCACAGATGATCTATTCGAGAATGTGGTCAACAGCAAAATTGCCAAGGAAGTCTGGGAAGCACTGCTTATTATGCACGAATGAACTGAAGAAGTTAGAGAAAACAAGCAATCTCTTCTCATTCAACAATATGAAATGTTTGCCCATGTTCCAGGAGAAAACGTTACTTCCACTTATGAAAGATTCAATGTTCTGCTCAACTTTCTTCAAGCTCTTGGAAAGATCTATCCAAACAAAGATCTGATCATAAAATTCATGAGAGCTTTACCAAGCAAGTGGGATGCCAAAACCACTGCCATCAGAGAATCAAAGAATCTCCATGAAATGACTGTTCAACAACTCTATGGCAACCTTCTTACCTACGAACTGGATCTGACCTAAAGGGCAGATACTCTATCTGAAGGAAGAAAGAAGGACAAAGGAGTTTCTCTCAAAGCAACAGAAACCATCTCCAAAGCTCATGCTGAAAATGATTCTGACTCTGAGGAAGATGATGACGAGGATATTGCAATGCTGGTAAGAAGACTCAAAAGGTTCATGCGTAAAATCAGAAGCAACAAACCTAAGAAATTCAACAACAACAAAAGCCAGGAGCAGATCAACGACATATACTACAACTGCAAGAAGCCTGGCCATTTTATTGTAAACTGTAACAAACCTCTTAGAGAAGAACTCAAGAGAAGAACAAATCCAAAGAAGGAGTTTAGAGGTAACAAAAGGCACCAAAAGAAAGATAAAGGTCTTGTAGCAGGAGGATCATGGAGTGTCTCAGACAACGACACAACTCCTGAGTCTGGAGATGATGAAGATCCTCAAGTAGCAAATTTATGTCTAATGGCCAAAAATGCAAAGGATAAGAAAAGCGTTGACCACCATAAAGTAAGTATCGATGAGGTATTCGACTTTAACTCTCTTGATGTAGACAGTGGTGATTTAAGAACTGCACTACATGGCATAACAACTGATCTGCATCAATACATGAAATGGTTTAGAATTCTGTCTACAGATTACTCTCTTCTTCAAAAAGAGAAAGAGAAAGTTTAAGAAGAACTGGAAACAGCTCTACTAAGTGCTAACTCTCTCTCTAAATTTGAAGTTGAGAATAAACTCTTAAGACAAACCAATGAACTTAATGCACAAAGAGAGTCAAATCTAACCTCTAAGATTGAGGAACTAGAAAAGACAATCTTAATGTGGAATATATTCTCTTCACCCATGGACTCCCTGATCTCTAGTTAGAGAAGTGCATCTAACAGAACATGTTTAGGTTTTGGGGAATCCACCTCAGAACTATATGTGAAAAAGTTAAAGGAAACTAACATTAGTAGTGTTTCAAACTTCAATAGAAGCATTACATTTGTGAAATCCTCACAGAAGGAAGAATCAGTCCATCCCTGCTCATTTGATCCAATCCATGTTCCAAGACATAGCAGATCCCATGCTAGCCTAGGGTTCAGAAAAGAGAAGAGTAACTTAGTCACTACTCTCCAACCTTGAAGGATCATAGAGTCCAGTAAAATCAACTCCATGAACCAACCAAGTAGGAATAGTGGAGTTAAGTTTCACTCTTCACAAATCTTGAATCACAAGGATACATGGAAGAAGAAGAATCAGTATAAAGGAAAGACTACCGAGAATCCACATAAGTCCAAATGGAGAAAGAATCCACACACATACACAAGCATGCATCATGCTAGATGTTTTGTATGCGATAAAATTTGTCATAAGGCTGCAGTATGTTACAATAATCCTCTGCATAGTAGACCCAAAGTCAAGCAAATTTGGGTCCCTAAGAGTACTAACATGGTAGGACCCATGCAAGTCTGGGTACCAAAATGAGAGTTTAATCTTACCACAGGAACAGAGTTCTATGATCACAACTTGGTATCTAGACAGTGGATGCTCAAGGCACATGACCGGGAACAAAGCTCGCATGTCTAACTTCATAGGGAAGGAGGGTCCAACATTCATCTTTGGAGACAATGTGTAAGACCCCAACTTTTATAAATAAAGAATAATTTTTTCTAAATATCATTTTGAATATTATGGTGTGGATTTGATATAATATTATAGTTGTGGGTAATATTTATAAATTTTACAAAGTAAGCAAGTTGTTATAAAATATTCATTTGGTCGGGGAATATTCTTTTTGTCGGGGAGTATTTGTACGATGGCACAATCATTGGTGGACCACACAACAGAATTATTGTCGGAGTTAAAAAACGACAGAAATATCTTTTCATAAAAATAACGGCGAAAGTTTTACCATTAACTGTTGAAATACCCGGTGATAAAAGTACAGTAATACGCGTTATTGCATAGTATCACACAGTATTAATTATTAGTGTTTACATAAGAAGCCATTCAGCTATACTCAATTATTGCTACAGTAAATACGGCATAATATCTTATATTATTGATTCAATAATTATCACAGTATCATATGCATAATATTTTATATTATTAAATCAATAATTGAGACGACAAAGTTATTCATATTATTATTTGCAATATTAATAATGTCTAGAAAGTTTTATCGAGGAGAGGTTTGGTCACCTAATTGCGCGTCAATAGGGAGAAATCCTTATCGGAAAGCCCCCTCTTTCTTGATAATGATCTGGTTGTTAAATATTGTGAGTTATAATATTAATGATGAATAATTGTTGGAAGATTAAAAATGTGTTGATTAAAGATAAAATAATTTGTGGTAATATTTATTCAATCTTTGATATAAATAAAGAGTCTGTTATGAGACGTTTGTGGTAAGTTTGGTTTATTCTATGGGGGCCCATATGTCATCATCTAAGAGTCACTTTTGCCAATAGTAATTGCCTTTACCAAACGTCGAACCACTTGTCGTTTCATATTACAGGCGTCGAACCATGTGTCGTTTAATATTACAGACGTTGAACCACTTGTTGTTTCATATTACAGGCGTCAAACCACTTTTCTTTTCACATCACCAGGCGTCAGGCCACTTGCCTCTTCACATTGCAAGGGCTAAGCTAGAAATCTTATATAAATAGAAACTTATTTCTTCTTTCAATCTCACCAATTCACTACGACTCACAAGAGAATTCTAAAGAGAGAGAATCAGAGAGAAAGAAGAAGAGTATTCTGTTACTACACTATTTCAGTATCCAATCTCCTACTAAGGTAAGGTGTATTATTTCTTTCGTATTCATAAGGGATATTATTTTTGTTCAATATTCGTATGAAATAATATTTTTTTCCATACTCTGTAGTATGTAAATAATATTATTTTGTTTCAGATTCTGAATTCTAAACTCATGTTGTTAAGTATTGCTTCTATACTCCTTGAAATCAGTAGAATATCCTTGAAATTTGCGCTTCATCTAGTATCGTTTCACAAGAATATTTTTCTGAACATTCTTGTTAAAGTTTAATCTTTTCATGCCGGAGTACTATTCACGGGGTACTATTCATGATAAAAATTAATTTCTTTTCTGTCCAAATTATTTTTGATTTAATATTATTCTTGAATTTTACTCCACAAAGCAGTATCATGTTTACAATTTAGACATTATTGAATTCTGGATAAATTGAATTATAAATATTTAAAATTTATCCTTGCTCTCATTTAATTGAATTCTTATATCATTGTCATCATCCTTATGCTTATATTATGATGAAAGTCATCTTTGGCCGTAGTGCATAGATGGACCGTCAATTGGTATGATTATGACCAGGGATCATTCGGTATAATTATTAACTGTAATGTTACAAATGATGTAGTAAAAGTCATCATTGGCCCGTAGTGCATTGATGGACAGTTGTTGGTATGATCATGACCATTGGTGATAATAATGAAGATCCTTGGCCCGTAGTGCATGGATAATTCAGTAATGTGGATTATTTATTTAGCTGAGTCGCATCGATAAAATTGATGATAAACTTTTTAAATCATAGAAGATAGTAGATATTATGCTCTACTTGACTCTTCTAATGGATTGCTTGTTCCGCTGCAGTTAAACTTGATGTTTATTGTATTTTATCAGTTTAACACTGTTGAAGGCTAATGATAATTTATTCTGCATTATCTTAGTCATAATATTTCTTACTGGGCTAGTTGAGCTCACCCTTTTGATTTAATTGTTCTCTTTAGGAAATGAGAATATAGCTGGGACGAGTCGGAAAATGGAGTGACAGTCTAGATAGGTGGCTATAGTAGTCCTCACTATTATGTGAAATAGTGTGATAATAATTGTAATAAAGACTTTGTTTGAGTTTTGATACTCTCTACGAGACATTATCCGTCTTGAAACTCTCAGCTACGTTTTGTCATACTGTATAAAAGAAGTCTGTATTTAAATTCTGTACCATGTATTTGGCGACTCAAGATGAGTGATGTATACCTATATTGGGGGCGTCACATAATGGCTCTGGAAAAACAAGAGGATATGGCTCAGCTGGGAATGATGCAGTGTCCTTCAGCAAAGTAGCCTATGTGGAAGGGCTGAAACACAATCTTCTAAGCATAAGTCAACTCTGCGACAAGGGTTATCAAGTCACCTTCCTCAACAATCAGTGTCAAGTCAGAGATCTGAAGACCTCTTCTATAAAGCTGACCGGTACAAGAGAAGAGAACGTCTACACTGTTGATCTTGCTCAACTAAGCTCTAGTGAGATAATATGCTTTCTTGCTAAAGCCTCTGTAGAAATGAGCTGGCTATGACAGAGAAGATTGTCTCATCTCAATTTCAAAAAGTATGTTAAAACTGGCCTCTAAAGATCTAGTAGCAGGTTTACCCAAGCTCAGCTTCGTCAAAGAAAGGCCATGCAATGCCTGTCAGCTTGGAAAGTAAACTAGGAGCTCATTCAAAGGCAAAATGATCAACTCAATTGGTAAGCCCCAACAGTTACTCCACATGGATCTTTTTTGACCAATTCCAACGATAAACCTTGGAAGGAAGAGATACTCATTGGCCATAGTGGATGACTACACCATATTTACATGGGTGTTCTTTATAAACTCTAAAGATGAAACAAGCTCTCAACTAATCAAAATGTTCAAGCTGGTGATGAATGAAAAGGGGAGAAAATCAAGGCTATAAGGAGTGATCATGGTAGAGAATTTGACTTCTCTGAGATGGATCAGTTTTGTACAGACAATGGCATTAGTCACAACTTCTTAGCTCCACGAACTCCACAGCAAAACGGAGTAGCTGAAAGTAAGAACAGAACGCTGATTGAAGCTGGAAGAACTTTACTAGCAGCAACTCGTCTGCTTGAATACTTTTGGGCTGAAGTTGTCAACACTGCGTGCTAAACTCAGAACAGGTCTCTTGTTCACTCTACGTTAAAGAAGACTCCCTACAAGCTGTGGAGAGGAAGAAAGCTAAATGTCAGCTACTTCCATGTGTTTGGCTATGCATGCTATATTCTCAATAATGGAAAACAATATTTGACTAAGTTTTAACCCAAGTCAGTCGAAGGAATCTTTCTCGGATATGCCACAGACAATAAGACCTATAGAGTGTTCAACAAGAAGACGCTAAGTGTTGAAGTCTCGATTCATGTCATCTTCAATGAAACAGACTTAGACAAATTTGTGCCTCAAGACACTACGATCGACAACTCAGACATTACGAACGAGGTGATCGAGCTCAACACCACGATCGTAGCCCAGAAGATGAAATCGTTGAGCCTGAAGAAGAGATTGTAGAGAGAGATACACCAGACGACGAACCTCTACATCAAGAGACAGAGGTTGATATTAAAGAATTCAGACAAAAGGCACCAGAACAGATGTTCCAACAGGGAACAGATGGGCAAGATATCACACTCAAGATCTGATCATTGGAGACCCAAATGCAAGAGTCAAGACAAGATCTGCCACCCATAATGAGTGTTTCAATCTGATCTTTTTGTCTCAAATGGAACCCAAGAAGATATAAGATGCTATGGAAGATTCGAGTTAGATAGAAGCCATGCAAGAGGAATTGAATCAGTTTGAAAAAGGAAAAGTCTAGAGATTACTCCCAAGACCAAGAAGTCACCCAGTTATTGGCACCAAATGGGTCTTCAAAAACAAAATGGATGAAGATGGGGTAATCACAAGGAACAAGGCAAGACTAGTGGCCAAATGTTATTCTCAAGAAGAAGGCATCGACTACGACGAAACCTTCACACCTGTTGCCAGACTAGAAGTAATAAGGATAGTCATTGCCTAGAGTAGATACCATATTATTTCTTAGGAAGCACAAAAATAAAGTCTTATTAGTTCAGATATATGTAGATGACATTATCTTTGGTTCTACTGATAAAAATTTGTGCAAGAGATTTGACAAGCTTATGTAGAGCAAGTTCGAAATGAGTATGATGGATGAGCTGAATTTTTTCCTTGGATTACAAGTGAAGCAGACTGATGAAGGTATCTTCATTAACCAAGCCAAATACATTAAAGACTTACTTAAGAAGTATGACATGGAATCAACCTCTCCCATGAAAACACTAATTGCTCTAGCAACTAAGCTTGACAAAGATGAGAAAGGTAAAAGTATTGACATTACTCAATACAGAGGTATGATAGGCTTTCTTCTATATCTAACTACCAGTAGACCAGGCATAATGTTTGCAACATGCATATGTGTTAGATTTCAAGCTAATCCTAAGGAATCACATTTAACTACTGTAAAGAGAATTTTCAGGTATCTCAAAGGCACACCTCACTTGGGCCTTTGGTATCCGAAGGAGTCCTCCTTTGAACTGACAGGATATACAGATGTTAATTTTGCAGGCTGCAGGATCGATAGAAAAAGTACCAGTGGCACTTGTCAGTTGCTAGGAAACAGACTTGTGTCCTAGTTTATCAAGAAGCAAAACTCAGTATCTACCTCAACAGCAGAAGCTGAATACATTGCTGCTGGCAGCTGCTATGCTCAAATCCTATGGATGAAAAATTAGCTAGCAGACTATGGGTTTGATTTCAAATCTATACATGTTCATTGTGATAACACAAGTGCCATAGCAATAACATATAAAGCATTTAGAGATGAGATATCATTTTATTAGGGATCATGTCCAAAATGGAACTATATCTTTACAATACATCCCTACTAAAAATTAACTTCATGATGTCTTTACAAAACCTTTAGATGAATCCAGATTTAATAAATTGATAAGTGAGTTAGGTATGTTAAATCTACAACCATAAACTCTATGCTCTAGTTTGTGCTAACCATGCAGACAAAAATGGTATGTTGAAATCATAGAGATGACTAAAGAGAAACCACGATCGTAGAACAGTCTCGACATGGTAAAGAAGCATCCTATGATGACATCATTTCTATCAAATCCAAGCAACCCTTTTGATAAGCGCCTCAGGGACAAACCTGATCCTTAGATCAGTCTAAGAGGTTAGCCCTTCCTGAGCTACCTTAACCTAGAAGGAATGCTAAGTTAGAGTTCATCACAAGAACCAGGAAAGACAATGATCGTAGAGTAAGATCAGCAGTGAACTCAACAATCGTAGAGCAACCTCGAAGATCGTAGTCTTCCCAAAAGATACACTAGCTTAGGGGGAACTAAGGGCAGATCGTTATTTTCCACATTACTTAAAATCGTGGAGTACCACACAACTCGACATGTGCCCCACTATACAGATCGTGAAGATGGAAGTTACAAATACAGTTTGAAAATGTTTTTTGATAATTCACCTCAGAATTTCAAAAGCTCATTTTTCTCTCTCTCACTCAAAAGAAACCCTAGCTTTCAGAACGGCCAACCAACCTCTGTTCAAGAAAATCACATCAATCAATGGCTGCTTCTAACGTTATATCTGGCTACCAACTATGCTTTAACGAATTCAAGTCAGCTGATCCACAATTCCACAAGATTCTGACTCATCTGAAGAAAGCTGGTCTTGAAGAAGCTTTGAGCACCAGCATAAGGATCTACCCGAAGCTGGTGAAAAATTTCTACAACAATTGAGTCTTTGGAGATAATGTTATCACTACAAGAGTCAAAGGGGAGCAGATTAGACTCAAAGCTAAATATATAAACCTAGCCCTAGGTTTTAAATCAAAGGGACTCTCATCTATGAGTGTCATCGACTTCCATGAAGGTCCGAAGAAGATGCACCACACGAAGTCTCAGAATGTCAAGGGGTACAAGAAGAAAGAGTTTCCCCAGAAATATGAATTTCTGGCTGACATTGTTGGAAAGTGCATATGATGTAAAAGCTCTGGCCACAACTCTGTGAATGAAGTCCAACTAAAGCCCATAACAGCAATCTGCTTCAGAACTCAACTCAACTATGGGGCTCTGCTCATAGATTGGATCGAGAAGTGGATGCTTAGCTCAAAGAAAATAAAAAGCTCTGGAAAATGCTCTATGGAAGGTACATAAGCATAATCCTACAACCAGTTTTGGGTGACAAAATTGGGGACAAGGAAGGGAAACCCATCAACCCTAACAGAAGAATGACCCAGCAGCTGTTTCAAAACTGGAAAAGAAACCCTGTAGAAAATGTAAGGATGATGTCTGAATCCAGTGGAAGGACTGGGGGAGCAAAGATATATGGGCTACCAGGAAACATGTCAGTTATAAAAGAAGTCGAAGAAGAAGGAGAAGTCAATCAAAAGGAACCCATTGCTTTGACCAGAAAAAGCAAAGGTAAAAGGAAAGTGAATGGTCCAGCAACAGAAGAGCCTCAAGGCTCAACCACTAATGTGCCTCAAGAAAGTTTGAGCATTAAAATTCTGGAGGAAATGAAGGAGTAAAAGCATCGGTCTTATGCGGAAGAAGACATAGCCACCATCTCCCAGCTGCTTAAGAAGAGAAAATGCAGCCACAAAATAAAGAAGTCTTCACTCACCTCAATCGAAGAGCCATTACCGATCGTAGAGTCCAGACTTACAATCACTCCAGAGGTGGATGCTGCAGCAGTATCTCAGCCCGAACCAACTGACAGAGCTGAAACTGAAGAAAGCACTGAGGTTGTGGCTAAGCCTAGAATATGACGCCCCCAAAATAGGTCCATTCCACCCAACTCATTCTGAGTTGCCAAATACATAGTACAGAAAATAACTACAACTTTATTATTTCTATTGTCGTGCAAAATACGACAACACATATACTGTGAGTTTAAATACAAATATTGTCTTCTAGACAGTATTCAAACTCAAATAAGTCCTCATTACAATTATTGATACACTATTTTACAAAATAGTGAGGACTACTAAAACAACTATCTTGAACCATCACTCCACACCCCGACTAGTTCCTGCTATATTCTTGCCTCCTGAGAAGAAAAATGAAACAAAAAGGAAAATGATGAGCTCAACTAGCCCAGTAAAGAATATTATGACTAAGATAATATAAAACAAATTATCCTTAGTCCTCAACAGAGAAAAATCTGATAGAATAAAATAGACAACAAGTTTTAGATCAACAACTGCAGTGGAAACAACAATTCATTAGCAGAGTTAAGTAGAGAATAAAATCTACTATCATCTCTGAATTTAAAAGTCAATCATCAATATTTTATCCCTGTAACATCAATCATCAAATATTCATCTTTGCACAACGGGCCAAATATATTCATTTGTATCACCAGTTGGTCATGTTCATCTCAACACTTGTTCATCTTTACACTACAGGCCAAAGATAATCATTGTGTAATCGTTCATCTTTGCACTGCAGGCCAAAGATATTCAGTTATATCACCATTTAGGACTGAGAATGATAAAAATATTTTAAAGGAAACGAATCTAGTGAGATAAAAGGACAAAGATTAGGGATTCTTACTTTAGTTTATCCAAGTTCAAAAATACTCCATAATAATCAATTGTGGAGCAGAAATCTAAGAATGAAGATCAAAACATAGATCCAATCAAAGATAGGAACCATAACAGATAATCTTGGACACAAAAAAGAAAATTTAATCTTTCCATGAATAGTGTCGTATACGTGAATAGTGCCGTATACGTGAATAGTAATCCCGACACTAAAAGGTAGAAATTCTACAAGAAAATTCATCATACTTTGTGAATAGTACTCGTGAATAGTAACTCATGAATAGTAACCCCGACATGAAAAGGTAAAAATTTTATAATAAAATTCATATCAATATTCCGGTATAATGATATTAAAAGAAATACCATCATTTACAAAAAAAAATAACATCCATTACCTCAAAATGACAGTACTTTTGGCTGGAATCACTACAACAAAAAGACTTATCAGCGACCACATATGGTTGCAGATGAATATCTGCGACCGAATGCGGTCGCTGATAGTAGTCGCGAATTATCTGGTCGCTGGATGGACATTAGTGACCAACAATAGTGACCGCCTTCTCAGTGACTGCAGTTAGCGATCGAACCCATCGCTATTATGACTCAGGATGAGTCATTTGTCAGCTGTGACGTGGCACACGTGTCAGCGACGAACAATAGCGACCGATTCGGTCGCTAGTTTCAATATAGCTATCAGCGACCGCGTTTCAGTTTTAGCGACCGCATGCGGTCGCTGATCCTCTTTTTTTTAAATATTTTTCCTGTTTTATTGATTTTCCAAAAATAACATGCTTTATACCTGCTTTCTATCCCAACACACAGCAGTATATATAAGCATCCATCCATGATAACTACCATATGACAAACATTCATCCATGATAACTACTATATGATAAACATCCATCGTAAACCAACACAATACAATCGTAAACATCCATATAATATAATCGTAAACCAATACAATTGTCCAAAGAATCAATCTAAAAGAGTACAAGGCTTTAAAAATCTAAAAAACAAGTCTAGCAAAGCTTTAAAAATCTAACATATATGATTGGTCTAGCTCTTCATGGATCATCCAAATTAGTACCCAGTAATTAACAAAAGAATAAAACATATATGTTACATGTGTTGATACTGCTATGACTTGGGAATTAAAAGCTAAACAATATCGC
Organism: Panax notoginseng; assembly: GCA_016801055.1. Classification (NCBI taxonomy): domain Eukaryota; kingdom Viridiplantae; phylum Streptophyta; class Magnoliopsida; order Apiales; family Araliaceae; genus Panax; species Panax notoginseng. The sequence goes on from CM029017.1 coordinate 181,717,201, forward strand.
TATATATACTTGGTCGCCACCCTGATGCTGTGATGCTGCTGTTGCCGCCAATGCCTCTGCCAACTCATCAGGACTAAGAGAATGTAGATGCCTGCCCAGTATACGAAAAGATCACGATTCTGGCAGATCGCTCTCACATAGTCAACAGGAGTATGATAGGCTGGATGACTTGATGACTATGTAGACTGGGTATAAGAGCTTCCTGTGCCACTGATGGTCGGGCGTCGTTTTTGTCCTTGGCCTTTAACACAGTTTTTCTTCACGACGGACGCCCTCTCCCATAATTCTTGATCAGTCGATGGATGTGGGGTGCCTTCAGGATAGCGCTCGTTCATTAAGCCCTTATAAGTGTCCTGTCAGAATGTCAATAATTAAATAATTAAAAATAAATAAATAAATGCTAAAAAGGTTGTCACAATTTATAAACAACATATTAGTATAAAGTTAAATTATTACCGCTATCTGAACAGCATCAGGCATACCATCACGGGTGGCCACATACACATCCAACCAATTGATAGGTTGACCTTGAGACTCAGACTCCTACAGTTCATGTTCTCATATTAATATGTAAACATATGATATTTTAGCTACAAAACATGACTGTAAACATAAAAACAAATAACTAAGCCAATAAGCTTGCTATACATACGTACCCTAGCAGTAATATACTGCAGCTGTGATATACTGCCGCTCTTGTATGTGCCTTTTGCCTTTTTGCCTTCAGATACACCTGAGGATCTGTTCGAGGCGACAGTCTTGCGTCTGTTGACCCAACTCTCTGCTCTCCACTGGTCACACATCTGCACCCATACGGGATGTGCGCACCACCAGGGACTATGCTCATGCATATAATGCTCACCCTGTCCTAGATGGTCAATCTCAGCATTGTTCAGGGCTTTTTGTCGTTCCTTGTTCAGATTATCTTTAGTTCAGACGGCGCACTTCTGCCAGAATAGTGTCTGAATAACTGATGCCTATGCGTCGTCCCATCTATACCACTTCTGTAAATAAAACAACAATAATAATATTAAAACTGTTATATGATATTACCATAATCCAACATTACTAAACAATATTATTTGATTAACTATGCATTATCTATCAGAGTGATAAAAAAAATATACCTGAAATTTAGCCCAAACTTTATCCTAATGGGCGAGAGGTGTGCTCACCCATGTAATCACTGGCGTAGGCCAGTTCTGTAAGCATAATTGTGAAATTCACTTCACAATTTTACTATCTTGAAAATCACTACAATATACAATAATTTACAGTCATATATATTTATAACAATGGAAATATTAAACCCTTATATGTACATGATGTTTAACTTACGTGCTTTCTGGAGGAGGACAGATCTGTATAAGAATCCGATCATCCGGATTAGTCGGGGCCTTCGGCACATGATTAGGGCCCCGACCCAACCCGCGCTTTCGTGCTGCAGGTTTAGAAGACATCTATAAATAAAAAATTTAGGATTTTAGTATGAGTTATAAATGAAAGATACATAAACGCATCAAGGATATAGAGAATATGTACATATGTAATTGTATGTAATACAATTAAATTTAAACATACATTTTATATAAAAGGACAATAATGAAAATTAATTGTATGAAATAGTTAACTACGATAACTATAAATGAAAGGTACATAAACATGTTAAGGATATAAAGAACATTCCTATATGTAATTCAATGTAATACAATTAAAACTAAACATACATTTTAATGAAAATCGTTGTCTGAGTCAGAATCATTTTGTACAAGTGTCGGAGATTCATAACCATCTTCTTCTTCAAATTCTATGTCAGTGTCAGTCAATAACTCTTCCTCAGTATCACTGTCATCTGGCACAATGACTGTCTCGGGATCCAATTCATCAGGTTCATCTCCACCCTTTAACTAGATTACATCATTGTTGTCCTCTATATTTATTATAGGAGGTTTATGAAGCATCTCCTCTTGGTAGAAATCCTCGTTTATTACTTGGACACGACTGCGCGCAGGAGTATGAATTACAACTAGCCAATCTGTAGGCGGTCTATCCCTTTTCCTAACAGGACTAGGAGTGTAGTATACTTGTACTATTTGAGTTGGTAAAACAAACGGTTCGTTGGAGTAAGTCGACCTATGGATGTCAATATCGACGATTCCATGTCTGTCAACATGTATCCCTTTTTCTGAATCAAACCAACAACACTTGAACAAGTTAATATGACCTCCGTATGTGCCCTTGTACGACAACTCTACGATTTCCTCCAACTCCCCATAAAAGGCACGACCAAGCTCATTGTAACAATCTCCTTGGACACACACCCCACGTCTCTGTCCATATAATTTACATTCTTACACTTCAAACATGGACATCGTATCTGCGACTTACCATTCATACATTCCGGGTGACTATACGCATACTCCAAAAACACTTGGCAACCAACTCTAAATTCAGTTGTAGCACCTATCTGGGCAATTGACTTTCGTCGTGCCATCCAACTGCGTCTGAATAGAGGTCCAAGATTCCACGGTACCTATGTTGACATGAATTATTGTATTCACTTGTTAGAGATTTACAAATCAGCTCAATCCCATTTATGATGCTTATAAATACATATAGATGTATATGTACATATATAACATGAGTGTGCATTATATATGATTATTTGGGAATTGAACAAGGATACATGCCAAAACAAATTTACACCGCTTGAGATCGACTACCCAAAGGCATGATATATTGTTATGGATCTTAAATTAGAGGTCTGCATATGTTGCGTATATCAAGATTGCAGAAGAAGGCATACTATTAGTCCCTTAATGTGGGACTATTAGTCCTATTAGTCCCTTAATGTGGGATATATCTTGGGAAGGGAGGATCAGTTATCTATAACTTATAGTTTTACAAAGGCCGATCAGCTAGTTGTGGGTTTCCCAGATCTCAACTCAACAACGCTATTGGAGTGAGAAGGAGGAAGTAGTGAAGAAATAGTAGGTGAATCAGATGTTGTTTTTTACTTTCTTTGTGTTTCCGTTGCTCAAATTGCTTTAAGTTGGGTTCTAACGTATGTTTCAGTTTCCAAGTGAATGATTAAGTTGGGTTCTAACGTATGTTTCAGTTGGGTTCTAACGTATGTTTAAGTTGGGTTCTTTGTGTTTCCGTTGCTCAAATTGCTCAAATTGCGTGTACATTTCTTCATAATTGAAGATGGCTCTAGTAAGGTTTATATTCTTGAATAATTGCTTGTGATGGGTGGGTTGACTGATACGTCTGTCATCTATAATTTTTAAAGTTTTTTCAATATATCTGATCTCCTACAATTGCAAGAAATATAGTAGAAGTTGCATAATAGTGGTCGATGCACTTGCAATACAAGTAATCAACCATGAAGATTGTTTTGCCAAAGAAAAGTGGCAATCCAGCCCTTTTGTCAACAAGTATTTTCTCCTCATTGTTTTCTTTTTTGTTATTCAATCCAGTCCTTTTGTCACTTCAAATTCCATTGCACCCGACGAACATAGTTCCTTTAAGGAGAAGGAGTTGAATTCCTCTTATGCCTTACTAAATTTATACTCTCTCTTTGCCTCAAAATGATAATCAACCATCAAAAGTCAAATATTTAGAGAGTTAATGTTCTCAACTTTAACATAACCAATTGTCAACATCATAATCAAACAATGATGAATGAAGCACATTAATTTTAATAGTAGCCTCATTTTTGGACATTAGAAAGGAGAAATTGAAGTCCAATTTTTAGACAGAGAAAGTATAACTTCTGTTCATCTTTCAATGTAATCAGTAACTAGTATGCAATTATTTCCACCCACAAGCAATGATTTTTAAATACAGTAATATTACACAGGAAACATCAATTTCAAGAAAGACTAGTAATTTAAAAATCTAAAAATGAAACATTAAGCTCACACAAACTATCAATTAGGGGTTCAAATCCAATCATTTTTATTTGCAGTTACTGCATCAACCTCATACACTCTTGCCATTCAATCAGCAATAACAGACAGTTTAATTTAGGGATTAATTGGGGGTTACTGGTGGTGGTGCAGTGGTGTTGCGGCAGTGGTGCAGCGGTGGTCGGCAGTCTCCCACCCTCTTCTCTTCCCCCCTTACTCCCTCTTCTCCCTCGTCTGTATCTCACTCCTTTTTTTCTTTTCTTCCCCCCTACTCCCTCGTTTGTATTCCCTCTTTTCTTTCTTTTCTGTACTGATCAAGCGAACCTGAATCTGATTAAGTTTATGAGCATCAGCTACCGCTATCAGCGACCGCATGCGGTCGCTGATTTTTGATGATGTGGACATATCAGCGACGGCTAACGGTCGGTGATATAGGTTGGTCGTCGTGCCAACTTTTCGCACCAATTTTTGGGAGGGAAAATCATACCAACGACCGATCAGCGACCGCATGCGGTCGCTGATATTAACTAGCTACTAGAATTCTTTGCGGCCGCAAATAGCGGTCGCTATTACTATTACCAGCGACCAGATAGTGCGGTCGCTGCAGATGGCTCTTTTTCTTGTAGTGAATATCAGATATAACGTTGAAGGGAACTTGCACCGTATAGCAACACTCAAAGTATTAAAATACTCACAAAAATACGCTCGATAATATAGAGAGAGAAATTTCTGATGTAATTTTCAATTCTAACCTAAGCACCCTATTTATAGGAAAATGCTTAGAACACCAAAGCAGAAAATTTAATAAAATATTAATATATTAAAAATTTTTTACGCCCCCTTAAAAAATCTGAATTCAGTATGTTTACCACTCATGTGGGGCCCACCCAATTGCAAAAAATATTTTTCTTAAAATAAATATTTTAAACTCCAAAAATCAATTATTCCTGAACTTCAATAATTCATAATAAATAGTCATTTTATCAGAAAAATTTAAATCTTATGTCCCTTCCATAGGAAATTTAATTCTTTACAACTTTATAGTTTTAAGTTTTTCTAAATTCTAAACAAAAATTAACCGAAATCCACATACGAACTATTTTGCTGACTATAATTAAATTTCAGTCAAAAATGGGATCCACCAACATGTTTAACATGTTTTTAGTATTTATTGTAACAAAAATACTCTTTCTCATTTATTCATATATCACACATTTATTGTAAAAATATCACCATTATTATATTATTATATTATCACATTATACATTTATAATGTAATATAATAATATATTTGAATGAATTATTTTATCAGAAAAGATAAAATATCAATTTTCAACAATTGTCACTTTTCTAAAAATTCCTCCATTTATATCCACATAAATAAATATTTTCCTTATCATATAAATCAATAATTAATTATTCACAAATAATATTACAGAATCACAATAATGACAACCAAGTCGTTCTAGGGAAAGAGGGGGCATTTCGGTAAGGATTTCTCCTTACTGGCGCGCAATTAAATAACCTCTCCTAGACAGATCTTCCTTAGACATTGCCAATAATGCTATCTAATAATATTATTCAAATAATATGAATTATTGATCTGATAATGAGAAATACTATGCAATGATAATTATTAAATCAACAATATAAAATATCAACATAGCAATTATTGAATCAATAAAATAAAATATTAAACAGTAATTACTGTAACAATTATTGAGTAGTGACTTCTTACATAAGAATCAATAATAATTGGTGCAATACCGTGTGCTACTGTGTAACACCGCGTATTACTGTGTTTTAACCACCGGGTATTCTAACAGTGTTAACGGTAATAACTACGCCGTTATTTATAAAAACTCATACTTGTTGTTTTCTTCATCCAATCGCTTTTCATTATGGGGACCACAAAAGGTTGCGCCGTCGTACGAATATTTCCCGACAGCAAGAATATTCCACGACTACCCGAATATTCCCCGACAATAATGAATATTTTATAACAACTTGCTTATTTAAAATATTTGCGCATTTTACCCATAACTAACCATATTAATCAAATCAATACTTACTATTTCAAAATAATAAATAGAGAAAATTCAATTTCATTTATAAAAAGTTGGGGTCTTACACAGAAGAATAAAGAGAAATCTTGTCAAGAAATATATTCTTGATAATGAGAAAGCCTTAAAGGAAGAAGAAAGAAAAATAGCTGTAGAAAAGGAGCTTCTCGAAGCCCCTGTACTAATAAGTGCTCCAACTGAGGGGGAGTTGCCTGAAGAACAAATGAATGATCATATTAAAGGTGCGCCTCTTGAAATCCCTATGCCAAAAAGTGCTACAGCTGAGGGGGAGATGCAAGAAGATGTGGAAATGGAAGGCGTGGAAGCTATGGAAGTAGAAAGGGCTAAAGAACAAGTAAGAAATGAAGAGATGTTTGAAGTAGTGGAAATTTCCAATGAAGACAAAGAATAAGAAGAAATTGATGAATTTATGATAATAGCAGTAGGCTGGGATGGATATAGGAGAGCCAACTACAATCAGCTATTCTCCTACTTACCAATGATGCCCTATCACAGAGACCAAATTCTCAACTCCTGAGATCACATGTTCTGGACCTTCAAAGCTTATCCAGCAATTTCAGTTCTAGCTCATGGATTTCTAGGCAACCTCACGTTTGCTCAGAAACTGATCACTAACCATCCTTCTTCAGAAAATGGGCGTGAGGTACAATCAATTCCCATCTTTTTCAGAGTTAATCACTGTCCTCCATCAAATGTTAACCAATTCTATGAATTTCCAAGATGGTTGGAAGTGATTCTTCATCCACTAAACCAATTTCCAGCTATAGAATCCCAACATTCTGTAACTGATGAACCAAATATGCCTAACTTCATATTAATACAGTCTTCAACCATTTCTCACTCTACGAATATCAATCCTACTCAAATCGTAGAGTCACCTACTGCACCAGCTTCAACAGCTTCTCCTCCCACAACTCAAACCCCCATACCTGAACCTCCTTCGGACATTCCTTCCTCCTTAATCAATAATTATTTTGATCTTGCTCTTGCTCTCTCAAACTTACAAAACCAAAATACAAGAGTCTCTCCTTCAGGCACCCAACAAATACTTGTGCTTCTCTCATATCTTCCCACCAAATCTGAGCTGTCTAATGCATCACAGAAAGTGACTAAAGATATTCAAGAAGATCTTGAAACTCACTCTCTGCTTGTTCATACAATAACCACTTGATAGATGTTGCCAACACCCTTCCCAGCAATCTGAGTTCCAAGCTCACAAATAAGCTTAAGGAGATCATCAAGGAAATGATCCAAAACATAAATGAAATGGATCAAATTCACTTTCAATCTACCCGGAAGCACAAGGAAGCAGTTATTCTTCTGCAGAAGACTCAGGAAACTCAAAACAAACTTGTTAGGGAAAGCCTATCAAGCCTACGATCTTCCGTTAAAGAATTCAAAGATTACTTTATGAGTTAAATACAACAAACATACACTGTCTTGGCCATTCTACAAAAGCACAACTCTCAAACTGATTCTCTAGTTAAATAAAAATGTGAAGGCATTGCTCAATCTAGGAATAAGCTCCACGAACTTTTCCAAGGCATGAATCGTCTATCAGAAGACATTCGAACCCTTGATACTGACATAAAGGGGGAGAATAAAAGGGAAAGAGAGAAAGGCAAAAGAAGAGGAAAACAAATTGCTCAATCTTCAGCGAGTCCTCCCACAAGACAGCCTCGCTATCAAACTCCATGACCTGAATAGCAGCAGCGCCAACCAATTCTCATGGCGTAACCGCTAAGGAGTCAAGGGCCATCTCCTAGCTCACAAGGGGTAACCACTACTGGCTTGAACATGCCGACTGGAGACCCTACCTTTATGAACAGACATGATCATGGAGAATGGCTAAGTCATAGCGAGATGGAAGATATTGCATGGAGAGATGAAGCCAGCAGGAGAAGGAGAGCTACAGAGCATGTCAATCCTCCAAAAATCAAAAGGCAGAAGAGATAGAGATAAGTTAAAATTTATTTCTTATTGATGTAACTATGCTATAATGTAATATCTGCTTTACAACATCAATAAATTCATGCTTATTCTCTAGAGATTTCAGCTGCTCACTAAAACACTAAGTCAAATTTACTTTCTAGCATCCTTCATTTAGAAATTGATGATTATGATACAAATATCCTTGGTTATGTCAACATCAAATAGGGGGAAATTGTTGGGAATTGCATATTCAAATTTAATGTTGAAAGTAAATAAACATGCTTATATGTAAAGTCCTTCAAAGAACATATGTACAAGGACTTAGGTGATATATCAAAATTGTTAGGTTGATTTGTGCTTTATATTTATCATTCTGTAAAGGAATGTATAGAAGAAAAGATGAAAGTTATTAGGTTGATCTATTTTAAAATGTAATAGATAGGCATCAACAGAATCGTAGTCTGTCGAGCCAGCCGAGGGATTGCAGAAGTCAAGGTAGAATCGTAGAGTATCGAGAAAATTGCTACAGAATCATAGTCTGCTTTGGAGGGTGTAAGACCCCAACTTATTCATAAATAAAATCAAATTTTCTCTATTCATTATTTTGAATTAATAAGGTGTTAATTTGGTATAATGCTTTGATTATGGGTGCACTGTGCAAATTTTATAAAATAAGCAAGTGGTTATAAAATATTTATTTTGTCGAGGAACATTCGTTTGGTCGTGAAATATTCTTGTTGTCGGAGAATATTCGTACGATGGCGCAGTCATTTGTGGGCCCCATAACGGAAAACGGTCAGATGAAGAAAATGACAAGTTTGAGTTTTTACAAATAACGGCGTAGTAGTTACCGTTAACACTGTTGGAATACCCGGTGGTTAAAATATAGTAATACGCGTAGGCACACAGTAGCACACGGTATTACATTGTATTGTTGAATTATTGATCCTTACGTAAGAAGGCATTACTCAATAATTGTTACAGTAATTACTATTTAATATTTTATTTTATTGATTTAATAATTGCTACGTTGATATTTTATATTATTATTGTTTCAATAATTGTCACTGTACAGTATCTCCGTTATCAGATCAATAATTCATATTATTTGAATAATATTATTAGATAGTATTATTGGCAATGTCTAAGAAAGTTCTGTCTAAGGAGAGGTTTGGTCACCTAATTATGCGCCAGTAAGGAGAAATTCTTATCGAAAAGCCCCCTCTTTCATGGGAACGACCTGGTTGTCATAATTGTGATTCTGTAATATTATTTGTGAATAATTAATTATTGATTTATATGATAAGGAAATATATTTTTTTATATGGATATAGTGAAGAAATTAATGCTAAGGAGTTTTTATCAGTATTTTGTCGAAATGAAGAACGAAATTTGGAGATTTTCAGAAAAATTAATTTATTACTTGATTTTATAAAATTGATAACTCTTTGTGTATAATGAGTTAGGAGATGAGCCATATATAAAAAGAAAGCTCTGGAAGTAAGCTAATCGTAGAAATTTGAATCACCCAAATATTCTTTGTGAATTTTTTGTGGTGACTGTTTGAGTGAAACTGGTACGAGGGACTTATAGTCCGAAAATCAAATCAGTGTTCTTGAAGCTTTATTGCGTGAGTTATAATTTAATCCGACCGTTGGATCATTGTGATTTTTGGATATGTTATACATATATAAGTTGAGTGTATGTCCACAAATTTTGAAGCGTTAAAAATTAACGTATGATTTGTTATGAATTTTAAGAGGTGTTGAAAATTGTCCGTTTGTGAAATTCAGATATTTTTTGCTTGGAATTTGGAAAAACTTAAAGCTACAAAGTTGTAGAGAATTCGATTTCATATGAAACGGACATAAAATTCGTATTTTTTTGATAAAATGGCTATTTATTATGAATTGTTGAAGTTTCAAAAATTAAAATATTTTTTATTAAAAATATGAGTGGGACCCATTTTTGTCCTTTGTTGATAAAATGTGCTGAATTGGTTTTTCAAAAGTGGCGGGCTGAAATTAATCAAAGTGGCATGCTTGAATTGGTGTTAAAATATTAATATTTTATTATTTAATCTGCTTTGGCGTTCTAAGAATTTTCCTATAAATAGAGTGCTTAGTTAGAATTAAAAATAGCACCAGAATCATAAGCTTTCTTTCTCTATATTATCGAGCATATTTTGTGAGTATTTAGATACTTTGAGAGTTGCTATTCAGTGTAAGTTTTCTTCGGCATTACATCCGAAATTCCAGCCAGAAGTACTATTCTTTAGAGGTAAGGGATAGTAAGGGATGTTATTTTCTTCATAATGATGTTATTCTTTCAATATTATTATACCGAAATATTGGTATGGGTTTTATTGTGGAATTTCTACCTTTTTTATGTCGGGGTTACTATTCACGTATACGGCACTATTCACGTATACGGCACTATTCATGTATATAGCACTATTTACGTATATGACATTATTTACGTATACGGTACTATGTACGAATACGGAGTACTATTTATGAGTTACTATTCATAAGTTACTATTCACAGAATACTATTCACGACAAAATTGGTTTCTTTTTTTGACCAAATTATCGTTGATTTATGAATATTGCTCTTGAAATTAAATCCATGTTTTGATCATATAGTTTTTATTATCATATATAACATTTTATAATCCTGGTGATGAAATTTCTCTTTGACTTGAGTGTAAAGATGGGTAGATTATTGGTATGATCGTGACTATGGGTTCCCTTTGGCCAGTAGTGCAAAGATGAATTATTTACTGGTATGATCATGACCATTGAATTTATAATTGAATATCTTTAACTTAAGTGCAAAGGTGAATTAATCAATATGGTTATAATTATTGTTTATATAAATTCTGAAATGATTATATATTTCTTTGATATATTAATATCTTTGGCCTGTAGTGCAAAGATGATCTGTTGTTGAATATCTTTGGCCTGTAGTGCAAAGATGATCTTTTGTTGAATATCTTTGGCCTGTAGTGCAAAGATGACCTGTTGTTGAATATCTTTGGCCCGTAGTGCAAAGATAAACTGTTGATGAATATCTTTGGCCCGTAGTGCAAAGATGAATTTATTAGTATGATAATGAACGGGAACTGTGATTTGGTATAACCATGATCTTTGATATTTCAGGTAAAGACAGGTGATAAAAATTATCTTCGTCTTGGATGAGAAGAGGAATTTAGAACTACAATTATAATTATGAGTTATACAGGTGATTGTGGACCGGAACTGTTGATTGATGTTACAGGGATAAAACATTGTTGGTGAACTTTTAACATGAAGAAGATAATTGACTTTATGGTCTATTTGACTCTTCTAATGGATTGCTCGTTCCGCTGTAACTATGGTTCAAAAGTTTTATCATCTACCATATGTTCTAAATCTCTGATTTATTACTGATGAAGGCTATTAATAATTTAATTATATTTTGTCATGATATTCTTTACTGGGCTAGTTGTGATCACCCTTCTGCTTCACAATTTCTTTCAGGTAATAAGAGTGTAGCTGGGTCGAGTGGGGGTAATAGGGGAATAGAACAGTGGTCTCTAGCTGTGGAGGTTCTCCCTAAACAGTATGAAAAGAATTTTATTGAGAACTTTAGAATAGTGTGTTGTATTTTATACATCATTTAGTAGTTATATTTGGTGAATCAAATAGGGTGAGGGGAACCCAACGTTAGAAAGGTGTTTTGTCACTATCATACAAGATGTCTAATGACCTACGACTTCTTGTTATCATAAGGCAGGGTTGTGTACATTCACTTGCTGAGTATATCTACGAGCACTACCTATATAATCTTAGAGTTTGGTTGAAATATAATTCTCAATTGGAGACAATAGAGATAATTATATGTCAAGAGAAGACTCACCGTTAGAAAGAACATGATTGTAATCTTCTCATTTTTCTTTAGGGACTATTGGGTCAACCAAGGATAATTCTGTGGACATATGATATCTATTATAACCTAGACGCATGGCCTCCCATGTACGAAGGTTTCCTTGAGCACTTCCCAAATATTTTAATTTCTAAAACAGTTATTAACTGTACCTTTATGTAAGGTGCCATTGTGACATGCTATCCAAGGTTGGGATGAGAGTCACAGTTGGTATATATTTGTATCTAAACTCACAACATATGTGTTGTTGTATTTTGCACGACTATTGTAGTAATAAAGTTATAGTTATTTTCTGTACCATGTATTTGGTGATTCACAATAGGTTGGATGGATTGGACCTATTTTGGGGGCGTTACAGAGGGCTTCACTCAGAATCGTAGAGTTGGCCTACCGAGCCAAGTCCAGAATTATAGTCTGCTCTCGGAAGCGTAAAATCAGTAAAAACAAGCAAGCCAAGGATCGTGGTCTACCAATGCTTAAGAGAAATCATAGTGTTCTCCTCTATCAGTCCGAATTAAGCACGAATGTGACAAGACACCACGATCATGATCGTAGTGTATTTCCTGTCAGCATCAAAAGCATCGAGCCTTGTACATTAGCTGAAGAATAAAATACTACAAATGAAGAATGGATTATAGACGTTGAGACTTTCGAGAATCCCAATGCTCATCCTTAGTATGTATCGAATGAGCGTATTGAAGAAGTTAAGGAAAAGGACTGCATGCCTGTCGAAAATGTTTTTTTCAGGTGTTAGGTGAGATAGTAGTCTGTCGTGTCAGTGAGTCAGACGGCTGAACAACAAATTTCTAGGAAGTCACCATCAGTGCTCAGAAATGTCTGATGTATTTAATGCTTCAACGGATGCCTTCAAACGAACATATTTTAAAGGCTCCTTTATATACAAATCATCAGACATAGATGCAATACTAAGCAAGTACACAACAAAAAGCTGAAGAACACTCAACGCCAAACTCTACGATCTAGAAAGAAAGCTTGCTCAGCTACTCAGTTATTTCAAATATATGCTTAACGGAAACTGAGTAGCCCAACCTGATAAGTGGGTTTTATACCTATTTATTAAGATATCAATTCACGAGAACTATGCCCATCTCAAGTACATTTTAGTGTGTTTGTAGTTGCATTTTGTGCTATTTTGCATTGCATATACTGAGAACTCCTATGGTGTGAAAGTGTAGGAAAATGGTTTAGCTCGGTGTTAGTAGGTGGCATGAGATCAGTGAAGGCATGACAAGAGGGTCGAGTGGATAAAAGAAACAGAGCATTGATGGACAAGGAAGTAAGAGTAGCATGTTAAAGAATCACTAGCAGCATGACAAGGAAGCAGCAATAACAGAACACAAGATTGCAGATCTCAAGAGCCGCGCTGCCGCGCAGTTGCATAGGCTGGAATATGAGCGCTCGCGCCATCAACCGGAAGGAACATATTTGGCACACACACGCGCCCGCGTCTACTTTACAAAGGGATCGCGCGCGGCCGCGCATGTCATCGACTGCAGTGGCTGACTTTATTTTATTTTTGAAATTTTAAGTGTTTGAGTGGATATATACTACTCTGGTTGATACCAGACGCGACGATCTTTAGTTTTTACGAGTTTTTCATATTAGAGAACTAGGGTTTTATGCTTGGAGCGAATTCCAACGAGGATCCAAGCATAGACTTAATATTTTATATCTCTTTTTTGGAATTCAATCATCGACTACGAACTACTGTTATGTTGCTGGAGAGTATTGAGGATTTGAACATCATGTTTGGATTATAATCTGCAATTGGGTTTGATCAATTCTATCTTCTCTTTCAATTGTTTAATTATTTTCCATGTGTTACTCTAATCCCATAATGGCTTTTGGTTCAGACATGAACTAAACTCCATTATGGGATTCTAATGGATTTTAATATGTAGTCTAATTGATCGCTTGATTGTTAGATTGTTAGTGTATCATTAGGAACTTCTATTATGGTTGATTTGATTGCATGAATGCTTGATCAAAATTCATTTTATGTACTTGTATGGAATTGAAAAATAACATGTGAGTATGGTTGTAATCATGACAGCATGCGTGTATGGGGCTGAGTTGCTAAGCTTTATACTTCGTGAATCAGATAGACATATAATGTTTCACCGTGTGAGTTATATAAGGGCTTGTGCTTAAATTAAATATTGCGGCAATTTCACATAGAAATATAGTGATTTTGGTTTTATTGATGATTACATGATTTCTATTGTAGATGGATATTATGTAAGTAGGTCATAATTTATTGAAAAATGGTTATGTCTACATTCGTGATCATGGCCAATTTCCTATGGTGTGTGAATAATCTTGCATGATGGTGATATTTAGATGAACTATTAAATGAAGTTAGGATCCAATTAATTCCAGATTTGATTTATCACTTTATTATTCTTCTTTTATTTTTTACTTAGTTTATATTCATTCAAAATCATAGCGTTCGTTTAAGCATATAAAAATAGTGATATAGTTGATGCATAATGGTTTAATTTAGAAACCTTTCTCCGTAGATCGACACTTTACTTACTCCGTATTACTTGTTGACCCATGTATGCTTACATGAGTTAGAGTTCTTTTGTTAGATCTAAAAAGGAGGCAACACAACCCAAGAACTCAACTCTCATAAAGTGAAGTAAGAAGTTCCAAGTCTGCTGGACTTGAAGAGTTCTAAGTGAACTAAGAAGTTTCAGGACTGCTGGTCTTGAAGGAATCTAAGTGATTCGAAGATTGTAAAGACATCCTTAGTGGATTTCCTACTCGAGGAGTACAAGAGTGGACTAGGAGCCTTGAGTGCTCTGAACCACTTAAAAATACTGTGTCTTTTATATTCTTGCTATAACTGCTATATCTATCATAACTGCTTATCACCTATTAACTTGGTTTATATTAAAGGGGAACAAATAAATCTTATATTCTGTTGTGGTTAAATCATTAACAAATCTGACAAGTATTTTGTAAAAGAAAATTTAAAATATCTATTCAACCCCCCTTCTAGATAACTATTGTGCTTCTGGGAACTAACAGTTTTCTTTCATATTTTCTCCATTTATAGTACAAAATTATTGTTTGTTTCCATAACCGTATTAATAAATGGTGAAAATTCCTGAAATTAGTAGAATATCCTTGTGTTTTGCGCTTCATCTAGTATCGTTTCACAGAAATATATTTCCAAACTTTCTTATTAAATTTTAATACTTTCATTCGGGGTACTATTCACAACAAAATTGGTTTCTTTTCTGTCCAAATTATTTTTTATACATGAATATCGTTCTTGAATTTTACTCCACAATTAGTTTTCATGTTGACAATTTGAACATTCTTGAACTCCAGATAAATTGAATTATAAATCTTTAACATTTATTCTTGATCCCACTTGTGTAAGACCCCAACTTATTATAAATAAAATTGAATTTTCTCTATTCATTATTATTGTGAATAATAAGGTGTTAAATTGATATAATACTTTGGTTATGGGTGAAATGTGTAAATTTTACAAAATAAGTGAGGACTGTCAGGAATTCTTTGGTCGTGGAAATTTTACAAAATAAGTGATATAATACTTTGGTCGTGGAATATTCTTGCTATCGGGGAATATTCGTACGATGGCGCAGCCATTTGTGGGCCCCATAATAGAAAACGGTCAAATGAAGAAAACGACAAGTTTGAGTTTTTTATAAATAACGGCGTAGTAGTTACCGTTAACACTGTTGGAATACCCGGTGGTTAAAATACAGTAGTACACGGTATTGCACAATATTGTTGAATTATTGATTCTTACGTAAGAAGGCACTACTCAATAATTATTACAATAATTATTGTTCAGTATTTTATTTTATTGATTCAATAATTGCTACGTTGATATTTTATATTATTATTGTTTTAATAATTGTCATTGCACAGTATTTCTCATTATCAGATCAATAATTTATATATTTGTGTGACGCCCCCAAAATAGGTATACATCACTCATTCTGAGTCGCCAAATACATGGTACAGAAACAAATACAACTTCATTACTACAATTATCGTGTAAAATACGACAACACATAAACTGTGAGTTTAAATAGAAATATTGTCTAATAGACAGTATTAAAACTCAAAAGGAGTCCTCATTATAATTATTGATACACTATTTTACAAAAATAGTGAGGACTGCTAAAACAACTTTCTAGAACCATCACTCCATACCTCGGCTAGTTCCTGCAATATTCTTACCTCCTGAGAAGAAAAGTGAAACAAAAAGGAAAAGTGTGAGCTCAACTAGCCCAGTAAAGAATATTATGACTAAGATAATATACAACAAATTATCATTAGTCTTCAACAGGAAAAAATCTGTGATGCCCCCAAAATTAGGTATACATCACCCATTCTGAGTCGCCAGATACATGGTACAAAATTCAAATACAACTTCATTTATACAACTGTTGAGCTGTCGTATAGAATACGACCACAGTTAACTATGAGTTTTAATACAAATGTATGTAACTCTCATGGTACCTCGACCACAACCTTACAATGATACTTTACATAAAAGTATAGTCAAAAGCTGTTTTAGAAATTAAAATATTTGGGAAGTGCTCAAGGAAACCTTCGTACATGGGAGGCCATGCATCTAGGTTATGATAGATATCATATGTCCACAGAATTATCCTTGGTTGACCCAAAAGTCACCAAATAAAAACAAGAAGATTACTATCATCTTCTTTCCAATGGTGAGTCTTCTCTTGACATATAAATATCTCCGTTGTCTCCAAGTGAAAATTATACTTCAAATAAACTCCAAGATCATATAGATAGTGCTCGTAGATATATTCAGTAAGTGGATGTGCACAACCATGTCTTATGAGAACACGAGGTTGTATGTCATTAGACATCTTGTATGATAGTGGCAAAACACCCTTCCAAAGTTGGGTTCGCCTCACCCTATTTGACTCACTAAATATTACTACTAAATGATGTATAGAATACAACATACTTTTCAATACTATTTAGGGAGAACCTCCACAGCTATCACACTATTTCATAGAATAGTAATGACTACTAATGATATCATTTAGACCGTCACTCCGTTCCCCGACTAGTCCATGTTGCGTTCTCACTTCCTGAAGAGAACAAGAAAAGCAAAAAGGTGAGCTCAACTAGCCCAGTAAAGAATATCATAATTAAAGCTAATTTACATCATTAATAGCCTTCATCATTAATATATCAGAGATTTAGAACATATGGTAGCTGATAAAACTTTTCAACCATAGTTACAGCAGAACGAGTAATCCATTAGAAGAGTCCACCAATAATGTTTTATCCCTGTAACATCAATCAACAATTCCTGTCCACAATCATATGAATAACTCATAATCATAATTGTGATTCTAAATTCCTCTTCGCACCCAGGACGAAGATAATTTTCATCACCTATATTCACCTGAAACATCAAAAATCATGGTTATACCAAATCACAATTCTTATTCATAATCATACTAATAAATTCATCTTTGCGCTACGGCCAAAGACATACAACTGTATTTTAGAAGAGTCAAGTAGAGCATGATATCTACTATCTTCTACAAATTAAAAGTGTATAACCAATATTTTATCGCTGAGACTCATCTTAATAAATAATCCACACCTTCGAATTATCCATGTACTACGGCCAAGGATATTCGTTAGTATCACATCCATGAATTAATATTTCATCGCTGAGACTCAGCTCAATAATTAATCCACATCATCGAATCATCCCTGCACTACAGGCCAAGGATATTCATTAGTATCACGACCACGAATTATCCATGCACTACGGGCCAAAGATAATCGTGTTTTCATCAACGGTCCTGATCATGCCATAAAACAATTCATCTTTGCACCCTTGGCCGAAGAGAATCCATAATCATACCAAAAACTGTCCATCAATGCACTACGGGCCAATGAGGACTTTTTCACATCATTTATAACATTACGGTCATGATTATACCGAATAATCCCTGGTCATAATCATACCAAGTCCATCTATGCACTACAGGCCACAGATGACTTTCAACATAATATAAACATGAGGATGATGACAATGACATAATAATTCAATAAAACAAGTTCATGAATTAATTTATCCAGGAATCAATAACGTCCAAATTGTCAACATAATACTGCTTTGTGGAGTAAAATTCAAAAATGCTCAGAAGAATACTTCCATGAAAAGATACTGGATGAAGCGCAAATATCAAGGATATTCCACTAATTTCATGGAGTATAAAAGCCAAAACTTTAACCAACTGAGTATAATAAAGAATGAAATAATAAAAGAAATCACCAGGCATGCGATAGACCGCACAAACAGGTTATTCCAATAGAAAAATAAATAGTGGAGCCAGGTCATGCGTAAATGCACCGACAGGATATTCCGACAGAATAATAAATAATGGAATCAGGTCCGGCGTAAACGCACAGACAGGATATTCCAACAGAATAATAAATAATGGAACTAGGTCCGGCGTAAAGCACAGACAGGATATTTCGACAGAATAATAAATAATGGAACCAGGTCCAGCGTAAAGCAAAGACAGGATGTTCCAATAGAATAATAAAAATATAATAACAGAAGAATTTCACCAAGTATAGGGTAGCCCGCGTATACAGGTTATTCCAACAGAATAATAAAGAATGGAATAACAGAAGTTCTCTTCATGAATAAGAAAGAAAGAATACCCTTTACGAGTACAACAAATAATATCCCTTACCGTAAAAGAAACTTGTTATCGGAGTAGTGAAGTAGCAGAATACTTTTTTTCTTTCTCTCTATAGTTTCTCTCTCTAGAGTTTCAGTGAATTCGTAAGAAAATAATGAAGGAATGAGCTTCTATTTATAGAAAAATGGACTGCATTGTAACTAACCCATGAATGGTCTAGATTGATTTACTTTAATCTGACGGTTCATATTTAAAGTAAAATCTTTTAAATAAAATATAATATATTTTATTTATAATCTAATAAAACGAATAATTTTATAAAAGATTTTACTATGCACACACTATGCAGGCACTATGCAAACACTATGCATAATAAAATATAATATATTCTATTTATTGTCTAATAAAACAGATAACTTTATAAAAGTATTCTATTTTATAAAAAAAGATTTTACTATTAGCCTAATAAAACGAATAACTTTATAAAAGTATTCTGTTTTATATAAAAAGCTTTTCTGTTTTATTACATTAATAATACTAATAAAATAAAATTGAGTTACTTCTCACGTAAACATCAATAATCAATACCGTGTGCTACTATGCAACCACGCGTATTACTGTACTTTTAATACTGGGTGTTTCAACAGTTAACGGTAAAACTTCCGCCGTTATTTTCATAAAAATATTTTTGTCGTTTTCTCAATCCGACAATAATTCCGTTGTGGGGTCCACCAATGATTGTATCGTCGTACGAATATTCTCCGATAAAAAGAATATTCCCCGACTAATCGAATATTCCTCGACACAAAGAATATTTTATATCAACTTGTTTACTTTGAAAAAAAAAATTCACATATTACCCTTAACTTTAAACTTTTATCAATTTAAGTATTTACCAAAATAGAAAAATTGAATACTTTTATTTCATAAAATTCGGGGTCTCACAATTACCCCTCCTTATAAAATTTTGCCCTCGAAATTTATGTACGTACCTGATATTCGAAGAGATGAGAATACCTTGCTTTCTTTTCAGATTGTACCTTCCCGATAATTTCCTCGCTATCATGATTTTTTCATTTCTCTTCTTCTGTATTTCAGATATCATTCTAGAATATAGCTTCAAAATAAAGGTTAATTGACGTATTATAATTTGTCAACTTATCAAGTAAATAATTTCAGCTTGGGTAAGTCACACACTAGCGAAGTATATAACTCGTCTCTCCCCTCCTAGTTTTAGACTCTTATCTCCGCCAGCGACCATATCCCTAAGCTCTGATACCAACTGTGACGCCCCCAAAATTAGGTATACGTCGCCCATTTTGAGTAGCCAGATACATGGTACAAAATTCAAATACAACTTCATTTATACAACTGTTGAGCTGTCGTATAGAATACGACCACAGTTAACTATGAGTTTTAATACAAATGTATGTAACTCTCATGGTACTTCGACCACAACCTTACAATGATACTTTTCATAAAAGTATAGTCAAAAACTGTTTTAGAAATTAAAATATTTGGGAAGTGCTCAAGGAAACCTTCGTACATGGGAGGCCATGCGTCTAGGTTATGATAGATATCATATGTCCACAGAATTATCCTTGGTTGACCCAAAAGTTACCAAATAAAAACAAGAAGATTACTATCATCTTCTTTCCAATGGTGAGTCTTCTCTTGACATATAAATATCTCTGTTGTCTCTAAGTGAAAATTATACTTCAAATAAACTCCAAGATCATATAGATAGTGCTCGTAGATATATTTAGCAAGTGGATGTGCACAACCATGTCTTATGAGAACACGAGGTTGTATGTCATTAGACATCTTGTATGATAGTGGTGAAACACCCTTCCAAAGTTAGGTTCGCCTCACCCTATTTAATTCAGCAAATATACTACTAAATAATGTATAGAATACAACATACTTTTCTATACTATTTAGGGAGAACCTCCACAGCTATCACACTATTTCATAGAATAGTGAGGACTACTAATGATATCATCTAGACCGTCACTCCGTTCCCCGACTAGTCCCTGCTGCGTTCTCACTTCCTGAAGAGAACAATGAAATCAAAAGGGTGAGCTCAACTAGCCCAGTAAAGAATATCATAATTAAAGCTAATTTACATCATCAATAGCCTTCATCATTAATAAATCAGATATTTAGAACATATGGTAGCTGATAAAACTTTTCAACCATAGTTGCAGCGGAACGAGCAATCCATTAGAAGAGTTAAATAGACCATTAGGTCTTTTATCTTCTCCATGTTAAAAGTCCACCAATAATATTTTATCCCTGTAACATCAATCAACAATTCCTATCCACAATCATATGAATAACTCATAATCATAATTGTGATTCTAAATTCCTCTTCGCACCCAGGACGAAGATAATTTTCATCACCTATATTCACCTGAAACATCAAAAATCATGGTTATACCAAATCACAATTCTTCTTCATAATCATACTAATAAATTCATCTTTGCACTACGGCCAAAGACATGCAACTGTATTTTTGAAGAGTCAAGTAGAGCATGATATCTAATAACTTCTTCAAATTAAAAGTGTATAACCAATATTTTATCGCTGAGACTCATCTTAATAAATAATCCACACCTTCAAATTATCCATGCACTACGGCCAAGGATATTCGCTAGTATCACATCCATGAATTAATATTTCATCGCTGAGACTCAGTTCAATAATTAATCCACATCATTGAATCATCTCTGCACTACAGGCCAAGGATATTCATTAGTATCACGACCACGAATTATCCATGCACTACGGGCCAAAGATAATCGTGTTTTCATCAATGGTCCTGATCATGCCATAAAACAATTCATCTTTGCACCCTTGGCCGAAGAGAAGCCATAATCATACCAAAAACTGTCCATCAATGCACTACGGGCCAATGAGGACTTTTCCACATCATTTGTAACATTACGGTCATGATTATACCGAATAATCCCTGGTCATAATCATACTAAGTTCATCTATGCACTACAGGCCACAGATGACTTTCAACATAATATAAACATGAGAATGATGACAATGACATAATAATTCAATAAAACAAGTTCAAGAATTAATTTATCCAGGAATCAATAACGTCCAAATTGTCAACATGATACTGCTTTGTGGAGTAAAATTTAAAAATGCTCAGAAGAATACTTACATGAAAAGATATTGGATGAAGTGAAAATATCAAGGATATTCCACGAATTTCATGGAGTATAAAAGCCAAAACTTTAACTAACTGAGTATAATAAAGAATGGAATAACAAAAGAAATCACCTGGCATACGATAGACCGCACAGACAGGTTATTCCAACAGAAAATTAAATTGTGGAACCAGGTCATGCATAAATGCACCGACAGGATATTCCGACAGAATAATAAATAATGGAACCAGGTCCGGCGTAAACGCACAGATAGGATATTCCGACAGAATAATAAATAATGAAACCAGGTCCAGCGTAAAGCACAGACAGGATATTTCGACAGAATAATAAATAATGGAACCAGGTCTAGCGTAAAGCATAGACAGGATATTCCGAAAGAATAATAAATAATGGAACCAAGTCCGGCGTAAAGCAAAGACAGGATGTTTCAACAGAATAATAAAAATGTAATAACAGAAGAATTTCACCAAGTATAGGGTAGCCCGCGTATACAGGTTATTCCAACAGAATAATAAAGAATGGAATAACAGAAGTTCTCTTCATGAATAAGAAAGAAAGAATACCCTTTACGAGTACAACAAATAATATCCCTTATCGTAAAAGAAACTTGATATCGGAGTAGTGAAGTAGCAGAATACTTTTCTTCTTTCTCTCTATAGTTTCTCTCTCTAGAGTGTTAGTGAATTCATAAGAAAATAATGAAGGAATGAGCTTCTATTTATAGAAAAATGGGATGCATTGTAACTAACTCATGAACGGTCTAGATTAATTTACTTTAATCTGACGGTCCATATTTAAAGCAAAATTTTTTAAATAAAATATAATATATTCTATTTATAATCTAATAAAACGAATAATTTTATAAAAGATTTTACTATGCACACACTATCCAGGCACTATGCAAACACTATGCATAATAAAATATAATATATTCTAATTATTGTCTAATAAAATAGATAACTTTATAAAAGTATTCTGTTTTATATAAAAAGATTTTACTATTAGCCTAATAAAACGAATAACTTTATAAAAGTATTCTGTTTTATATAAAACGCTTTTCTGTTTTCTTACATTAAGAATACTAATAAAATAAAACTGAGTGACTTCTCATGTAAACATTAATAATCAATACCGTGTGCTACTATACAACCACACGTATTACTGTACTTTTAACACCAGGTGTTTCAACAGTTAACGGTAAAACTTTCGCCGTTATTTTCATAAAAATATTTTTGTCGTTTTCTCAATCCGACAATAATTCCGTTGTGGGGTCCACCACTGATTGTACCCTCGTACGAATATTCTCCGACAAAAAGAATATTCCCCGACTAATCGAATATTTAATATCAACTTGCTTACTTTGCAAAAAAAAATTCATATATTACCCTTAACTTTAAACTTTTATCAATTTAACTATTTACTAAAATAGAAAAATTGAATACTTTAATTTTATAAAATTCGGGGTCTCACAAAATCTGATAAAATATAATAGACAACAAGTTTTAGATCAACAACTGCAGCAGAAACAATAATTAATTAGAAGAGTTAAGTAGAGAATGAATTCTACTATCATCTATGAATTTAAAAGTTCATCGTCAATATTTTATCCTTGTAATATCAATCAATATACATATTGAATCAAATATTCATCTTTGCACTACGAGCTAAAGATATTCATTTGTATCACTAGTTGGACATGTTCATCTCAACACCTGTTCATCTTTGCACTACGAGCCAAAGATATTCATCAGGTAATTATTCATCTTTGCACTACAGGTCAAAGATATTCATCAAGTATCACCATTAAGGACTGAGGATGATGAAAAATATTTTAGAGATCGAATCCAGTACGATAAAAGGACAAAGTTTAGAGATTCGTACATTAGATAATTCAAGTTTTAAAAATACTCCATAATAAAACATAATGGAGAAAATTTCAAGAATGACGATCAAAACATGGATACAATCAAAGATAGTAACCATAATAGACATCTGTGACAAAGAAGAGAAAATTTTATTTTCCGGTAAATAGTGTCGTATTCGTGAATAGTGTCGTATACGTGAATAGTGTCGTATACGTGAATAGTAACCCCGACACAAAAAGTTCCAAATTTGATAAAAAGTTCAGACTAATATTTTATGATATTGAAAGAAATAATATCGTTTATGAAAAAAATAACATCCCTTACCTCAAAATACAGTATTTCTGACTGAAATATCGGATATGACGCTGAAGGAAACTTACAATGAATAGCAATTCTCAAAGTATCTAAATACTCACAAAATACGCTAGAAAATATATATAGAGAGAGAAAACTTGTTTCTGGTGTGATTTTTAATTCTGACTCAGCACCCTCTTTATAGGAAAATATTAGAACGCCGAAGCAGACTTAACCTGCTACCTGATAGCTTTACCTGCTACTATTCCCGCCCACCACTTTTGAAATAAAATTTTAGCACATTTCTCACCAACCAAAAGTGGGGCCAACCAATTCTAGAAATTTCTAAAATATTTTAAATAATTAATAACTTCAATAATTCATATAAAATAGCCCTTTTATCAGAAAATTTTAAATCTCATGTCCATTCCACACGAAGTCGAATTCTCTACAATTTTATAGCTTTAAGTTTTCCCAAATTTCAAACCAAAAATATCCGAAATTGACAAACGGATGATTTTCAATACCTCATAAAATTCATAACAAATCATACGTTAATTTTTAACGGTTCAAAATTTGTGGGCATATACTCAACTTATATATGTATAACATATCCAAAAATCACAACAATCCAACGATCAGATTAAAATTATAACTCACGCAATAGAGCTTTAAGAACACTATTTTGATTTTTAAAACCTCCATTCCGACAAAATACTGATAAAACACCTCAAAATTAAATCCTTCATTTATATCCACATAAAAATAAATATTTCCTTATTATATAAATCAATAATTAATTATTCACAAATAATATTACAGAATCACAATTATGACAACCAAGTCGTTCCCAGGAAAGAGGGGGCTTTCCGATATGGATTTCTCCTTACTGGCGCGCAATTAGGTGACCAAACCTCTCCTTAGACAGAACTTCCTTAGACATTGTCAATAATGCAATCTAATAATATTATTCAAATAATATGAATTATTGATCTGATAATGGAGATACTGCGCAACGACAATTATTGAAACAACAATAACATAAAATATTAACGCAACAATTATTGAACCAGTAAAATAAAATATTGAATAGTAATTACTGTAACAATTATTGAGCTTCTTACGTAAGGATTAATAATTCAACAATACTATGCAATACCGTGTGCTACTGTGCACTCACGCGTATTACTGTATTTTAACCACCGAGTATTCCAACAGTGTTAACGGTAACTACTACGCCGTTATTTATAAAAACTCAAACTTGTCGTTTTCTTCATCTGACCGTTTTTCGTTATGGGGCCCACAAATGACTGCGCCATCGTACGAATATTTTCCGACAGCAAGAATATTCCACGACCAAACGAATATTTCCCGACAAAACGAATATTTTATAACCACTTGCTTATTTTGCAAAATTTGAACATTTCACCCATAACCAAAGCATTATATCAAATTAATACCTTATTATTCAAAATAATAACTAGAGGAATTTGATTTTATTTATAATAAGTTGGGGTCTTACAACCTCTCCGCCTTATGAAATTTCGTCCTCGAAATTGACGTACGTACCTGGTGTTTCGAAAAGGTGAGGATACCTCGCTTTCATTTTTGATTCTAACTACCAGGTCATTTTCTCAATAGCATGGTTCCTCCACAAAACCTTAACTTGTGGTATAATATTGGTGCGTAGGACATGCTCTTTCCTATCCAAGATCTTAACAGATACCTCCTCGTACGTTAAATCTTCAGCTATCTCATCTGGTTCTAACTCAATTATGTGGTTCGGGTCTTTCACATATTTACGAAGAATAGATATGTGAAAAATATTATGAACACGAGACATGCTTGGAAGTAATGCGAGTCTATAGGCCACATTTTCTATTCGGTCAAGAATCTAAAATGGACCAACAAATCTTGGATTGAGCTTTCCTCTTTTTCAAAATCTTGTAACTCTCTTCCATGGAGCAATACTTAATAATATATGATCCCCAATATTAAATTTCACGTCATTTTGATGAAGATCCGCATAACTCTTTTGTCGATCATGTGTCGTTTGTATACGTTGTCGGATCATTTGGATTTTCTCTGTAGTCATACATACCAATTCTGGTCCCAACAATGTTGCTTCACCCACCTCATCCCACCATACTAGAGAATGACATTTTCTTCCATACAATGCCTCGAATGGAGCTATGCCTATACTTGCTTGATAACTGTTGTTGTAGGAGAATTCCACCAATGGTAGGTACTTATCCCAACTCCCTTTGAAATCTAGGACACAGAGTCTTAATAGATCTTCAAGAGTTTGAATTGTTCTTTCTGATTGCCCGTCCGTTTGAGGATGGTATGCTGAACTGAATCGTAAATCCGTGCCCATAGCTTTCTGCAAGCTAAACCAAAATCGTGAAGTGAATCTTGGATCACGATCCGAAACTATGGATACTGGCATGCCATGCAATCTTACAATCTCATTAAAGTATATATGAGCAAGACGTTCAAGGGAATAAGTCTCCCGTATAGGCAAGAAATGAGCAGACTTGGTTAATCTATCAACAATAACCCAAATCGCATCTATGCCTTAAGAAACTTTGGGAAGACCCGTAATGAAATCCATAGTAATGTGTTTCCACTTCCATTTCGAAATCTCAAGTGGTTGCAATGGACCCTTAGGTACTTGATGCTCTGCCTTTACTCGTTAACAAGTTAAATACCTCTAGATAAACTCCGCGATCTCTCTCTTCATATTGCTCCACCAAAATGTATGTCGAAGATCATGGTACATTTTGGTACTCCCAGGATGGATTGCAAACGGTGTGTTGTGTGCCTCCATCATGATTCTATACTTCAAGTCAGAATCATTAGGGACACAAAGTCTGGAGTGGACTCGAAGTACATCGATTCTTGCTTCTGGAATAGCACATTCTTGCACTTTCTTCTTCATACGCATCAGCTCCAGGTCCGTAGCTTGAGCAGCTTTAACTTTATCGATTAAAGTCGATTCTACTCATATATTTGATATCATCACATGGGTACTTGGAGCCTTTACCTCTATCTTCATCCTTTGCAAGTCATACAAAATGGGCCTTTGTATTGACAATATCGCACTTGTACCCGCATATAATCTTCGACTCAATGCGTCAGCTACTACGTTTGCTTTTCCAGGATGGTATTGGATGGTATGATCGTAATCTTTCAACAGCTTGAGCCAACTTCGCTGTCGCATGTTGAGTTCCTTTTGGGTGAAGAAATATTTGAGGCTTTTATGATCTGTATAGATCTCCACTTTCTCCCCATACAGGTAGTGCCTCCAGATTTTCAATGCAAAAACGACTGCTTCCAACTCTAGATCATGAGTAGGATAATTCCTCTCATATTCTTTGAGTTGTCGCGAGGCATATGCTATGACTTTCTCATGTTGCATGAGAACACATCCTAACCCTTTGCCTAAAGCATCGCTATAGATAACAAATCCATCCGAACCAGCTGGTATTGTCAGAACAGGTGCCGAAATGAGTCTCCTCCTAAGCTCTTAGAAACTCTTCTCGCATTCCTCGCTCCATACGAATTTTGTATCTTTCTGAGTCAGCTGAGTTAACGGAGTAGTGATTCGAGAAAATCCTTCCACAAATCTCCGATAATAACCAGCTAAGCCCAGAAAACTACGTACTTCGGTCACCGACTTCGGTTGCTCCCAACTTTGTATGGCTTCAATCTTCGCCGGGTCAACAGATACTCCATGTTTTGACACCACGTGCCCAAGAAATGCTACTTCCTCAAGCCAGAACTCACATTTCTTCAGCTTGGCATATAGCTTGTTATCGTGAAGCCTTTGGAGTACCAGCTTCAAATGGTGCTCATGTTCTTCACGGCTTTCAGAATAGATGAGGATGTCATCAATAAAGACAACAACGAACTGATCCAAATATTCTTTGAATACACGGGTCATCATATCCATAAAAGCAGCATGAGCAATAGTCAATCCAAAAGACATGACTAAGAATTCATAATGCCCGTACCGAGTTCTAAAGACAGTCTTCGAAATATACTCAGTTTTAATCTTCAGCTGATGATATCCAGAACGAATATCAATCTTTGAAAAGAATTGTGCTCCTTGCAACTGGTCGAACAGGTCATCAATGCGAGGTAGCGGATACTTATTCTTGATGGTGACAATGTTCAATTCCCTATAGTCGATACAAAGTCGCATCCTCCCGTCTTTCTTCTTTACGAATAAAATAGGAGCACCCCAAGGAGATGTACTAGGACGAATGAAATCGATATCTAACAATTCCTGTAGTTGGACTTTTAACTCCTGAAGTTCAATAGGAGCCATTCGATATGGGTTTTTAGAAATGAGCTTTGTACCAGGTTCAAAGTCAATAAAGAACTCAACTTCACATTCTAGGGGTAGACCGGGAAGTTCTTCAGGAAATACGTCAGGAAATTCACTAACAATAGAAATATTATTCAAATCTGACATGTTTTTGTTCAAATCTGTGACATGGGCTAAGAAAGCTTGACATCCATTTTTCAATAAACGAATAGCTTTATGGCTTGATATGACAGTGATTGATTTTAGTGGTTTGGTAGCTTGAATTTGCATAACAGGTTAGCTAGGAATATAAAAACTAATAACCTTACGAAAATAATCAATTTTGGCATGATGAATAGTTAACTAATCAATTCCTAAAATCACATCAAATGCAAGTATTTTCAAAGAAATAAGATCGACAGGTAATGTGATTGTGCCCACTTGGATCAAGCAAGATTTATACACAGTGGATGTAATAAAAGTTTCTCCTAACGGAGTCTCCACAGATAAGTCAAAGTCTAATTTCTCCGGAATCAAGTTTAAACGTTGAGCACAAGTAGGAGAGATAAAAGAATGGGTAGAACCGGTATCTAGTAAGGTATAAACTTCGCAAGAGTTCAAGATTAGCTTACCCGTGATCACCTCGTTCGGGTTTCTCGCGTTTTGGCCAGTCACGACAAACGCCCTCCCTTGAACCACCGACTTTGTTTTGTCCGTAGTCGCCTTTGGTGCTGCCGTCCCAATTGGACTTGACTTTGCTATCGGACAAAATCGGGCTATATGACCATCTTTTTCACAATTGAAACACACCTTGGAAGGCTGTGAACAATTTAGACTTATGTGTCCCTCCTCTCCGCATATGTAGCATCTAACTGGCGGTCGTTCTCCTCCCCTAGAATTTGTTATTGGTGTTGGTGTTGCTGCTGATGTCTTCCCATCATTGTTGAAAATCCTCTTTTTGAAATTTCCACTTGACTCACCTCTCCTGTTATCACGACCACAATTACCACCTGAGTGGTTGCCGCTTTTGTCTATATTTTTCCCTCCGCGCTGGTTCTCATCACTCCGATGACTGCTGTCATCGGTATGACCCTGGTTGTGGTCCCTCGGTTGAATATACGCATTATCTCGCTCTAATAATTGAGCCCTATTTACAACATCTGAATATAAAAAAAAATTATGAAAGATAAGATATTGCCGAATCTCGGGTTTTAGACCTCTCAGAAACATCCGTGTCATTCGTTCCTCATTCTCTACCAAATGAGGTGCAAACCTGGATAACTCTGCGAACTTCGCCTTGTACTGAGACACAGTCATGTTATTTTGTTCTAGTCTGATAAACTCTACCTCCTTCATATGACGAATACTTTCAGGAAAGTACTTATCATTGAACAGCTTCTGAAACGTTTCCCAAGACATGCTGAGTGCGACAGGCTGGGTACGCTTCATAGATTCCCACCAGTAATCTGCCTCACCACGGAACATAAAGGTGGCGAATGGAACCTTCTGTTCTTCCGTGCATCCCAAGACATCGAATATCTTGGTAATTTGCTTGACCTACGTTTCTGCCTTAATCGGATCCGACTTTTCCCAGAATTCTGGTGGTCCCAACTCTTTAAACTGCTTGGCTGTGACAAACCGCGCGTTGCTACCATTTCCACCCATATTTTATACACGAGTCTCCCTCGTCTGATTTTGCATGAACTGCAAAAAGCTTCTAAACATCCCATCATTCATCATTTGTTCGGTAGTGTTGTTTACAGGAGGAATATTACCTTCATGTTGCACGTTCCCCTGGGTGGTGATCAAAGGTGTTTCCACGATCTCATTTACTCCATTGTTAACATTCTCAGCTGCCATTCTTAAATATTGCCATAAAATAAGGGTTATTTAAACAAATTAACATATCACATAATATCCCTATATTATGACCGACCAACAAATAAGCTTAGGTAGGTCATACTAGCGAAGGATTTACTCGTCTCTCCCATCCTAGTTCTATTCCCCGATCTCCGCCAGAGACCATATCCCTAAGCTCTGATAAAAATTGTGACGCCCCCAAAATAGGTATATATCACCCATTCTGAGTCGCCAAATACATGGTACAGAAACAAATACAACTTCATTACTACAATTGTCGTGAAAAATAGGACAACACATAAACTGTGAGTTTAAATGCAAATATTGTCTAATAGACAGTATTAAAACTCAAAAGGAGTCCTCATTACAATAATTGATACACAATTTTATAAAAATGGTGAGGACTGCTAAAATAACTTTCTAGAACTATCACTCCATACCCCGGCTAGTTCCTGCTATATTCTCACCTCCTGAGAAGAAAAATAGAACAAAAAAGAAAAGGGTGAGCTCAACTAGCCCAGTAAAGAATATTATGACGAAGATAATATACAACAAATTATCATTAGTCTTCAACAGGGAAAAATCTGATAGAATATAATAGACAACAAGTTTTAGATCAACAACTGCAGCGGAAATAATAATTCATTAGAAGAGATCAGTATAGAATAAAATCTATTATCATCTATGAATTTAAAAGTCCATCATCAATATTTTATCCCTGTAACATCAATCAATATACATCTTGAATCAAATATTCATCTTTACACTACGGGCCAAAGATATTCATTTGTATCACCAGTTGGTCATGTTCATCTCAACACCTATTCATCTTTGCACTACGGGCCAAAGATATTCATCAGGTAATCATTCATCTTTGCACTACAGGTTAAAGATATTCAGTAATATCATCATTTCACAGAGTTATCCAGGTTTGCACCTCATTTAGTAGAGAATGAGGAACGAATGAAGCGGATGTTCCTGAGAGGTCTAAAACCTGAAATTCGGCAATATCTTATCTCTCACAAATTTTCTTAATATTCAGATGTTGTCAACAGGGCTCAATTATTAGAGCAAGATAATGAGTATGTTCAACCGAGGGACCACAACCAGGGTCATACCGGTGACAGCAGTCATCGGAGCGATGATAACCAGTGGGGAGGAAAGAATACGGGCAAAAGCAATAACCACTCGGGTGGTAATCGTGGTCATGATAATAGGAGAGGTGAGCCAAGTGAAAATTTCAAAAAGAGGAGATTCAACGATGACAGGAATATATCAGCAGCAGCACCAGCACCAACAACAAATTCTAGGGGAGGAGAACGACCGCCAGTTAGATGCTACAAATGCGGAGAGGAGGGACACATAAGTCTAAACTGTTCACAACCTTCCAAGGTGTGTTTCAATTGTGGAAAAGACAGTCATATAGCCCAGTTTTGTCCGATAGCAAAGTCAAGTCCAACTGGGACGGCGGCACCAAAGGCGACTACGGACAAAACAAAGTCGGTGGTTCAAGGGAGGGCGTTTGTCGTGACTGACCAAAATGCGAGAAACCCGAACGAGGTGATCACGGGTAAGCTAATCATAAACTCTTGCAATGTTTATACTTTGTTAGATATCGGTTCTACCCATTCTTTTATCTCTCATGCTTGTGCTCAACGTTTAAACTTGACTCCGGAGAAATTGAACTTTGACTTATCTGCGGAGACTCCATTAAGAGAAACTTTCATTACATCCACTGTTTATAAATCTTGTTTGATCCAAGTTGACACCCTCACATTACCTGTTGATCTTATCTCTTTAAAGATACTTACTTTTGATGTGATTTTAGGGATTGATTGGTTAACTACTCATCATGCCAAAATTGATTGTTTTCGTAAGGTTGTTAGTTTTCATACTCCTAACCAACCTATTATGCGAATTCAAGCAACTAAACCACTAAAATCAATCACTGTCATATCAAGCCATAAAGCCATTCGTTTATTGAAAAAGGGATGTCAAGCTTTCTTAGCCCGTGTTATGAACTTGAACAAAAACACGTCAAATTTGAATAATATTTCTGTGATTAGTAAATTTCCTGACGTATTTCCTGAAGAACTTTCCGGTCTACCCCCAGAACGTGAAGTTGAATTCTTTATTGACCTTGAACCTGGTACAAAGCTCATTTCTAAAACCCCATATCGAATGTGTGACGCCCCCAAAATAGGTATACATCACCCATTCTGAGTCGCCAAAATATGGTACAGAAATAATTACAACTTTATTAATACAATTGTAGTGCAAAATACGACAACACTTAAACTATGAGTTTAAATACAAATATTATCTTCTAGACAATATCCACACTCAAATAAGTCCTCATTACAATTATTGATACATTATTTTACAAAAATAGTGAGGACTACTAAACAACTTTCTAGAACCATTATTCCATACCCCGACTAGTACTTGTTACATTCTCGCCTCCTGAGAAGAAAAATAGAACAAAAAGGAAAAGGGTGAGCTCAACTAGCCCAGTAAAGAACATTATGACTAAGATAATATAGAACAAATTATCGTTAGTCCTCAACAGGGAAAAATATAATAGAATACAATAGACAACAAGTTTTAAATCAATATTCGCATCGAAAATAATAATTCATTAGAAGAGTTAAATAGAGAATAAAATCTACTATATTCTATTTATGAATTTAAAAGTTAATCGTCAATATTTTATCCCTGTAACATCAATCAATATGTATATCTGGAATCAAATGTTCATCTTTGCACTACAGGCCAAAGATATTCATCAGTTGGTCATGTTCATCTCAACACCTGTTCATCTTTGCAATACGGGCCAAAGATATTCATCAAAAAATCATTCATCTTTGCACTACAGGCCAAAGATATTCAATAATATCATCATTTAGGACTGAGAATGATGAAAAATATTTTAAAGAAAACGAATCCAGTGAAACAAAAGAACAAATATTAAGGATTCGTAATTTAAACAATCCGAGTTCAAAAATACTTCATAAATAATCATAGTGAAGTAAAACATACGAGTAGAGGTGTAAGGCTCCAAGTACCCACGTGAGAATATCAAACATACGAGTAGAACCAACTTTAATCGATAAAGTTAAAGCTGCTCAAGCTGTGGACCTGGGGCTGATGCGTATGAAGAAGAAAAGTGCAAGGAGGTGCTATTACAGAAGCAGGAATCGATGAAGAAGGAATACTTCGAGTCAACTCCAGACTTTGCGTTCCTAATGATTCTGACTTGAAGCATAGAATCATGATGGAGGCACACAACACACCATTTGTAATCCATCTTGAGAGTACTAAAATGTATAATGATCTTCGACATACATTTTAGTGGAGCAATATGAAGAGAGAGATCGCGGAGTTTATCTCAAGGTGTTTAACCTGTTAACGTGTAAAGGCGGAGTATCAAGTGCCAAAGGGTACATTGTAACCACTTGAGATTCCGAAATAGAAGTGGAAACACATTACTATGGATTTCGTTACGGGTCCTCCCAAGATTTCTCAAGGTATAGATGCGATTTGGGTTATTATTGATAGATTAACCAAGTCTGCTCATTTCTTGCCTATACGTGAGACTTATTCCCTTGAACGTCTTGCTCGTATATACATAAATGAGATTGTAAGATTGCATGGCATGTCAGTATCCATAGTTTCCGATCGTGACCCAAGATTCACTTCACGATTTTAGGTTAGCTTACAGAAAGCTATGGGCACGGATTTACGATTTAGTTCGGCATTCCATCCTCAAACGGACGGACAATCGGAAAGGACTATTCAAACCCATGAAGATCTATTAAGACTTTATGTCCTAGATTTCAAAGGAAGTTGGGATAAGTACTTGCCATTGGTGAAATTTTCCTACAACAACAGTTATCAGGCAAGTATAGGTGTGGCTCCATTCGAAGTATTATATGGACGAAAGTGTCGCACTCCAGTATGTTGGGATAAGGTGGGTGAAGCAACATTGTTGGGACCAGAATTGGTACGTATGACTGCGAAAAAGGTCTAAATGATTCGACAACGTATACAAATAGCACAGGATCGACAAAAGAGTTATGCGGATCTTCATCGAAAGGACGTGAAATTTAATATTGGGGATCATGTATTGTTATGTGTTGCACCATGGAAGGGAGTTACAAGATTTGGGAAGAGAGGAAAGCTCAATCCACGATTTGTTAGTCCATTTGAGATTCTTGACCAAATAGGAAATGTGGCATATAGACTCGCATTACCTCCAAGCATGTCTCGTGTTCATAATGTTTTTCACATATCTATACTTCGTAAATATGTGAAAGACCCGAACCACATTATTGAATTAGAACCAGATGAGATAGCCAAAGATTTAACGTACGAGGAGGTACCTGTTAAGATCTTGGATAGGAAAGAGCATGTCCTACGCACCAAGATTATACCACAAGTTAAAGTTTTGTGAAGGAATCATGCTATTAAGGAAATGACTTGGGAGTTGGAATCGAAAATGAAAGGGAGGTACCCTCACCTTTTCGAAACACCAGGTACGTACGTCAATTTCGAGGACGAAATTTCATTAGGTGGGGAAGTTGTAAGACCCCAACTTATTATAAATAAAATTAAATTTCCTCTATTCATTATTATTGTGAATAATAAGGTGTTAAATTGATATAATACTTTGGTTATGGGTGAAATGTGCAAATTTTACGAAATAAGCAAATGGTTATAAAATATTCATTGTTGTCGGGGAATATTCGTTTGGTCGTGAAATATTCTTGCTGTTGGGGAATATTCGTACGATGGCGCAACCATTTGTGGGCCCCATAACGGAAAACAGTCGGATGAAGAAAACGACAAGTTTGAGTTTTTACAAATAACGGCGTAGTAGTTACCATTAATAATGTTGGAATACCCGGTGGTTAAAATACAGTAATACGCGTGGTTGCATAGTAGCACACGGTATTGCACAGTATTGTTGAATTATTGATTCCTACGTAAGAAGGCACTACTCAATAATTATTACAGTAATTATTGTTCAATATTTTATTTTATTGATTCAATAATTGCTACGTTGATATTTTATATTATTGTTGTTTCAATAATTGTCACTGCACAGTATTTTCCATTATCAGATCAATCATTTATATTATTTGAATAATATTACTAGATAGCATTAGTGGCAATGTCTATGAAAGTTCTGTCTAAGAAGAGGTTTGGTCACCTAATTGCGCGCCAGTAAAGAAAAATCCTTATCGGAAAGCCCCCTTTTTCTTGAGAACGACCTGGTTGTCATAATTGTGATTCTATGATATTATTTGTGAATAATTAATTATTGATTTATATGATAAGGAAATATTTATTTTATGTGGATGAGAAATATTTATTTTGTGTGAATATAAATGAAGAAATTAATATTGAGATATTTTATCAGTATTTTGTCGGAATTGAGGTATTAAAAATCGTCCGTATATGGATTTCAAACATTTTCTGTTTGGAATTTGAAAAAGTTTTCTTCTACACAGTTATAGAGAATTAAATTTCCTATGAAAAGGACATGAGATTTGAATTTTTCTGATAAAAGAGCTACTTATTATGAATTATTGAAATTTCGAAAAATAAAATATTTTTATTAAAATTATGGGTAGGATCCACTTTTGTTTTTAAAACATGTGGGTTGCTAATTTTTTTCTAAGATGGCATTCTGTTCTTGGATGGCTAGAATGAAGAAAATATAATATATTATTTTATTAATTTAGTCTCCTATGGCGTTTCAGCATTTTCCTATAAATAGGGTGCTTAGTTAGAATTGAAAATCACACCAGAAACAAGTTTTTTCTCTCTATATATTATCGAACGTATTTTGTGAGTATTTAGATACTTTGAGAGTTGCTATTCAGTGGAAGTTTTCTTCGGCTTTACATCCGATATTTCGATCAGAAATACTGTTATTTTGAGATAAGAGATGTTATTTTCTTCGTGAATGATATTATCTTCTTCAATATCATTATGCCGAAATATTGATATAAATTTTATTGTGGAATTTTTATCTTTTTGTGTCGAAGTCACTATTCACGTATACGGCACTATTCAGATATACGGCACTATTCACGAATACGTCATTATTCACCGAAAAATAAAGTTTTTTTTTGTCCAAGTTGTCTATTATGGTTACTATCTTTGATTGTATCCATGTTTTGATATTCATTCTTGAATTTTGCTCCACAATTGAATATTATAAGGTATTTTTAAACTTGGATAAACTATAGTACGAATCCCTAATATTTGTTATTTTGTCTCACTAGATTCGTTTTCTTTAAGATATTTTTCATCATCCTCAGTCCTAAATGATGATATTACTGAATATCTTTGGCCTGTAGTGTAAAGATGAATGACTAACTGATGAATATCTTTGACCCGTAGTGCAAAGATGAACAGGTGTTGAGATGAACATGACCAACTGGTGATACAAATAAATATCTTTGGCATGTAGTGCAAAGATGAATATTTGATTTAAGATGTATATTGATTGATGTTACAGGGATAAAATATTGATGATGGACTTTTAAATTCATAGATGATAGTAGATTTCATTCTCTACTTAACTCTTCTAATGAATTGTTATTTCCGCTGCAGTTGTTGATCTAAAATTTATTGTCTATTATATTCTATCAGATTTTATCCTGTTGAAGACTATTGATAATTTGTTGTATATTATCTTAGTCATAATATTCTTTAATGGGCTAGTTGAGCTCACCCTTTTTCTTTTTGTTCTATTTTTCTTCTCAGGAGGTGAGAATATAGCAGGAACTAGCCGGGGTATGGAGTGATGGTTCTAGAAAGTTATTTTAGCAGTCCTCACTATTTTTATAAAATAGTGTATCAATAATTATAATGAGGACTCCTTTTGAGTTTTAATACTGTATATTAGACAAAATTTGTAATTAAACCCACAGTTTATGTGTTGTTATATTTTACACGACAATTGTTGTAATGATGTTGTAGTTGTTTCTGTACCATGTATTTGACGACTCATAATGGGTGATGTATACCTATTTTGGGGGCGTCACAACTTGATTCATTTTTTATATCATTGTCATCATACTCATGTTTATATTGTGCTGAAAGTCATCTTTGACATGTAGTACAAAGATAGACTGTTGATTGGTATGATTTTGACCAGAAATTGTGTATTGGTATAATCATGACCTTTAATGTTACATATAAAGGTTTGTGATGAAAGTCTTCTTTAGTCCATAATGTATAAATGGACAAGTATTTGACATTATCATGACCACTGGTGATACAAACGATTATCTTTGGCCCGTAGTGCATAAATAATTCGTTAATTGAAAATAATTATTGATTGGTGTTACAAGGATAAAATATTGATAATGAACTTTTAAATCATAGAAGACAGTAGACATCATGCTCCACTTGACTCTTCTAATGGATTGTTATTTTCGGTGTAGTTGTTGATCTAAAACTTGTTATCTATTGTATTCTATCAGATTTTTTCCTGTTGAGGACTAAGGATAATTCATTCTATATTATCTTAGTCATAATATTCTTTACTGGGCTAGTTTAACTCACCCTTTTCTTTCATTGTTCTCGTCAAAAAATGAGAATATAACTTGGACTAGTTGGAGAATTGAGTGATGGTCCGAGATAATCACTATAGCAGTTTTCGTTATGTTATGAAATAGTGTGACAATAATTGTAATGAAAACTTAATTTGAGTATGGATATTGTCGTATTATGTACGGTGCAATATTTGTATTCAAACTCTCAGCTTATGTGTTATCGTGTTTTGCACGACAGTTATATAAATAAAATTTATATTTAAATTCTGTACTATGTATTTTGACGATTCAAAATAAATTTTGGGGACTTGTTTTGAAGGCGTCACACACACACACACACACACACACACACACACACACACGCATATATATATATATATATATATATATATATATATATATATATATACAACCAGGATCAGGTCTGGGAGCCGGACCTGATTAAAATGCGAACCAAATTTTTTTAAAAAAAAATAACTAAAAATAAAATTTAATATTTTATGGACCTGGAATTTTTTCATATAACAAAATATGTATGTACAGTTTGTACATACATATTTTGTTATATGTATCCAAATCAGACCCAAAACACTGTATTATGAAAAAATTCCAGTTCCATAAAATATTAAAAAAAAATTAATTGTTTTGAAAAAAATTAAAAAAAAAAGGTCCGTATTTTGTTAAAATACGGGAGTCCGGGCCTGATCCGCTCTCTCTCTCTCTCTCTCTCTCTCTCTATATATATATATATATATATATATATATATATATATATATATACAGAAATGATCAAGTAAGGGATCCCTTACTTTCTTAAAATAAGGGACTTTTTTTTTTACTTTTTTTTTGCTTTTTTTTTTAAAACAACTAAAAAAAAAGTTTAATATTTTATGGAACTGAAATTTTTCAATAATACAATGTTTTAGGCGTGTTTTAAATACCTATACCAAAAAGTGGTGGTACAGTCTGCCCAGACTGTACATACATGTTTTGTTATGCGTACCCAAATCACACTCAAAACACTGTATTATGAAAAAAATTCAATTCCATAAAATATTAAACTTTTTTTTTTAGTTGTTTTAAAAAAAAAACAACTAAAAATAAGGGATCTCTTACCTGATCCTGACCCTATATATATATATATATATATATATATATATATATATATATATATATATATATATATATATATATATATATCAGGAATTTGGGATAGTGGGACCGGATTACTAAAATCAGGGCGTAGTCAGGAACTTGAGTGGGTTGGGCCAAAATTTTTATGAATTTTTTTTATAAACTAAAAGTATTCATGTAATATAATGCTACAATTTATAATAAAAAATATTTATATTACAATTCACTTTTTTTTACATGTTTTTTTGACTCTAAAATAAAAAATAAAATATCTAATATTTTTAAGATCCCTAATCAAGTATAAAAGCTTTGACATTTGTATTGTAAAAAAAAAATGATTAAAAAGTTGGTATTTATAGTGTACATATATGGTAGGTCTTGTAGGAATATAAGGTAGATTTTGAAAAAGGAGAAGTAACTATGTAAAGCTACCACCAAGTCGATTTGGCAATAAGTGAAATTTTTATTTTTAAATGTATTTACTTAATTTTAAAAATTAAAAATGAGTTTTGATATGTACTAAGACATATAAATTAATTTTATGTGTTATTTAGATCCTAATATACCACTCTCCCCGTTACAAATTCCGAGATTATATTAATTTTTAAAAATCGATCTGAAATATTTTTAAACTCAATAATGTTGTGTTTTGGAACAGGAAATGTATAAATTTATATTTTAAAAATACGAGTCACATTATAAAATAAAATAAATTATACAATTGAAAAGGGTTCAATATAAATTACTAACAAAATATACAAGTATTATTATATACTTGAGTTAAAAATAAAACAAAAAAAATTAGGGGTTGGGTCATCCCCCCCTTCGGTCCTAATAGGGAAAACAAGAACTTATAGGAGCATTAACAACAGTTTCTCTAATTAGATCTCTATCCCCAATTTTAAAGAATACATTAACAAATCATTATCCAACAGTTTCCTTATCCTTATTTGACTCTCTATTTTATTCCCTATATAGGATTTTACTCCCTAGTGTAAGGGGATCAAAAGATCATTCTCTATATATACAAAATGACATTTCACACCCTCATTTAAGTGGACAACTCATCAATCATACACATATTGACATTTTTTTAGTACTTCACTTTTAAATTATAAACTTAATATTAACTTTAAAAAAAAAATTCAAACATATTTAAATTTAAAATTGATATAAATTTATTTAATTTATGTCAATATAATTATAAATATTATAAAAGTACTATTAATTATAAAAATTATTATTTTTAAAATTTAAATAAATCATATTAAATTTAAATTTAAAAATATCACAAATTAACTTTTTAAAAGTTAATATTGATCTTATGTACATTTACAACTACAATCCATTCAATACTCTTTCCATAAATTACTTAAAATTTAAAATAAAATAAAATTTATTTTACAGTAGAATATAATTGATAAATTATACTTTCTCTTTTATAAATTATAAGATTATTATTAATTTGATGTTTTAACTGTTAGAACTTTTAAATTTCAAATTTCATTATTCAAGGAATCAATATAAGGAACATGTTGGGTACATAGTGAAAAAAATTGAATTTTTATTTTACAGAATGACCCAATAATACTGCAGAGTAAGGATAAAAATAAAAAAACTGTTGTGAATGCTCTAAAAAAGGAGAAAGAAACTCCTTCATATGACCAAAAGAAAACACGCAATCCTAGTGAAAAAATAAACTCTCATTCAAGGATACATAGCCAGTGTATACACCAACGACTACACCTCATTTATAAACTATTTATATTAAATAAAATTATTTTTATTCTGTTAAAGTATAAAGATTTTAACAAAATTTATTTATAGGTTTATCCATCTATCACTCTCGTCACATCACAGCTAATGTTGTCTGATTTCATAATTATTCAATAATTATGTGCAAGTATATACAGTCAACAAGTAATAAAGTGATAAGAAAGAGTTTCGTACCCACGAGAAATTCTATTTAACAAACCCCAACTACTAGCATTATATTAATTCAATTTTATTTAAACAACCGAATTTTGTGATTTTCAATTAAAACAAAATTAGATTACTAAAACTAATTTTAACGCAGAGATTTTATTCAGATGATAAAGGCTTAAAACTATAATATCCCCAATTATGCAATATAAATTAATTACCCAATTTCTCCAATTATTAAATCCACCTGAGTTGTTAACAAAAATTCACAGTATTTATTAGCCTTTTTTTCAAGTGATCAAATAACAATACTCAACTCAATTAATTCTGCGATATTCCTATGCAAAATAAAAGAATCAAGTTCATTAAGCACTAATTCCCAATTTGTTACATGCAATAAAAAAAGATATCCCTATTCAATTTACAATCCTAATTATTCATCTCATGCAAATAATTAAGAATACATACTATCACATTCAGTTCTAACCCTAGATTTCATCTCCCGAATTCATCTAGTATAACGTGGTAATTATTGGCCAAATAATTATTGAATAAACATAAAATATGATAGATAATTCAACTTAAAAAATAATTGGATTAATACGAATAATCAATTCATAAGTATAAAAGGTGTTATCTGTAATATATAGTATTATTTAATAATGCATATAAAATATAATAATAATAAATTATGCAGAACATAAATAAAATAAATCCGAGTCCTTTGAATTCACAAAGTCTCCTTAAAGCAAATTTATTCCCCCACAGATGCTAAAGGTAATTGAATAATTGCTTCCCAAGATAAAACGGATTTCAATTCTTAATTAGTAGCATTACAAAATTAAGAATTCATCGAACCAATTTTTATGTTATGTACTAAACTTACAAAATGATGCATGAAAATTAATGCATGTATATACTTACACAGAAACGGGGAAATATGCAGAACGGGATAGGAAAAACGAAACGGGACTGCAACACTTTTGCAGAGAACGGGATTCTGCAGAACGGACTTGCAGAAACAGAACGGGAAAGTTACTGCTGAACGGAATGGAAAATTTTCTGCGGGACGAAAATTTTCAGAACGGGTTTTTTCAGAACGGGACGTGACAGAAAAAAAATTATTTCTTAAAAGCTTCCCACACCGTTTATTTATAGAATCCGTTGGCGTGTAACCGTCGTCAAAACGACGTAGTATTGTGATGATATATCACAAACTCGCTCGTCACGACCAAGATCACGACCCGACCCGACCCGATCCCGACCCAACCCGACTTTGAAGTCAATTTTCTCGTTCAATTCAAATCTCATTTCCAATATTCCCCCACATGAATGTAAAATTGACTTTACAA
The DNA here is from genome assembly GCA_016801055.1 of Panax notoginseng. Classification (NCBI taxonomy): domain Eukaryota; kingdom Viridiplantae; phylum Streptophyta; class Magnoliopsida; order Apiales; family Araliaceae; genus Panax; species Panax notoginseng. Next base: position 181,759,265 of record CM029017.1, read on the forward strand.
TATGCAAAATATGTTATGAATATGCAGACACTAGTTCGAGTACATAAGAAAAGATATTTCATCAGGTTAAGTAGCCTAGTGGCTTTAAACTTGCCCTAGTAAAATCTATCGGATTTACTTGGCTAATCAGTAGACTTGATGTCTTTGAACTGTCAGCTTTTTGTGTAAACCAAGACAATAGAATTCACAAAATATCTCTTCAGACATAATTGGTTCTCACGTTTGTGTTCATTTTGGCCTTGAAACACCTCTTGGTTCCGTGAGTATATTAGATAATTTAGCCTTCAAAATTCTCATAGAAGTGGCCCCCTTCTTACTCACGTAGGTGACTTCTATCAAGAGTATCCTGCAATACCCCACTTAAACATATTTCAAGATATAAAAATCATTAAAAGCGTATCTTATCATGATTCTCGCGGCAGATGTGCACTGTCTCATTTTGGAATGGTTAGGAGTACTTATCTCCTCAGTGCTTTACTGAGTACTACATAGTTCGATTTGCCCATTGAACCTAGATCTTGGTATCTCCAGTCAACTAGGTTGGGTTGCCACTATGACGACTCTTATTTAAACAGTAGGCTTTAAACCCATTCCCCTCGATGAATTTTCCACTTGCTCTCTTGTTAAACCTTTCGTAAGCGGATCCGCAATATTATCTTTTGATTTTACATAGTCAATTGAGATAATTCCATTTGAGAGCAATTGTCTAACGATATTATGTCTTCGTCTTATATGGCGTGACTTACCGTTATATAAATGACTATGTGCTCTTCCAATCGCTGATTGGCTATCACAGTGTATACATATAGCTGGCACAAGTCTTGACCAATTTGGAATATCCTCTAAGAAATTACGATGGCACTCAGCTTCTTCTCCAACTTTGTCTAACACAATGAATTCTGATTCCATTGTAAACCTTGCAATACACGTTTTTTTTTGAGGATTTCCAGGACACCGCTGCACTACCAAGTGTAAATACATATCCACTTGTGGATTTTGAATCTTTAGTATCAGATATCCAATTAGCATCAGTATATCCTTCCAATACTGCTGGATATCTTGTATAGTGCAGTCCATAGTTTTGAGTATGTTTTAAATATCTCAAAACTCTCAAAATAGCTTTCCAGTGATCTTTACATGGATTACTCGTATACCGACTTAGCTTACTTACTGAATAAGCTATATCTGGTCTAGTACAGTTCATGACATACATTAAACTGTCTATTATACGAGAATATTCTAATTGAGATATGCTATCACCTTCATTTTTAGCTAGATGAAGATTTATATCAACTGGAGTTTTATTCAGAATTATATTATACTTGTTAAATTTTTCAAGTATTTTCTCAATGTAATGAGATTGAGATAATATAATTCCATTAGAGGTTCTAGAAATCTTGATTCCTAAAATTATATCAGCAACCCCCAAGTCTTTTATATCAAATCTATTTGACAACATACGTTTTGTTGTGTTGATAACTTCATTATTGCTACCCATGATTAACATATCATCCACATAAAGACAAACAATGACATATTCTTTTTGAGTGGTTTTGACATAAACACATTTGTCACACTCATTAATTTTAAATCCATTTGATAACATAACATTATCAAATTTCTCATGCCATTATTTTGGTGGTTGTTTTAATCCATACAAGGATTTAACAAGTTTGCATACTTTCCTCTCTTGTCCAGGAGCTATGAAACCTTCAAGTTGTTCCATATATATTTCTTCATCTAATTCACCATTTAAGAATGCAGTCTTTACATCCATTTGATGTATTTCAAGTCTATTTAAAGATGTTATTGCCATTAGCATTCGAATAGATGTAATTCTTGTAACAGGTGAATAAGTGTCGAAATAATTCAATCCTTCTTGTTGTTTATAGCCTTTAACAACAAGCCTTGCTTTATATTTATCAATTGAGCCATCAGCTTTCATCTTCTTTTTGAAGATCCATTTATACCCTAAGGGTTTTGAACCAGGTGGAAGGTCCACCAATTTCCATGTATGATTTTGCATAATGGACTCAATTTCGCTATTTATTGCTTCTTTCCAATGAGAAGCATCTGGAGAGGATACTGCTTCCTTGTACGTTTGAGGATCGTTTTCTAATAAAAATGTTAGAAAATCTGGACCAAAAGACGTTGAAGTCATTGCCCTCTTGCTACGTCTAGGTTCATCCAATACAGACTCTTTATCTATATTTTCAGGATTATCACTAGTAGCATCCAATGGTCTTTTGTTTAAATTTGAATCATTATTTCCATTATATGGAAAAATATTCTCAAAGAATGATGCATCTCTTGATTCAATAAATGTATTAATATGAATATCATTAATTTCAGATTTATGAACAAGAAAGCGATAAGCACTACTATTATTTGCATAACCAATGAACACACAATCAATTATTTTTGGTCCTATCTTAACCTTTTTAGGTTTAGGAACCATTACCTTTGCTAAACACTCCCACACTCTTAAGTATTTATAGCATGGTCTATGACCTTTCCATAATTCATAAGGTGTTTTGTGAGTTTTCTTATGAGGCACTTTATTAAGAATATAATTAGCAGAAAGCAAAGCTTCCCCCCACAAATTCTGGGGTGCTCCAGAACTGTTTAACATAGCATTCAACATTTCTTTCAATGTTCGGTTCTTGCGTTCAGCAATACTGTTAGATTGAGGTGAATAAGGAGCAGTAGTTTGGTGAATAATACCATGAGTAGAGCAAATCTCTTCAAATAGTTATTCATATTCACCACCTCTATCGCTTCTTATTGCTTTAATCTTTTTGCTAAGTTGATTCTCAACTTCATTTTTATAAAGTTGAAACTTTTCTACAGCCTCATCTTTGCTTCATAGCAAATATACATAACAATATCTTGTACAATCATCAATAAAGGTTATAAAATATTTTTTCCCAACTCTAGTTTGCACAAACTTTAAGTCACATATGTCAGTGTGAATTAAATCTAGAGGTTCAGTTTTCTTTCCAACAGAATGAAAGGGTAATCTTGTCATTTTTGATTCCACACAAATTTCACATTTATGCTATTGATTAATATCAAATTTAGGCAAGAATTCTAAATTAATTAATTTACGCAAAGTATTATAATTAACATGTCCTAATCTAGCATGCCATATGTTTGAAGACTCTAACAAGTAAGCAGAAGAATTAATTTTATTATTATCAATAGACTTCGGTACAACAGTCATAACATTCATCTTAAAGAGTCCATCATTCATGTAGCCCTTTCCTACAAACATATCATTCTTTGTAAGTACAAACTTATCAGACATAAACACCAACTTAAAGCCATTCTTGCTAAGTAGTGACCTAGAAACTAGATTCTTGCGAATATCTGGCATATGAAGCACTTTATTCAAAGTCAGTTCTTTGCCAGATGTCATTTTCAGTATAATCTTTCCACGTCCTTCAACCTTTGAACTTGAGGAGTTTCCCATGAAGAGTTGATCATCATTTTCTACTGGTTTGTAAGTAGAAAACATCAATTTGTTGGAACAAATGTGGCGAGTAGCCCCAGTGTCCACGTACCACTCTTTAGGGTTTCCTACCAAGTTACATTCAGATATAACTGCACAAAGATTCATGTCTGAAACATCTTCAGAAAGCTTTTCTAGTTCTGTCACATTTGCTTGAGGCTTTTGTTCTTTCTTCAACTTCTTTGGCTTTCGACATTCATTAGATTTATGTCCTGGAATGCCACAGTTAAAGCATTTGCCTTTAAATTTCTTCTTGGCCTTGAAAGTCTCTTTGTCACCACGCTTCCTTTTGTTATTGTTTGGCCTTTGTTCTACAACATTTGCCTTGGCTTCAATGAAATTCTTCCCACTTTTCTTCTCAGATCCTCGATTGTCCTCTTCAATCCTTAGTCGCACGATCAGTTCTTCAAGATTCATCTCTTTGCGTTTATGATTCAGATAATTCTTGAAGTCTTTCCACGATGGTGGAAGCTTCTCAATCATTGCTGCAACTTGGAATGAATCACTTAATGACATTCCTTCAGAATGAATGTCATGCAGAATTACTTGTAATTCTTGAACCTGAGTGATTACTGCTTTAGAATCTATCATTTTATAATCTAGAAATCTACCGACTATGAATTTTTTCATGCCAGCATCTTCAGTTTTATATTTCTTGTCTAAAGATTCCCACAATTCTTTTACAGTTTGGATTGTACAATACACATTATACAAAGTATTATCTAATCCATTCATCACATAGTTCCTGCAAAGAAAATCTGCATACTTTCATGCATCAACAGCAGCTACTTTCTCCTTGTCAGTTTCCCCTTCAACAAGAGTAGGACAGTTCTCTTGTAGAAACCGAGCCAAATTCAATGTTGTGAGATAGAATAGCATTTTTTGTTGTCAACGCTTGAAATCAGTTCCATTGAACCTTTCAGGCTTTTCTCCATGAGACATACTCACGGAAGGAATATATAGTGCTTGTAGAAGTCATTTCTGTTATACAAATAAAGACTATTGTCAATAGACAGAAACAAATTTCTGTCTGTACAAGATGTAACAAATTTGATGAATAATTATATATTAACACAATAATATATATTAGTAATAAAATAAACTGTTATATGAATTTAAAACCAATAACAGAATAATGATATTAATATGCAAACAATTTTTTGTTTACATAAACCACTATTTCAATTACCGAATACATATAAACATGCAATTTATTAACATGCAAAATATATTAACAGAATATATATATTAAAATATTGAATGCACCATGCATAATTAAATTACTGTACTCATTGATTGAAATTAAATTTGAGATGCAAACAAACTTTACTGCACTTATATAGTATGTATTATTATATTACCGATATATATATATATATATATATATATATATATATATATATATATATATAATAAATATATACTAAGAGAATTTTTCAAACAAAAATTTATATTAACATATTGCAATAATGTACTTAAAATTGACTAGACATTCTGACATAGAATTAAAGTGAATTACTAACAACATGCATGTAATTAATATGCAATAAACTTCTAGAACATGCAAAGACACTATACTGTAATACACCTTAAAACAGAATAGATCAGTTTCCAACTTTTCTTAAATCTCTCACCTTTTTTCATCTCCCTCTAACAAATTCTTTTTATAAGGCCCAGTACTCAAAAAAAAAAAACGGAAACTCAAAGCAAATTACAGAATACTCATTATTTTGAATCACGTTAAGCAATACTGAAAACAATTTCTGCAATTATATATGCTCTTCACAAACAGAATTATAAAACAATTATAATATGAAATCCATATATATATATATGAGTGTCATCACGTTAATAAAATAATTTTCTGTTTTATAAAACCAAAATTACATAATTATATTAAATAAAACTATAATTACAGAATCAATAAATTTGCTTTAAGATTGTTATATGTAATATATAGTATTATTTAATAATGCATATTGTAAGACCCCGAATTTTATGAAATAAAAGTATGCAATTTTTCTTATAATTACTATTCAGTAAATGGTTAAATTGATAAAAGTTTAAAGTTATGGGTGAAATATGAATTTTTTTTCAAAATAAGCAAGTGGTTATAAAATAATCATTGTTGTCGTGAAATATTCGTTTGGTCGTAGAATATTCTTTCTGTCGGGGAATATTCGTACGACGGCGCAGCTATTTGTGGGCCCCATAACAGAATAACTGTCGGGTGAAAAAAATGACAAATTTGAGTTTTTACAAATAACGGCGTAGTTGTTACTGTTAACACTGTTGGAATACCCGGTGGTTAAAATACAGTAATACGCGTTATTGCACAGTAGCACACGGTATTGCATAGTATTTTTGAAATTATTGATTCTTACGTAAGAAGGCAATACTCAATAATTGTTACAGTAATTACTGTTCAATATTTTATTTTATTGATTCAATAATTGCTACGTTAAAATTTTGTATTATTGTTGTTCAATAATTGTTGCTGCACAGCATTTTCCATTATCAGATCAATAATTCATATTATTTGAATAGTATTATTAGATAGCATTATTGGCAATGTCTAGAAAGTTCTGTCTAAGGAGAGGTTTGGTCACCTAATTGCGCGCCAGTAAGGAGAAATTCTTATTGGAAAGCCCCCTCTTTCCTGGGAACAGCCTGGTTGTCATAAATGTGATTCTGTAATATTATTTGTGAATAATTAATTATTGATTCATATGATAAGGAAATATTTATTTTATGTGGATATAAATGAGGAATATATTTTTGTGGTTAAAAATAAGGAGTTAATGTTGAGATTTTTATCAGTATTTTTGTCGGAATGGAGGTATTAAAAATCAGGATTTTTGAGATATTTTGCGGGGGTTATAATTTTTAATCCGACCGTTGGATCGTGGTAATTTTTGGATATTTTATACATATATAAGTTGAGTATATGTCCACAAATTTTGAACCGTTAAAAATGAATGTATGATTTGTTATAGATTTTACGAGATGACTGGTTCAGAAATTGTTGAATTTTCGGAGTTTATCATTTTGGTAGAAAATTCTAGAATTGGTGGGCCCCACTTGTGGTTGGTGAAGAAATGTGCTGAATTATATTTCAAATGTGGTGGGTGGGAATAGTAGCAGGTAAAGCCATCAGGTTGCAGGTCAAACCTACCAAAATTTTCCTATAAATAGAGGGCTAAGTTAGAATTGAAAATCACACCAGAAACATAAGCTTTCTCTCTTTCTCTCTCTATATTATGAAGCATATTTTGTGAGTTTTTAGATACTTGGTGAGTTGCTATTCATCAGTGCAAGTTTCCTTCAGCATCATATCCGATATCCAGTCAGAAGTACTGCTCTTTTGAGGTAAGGGATAGTAAGGGTTGTTATGATTTTCAGTTTCGTAATTTTTCTGAACTTCAAAAATTCTGGAAAAATTTGAAATGATATTTTGATGAGTTTTATTGATTGTGTCCAAAAATGGTGATTTTTGGATGTATAGATTGAGAGTTATGAATTTTATGAGAAAAGACTATTTTAAAAGTAACCGCTTATAATTCCTTGTGGTTAACTCCAAAATTGATGAAATTTTTATTGGGAGTACATGTATATGATAGAAGTATACTCTGTAAATTTCAGAATTTTTAGACAAAAGTATAATTTTTGATAAATGTCTAAATATTCGGCTGTTTTGGCCATATGAAAAATAGTAAATGACTTTTAAAAATTCTGAGAAAAATATATGTTCACTATGGGACTATATTATGCTAAATTCCAGAAAAGAAATATTTTTGGAACTGATTTGGTATTTTTCATGAAAATAGTCTAGTTATGAGAAAATGAATTAAATATGTTATGTGAAGTAAGAAAATTGGAAAATAGGATTTTATGGCTTGAGAATCCTATATATGAGGTATATGCAGATTTTTGATGAGGGTTTTGGTTATTGATGATGAAATCTTAAGAGTTGGCATTTTATGATGATTAAATGCATTAATTAGTAAAGTGTAAACAATTTAAATAAATTGTTTATAAGCTTAAGAATATTATTCTTTCAATATCATTATACCGAAATATTGGTATGTATATTATTGTGGAATTTCTACCTTTTTCATGTCGGGGTTACGTGAGTTACTATTCATGAGTTACTATTCACGAGTTACTATTCATGAGTTACTATTCACGAGTTACTATTCACGATAAAATTGGTTTCTTTTTCTAACCAAATTATAGTTGATTTATGAATATTACTCTTGAGATTAAATCTAGATGTTGATCATATTATTTTTATTATCATATATAACATTTTTATAACCCTAATGATGATATTTCTCTTTGACTTGAGTGTAAAGATGGGTAGATTTTTGGTATGATCATGACTATGGGTTCTCTTTGGCCAGTAGTGCAAAGTTGAATTGTTGACTGGTATGATCATGACCATTGAATTTATAAGTGAATATCTTTAGCTTAAGTGCAAAGGTGAATTGATCAACATGGTTATAATTATTGTTTATATAAATTCTGAAATGATTATATATTTCTTTGAGATATTAATATCTTTGGCCTGTAGTGCAAAGATGAAATATTGATGAATATCTTTGGCCTGTAGTCTTTGGCCTGTAGTGCAAAGATGAATTGTTGATGAATATCTTTGGCCCGTAGTGCAAAGATGACATGTTGTTGAATATCTTTGGCCAGTAGTGCAAAGATGAACAGATGTTGAGATAAACATGACCAACTGGTGATACAAATGAATATCTTTGGTCGTAGTGCAAAGATGAAGTTATTAGTATGATTATGAACAGGAAATGTGATTTGGTGTAACCATGATCTTTGATGTTTCAGGTAAAGATAGGTGATGAAAATTATCTTCGTCCTGGATGAGAAGAGGAATTTAGAACTACAATTATGATTATGAGTTATTCATATGATTGTGGACCAGAATTGTTGATTGATGTTACAGGGATAAAACATTGTTGATGAATTTTAACATGGAGAAGATAATAGACTTTATAGTCTATTTGACTCTTCTAATGGATTGCTCGTTCCGCTGCAACTATGGTTGAAATTTTTATCATTTACCATATGTTCTAAATCTCTGATTTATTATTGATGAAGGCTATTGATAATTTAATTATCTTTAGTCATGATATTCTTTACTGAGCTAGTTGTGCTCACCCTTTTGCTTCACAATTCCTTTCAGGTAATAAGAGTGTAGCTGGGTCGAGCGGGGTAACAAGGGAATAGAACGGTAGTCATCATTTAGTAGTTATATTTGGCGAAGAAAATAGGGTAAGGTGTACCCAACGTTGGAAGGGTGGTTTGCCACTATCATACAAGATGTCTAACGACATACATCCTCGTGTCATCATAAGACAGGGTTGTGCTCATCCACTTGCTGAGTATATATATACGAGCACTACCTATATAATCTTGGTGTTTGTTTGAAGTATAATTCTCAATTAGAGACAGTAGAGATAATGATAAGTCAAGAGAAGACTCACCATTGGGAAGAATATGATAGTAATCTTCTCGTTTTTCTTTGGGGTCTATTGGGTCAACCAAGGATAATTCTGTGGCCATATGATATCTATCATAACCTAGACGCGTGGCCTCCCATGTACGAAGGTTTCCTTGAGCACTTCCCAAAGATTCTAATTTCTAAAACAGTTTTTGACTATACCTTTATGTAAGGTACCTTTGTGAGGTGCTGTCCACGGTTGGAACATGAGTCACATTTGGTATATATTTGTATCCAAACTCACAGCATATGTGTTGTTGTATTTTACACGACAATTGTTGTAATAAAGTTGTAGTTGTTATCTGTACCATGTATTTGGCGACTCAGAATAGGTTGGATGGAATGGACCTATTTTGGGGTCGTTACATTTGGTATCAGAGCTTAGGGATATGATCTCTGGCGGAGATCGGGGAATAGAACTAGGAGGGGAGAGATGAGTAAATCCTTCGCTAGTGTGTCCTACCTAAGCTTATTTGTTGGTCAGTCATAATATCGGGATATTATGTGATATGTTAATTTGTTAAATTAACCCCTTGTTTTGAAGCTGTATTCTAGAATGATATTTGAAATACAGGAGATGAACAATGGAGAAATTATGATGGCAGGGAAGATGGAATCTGAAATGAAAGCAAGGTATTCTCAACTCTTTGAAATACCAGGTACGTAAATTTCGGGGACGAAATTTCATAAGGAGGGGAGATTGTAAGACCCCGAATTTTATGAAATAAAAGTATTCAATTTTTCTTATAATTACTATTCAGTAAATGGTTAAATTGATAAAAGTTTAAAGTTATGGGTGAAATATGAATTTTTTTTTCAAAATAAGCAAGTGGTTATAAAATAATCATTGTTGTCGTGGAATATTCGTTTGGTCGTAGAATATTCTTTCTGTCGGGGAATATTCGTACGACGGCGCAGCTATTTGTGGGCCCCATAACAGAATAACTATCGGGTGAAGAAAATGACAAATTTGAGTTTTTACAAATAACGGCGTAGTTGTTACCGTTAACACTGTTGGAATACCCGGTGGTTAAAATACAGTAATACGCGTTATTGCACAGTAGCACACGGTATTGCATAGTATTTTTAAAATTATTGATTCTTACGTAAGAAGGCACTACTCAATAATTGTTACAGTAATTACTGTTCAATATTTTATTTTATTGATTCAATAATTGCTACGTTGAAATTTTGTATTATTGTTGTTCAATAATTGTTGCTGCACAGTATTTCCCATTATCAGATCAATAATTCATATTATTTGAATAGTATTATTAGATAGCATTATTGGCAATGTCTAGAAAGTTCTGTCTAAGGAGAGGTTTGGTCATCTAATTGCGCGCCAGTAAGGAGAAATTCTTATTGGAAAGCCCCCTCTTTTCTGGGAACGGCCTGGTTGTCATAAATGTGATTCTGTAATATTATTTGTGAATAATTAATTATTGATTCATATGATAAGGAAATATTTATTTTATGTGGATATAAATGAGGATATATTTTTGTGGTTAAAAATAAAGGAGTTAATGTTGAGATTTTTATCAGTATTTTTGTCGGAATGGAGGTAATAAAAATCAGGATTTTTTAGATATTTTGCGGGGGTTATAATTTTTAATCCGACCGTTGGATCGTGGTAATTTTTGGATATTTTATACATATATAAGTTGAGTATATGTCCACAAATTTTAAACCGTTAAAAATGAATGTATGATTTGTTATAGATTTTACGAGATGACTGGTTCAGAAATTGTTGAATTTTCGGAGTTTATCATTTTGGTAGAAAATTCTAGAATTGGTGGGCCCCACTTGTGGTTGGTGAAGAAATGTGCTGAATTATATTTCAAATGTGGTGGGTGGGAATAGTAGCAGGTAAAGCCATCAGGTTGCAGGTCAAACCTACCAAAATTTTCCTATAAATAGAGGGCTAAGTTAGAATTGAAAATCACACCAGAAACATAAGCTTTCTCTCTTTTTCTCTCTATATTATGAAGCATATTTTGTGAGTTTTTAGATACTTGGTGAGTTGCTATTCATCAGTGCAAGTTTCCTTCAACATCATATCCGATATCCAGTCAGAAGTACTGCTCTTTTGAGGTAAGGGATAGTAAGGGATAGTGAGGGATAGTAAGGGTTGTTATGATTTTCAGTTTCGTAATTTTTCTGAACTTCAAAAATTATGGAAAAATTTGAAATGATATTTTGATGAGTTTTATTGATTGTGTCCAAAAATGGTGATTTTTGGATGTATAGATCAAGAGTTATGAATTTTACGGGAAAAGACTATTTTAAAAGTAACCGCTTATAATTCCTTGTGGTTAACTCCAAAATTGATGAAATTTTTATTGGGAGTACATGTATATGATAGAAGTATACTTTGTAAATTTCAGAATTTTTAGACAAAAGTATAATTTTTGATAAATGTCTAAATATTCGGCTGTTTTGGCTATATGAAAAATAGTAAATGACTTTTAAAAATTCTGAGAAAAATATATGTTCACTATAGGACTATATTATGCTAAATTCCAGAAAAGAAATATTTTTGGAACGGATTTGATATTTTTCATGAAAATAGTCTAGTTATGAGAAAATGAATTAAATATGTTATGTGAAGTAAGAAAATTGGAAAATAGGATTTTATGGCTTGAGAATCCTATATATGAGGTATATGCAGATTTTTGATGAGGGTTTTGGTTATTGATGATGAAATCTTAAGAGTTGGCGTTTCATGATGATTAAATGCATTAATTAGTAAAGTGTAAACAATTTAAATAAATTGTTTATAAGCTTAAGAATATTATTCTTTCAATATTATTATACCGAAATATTGGTATGTATATTATTGTGGAATTTCTACCTTTTTCATGTCGGGGTTACTATTCGTGAGTTACTATTCATGAGTTACTATTCACGAGTTACTATTCATGAGTTACTATTCACGAGTTACTATTCACGACAAAATTGGTTTCTTTTTCTAACCAAATTATAGTTGATTTATGAATATTACTCTTGAGATTAAATCTAGATGTTGATCATATTATTTTTATTATTATATATAACATTTTTATAACCCTAATGATGATATTTCTCTTTGACTTGAGTGTAAAGATGGGTAGATTTTTGGTATGATCATGACTATGGGTTATCTTTGGCCAGTAGTGCAAAGTTGAATCGTTGATTGGTATGATCATGACCATTGAATTTATAAGTGAATATCTTTAGCTTAAGTGCAAAGGTGAATTGATCAACATGGTTATAATTATTGTTTATATAAATTCTGAAATGATTATATATTTCTTTGAGATATTAATATCTTTGGCCTGTAGTGCAAAGATGAAATATTGATGAATATCTTTGGCCTGTAGTGCAAAGATGAATTGTTGATGAATATCTTTGGCCCGTAGTGCAAAGATGACATGTTGTTGAATATCTTTGGCCAGTAGTGCAAAGATGAACAGATGTTGAGATAAACATGACCAACTGGTGATACAAATGAATATCTTTGGTCGTAGTGCAAAGATGAAGTTATTAGTATGATTATGAACAGGAAATGTGATTTGGTGTAACCATGATCTTTGATGTTTCAGGTAAAGATAGGTGATGAAAATTATCTTCGTCCTGAATGAGAAGAGGAATTTAGAACTACAGTTATGATTATGAGTTATTCATATGATTGTGGACCAGAATTGTTGATTGATGTTACAGGGATAAAACATTGTTGATGAATTTTTAACATGGAGAAGATAATAGATTTTATAGTCTATTTGACTCTTCTAATGGATTGCTAGTTCCGCTGCAATTATGGTTGAAATTTTTATCATTTACCATATGTTCTAAATCTCTGATTTATTATTGATGAAGGCTATTGATAATTTAATTATCTTTAATCATGATATTCTTTACTGAGCTAGTTGTGCTCACCCTTTTGCTTCACAATTCCTTTTTCAGGTAATAAGAGTGTAGCTGGGTCGAGCGGGGTAACAAGGGAATAGAACGGTGGTCATCATTTAGTAGTTATATTTGGCGAAGAAAATAGGGTAAGGTGTACCCAACGTTGGAAGGGTGGTTTGCCACTATCATACAAGATGTCTAACGACATACAACCTCGTGTCATCATAAGACAGGGTTGTGCTCATCCACTTGCTGAGTATATATATACGAGCACTACCTATATAATCTTGGTGTTTGTTTAAAGTATAATTCTCAATTAGAGATAGTAGAGATAATGATATGTCAAGAGAAGACTCACCATTGGGAAGAATATGATAGTAATCTTCTCGTTTTTCTTTGGGGTCTATTGGGTCAACTAAGGATAATTCTGTGGCCATATGATATCTATCATAACCTAGACGCGTGGCCTCCCATGTACGAAGGTTTCCTTGAGCACTTCCCAAAGATTCTAATTTCTAAAACAGTTTTTGACTGTACCTTTATATAAGGTACCTTTGTGACGTGCTATCCAAGGTTGGGACATGAGTCATAGTTGGTATATATTTGTACCCAAACTCATAGCATATGTGTTGTTGTATTTTACACGACAATTGTTGTAATAAAGTTGTAGTTGTTATCTGTACCATGTATTTGGCGACTCAGAATAGGTTGGATGGAATGGACCTATTTTGGGGTCGTTACACATATAAAATATAATAATAATAAATTATGCAGAACATAAATAAAATAAATCCGAGTCATTTGAATTCACAAAGTCTCCTTAAAGCAAATTTATTCCCCCACAGATGCTAAGGGTAATTGAATAATTGCTTCCCAAGATAAAACGGATTTCAATTCTTAATTAGTAGCATTACAAAATTAAGAATTCATCGAACCAATTTTTATTTTATGTACTAAACTTACAAAATGATGCATGAAAATTAATGCATGTATATACTTACACAGAAACGGGGAAATATGCAGAACGGGATAGGAAAAACGAAACGGGACTGCAACACTTTTGCAGAGAACGGGATTCTGCAGAACGGACTTACAAAAACAAAACGGGAAAGTTACTGCTGAACGGAACGGAAAATTTTCTGCGGGACGAAAATTGACAGAACGGATTTTTTCAGAACGGGACGGGACAGAAAAAAAATTATTTCCTAAAAGCTTCCCACACCGTTTATTTATAGAATCCGTTGGCGTGTAACCGTCGACAAAACGACGTAGTATTGTGATGATATATCACAAACCCGCCCGTCACGACCAAGATAACGACCCGACCCGATCACGGCCCGACCCGACTTTAAAGTCAATTTTTTCATTCAATTTAAATCTCATTTCAAACAAAAGGTTCTATTGTAGCCTTAATTATAAGTTTAGTTCATACTGAAAATCAAAACAAAAAATCACATGGAAATCATCACAAATAAATTACAAATAGAGAAAAAGAATAAAAACTCAAATGATAGGCTTCAGTCTTCAATCTCCAATCTAATCTCCAATCTGAATTCCTTGTGTGCTTCCTTGCAATCTCGAACTCTAATTCTAGCCTCTGTCTCAATAGCTCTGTATCTTTTTATCAAAATCCTCCTATTTATATAGCTTTTTGTCCCTTGAAATCAGTCCGCTTCATAATTCTATTCAGAATAAAAGTTTTTTTCTTTCCTTTTTTATCACCAAAATTCGAGCAAGAAACTCTGCTGCCCAGCGCCCCGACGCTGGATTTGACTTGAGTAGGAGCGCCCCAGCGCTGGAGTACTATCCAAGAAAATTACCATGTTGCCCTTCTTATGCCATAAATTTCCATTTTAATATTTTTAATGAAGCCAAATTCCCTACTTTGCCCTTCTACCTACAAAATAATAATATAACAAATAAATATGCTCTTTTTTTTTTTTTTGAAAAGAAATAAATATGCTCTTAAAACACTTGAAGAAAACAAAGTATTAAATCTAGAGATACTTAAATTGTGGGTAAATTACCCACTCATCAGCTAACAATGCGGATAAACTTGTCTTAATAGCTTATTCACAATCTTAAAAATGCATGAAAATGTGATAATATATAGTACTCCCTCCCTCCGTTCCTAAAAGATTGCAGTTTTCGAAAAAAATATTTGTTCCAAAATATTTGTCGTTTATAACTTTCGAGGAGAATAAATTATTTATTTTCTTATATTACCCCTACCTTCTCTCATTGTCCCAAGAAATTCTCTTCCTTGTATTAATAATTTTCTACTTCCCATAAAGGGATAGTGATGGAATTTCAAATAAATTTTACTTGTTAAATGATACTTTCTTCATTTATGTGCAAAAATCTTAAATGACAATCTTTTAGGGATGGAGGTAGTAGTACACAACCTAGGAAACCGCCTCCACCAAATGAATATATAATAAAATAAAATAAACTCAAAGCCATCAAAATATATAGCTTATCATAATAAAGTTGTTTGGAAGGAGATAAAGATCTTTTTGGCATAAGCAATTATTTTTGTTATCATGCTTGTCTCCAAATATGAAAAAGATTACGCAAATGATATGAATATATAATTGTATTGTTTAAGATTGTTTATGTAACGAGTAATATAGACATATATGAACATAGAATAAATCATTGGATGAGACGTATATAATAATGAGAGTTACACTTTCCATTTTGGAGATTAGGTCATGCTCCCTTTTAACTATATTATACCCTAGCGAATGAGACTATGGTCGGTTAGTTATTTTGTTTAAATAATCATCAAGAGACACAACATGGAGAGCCAAATTAATAACAGCCAATGCATGTGATGCATGAAATGATTATCTTCTTCTTGTTGGTTATGGTTCTTGGCTATTGTCATATAAAAAAGTTCTATATTTAGTGTTTGTATTATTCCCTTCTTCTCGTAAAAATTAGCTCATTTTATTTTTATTCTTAATTAAATTGATCATTTTAATAATCAAGATTTATATTATTTTTTTGTAAATATATATAGGTAGAGAATTTAATCATTTGCTGCAGAATTAATCGGAGAAATTGATTGTTGATGTTCTAGTATGCTACTCCAGAAATTAATTGTCAAATTTTATCTTTTCCTTCTCTCAAATTCTGCAGTAAACGATAGATATAGATGAAAGAGATTAGATCTGAACTTAAGTTGACTGGCCACAACTTCTTCCTGCGACTAGTCAAAATGATGTCGTTTTGGCAAATTATTTTTTTATTTCATTCTGACCGCATCTCCTTACTACAACACCTCCTTCCTGCTGGCCGTAGGAAGGAGTTGCCCTTATCGTTGTTAAGAGATGCGATCGGACCTGATCAAATTTAATCTCCGCGCTCAATTCATTGAATGGATGACTATATATTTGTTAGCTAGAATAGTGCATTCAGCTAACGTTGAATGTGAAATAGATCTCTCTATATATATTCATATATATATATATATAGAGAGAGAGAAAAAAAAAGATCATTCTTGCATTTATGCCCTTTAATGATGTAGGAGCCAAGAGAACTGCGCATGGTGACATGGTCTCCCAAACAGTAGTGACACCATATTCCTTAATTATTATAAAAAATAATTAAAAAATAAAAAATTATTGAACATGTGAAGCACCAAATTTCCATATCGAGACGTCTCTACTAGTTTACTGCCCTCACATTGTTTTTGCTAAATATGGGAGACTTTACCTATTTGTTACTTAGGAAAGAAGTATTCTCCTAAAGGAAAATATCTCGAGTCAACACTTATCTCACCTGTGGCTATACCATTTGCTACCATTGGAGAATTATTTTTTATTTTAAAGTGAGGTGATTGGATTTGCACCAATGAAAACTATAAATTTCATACAGAAACGAATAGATAGATTTTTATTTTTTTAGATATTGAATTAAATAGAGTTTTTTTTCTATTCTATCCTATTCGTCAGTACGAATCATTGATACGGGAAAAAGTTTTCTTTCTTTTGTCCCAGTTTATGATATGAATGAGTCGCACATACACTTTAGTACATGTTCCTCGACGTTGGGGGCATCCCTGAAGCGCGGGGATTTTGTGACATCAATTTTGTTGATTGCATGATGGACTCTACTGAAAATATTGGCGCACATGTAAACGAGGTGCTCTACCTAACTGAGCTATAGCCCTTAGTGCTTGTGATACATATTTTATCATATATCAACTTGTTTCGACGCACGATTCATTTATCCGATTGAATCTAAATGAATGAAGAGTTGGTTTACGTTACGGAAGAAAGAGATGTATATGTGATATTAATTATTGACTAGTTATATATGAACTAAAGATATATTTAAGTTGCCCTTCCACTATGCAATTTTAAGGTCTTTAAAACTTTCAATCCTTCTTACTTAGAGATTCGAAGATCGCACACGAAATCTGTAAATCCATCAATCCATCTCGAGAGCTATACAAGGATTCCAGGTCCTCTGGTAAGACCATCCCGGTTGAAAAATCTTCTGGTCAGTTTCCTAAAGCAACTATGGGCAATATAAATCCTTTAAGTTCTCTCCCCCACTTTTTGGGGAATATGAGTCGAAGAAATAACAAGAATATTTCTAGTGGAACATCTTTCACAATCCCTAGAGAGATGGTTCACTAATAGACTGAGGGAGAAGTAATTCGACTCATTCACATCTAGATCAAATAAATTTGGAATTCATATTATTTCTGGCCTTTATCATCTCTTCCTAATTGATGTTCTAATATCTTTTTGTCATTTCTCCACATTCAAATACCTCATTCAAGAATTATTTTTGATCCAATCCGTAGGAATCAATAGAAAAGGCAACTCACTTATGATACACCAGATCTGGCTCGGTTATTAATAGAGTGAATAAATCTATCATTTCTTGAAATCTCTCTTCTGATTCAAAATCGTGGTGTAACGATGCCGAATTGGCCTAGTTCTTGCGTGTATCGATTGAAGTCTTTTGATAGAATGATAAAAATGAATATTCATTACTTAAATGAAGCATTTCTTTCGGGCATTCATCGAAAGGAGACATGATGAAAAGGGTTGTATTTGCAACAGAATTAGGAGTTCCTATCGTAATACATGATTACATAACAAGGGGATTCACCGCAAATATTACCTTGGCTCATTATTACCGAGATAATGGCCTACTTCACATCCACCGCGCAATGCATGCAGTTATTGATTGACATCGAAGTCAAATTTAGTTATTAGTAAAACTGAAGTCAGCGAGAGCACTATCGTGAAGAAATTAAAACCTCGAGCTCGAGATAGATCTACCCATTGTTGATTGGAAATTGGAAATGGATATTCGAAAGAAACGATTTCTTAATTACAGTATTGATTTCGGAATCAGTATATTTTGTGGTAATTGCGTTGAGTATTATCCAACAAATTATTTATCAATGACGGAAGAATATGAACTTTCTACGTATGATTGTCACGAATTGAATTATAATCAAATTGCTTTAGGGCGGTTACCGATGGCAGTAAATGACAATTACACAACTCGAGCTATTTTGAATTTGTCTGAAATAAAAAATGTTTGATTCAAGAGCAATTCCCAATTAATAAGACTCCTATTTGATCTAAAAGAGTGAGACTTTTACTTGATATGATGTTATTCACAACTATAAAGTATGAGAAATTGGGTGACAAGAGGAGAATGATTAAAATTAATAAAGTTTTTGGAAAGGTATTTATTGTAGATTATGGCGTCACAAATTAATTGGGCATGTCCGGATCCCTAATTCAGACTTCTTGAGGAATTTATGTTTGGATTGGAATCAAAGAAAGAATGAAATGATATTTAACATTTTAAGTGTATGTTTAATTGTTAGTAATTGATTTAGACTCCTAAGATGAAATGTACCTCTAAAATTTAATTATAATAATATTGGATACTCAAAATAATAATTTATTATTAATTTTAAAATAGGATAATAATATATATTGTGATACGTTGACTTTTTTTAAAATAATATTGATATATCATAATCGTAATTTGACAGAAATATTTCGCAATATATAATAGTCTCTTTGAAATATCAATTCCCTTTGTTTAAACATGTGAGAGAAAAAAATTAATGCTTGATTCTATAATTAGCCCCTTAAAGCTCATCCTTATTGTGACGCCCCCAAAATAGGTATACATCACCCATCTTGAGTCACCAAATACATGGTACAGAATTCAAATATAACTTAATAATACAATTGTCGTGTACAATACGACAACATAAACTATGAGTTTGAATATAATTATTGTCTACTAGAGATTATAAAAACTCAAAAGGAGTCCTTATTACAATTATTATCACACTATTTCACAGAATAGTGAGGACTACTAATGCACCATCTAGGACCATCACTCTGTTCCCCGACTCGTCCCAGCTATATTCTTATTTCCTGAAGAGAACAGTGAAAGAAAGGGTGAGCTCAACTAGCCCAGTAAGAAATATTATGACTAAGATAATGCAGAATAAATTATCATTAGCCTTAAACAGTGTTAAACTGATACAAAATAACAAACATCAAGTTTAACTGCAGCGGAACAAGCAATCCATTAAAAGAGTCAAGTAGAGAATAAAATCTACTATCTTTTATGATTTAAAAGGTTTTTCATCACTTTTATCGCTGGGACTCAGCTTAATAAATAATCCACATCATTGAATCACCCCTGCACTACGGCCAAGGATATTCTTTAGTATCACGACCACAATTATCCATGCACTACGGGCCAAGAATATTTGTGTATTCATTAATGGTCATGATCATGTCAACCACTGTCCATCAATGCACTACGGGCGAATGAAGACTTTTACCACATCATTTGTAACATTACAGTCATGATTATACCGAATAATCCCTAGTTATAATCATACCAAGTCCATCTATGCACTACATGTCACAGATGACTTTCAACAGAATATAAACATAAGGATGATGACAATGATATAAGAATTCAATAAAACAAGCTCAAGAATTAATTTATCCAGGAACCAACAACGTCCAAATTGTCAACACGATACTACTTTGTAGAGTAAAATTCAAGAATGCTCAGAAGAATATTTTCATGAAAAGATACTGAATGAAGCGCAAATATCAAGGATATTCCACTAATTTCATGGAGTATAGAAGTCAAAACTTTAACCAACTGAGTATAATAAAGAATGGAATAACAAAAGAAATCACAAGGCATGCGATAGACCGCACAGACAGGTTATTCCAACAGAATAATAAATAACGGAACCAAGTCAGGCGAAATTCGCACCGACTGGATGTTCCAACAGAATAATAAAGAATGGAATAACAACAGAAATCACCATACATGCGGTACTTCGCATAGACAGGTTATTCCAACAGAATACTAAATAACGAAACCAGGTCAGGCGTAATACGCACCGACAGGATGTTCCAACAGAATAATAAAGACGGAACCAGGTCCAGCGTAAAACGCACAGACATGATATTCTAACAGAATAATAAAGAATAGAATAACAGAAGAATTTCACCAAGTATAGGGTAGCCCGCGTATATAGGTTATTCCAACAGAATAATAAAGAATGGAATAACAGAAGTTCTCTTCATGAATAAGAAAGAAAGAATACCCTTTACGAGTACAACAAATAATATCTCTTACCGTAAAAGAAACTTGATATCGGAGTAGTGAAGTAGCAGAATACTTTTCTTCTCTCTCTCTATAATTTCTCTTTCTAGAGTTTCAGTGAATTCGTAAGAAAATAATGAAGGAATGAGCTTCTATTTATAGAAAAATAGACTGCATAGTAACTAACTCATGAACGGTCTAGATTGATTTACTTTAATCTGACGGTCCATATTTAAAGGAAAATCTTTTAAATAAAATATAATATATTCTATTTATAATCTAATAAAACGAATAACTTTATAAAAGATTTTACTATGCAAACACTATGTAAGCACTATGCAAATACTATGCATAATAAAATATAATATATTCTAATTATTGTCTAATAAAACAGATAACTTTATAAAAGTATTCTGTTTTATATAAAAAGATTTTACTATTAGCCTAATAAAACGAATAACTTTATAAAAGTATTCTGTTTTATATAAAAAGCTTTTCTGTTTTATTACATTAATAATACCAATAAAATAAAACTGAGTGACTAATCACGTAAGCCTCAATAATCAATACTGTATGCTACTATGCAACCACACGTATTACTGTACCTTTACTACCGAGTAGTTCAACAGTATTAACGGTAAAACTTCTGTCATTATTTTCATAAAATATTTTTGTCGTTTTCTCAACCCGATAATAATTCTGTTGTGAGGTCTACCAATAATTGTGCCATCGTACGAATATTCCCCGACAAAAATAATATTCCCCGACCAATCAAATATAATACAACAACTTGCATACTTTGCAAAATTTATAAATACAACCTACAACTATAATATTATCTCAAATTCACATCATAATATTTTAAAAATATTTTAAAAAAATTAAATCTTTATTCATAAAATCTGGGGTTTCACAATCTCTCCTCCTTATGAAATTTCACCCTCGAAATTTACGTACGTACCTGGTATGCCGAACAGATGAGGACACTTCGTCAGATTCTAGCTCTTGAGGTATAACCTTTGAGTGTTGAATACATTCCAGGATTTTAACATGTACATCTTCATACGTTAAATTATCCGCTATCTCGTCCGGTTCTAAATCAATAATGTGGTTCGGGTAGTCCAAATATTTACGTAACATCAATACGTTAAAAATATTATGAACACGCGACATACTTGGCGGTAAAACGAGTCTATAAGCCACAGTTCCTACTCGATCAAGGATTTCAAATGGGTCAATTAAATCGAGGGTTGAGATTTCCTCTCTTCAGCAACTCTTGCTTTTAAAATAACGCCCTCTTGAACCTTCTTCTTAGTATTCATCAGCTCCGAATTTGTAGCTTGCACGGCTTTAACTTTATCGATTAAAGTCGATTCTAATCGTATATTCGTTGTCTTCATGTGGGTCCCTAGAGTCTTTAACTCTATCTTCATCATTTGTAAGTCGTACGAAATGGGTCTTTGTGTTAACAACATTGCACTCATAAACGTATATGATCTTCTACTCAACGCGTCAGCTACCATGTTCGCTTTCCCACGATGGTATTGAATGGTACGATCGTAATCTTTAACAGCTCTAGCCAACGTCTTTGGCCCATGTTACGTTCGCTTTAGTTGAAGAAATATTTAAGGGTTTTAGAAATGGGTTTTGTACTGTGGTCAATACAAAATTCGATTTCACGCTCTAGGGGTAGGCTAAGAAGTCTTCAAGAATACGTCAGGAAATTTATTAACAATAGAAATATCCTTCAAAACTGTGACTCCCATCCCAAGACTTGGATAGTACGTCACATTGATACCTATCAACTTGTCATCCTCATTCACGACGTCGCCTACAGAAAGTCTGGCTTCGGTGCATTCCACACAAGGAAGTCAACAACGAAAGGACCGGGGCTCTTTACTTATAGCTTGATATGACAATGATTGACTTTAGTGGTTTGGTTGCTTGAATTCGCATAACAGGTTGGTTAGGAACATGAAAGCTAACAACCTTACGAAAAGCATGATGAGTAGCTAACCAATCGATTCCTAAAATCACATCAAAGGCAAGTATTTTCAAAGAGGTAAGATCGACAGGTAACGTGAAAGTGTCGATTTGAACAAGATTTATAAATAGTGGAGGTAACAAAGGTTTCTCCTAACTGAGTTTAAACAGATATATCAAAGTCTAACTTATCCGGAGTTAACTTCAAATATTGAACACAACTAGATGAAATAAAAGAGTGAGTAGAACCGATATCTAACACGGTATAAACTTCAAAAGAGTTTATGACTAACATACCCGTAATAATTTTATTAAGGTTCCTCGTCACGAAAAAAAATGCGCTCTCTTAAACTACCGGCTTTGACTTTTCTGGGACGACCTTTGGTGCCTCCATCTTAGCTGAACTTGTCTTCGGTGAACGACAAAATTGGGCTAAGTGACCTTCTCTTCCACAATTATAACATTCTTTGGACGACATCGCGCAGTTTGGACTGATGTGTCCCTCCCCTCCGCGTTTGAAGTATATGATAGGTGGTCATTCTCCTTCCTTAACAATGGGTACTGGTGCTGACGTCTTTCCATCATTGTTGAATCTCCTCTTCTTGAAATGTCCATTCTTATTATTTTGACCATGATTACCACCGAAGTGGTTACCATTTCTGGCATGTTGATTCCCTCCATATTTATTATCACCGCTTTGATGACTGTTATCACCGGTATTATTATTTTGCCGGTTGCTCTCTTTTAGTTGCGTTGACTCGTTATCGCGCTCCACTAACTGAGCCCTATTTACAATATCTGAATACAAACACAGTTTATGAGAAATAAGATATTGACGTATCTCCGGCTTCAAACCTCTTAAAAACATTCGCGTCATTCTCTCTTCATTATCAACCAAGTGGGACGCAAATCGGGATAACTCGGCAAACTTGGCTTCGTACTGCGACACGGTCATGTTGTTTTGCTCTAACTTGATAAATTCTACCTCCTTCATGTAACGAATGCTTTCGAAAAAGTATTTGTCATTGAACAGCTCTTGGAACTTCTCCCAAGACATCTTGAGTGCGTCAGGCTGGGTACGTTTTACAGATTCCCACCAGTAATCTGCCTCTTCATGCAACATAAAGGTGGCAAAGGGAACCTTTTGCTCCTCTGAGCATCCCAAGACATCAAATATCTTGGTGATCTGCTTTAACCATGTCTCTGCCTTAAGTGGTTCTGGCTTTCCCAAAAACTCTGGTGGTCCCAGCTCCTTGAAATGCTTAGCGGTAACCAACCGTGGGTTGCCATTGTTTCCTCCTGCATTACGAACAGGAGCCGCCTTCGCCTGATGTTGCATGAATTCTAAAAAGCTCTTAAACGTACCGTCGTTCGTCAATTGATCAGTGTTGTTGTTTACAGGAGGATTATCGCCATCCTGTTGCACATTGTCCTGATTATTGATCTGTGGAGACTCAACGGTCTCTTGTGCTCCATTGCTTATCTCAATATTTTCAGATGCCATTTTCAAATACTGTCACAAAACAAGGGTTAATTAACATATCACATATTATATCTATACTCTGACCGACCAATTAAATAACAAGTAAACTTAGGTAGGTCATACTAGCGAAAGAATTTTCCGTCTCTCCCCTCCTAGTTCTTGTCTCATATCTCAGCCAGGGATCATATCCCTAAGCTTTGATACCAACTGTGACACCCCCAAAATAGGTATACATCACCCATCTTGAGTCGCTAGATACATGGTACAGAATTCAAATATAACTTAATAATACAACTGTCGTGTACAATACGACAATATAAACTATGAGTTTGAATACAATTATTGTCTACTATAGAGTATAAAAACTAAAAAGAAGTCCTCATTACAATTATTATCACACTATTTCACAGAATAGTGAGGACTACTAATGCACCATCTAGGACCATCACTCTATTTTCCGACTCGTCCCAGCTATATTCTCATTTCCTGAAGAGAACAGTGAAAGAAAGGGTGAGCTCAACTAGCCCAGTAAGAAATATTATGACTAAGATAATGCAGAATAAATTATCATTAGCCTTAAACAGTGTTAAACTGATACAAAATAACAAACATCAAGTTTAACTGCAGCGGAACAAGCAATCCATTAAAAGAGTCAAGTAGAGAATAAAATCTACTATCTTTTATGATTTAAAAGGTTTTTCATCACTTTTATCGCTGGGACTCAGCTTAATAAATAATCCACATCATTGAATCACCCCTGCACTACGGCCAAGGATATTCTTTAGTATCACGACCACAATTATCCATGCACTACGGGCCAAGATTATTTGTGTATTCATTAATGGTCATGATCATGTCAACCACTGTCCATCAATGCACTACGGGCGAATGAAGACTTTTACCACATCATTTGTAACATTACAGTCATGATTATACCGAATAATCCCTAGTTATAATCATACCAAGTCCATCTATGCACTACATGTCACAGATGACTTTCAACAGAATATAAACATAAGGATGATGACAATGATATAAGAATTCAATAAAATAAGTTCAAGAATTAATTTATCCAGGAACCAACAACGTCCAAATTGTCAACACGATACTACTTTGTAGAGTAAAATTCAGAATGCTCAGAAGAATATTTTCATGAAAAGATACTGAATGAAGCGCAAATATCAAGGATATTCCACTAATTTCATGGAGTATAGAAGTCAAAACTTTAACCAACTGAGTATAATAAAGAATGGAATAACAAAAGAAATCACAAGGCATGCGATAGACCATACAGACAGGTTATTCCAACAGAATAATAAATAACGGAACCAGGTCAAGCGAAATTCGCACCGACAGGATGTTCCAACAGAATAATAAAGAATGGAATAACAACAGAAATCACCATGCATGCGGTACTTCGCATAGACAGGTTATTCCAACAGAATACTAAATAACGGAACCAGGTCAGGCGTAATACGCACCGACAGGATGTTCCAACCGAAAAATAAAGACAGAACTAGGTCCGACGTAAAACGCACAGACAGGATATTCCAACAGAATAATAAAGAATGGAATAACAGAAGAATTTCACCAAGTATAAGGTGGCCCGCGTATACAGGTTATTCCAACAGAATAATAAAGAATGGAATAACAGAAGTTCTCTTCATGAATAAGAAAGAAAGAATACCTTTTACGAGTACAACAAATAATATCTCTTACCGTAAAAGAAACTTGATATCGGAGTAGTGAAGTAGCAGAATACTTTTCTTCTCTCTCTCTCTATAATTTCTCTTTCTAGAGTTTCAGTGAATTCGTAAGAAAATAATGAAGGAATGAGCTTCTATTTATAGAAAAATAGACTGCATAGTAACTAACTCATGAACGGTCTAGATTGATTTACTTTAATCTGACGGTCCATATTTAAAGGAAAATCTTTTAAATAAAATATAATATATTCTATTTATAATCTAATAAAACGAATAACTTTATAAAAGATTTTACTATGCAAACACTATGTAAGCACTATGCAAATACTATGCATAATAAAATATAATATATTCTAATTATTGTCTAATAAAACAGATAACTTTATAAAAGTATTCTGTTTTATATAAAAAGATTTTACTATTAGCCTAATTAAACGAATAACTTTATAAAAGTATTATGTTTTATATAAAAAGCTTTTCTGTTTTATTACATTAATAATACCAATAAAATAAAACTGAGTGACTAATCACGTAAGCCTCAATAATCAATACTGTATGCTACTATGCAACCACACGTATTAATGTACCTTTACTACCGAGTAGTTCAACAGTATTAACGATAAAACTTCCGCCGTTATTTTCATAAAATATTTTTGTCGTTTTCTCAACCCGATAATAATTCCGTTGTGGGATCCACCAATAATTGTGCCGTCGTACGAATATTCCCCGATAAAAATAATATTTCCCGACCAATCGAATATAATACAACAACTTGCATACTTTGCAAAATTTATAAATACAACCTACAACTATAATATTATCTCAAATTCACACCATAATATTTAAAAAATATTTCGAAAAAATTAAATCTTTATTCATAAAATCTGGGGTTTCACACTTATAATCTCTTGGCCACTTTTTTGGCCTTCAATATTGGGATTATCATTGTTCTTGTGAAAGAATGTATGGTGTTAGGAATATGTAGTAATAAGAAGTTAATTATAATGATAGAGGAGGATAAAAAAGTGGATTAAGATTTAATTGTGGACGATATATGTTAATGCCAAGATCCGTCCACGAGCTTCAATCACCAAGAGCACGTCAAATCCTACACAGAAACGGGTAAATACTAAGAACTTGACGACCTTTGCCGTCGAGGATAGTTCCGGTGTGACAATAAGTACAGGCTAGACAAGGTTAACAATGGAGGCTTAAAGCTCTAGTGCTAGAAAGTAATATTGTGTATGTACCTTGTAATTAGGGTAAAAGCCTCGTTATTTATAATGGTCTCACCACCTTCACATAATCCTTTCCCGTAATGGATTGGAGTTCCTCATTAAATTCGACTCCTACATAGAATCAAATAAGATCTCCTAAATATAAGGAAATAGATCCAAATCCCCAAGCCACCCCCTTACATTCATAAACCAGACATAATTAGGAATCCTAAATTACTTAAAATATTCCAACTCCCAAACTAAAATACCATATGGGTCAAAACAACCCCACATAGACTGCAACCCATCGCATCATTCAGACCTGAGTAATCATGGCCCAACATTTCCCCCCAGTCTTCGGTTGAATGGAACATTTAATTGAAGAATGCTCAAATTAAAGCCCAAAGTTACAATAATAATCAAGGCCCAACATTCCCCACCTATTCCCATAACAGGTCCCCACGTGACACCCATAATCACTATCATCACAGCTGCATTAAGTGCTCCATATTCTCATAGCCGAGAAGAATTGAAAAGCCACTTATTCAAAATAAACCTTTTCACCAGAACAACCGCCATTTCTCCTTCTTCGAAAGAACTCCCTACAACATGCTACCCATATTAACATGTTGCTCCAGCAAAAGCCCCTACCCATAACAATGGCTACTCCTAACGATTCCATACCAACTGCACCACAATCAACTATAAACACTGACGACCTTCTCTCAATTGAAGTCCCCATTTCCCCAATCATCGAAACCACTAGATTCAAAGAAATTCCATCATCATCAACTTCTAGTCCAGACACCATGGCCCCTCCTGATTCTCTCGAAGCACAGATCCGAAAGGAATTTGAATCCTCTAATTAAAGCTTATCTTCACGTTAACACCCAATCCACCATCCAAGAGGATCATCTAGACTCCATTCGCAAACAATACCAAATACCTCCAGAATATTCCATCTGATCCCCTCTCTAGAATAAAATAATGTATTGGCGCCCTCAAGGAGAATGGATCGTCGTACCACTCTATGCCTTCAAATATGACATCCGCCTACCTCTCCCCGAATTCATCTCCTCTTTTCTATGGTAAATAGGCACCGAATTCGCTCAATTGTTGCCAAATTCCTACATTTATCTAACCTCTTTCCTTGCCTTTTGTCACGAATTGAAAGTTCCCCCAAGTCTAGATTTCTTCTTCGCTCTATTCAGCTTATCAAAAAGTGGGGAATTTGGTTTTCGCCACTTGGGCCTCCACCCCGGGACCATCACCCCCATAAAAACTCCCTCCAAAAATAAAGGCTAGCATTCACAGTGGATTTTCATCAAAGGAATCGACCTGAAACTCCTACCAAATTGGGCCTCTCCCAATGACCCCGTCCTCAAAGTTTCTACCTTCCCAAAGAAGAAAACCAACGCCTTCTGAGCCTTCTACAGTCAAGTGAAGAAGACCAAATGGCTCATCAAAACATTATCCGACCCCACTTGGCTCTACCATCACGGGTGTAAGTATTTGTTTATACATTTTCCCTTCTTCTTTTTTTTACCTGTATAATGACCCCTTACTAAGGCATTATACTTCGATAAATGCAGTAACAATCTTTAAACCCAAGGACCTTGAAGCCTCTGCATCAGAACAACCACCCATCATCGATAATCATCTCGACCCCTTCACAAAACAAGATCCCAATGCCTAGACCATCCCTATAACCGAAATCCCAATCGACACGCCCCTGAACGCCTCTCCTTTAACCTATACCTCACTCAACAATGAACTGAACCTCTCCAACCTCCCTTTAATGGTGCCTCCAATCACCGCCCTCCCCATGGCCCCCAGACTATCTACCAAAAAATCCACAGAACTAACAAGGTCGAACAAGCTGATGCTGATGAAGAAAAAGCTGAGAAAACATATTAAGACTGCTGGCCCCCTTACAACATCATCCATCGTCGAAGCCTCAACCGAAAAAATTACTCCCCCAAAATACAACCCCTAAAATCGAGGCAGAAATCCCAAAAGAGCCTCCTCAAAATAAAGCCCGAACATAGGTGAATAAACAAAGCTCTGAAGAAATTACACACATTCCACCTTCCCCAATCAAACCCGAGGAAGCTACAAACAAAGAAGTACCTCCGAGACGATTTCTAAACACAACATAGTCCCAAGACCTTCCATATAACTACCCCTACAAAAAATTCAACGCCTTCGTCTTGCCCAGAGATGGCAAAATGTACGAAGGTCTAGAGACCGGGGATCTCGTCAGTACAACCATCGTCCCTATGGGTCAGGTAAGAACACTCTCATACTTCTAATCAAATGTATTATCTCTAAACCATACTCATCACCTCCATACTCTCCTCAGGCTCTATCAGCCTTCGGCCAACTCCTTCTTCGGGTCGAAGAAAGTTCTGCCCTCAAAAAAAGAACTAGAAAGAACTGTCAAACAACTCCGAGCAAAACTAGAAACCTCCTTATCCGAAAGAAAAATAGATCAAGAACGTTTCCAAATCGTCACAACTCACGCCCACAAGCTAATAGCCGATATGAAACAGTTAACCCAGGAACTAAAGGAGTTAAAATGGAAGTACTCAGAAATCTCCGAACAAAAAGAAAAGCTCATCCGAGATCGGTCCGAACTGAGAGAAGAACGAGGCAAACTTGAAAAATCCTACAAAATACTGGCTAAGGAATATGAGCAGATGTGCCACAAATCAAAAGTCATGTTCATAAGCGTAGCCGACATGGAAAAAGAAATCAAACTGCTAAGAACTGAGAAGACTATTATCTCCATTGCTGATAAACAAAAAATTATCTAGGAATACTAAGAATCTCCTGAGTTGACCAACCATATCTTCGCCTAATTCACCGAAGGCTACCAAAGCCATAAAGAAAAGATCAAGGAGAATATGTTAGCCGCTGGGCTCGATATTAGTATACTGAACTTTTCAGACTACGAGGCCGACTCTTCACCAGAATAGCTAGTTCTTAGAAATGACCATATAATAGTTAACCATTTAACTATCCACTCTCATAAATGAACAAGCTTGTTAACTGTCCCATAGAGTCTTTCATAGTATAACGAACATCATTTAAAATATCCTAAAACATGTTCACCCGAGGGCTAAACATGTTCGCCTGAAGGACGAAACAATCCGCCGGACACCATGAATCCTGTTCGCTCCCAAGAGCCGAACAAATAGCGCCGAAAAACAAAAATCTTGTTCGCTCCCAGGAGCCGAACAGATATCACTGATGAGTGAGTTTCATACACATGAATTGGATACATTCGGGCTTAATTTATTGTTGTTCTCAAGTCTTTTAGGATGTTTTTATGTGTTTATGTTTATTCATGCATGTTTTATATTGTTTTGTAGGAATTGGGACAAAAGTTACATAGATCGACGTTCGGGGTGGCTAGATGCGCGTTTTCGGCTTGCCATTTACACAGCAGTCACTTCAGAGCCAATTTTACTATAGCTCCTGACCTTATTTCGAAAATCTTCATGAACGAAAGTTGTAGATCTACTTCTCCTCTTTCCGGAACATCTTGAATCATCAAAATCGGAGTTCGTATGAAGAAGTTATGGCTATTTTCCCAAAGGACGTCGGAGCAGAAAATGTCAAAAAATGTTCTAGCGCCGGGGCGCCCATTTGTAGTTCATTTCCAGCGCCGAGGCGCTGGGGGGCAGAATCCCAGCGCCGTGCCCAGCGCCGGGGCGCTGGGGAAGTCAGTGGAAAGGCTTGGACGCATTTTGGGGCGAATTTTGACATCTTTTTGACTCCAAATTGGATTGGGTTTGTTCCTAACCTAAAAATTAGACTTGTAACCTATAAATATATGATGTAAGACATAAAATAAAGGGGGATTACATAGATTAGACTAGATTAAACACTCTATTAGATTAGAATCTAAACCCTAGTTCTTAATTAGCCATTAGAGATTGAAGCAAATTGGAGATCATTGAAGATCAAGAGCAAGAGCAAGAGGGGAGCATCAGATTTACTGACAACAGTTTCTATTCTCTTCTCTTATCATACTTTTATCTTTTAATATCTATTCAGTTGTGGATTCTTGGTTTCAATTCATTAATTATGAACTAACTCTTTTATTAAGATTTCAATTGAACCTTTTATGTCTATCAATTAGTTATTCGATTTATTCCAATTATTTATGTCAAAGTGAATTGTTTATCTTGTCTTGAGCTTATTGATTAATTATCTGATCAGTAATTACCTTGTTGCTCTAGAAGGAATCGGAAGAGGAATTCTAGGGTTAGAACTGGGCATGATAACATGTGACTTAGTTATTTGCATGGTGAATAATTAGGTTTGTGAATAGAATGGAAATATCTGTTTACCGCATGTAACACATAAGGAATTGGGATTGAAAAGAGTTTAATTCAATTGTTTTGCATAGGAATATAGCAAGATTAATCTGGATTAAATAGAAGTCAATTGATCACTTGGAAAAGGACTTTTGGCATTTGAGAATTTCTATTAACAATTCAGTAGGCATAATAATTGGGATAGTTGGATAATTGATTTATAGTTTATAATTGGGGATATTAAAGTCTTAATCTTTATTTATTTGAATTAATTTTAGAGTAATCTAGATTTAATTGATTAATTTAGTTTTCTTAATTAGAAAAATCACAATTTATGGTTGTTTAAATAAAATTGATTTGGTTAAGAGTTAGTACTTGGTAATTTTTATTAAATAATTCCTCGTGGGAACGATACTTTTCTTATCACTTTATTACTTGTTGACCGTGTATACTTGCACGTTTTCATTGATTGCAAAATCGATCAACAAGTTTTTGGCGCCGTTGCCGGAGAATTAATTTAATAATTATTTACCAATATTAATTTCAATCAAATTAGTCTTAATTTAAATATTTTTATTTTTATTTCTCATTCTCTTCCTATATTTCTCTCTTTTTAGGTACCATGGATGACTTTGCGTATCAATGGCCATACACGAACATGACTCAATCACGGGGAGCGGAGATTGACAGACTCAA
Organism: Panax notoginseng; assembly: GCA_016801055.1. Lineage (NCBI taxonomy): Eukaryota > Viridiplantae > Streptophyta > Magnoliopsida > Apiales > Araliaceae > Panax > Panax notoginseng. The sequence goes on from CM029017.1 coordinate 181,791,224, forward strand.
GAAACTTTCTGCATTATTAGCACAGATGGAGACACTTTCGAGGATGCTTGAAGCTTTTAAAGCTCAACGTCGTCAAAGTATGGCGGTTACTTGTGATTATTGTGCTGGAAATCATATGAGTCATCAATGCGCCATCAATTTCGAGCCGATATAGTATAGAGGTGATTACTCCAACAGTCATGTCTATCCTAACAATTATCATCAGGATTGGGGGTATCACCCGGATTTTTCATGGAGTAACAATCAAGATCAATTTTATGCTCCAAGTCCAACATACCCACCGGATTTCTCGTGTCCACCTCCACTACAACAGGAAGACCATTCAAATTTGGAGGAAGCCTTGAAAAAATTTATTAAAGCTTCTGAAAAAAGGAACGAGGAACAAGACAAAAAATTGAATCAAATAGAACTGAATATGAAAAGCCAAGGTGCGTCGATAAAGAATTTGGAAAATTAATTGGGGCAGATAGCACAAGCGTTGAACAACCATCCTCAATACACTTGGCTCTATGACATGGATGACGAAACTGATGATGAGTCCGAACCAAATCTGCAACCGGATGTGCCAAATGATATAGATGTTGAAAGAGAGAAAACAATTGGGAACAAACAAAAGGAGATCAACGAAGATTTAACTGTAAGATTCAACGAAGATGAATCGATTTCATTAGTGTCCCATGTACCTTCTCCACCAAAGTTCAAGAATCCGAGCAGTTTTGCAAAACCATGCTCAATTGGCAGTCATGTCGTTGGTAAAGCTCTTTATGACATAAGAGCTAGTACAACTGTGGAGTCATGGTGGGATGAAAAAGAGAAGATAGAGAAAGAGCTCATTGTGTTTGACAAGCTTCCATTCCACACTCTGATCACAGACACAATGGGGAAAGCACCTAGTTGTTTGTCATATTTAATGGGGATCCGATCTAAAAAGAAAATGCTAGGTGACTTAGATTCAATGGTCATTACAAATGGGAACCTCCCAAAAGAGACATTGCTTCTGATGGATGGAGGGTTCCTCAATTTTTGTAGGGGAATTGGATAGAGAATTGAAGAAGTCAGGCTGAGACTATAAAACAAGCGCTTATTGGGAGGCAACCCAAGTTTAATTTTTATTTTTAGTTTTTATTAAGTTTTATATTAGTAGTTTTGAATTTTCATTTATTTAGGATTTAATAAAAGTGTTTATATCATGGTTTTACAGGTTATTCAAGTCAAATTCAAGTGTGGTGCCCAATTTGTTCCATGTGCTTAGCCTATTCTCCAAACTTAGCGGACAAGGAGGAAGATTGCTATATTTTCAGGGAAGTCATCTGCTTTAATTTTTTCTATTGTAGCCATTGAGGACAATGTCTAGTTTAAGTTTGGGGGCATTTTAGTGTCGTATTGCATATAGTTAGTTATTTACATTGTAGTTCGTTATATTTTCGGGTTATTTACATTTAGTTTTTGCATTCAGTTTTTTGTTTTAAAAAAAAAAATTTAAAAATCGCAAAAATAGTAGTTAGTTTACTATGTTTGTTGTAGTTAGTTTATATTTGCATGATTCCAACTGTTAGATAGTAAAAGTCTATTTTGGCCAATGATGAGACTGGAGTTAAGTAGATAAGTATAGTATTTAATATTCAGGCTTTGATGTGATTTCTTGTTATGAATTGAATCTTTTCCTGTTTGAAACTGGTATAATTAAGGTTAGCACGTTAATAACAGCTATGTTGACTGATTAAGTTTAAATTGATACATAATGAATTTCTTAAGGATAATACTAATGTGAAGGAATGAAAGACATGAATAGGCGGAGATGGCTAAATTTTGATAAAAACTTAAGTTTGGGGGGAAAATTTGGGATATATAAGCTTCGCTAAAAAAAAGAAAGAAAGAAAAAAAAAATAAAAAAAAAATTACCGTGGCTAGTTTTGTTTCGGGGCCTTTGTTACTTGAGTAAGTACGCCCGAAGGGGTATCTTAAAACCTAGCTCCCTAAGGTCTTATATGGTCTGGGAGTCGTTGGCCGAAAGCTCGCTAAGGGGTAACACTGTTAGCCTAATGGAATGAGACATTGCACAGTCATGGTTAAAAATAAAAAAAACAATAAAACGAAAAAAGAGCAAAAAGCCCCCGTAATGAAAAGTAAAGCATAAGTATCCCGGATTGGACTCTTGAACTTGGTGGATGTTTAACTTTAGTTGGATCTAGCTTGTTCGTGAATTTTGTGAGTTTTCACTGTATGATGCCTTTAAAGAGACCTATTATGTGTTAACTTTGATTTTATATTAGTTAACATTGTTTTGGAGCACACACGCACTATATCAGTGATAACAGTCTAAGATTTGATGAGTGATTGGGAAATTACTGATTTGTTTTAATATGATGTATTATCATGTTTACTTGATTTCTCTAAGGCCGGTTGAATAGACTTGTTTCTGTCATTACTGTTGGATTCGTAGGCATATAGATTAGTTTCATTACATTGTATTGCATAACATTTTTGTGTTTTTGCTTGAGGACAAGCAAATGTTTAAGTTTGGGGGTATTTGATGAGTGAGTTTTATACACATGAATTGGATACATTCGGGCTTAATTTATTGTTGTTCTCAAGTCTTTTAGGATGTTTTTATGTGTTTGTGTCTATTCATGCATGTTTTATATTGTTTTGTAGAAATTGGGACAAAAGTTACATGGATCGACGTTCGGGGTGGCTAGATGCGCGTTTTCGGCTTGCCATTTACACAGCAGTCACTTCAGAGCCAATTTTACTATAGCTCCTGACCTTATTTCGAAAAACTTCAAGAACGAAAGTTATAGATCTACTTCTCCTCTTTCCGGAACATCTTGAATCATCAAAATCGGAGTTCGTATGAAGAAGTTATGGCTATTTTCCCAAAGGACGTCGGAGCAGAAAATGTCAGAAAATGTTCTAGCGCCGGGGCGCCCATTTGTAGTTCATTTCCAGCGCCGAGGCGCTTGGGGGCAGAATCCCAGAGCCGTGCCCAGCGCCGGGGCGCTGGGGAAGTCAGTGGAAAGGCTTGGACGCATTTTGGGGCGAATTTTGACATCTTTTTGACTCCAAATTGGATTGGGTTTGTTCTTAACCTAAAAATTAGACTTGTAACCTATAAATATATGATATAAGACATAAAATAAAGGGGGATTACATAGATTAGACTAGATTAAACACTCTATTAGATTAGAATCTAAACCCTAGTTCTTAATTAGCCATTAGAGATTGAAGCAAATTGGAGATCATTGAAGATCAAGAACAGGAGCAAGAGGGGAGCATCAGATTTGCTGACAACAGATTCTATTCTCTTCTCTTATCATACTTTTATCTTTTAATGTCTATTCAGTTGTGAATTCTTGGTTTCAATTCATTAATTATGAACTAACTCTTTTATTAAGATTTCAATTGAACCTTTTATGTCTATCAATTAGTTATTCGATTTATTCCAATTATTTATGTCAAAGTGAATTGTTTATCTTGTCTTGAGCTTATTGATTAATTATCTGATCAGTAATTACCTTGTTACTCTAGAAGGAATCGGAAGAGGAATTCTAGGGTTAGAACTGGGCATGATAACATGTGACTTAGTTATTTGCATGGTGAATAATTAGGTTTGTGAATAGAATGGAAATATCTGTTTACCGCATGTAACACATAAGGAATTGGGATTGAAAAGAGTTTAATTCAATTGTTTTGCATAAGAATATAGCAAGATTAATCTGGATTAAATAGAAGTCAATTGATCACTTGGAAAAGGACTTTTGGCATTTGAGAATTTCTATTAACAATTCAGTAGGCATAATAATTGGGATAGTTGGATAATTGATTTATAGTTTATAATTGGGGATATTGAAGTCTTAATCTTTATTTATTTGAATTAATTTTAGAGTAATCTAGATTTAATTGATTAATTTAGTTTTCTTAATTAGAAAAATCACAATTTATGGTTGTTTAAATAAAATTGATTTGGTTAAGAGTTAGTACTTGGTAATTTTTATTAAATAATTCCTCGTGGGAACGATACTTTTCTTATCACTTTATTACTTGTTGACCGTGTATACTTGCACGTATTCATTGATTGCGAAATCGATCAACAATCACCAAACACTAAAAAATCTCGTTCGCTCCTGGGAGCCGAACAGATATCACATAACACCAAAAAGTCTCGTTCGCTCCCAAGAGCCAAACGGATTCCACTGAACACCGAAAAAAACTCGTTCGTTCCCAGGAGCCGAACAAATATCACCAAATACCAAAAAATCTCGTTTGCTCCCTGGAGCCCAAAAGATATCACCAAACACCAAAAAATCTCATTCGCTCCCGGGGGCCGACCAGATATCACCAAACGCCAAAAAATCTCGTTCGTTCCCAGGAGCAGAACAAATAAATAATTATATAGAACAACACTGCAGAGAAAAAATGCTTCTTTTATTGATAATTATTGGAAGAATTACATACCAGAAACTCTGATTTCAACCCTAGTGAAAATATTTCTGATCTACCCGCATGCCACGCGTTCTTGATCTCATATCCATCCATTGCTCGTAGCCGATAGGTTCCTGGCTTTGGTACTTCAATGATTTCATAAGGACCTTCCCAATTTGGCATCAAATTTCCCAAATTTTAAGGCATAGAAGCTTCTACCTCTCAAAGAACTAGATCCCCTACCTCAAATCTTTGGAGCTTCACCCATTTGTTATAATACTTGGCCACTCAACGCTGATACGCTGCAAGCTTTACCAAGGCCGTTTCTCTGACTTCCTTTAACAAATCCAAATTGGCCTGAAGTCCGTCCCCATTGTATACTTCCTGAAACCGACTGACCCGAAGAGACGTAGAACCAACCTTTACTAAGACCAAGGCATCCGAACCATAAGCCAATATGAAGGGTGAGTCTCCCGTAGTAGACCTTGGTGTGGTCCGATAAGCCCACAATACACTGAGCAACTCTTCAGGCCACCTTCCTTTCGCCTCATCAAGTCTTCTTTTGATTCCATTTAACAAAGTCCTATTGGTTAACTCAAATTGCCCATTCGACTGAGGATGAGCCACCGAAGTCTTCTGATGCTGAATACCCAATTCTTTCAAAAATGCCTCAAATTTTGAACCTACGAATTGTCGTCCATTATCCAAAACCACCACCATGGGAATTTCAAACCAGAACACGACACACTCTTTCAAAAATTTCAAACATTCTTGCTCCGTGATCAACTGAAGGGGTTTGGCCTCCACCCATTTAGTCATATAGTCAATAGCTACTATGACAAAACTAACATGCCCCTTAGCTTTTGGTAATGGGCCCAAGATATCCACCTCCCAAACAACAAAAGGAATTGGGGATAAAAATAAATATAACTCCTCTAGCGACTAATGAGGGATCGGGCTGTTTAACTGACATTTCGAACACTTCTTCACATACTCGGTTACTTCTTTGAAGATTTTTGACTAATAGTAACCCTACCGAAACACCTTGTATGCTAACGACTTCGCTGCCATATAATCACCACAAATCCCCTCATGAACTTCTCGAAGAACATACTCCGCTTTGGACGGAACCAAACACTTCAGCAAAGGGGAAGAATAGGCTCGTCATTAAAGATCCCCATCTATAAGAACAAAGTTTGAGCTCCTGTGTTTAACTTTCTTTGCTAATAACCAATCCGACGGCAGAACGTCGTCAGCCAAATAGTCAAGGTTAGGAGACATCCAACAATTTGATTGTTCTATATTCATTACTTCTATATGTTGAACACTCAGCTGATTCAAAATCTCCAAGTAAACCGATTCACCAAATATAATTACTTCGGCCGTAGCCAATTTTGCCAGTACATCAGCTATAGCATTATCAGATCTATCTATTCCTTGAAAAGCATAAGAATTAAAATATTGCAGTCGATCCTTTACCATCGCCAGATATTTCACTATTCTCGTTCCCCGAGCCTCATATTCCCCTGAAATTTGTTTGACGACCAGCTGAGAGTCACTAAAAATAACTAAATTTTGTACCTCAAGACTCTTCACTAGTCGTAACCCTGTTAATAATGCTTCATACTTGGCCTCATTGTTCGTTGCCTTAAACCCAAACATGATTGCCTGTTGCACCTTAAACCCCTCTGGACTAGTCAAAATGATGTCGGCACCACTGGCATCGAAAGTAGTCTATCCATCTACATACAACGTCCATGAATTTTATACCGGATGAACTATTACAACCGAATGTTTGGTCACTTCGATCTAATTTAAACTCCCATCTACCTCGGAGAATGAACATTCTACTACAAAATCAGTCAGCTCCTGTCCCTTAATGCATGTCCGAGGATGAAACTCCAATATAAACTGCGATAATTTCATAGTCCACACGGCAAGTCTTCCCGAAACCTCTGGTCTTCCCAACACCTTTTTCAAAGGCTGATCAATATACACCACTATTAACCGACCTTGGAAGTATTACCGAAGTTTTTGAATTGCTATTATTAGAGCATAAGCAAACTTCTCAAGGTTCAGATACCTTGTTTCTGCATCCCTAAGGGCATGGTTCACATAATAAATCTGGTGCTGCTTACACCTAATCTCTCGCACCAAAACTGCTCCCACAACCAACGAACTTGCTTCCAAATACAAGTACAAAGGCTTAGCAGGAACTGGCTTCATCAACAAAGGAACATAAGATAAATACCTCTTTATCCCCTGAAAGGCGTCTTCACATTCTGAAGTCCACTGGAAAATCTTCGCATTCTTCAGCCCTTTTAACGTATCAAAGAATAGCAAACATCTCTCTACCGACTTATACATGAACCTCCTCAAAGCTGTTATCTGACCTGTTAAACGCAGAACATCCTTATATGACTGCGGGAATTTCATGTCCAGAATAGCTTGTATCTTCTCGAGATTAGCCTTTATCCCCCTCTTGTTGATTAGATAACCTAGGAACTTCCCTGCAACTAGTTCGAAGGTACACTTATTCGGGTTCAACCTCAAATTGTAGTGTCGAATAGTTTGAAAACAATCCTCCAAATCATCTAAATGACCTCGAACTGTCATGATTTTGACGATCATGTCATCCATATAAACTTCCATGCTCTGCCCCAACTGCTTCGTGAACACATAATTCATCATCCTTTGATATGTGGGCCCTGCATTTAATAAGCCAAAAGTTATCTTCTCATATGCATATACCGATCGATGAGTGATGAAGGCTATTTTTGGGATATCTTCCTTGGACATCAAAATCTTATGGTACCCCAAGAAAGCATCCATAAAGCTAAGCAAAGCATACCCTGGAGTCGCATCGCTAAGTTGGTCGATGTATGGTAGGGGATAGAAGTCCTTCGGGCACGCTTTGTTCAGTTCGATTTAATCTATACAAATCCATTATTTCCCATTCTGCTTCTGCACCAATACAACGTTTGTCATCCACTCTGGATAATCAATTTCAAATATGAAATTCGCTGTCAAGAGCTTTCCAATCTCTTCATCAATTAATTTTTGCCTTTTAGGGCAAAGATCCTCCTCTTCTATGAAATCGGTTTCTTCGTCGAGTCTACATGCAACTTGCATCCAACAACCTTTAGATCCACCCCGGGCATGTCACTGGGAACCCAGACGAAGATATCTGCAAATCACTAAAGCAACTCCACCAAGTTCATTCGAAAAGTCTCTGGAAATCCTGACCCAATCCTTATAGTCTTATCCTTCTTTCCTAGGATCAACTCAACCTCTTCGATCTCTCCTGCCAGCATAACCAAGGGTTCAGTACTGCTTTTCGCAAATGGTTCGATCTCTATTGCCATGTTTGCTTCTGCTTACTGACCTCTACTCTTTGAAGTGATCAGTGAGTTCTGATAGCATCTCCTTGCCAAATTAAGATCCCCAGTGACTCCCCAACTCTATGCGGCGTAGGGCACTTAATCTTGAAGTGAGGAATCAAAATCACTACATGGAGGGCTATCAGGGTGGGCCTTCCCAGAATCGCATTGTACGACAAATCCATATGTACCACAAAGAATCGACACGTAATTTCCACCTGTTGTGGAGCTGTTCCGAAGATGATTGGCAACTCAATTGTCTAGGAAACTCTGACTGGCTCGTTGATGAACCCATACAATGGAGACTCCTATCCGATCTCCATCTTTCTTCTGTCCAGGTTCATCATCTGGTAAGCGTGTGCATACAGAATATCCATTGAAAACCCGTTGTCTACCATCATCCATTTTATATCCACCGAACCCACCTGTGCATTAATTACCAATGCTCCCTCGTGTGGTTCGATCGGTTCTGCAGGGAAATTTTCATCAGTGAATGAGATCACCCAACGTGCCTCCGTAGCATGCCCTGCTGCTTGATGGTAGTCGCAATACTTGCTTATGTTCCCTGTGCCCGCCTTTATGTTATCCCTGGGCGGTTCGAAACAAGGTTGCCTTCTTATCTGTTCCACTATGGCGGCCCAATCGGTATTGAGCTTTGTGTATATTTTGTTTACCTTTTGACTCGGGAAAGGCATGCATCCTCCTCCCGAACCCCTGGTGTTACTATTACACCTCTTTTGATAACCATTAGACCTATCATTATTACTGTCATACCTCTTCTGGTTTCCATCTGATTTATCTTATCTTTATCCTTCGGTTTCTTTGTCGTGCCCAGCTTCAAACTGTTCATAACTTCGTACACCACTATAAAGCCTTCAGCTTTTTTGAACGCTTCAGCCAAGCTCTTCGGGTGATTAAACATTAATTTCTTCACCAGCTTCTTTGACTTCACCAAATCCAACCCGTTCTGAAAAAGCTCTACTGCTTGGAGGTCATTTAAAACTATTACCTGACCTACCATTTTCATGAATCTTTTCACGTACTGGCCCAGCGTCTCATTGGAATGTTATCTGATCTGCGATAATGATCCTGTTTGCTTCGCCCTCCTCTTGTTACTCCTAAACTGAGTATGAAACTTGTCGCACAGCTCTTCCTATGACGAGACTGAGTTCGGGGCTAAGGTTATCATCCATTGTCTGGCATCCTTAAAATCGTCATAAAGGTATGACACTCTACCGCATCCGAGTAATCATAGTAGTCCATTAGTCTGTCATACGCTTGACTGTGTTCATACAGATCACCTGAACCATCATAACTCTCCATATAAGGGAGTTTCTTGTTGGGGTCTGCCTTTTCTCGAATGATCTCAGGAGAGAATGGGGAAGCTTTTTTTCCTGAACTTACGTTCACCTGTCTGACTTCGGCCAACTCCTTTTGAATCCTCCAACTTTTTAGCCAACAGTTCCATTCCTTCTGGCTTTGTAGGCACTTCTTTCTTAGAAGAATCCTTCTTTCTGTAGCCGATTTGACCCTTTCCATTCGAACTATCAGCCCCGGAAAGGCTTCGACCTCTGCTCTCAATGTACCGAGAACTCTCAAGGCGGGGTACTCTCAATTGGTTCCCGGATGTGCGGCCACCCGATTTGCTCCTGTAAGACCCCGAATTTTATGAAATAAAAGTATTCAATTTTTTTATAATTATTATTTTATTTAGTAAATGGTTAAATTGATAAAATGTTAAAGTTAAGGGTGATATGTGAAAATTTTACAAAGTAAGCAAGTTGTCATAAAATATTCGTTTGGTCAGAAAATATTCGTTTTATCAGGGAATATTCGTACAAAGGCACAATCATTAGTGGTCCCTACAACAAAATTATTATCGGAGTTAGAAAACGACAGAAATAACTTTTTATAAAAATAACGGCAAAAGTTTTACCGTTAAACTGTTGAAATACCCGGTGGTAAAAGTACAGTAATACACGTGGTTGCATAGTAGCACACGGTATTGTACAGTATCTTTGATTACTGATGCTTACGTGAGAAGTCACTCAGTTTTATTCAATTATCACCATAATAATTGCTGCATAATATCTCTCATATTATTGATTCAATTATTGTCACAGTATCATATGCATAATATTTTATATTATTAAATCAATAATTGAGATAACAAAGTTATTCATATTATTATTTATATTATTGACGATGTCTAGAAAGTTCTGTCGAGGAAAGGGGTTTGGTCACCTAATTGCGTGCCAATAGAGAGAAATCCTTATCGGAAAGCCCCATCTTTCCTGGGAATGATTTGGTTATTAATATTGTTAGTTATAATATTAATGATGAATAAGTTCGTGTTGATTAAAGATAAGAATAATAATTGATGAGTGAAAGATGTTTGTTCATTTAGTTTTCTTTAATTCTTCCGTGACCCAATTACCCTCAAAGGAGGTAATTCTGTGATTAGCTGGTTTTGTTATTATTGACCAAACAGGTAATTAATCGGATAAATGAGTAATTAATTGCTATTAGTTCACATGCAAATTACTATTTATTCACATGCATGAAACTATTGGTTCACATGCATGTACTATTAGGGGAGGTTGTGCAAGATTGATAATACTTGAGGGACTAAATTAAAAATAGAGGTAAAGATGAAGGTAATTAACTGTAATAATTTGAGCCCCTAAACGTGTAATTATCGAAACTATATTTTTCTATAAATAGAAGCTCATTTCTTCTTTCATTCTCACCAATTCACTAACACTTACAAGAGCAATTATAGAGAGAGAAGCTATAGAGAGGAAGAAGAAGAGTTTTATACTACTTCACTATTGCAGTATCTAGTCTTCTACTAAGGTAAAGGGTATTATTTATTTCATATTCGCTTACGATATTATTTTTCGTATTCATAAGGAATTTTATTTTTGCTCAATATTCGTAAAGAATATTATTTTCGATCAATATTCGTAGGAATATTATTTTCGTTCAACAGTCGTAAGGGATATTATTTTTGTTTAATATTCGTATGAAATAATATTTTCTTCCATACTTTGTAGTATGTAAGTAATATTATTTCGTTTCGTATTCATAATTCTACACTCATTTTGTTAAAGTATTGCTTCTATACTCCGTGAAATTAGTAGAATATCCTTGAAATTTGCGCTTCATCTAGTATCGTTTCACAAGGATATTTTTCTGAATATTTTTGTTAAATTTTAAGCTTTTCATGCCGGAGTACTATTAATGGGTACTATTCATTTATACGACATTATTCTTATGTACGACACTATTTATACGTACGGCACTATTCATAAATATGATACTATTCACAAAGTACTATTCACAGGGTACTATTTCTAAAGTACTATTCGCAAAGTACTATTCACCCGGGGTACTATTCATGATAAAAATTAATTTCTTTTCTGTCCAAATTATTTTTGATACAATATTATTCTTGAATTTTACTCCACAAAGCAGTATCATGTTGGCAATTTGGACATTATTGAATTCTGAATAAATTGAATTATAAATCTTTAAAATTTATCCTTTGCTTTTATTTAATTGAATTCTTATATCATTGTTATCATCCTCATGCTTATATTGTGATGAAAGTCATCTTTGGCCCGTAGAGCATAGATGGACTGTTGATTGGTATGATTATGACCAGGGATCATTCGGTATAATAATGATCTGTAATGTTACAAATGATATGGAAAAAGTCCTCATTGACCCGTAATGGATTGATGGACAGTTGTTGGCATGATCATGACCATTGGTGATAACACGATTATCCTTGGCCCGTAGTACATGGATAATTCGTGGATGTGATACTAATGAATATCCTTGGCCCGTAGTGCATGAATAATTCAGTGATGTGAATTATTTATTAAGCTGAGTCTCAGCGATAAAATTGATGATAAACTTTTTAAATCATAGAAGATGGTAGATATCATGCTCTACTTGACTCTTCTAATGGATTGCTTGTTCCGTTGCAGTTAAACTTGTTGTTTATTATAATCTATGAGTTTAACACTGTTGAAGGTAGACCTGACAAACAGGCCGGGCGAGTGGCGGGGCGCGCCAAAAAAGCCCAGGTTTTGTTGGGCTAAACTTCTGTAGCCCAAAGCCCGGCTCGTGGCTAGCAAGCCAAGCCAGCCCGCGGGCCGAGACCAATTCGTGCCTATTTTATACTATTTTTTTGGGTTTGGCCCAAACGGGCCGGGCGGGTGGCTGGCCGGGCCAAAAACGGGCCAGCCAAAAATGCTCAGGTTTTACTAGGCCAAAATTCTGCAGCCCAAAGCCCGGCCCGTGGGCTTGGGCCATGTTTTTCCAGGTCTAGTTGAAGGCTAACGATAATTTATTCTGCATTCTCTTAGTCATATATTTCTTGCTGTGCTAGTTGAACTCACTCTTTTGCTTGCATTGTTCTCTTCAGGAAATGAGAACGTAGTTGGGACTAAACGGAGAACGGAGTGATGGTCCGAGATGGTGGCTATAATAGTCCTCACTATTTTAGAAAATAGTGTGATAATAATTGTAATGAGGACTCCATTTGAATTTGGATATTGTCTAGAAGATAATATTCATGTCAAAACTCTCAGTTACGTTTTGTCGTATTGTATAAATGAAGTTTGTATTTAAGTTATGTACCATGTATTTGGCAACTCAGAATGGATGATGTATACCTATTTTGGGGGCTTCACAGCTCCTGTCATGAGAGCGACTCTGAAGCCTACTCTCGAATCGCCTTGTACCATCCGCCCGTCGCGTCCTAGACTGTCTGTCTGGAGACCTACCCCGCCTTCTGGTCCGGCTGTGGCTGGAGGCCTCGTTTTCCTGTTCGGCCATACGAACCATCTGCTTTGTAATCTCTTCCTTCTGTAGCAGCAACACTCTCAGCGCCTCCTCCGTCTCCTGCGCCTTTTTGGCTAGAACAGATTTTCTATCCTCCTGATCTTCTCGGCGTCGGGTTTGAGGCAGTGTGCCCCCTAGCTACCCTTCTCCGATCCTTAGTCTCCTTACTGGTTGTCGAGAATAGCCTCCTTCTGACGTCTTCCCGATCTCCACCTTTGGATCCTACCGAAGTGCTATGAGGACCGAGTCGCTCATGGATGCTCTTCGACGGTCCCAGTCTATATTTAACGGGCCCCCTCTGTTGGGAAGAACCTCCTGCCGTTGATTGTCCCATGCCTGAAACCGTCCTGTTGTTCACCACGATTTCAGGCACGGGAAGCTGATGCTTGTGATTGAAAATTCAAAAACATTAGAAAAGACCCTCCTTCTAGCGCCAAGATCCGTCCATGCGCTTCAATCACCAAGAGCGCGTCAAATCTTGCACAAAAACAGGTAAACATCGAGAACTTGACGACCTTTGTCGCCGGGGAATAGCTCCGGTATGAAAATAAGTACATACTAGACAATTAACAATGGAGACTTAAAGCTCTAGTGTTAGAAAGTAATAACGTGTATGTAATTTGTAATTAGGGTAAAAACTTTATATTTATAATGATCTCACCACCTTCACATGATCCTCTCCTATAATGGATTGGAGTTCCTCATTAAATTTGACTCCTACACAAAATCAAATAAGATCTCCTAAATATAAGGAAATATATTCAAATCCCCCACCTCCTCTTTACATTTAAAACCAGACATAATTAGGAATTCTAAATTTTCCCAAACTAAAATACTATATGGGTCAAAATAACCCTACATAGACTGTAATCCATTGCACTATTCAGACCCCAGTAATCATGGCCCAACAATATTATATATAAAAATTGCAAGTTGTAATATATCATTTGCGTCTCAAAAATTTACTGCATTGGTACATGATAGTGTCGCTAGCGGCACTATCACAAAAAAAGGAGTACTATATATTTTGTTCAACTTTTTTCTATGAATATTAAATTTACATAATATTAATAAATATATTTTTCTTACTTTTAAAATATAAATAATAATATCTGAATGGTGACCTTATTAATTTTAGTATTAACAAAAAAATAATCAACAATAATTAGAACTCCATGTTCAAATACAAAATTAAAAGAGTCACTTAGGTGGTAATAAGCATTATTTATAATGCCTCTAATAGGTATATATTATAAATTTGAAATTCAAATAAATGCTTGGGGCATAGCGCTAGATTTAAAATAAAAATAACAATCTCAATTTTCATTTATTTTATAAATAATTTTAAAAGAAAATAGAAAACTTGTAAGAATAAAAAATTCCTATCATTTTTTGGTCAAGATATTTTATTACTCAACAACCAAAGAAAATAGTCCTGCAAACATTAATTAAACTCTCGTGACAACTCACGTGCCAAAACATCCAATAATGAGCTTTGTACTTGCCTCGTGTTTACTCATAATTGGTGGTCCAAAAGCTGCCCCCCTACTTTCGAGAGCAGATCCTCTGTCCCCAAATTCTCTGTCCCCTTGTGTCCCTCCACTTACATTTTGACACATAGTCTCTTACTTAACACTAATTAATTCTAAAATAAAATAAAATAACATGTATCATAATTTAAGTGGGGGGACACAAGGGGGACAGGAAATTTGGGGACAGAGGATCTGCTCTCCCTACTTTCACAAAATATTTTCATCAATCAATTATTACTATTCACTCCGTTATTTAGTGTAAGAATAAGTCTTGGCAGACAGTTTTTTGGACCAAAAAATTAGATCAGTCTAATTTTTTATTTTTTATTTTTTTTTGGATTAATTATATACTATAGTATATTTATAAAAGTAATTATAAAAATAAAACATCCACAAAATAATTATAAAAGTAATACATTTTCTCATATTTATTTACAATATTAGTGTAATTAGGATTCCTTAATTTATGAGAATATTAGTGCAATTAGGATTCCTTAATTTCAGGTGGTTTTTTTTTAAAACGCGTAAACCTATGTTGTTAAACCTTCTTTTTCTCCCAGCTCCCATAACTTTTGTACTGATATTTCTCTCTAAAATATTACTTCCTCCATCCCTAAATAATTGACGTTATAGAGAGTTCAAAATTTTCTAATATATTTGACGTTATCAAGTTTTTAGGAAGCTTAATTATAATTTTTTCTCTACTGCCCTCAACTATATGGAGTATTTTATTTATCTAGACAACTATATGGAGTACATCTTTTCTTAATTAATGCAAGGGTAATTGTGGTAATACATATCAATCTTAATGACAAAATTAGAGTAATAAATGACTTTCTTAATAACTGTGAAAACATTCAAAACGTCAGTTATTTAGGGATGGAGGGAGTATTATTATTATTCTTCTTCTTCATCATAGTTGTTAGACTAATTAACTAATTGGTGGCGTAAACTGGTTTGTATAGTCTAATAGTCCTTTATTTTTTTGATTATTTTTTAATTTGCTTTTGCTGCACTTGTTGATTCACAGGTTGTTCAAGTTAGTGAGAAGAAGGTTTTGGATCAGAAAGTATACATGTTGTTCTATTATCGAGATAATAAAAATTCTGCTTCAAACAAGCCTCTTAATGTTGCTCGGAAAGAGATCATAGCAACAAATGTCATGGGAAGAAATAAACCTTATTTAAATTTCAATCAAGAATTAAAAGGATTGTGTTTCGTACTTTAGTTTTTGTTAGATATCCATAACTATTTGTTATGGTTAATGAGTTTGTAATGTTTATTAGAATTTATGTAAATAAGATTACATATTTAATTATATTACCAGTGATTTGACATTATTTGTTGCTTCGTATTTGTTACTTCTAAATTGTGTCTGATATATTGTTTGAAAGGTGCAGTTGGTAACCAAACATGCATAGAAGGGTAATCATTTTATTTATTGGTAGTAACTAGATAGTTACAAGATTGTATCAGGACATATATCAAGTGTTAAATGTACATGTGAGAGTATACAAGGGTTGTCTAAACTGAGTTGGACGTTGTTTCTGTTTTAGTTACCATTAAAACCTATTCTGATTATTTTCATAAAACTATTTGGTTACTTCTTTATTATGTTTTGGATACTGTTATCTTATGGTTTGGCTACTATTATTGTGCCCTCAATGTGGAATTTTAGTTACTTTTATTTTTTATTCTGGTTAATATGTAATTATTTAGTATACATAGATTGCCTAAATTGAGTTTCATTACATGATATTTCTGTTTTAGTTACCATTAAAATATGTTCTGATTACTATTATATAATTGTGTGGTTACTATTTTATTATGTTACATTATGGTTAATGTTATTAGTGACCAGATAGTTACAAGCTTGTATCAGAACAAACATCAAGTATTAAATATACAAGTGAGAGTGTCCTATTTATATAGCTGATGTATACTTATAAATTATATACTCATAAAAATTATCTGAAAATTGTACAATTGGTATTTAAATCTGCATATAGAGATAATCATTTTATTTTTTGTGAGTAACCAAATTTATATAAAATTGGTTCAGAACAGTATCCATCAGCTATTTCAGTTGAAATATTAGGTTGGTATCCAAACATATATATATGGTAACCATTTTTATTTTTATTAGTAACCAGATAATTATAAATTTGTATCAGGACTATTATAAAGTGTTAAATATATATATATATATATATATATTTTATTTATACCATGTCATCGTGATGAAATAAGAAACTCCAAATAAGAGTTTCTATTTATATATATGATGGTCACTTATAGATCTCATATTAAAATAAAAATAGTTCGAGAGATGCAGTTGGTATCCAAACCTTCATATAAGGGTAACCATTTTAATTTTTGTTAATAACCAAATAATTAAAAACTTATATTAGAACAGTTATCAAGTGCTTAATGTACGTGTGAGGGTTCCCATTTATCTAGCTCATGAATACTTTTTAATTATATAGTTATAAAAGTTATTTAAAAATGGTCCAGTTGGTAACTAAATATGAATATAGAGGTAACTATTTTATTTTAGATGGGTAACCAAATTTACATAAAAATATTTCAGAACAGTTACCAATTGTTTAATGTATATGTTTACTTTATATTGACAACTCATGATGGAATCAAAAATTAAAATATTAATCAATAACAATTTTGGTTACTGTACACCATTAAAAATGTTACCAACCATGTGGTTAATGGTTACTAACAGTAAACAATTATATATTTACACACTTTTTTTTATGTTCCGTTGAAATAAAGCACAACTGAAATCATCTTCATTGTCTGACAACTGAATAAACATAGTAAAGTAACCAAATCAATATTAGACAGTAACCAAACTACATAATCTTAGTAATCAGAACATAAAATAAATTTTTACATTCAATTTTGAAGGCCTAAATGATGAAATTTGACCAAAAAATCATGCAGTTCACGAGCAAAGCTCGTGACTTTTGATCGTTGACCCGTTTCTAATGAAATTAGGCTCCAAAAATACCAAAATCCGACACTCTAAACTTGATAAAAATTATCAAATTACCACTGGATCAAATCTTTTCATAAGCTGACACGCTTGCTCTTCAACCGGATCAGTTTGTTACCAACTATATAAAGGCTAACAATTATATGAAGTTAACTAATGTAGTCAATAAGTAGCCATCAATATAAAATAAACAAGTATAAAACACACTAATATTATATAGTAATCATAATAACATTATACAGTAACCAAATTTAAATTAGACAGTAACCAACATATATCTATTTAGTAACCAGAACATAAACACATTTTTCATTGTATTTTACAGTAAAAAAACAACCAGTATAATGTGTTTGTTACCAACTAAAGACTAACAGTTGTTTGAAGGTAACCAATGTAGCTAATAAGTAACCATGAATAGAAGAAATATCAGTACAAGTGTACATTAATATTATTCAGCAACCAAATAAACATTATACAGTAACCAATTATATAGTATACAGCAATAAATATATAATCAGATTAACAGTTGTATGAAGGTAACCAATGTAGTCAATAAGTAACCACCAATATAAAAGAAACAATTATAAAACACAATAACAATATACAATAACCAAATAAACACCTTATAGTATCTAAATACATATTAGACAGTAATCAAGATATATGTAATTAGTAACCAAGATTATAAAAAATATTTTTACATTCATTTTACAATCAAACAATCAGTAATGACTTTGTTACAAATTAAAGACTAATAGATGTATGAAGGTAACCAATGTAGTTAATCAGTAATCATCAATATAAAAAAAATTAGTAAAAAATACAGTAATATAATGCATTAACCATGGTAATATTACATAGTAACCAAGTCAGCATTATATATTAACCAAATTTAAATTAGACAGTAACCAACATATATTTACTTAGTATCCATAATATAAAACATATTTTTTTCATGCATTTTACAGCAAAAACAAATAATATAAAAAATATCAATATAAAAAATATCAATATGTACTTAAAGATCCAACAGTTGCAGGAAAGTAACCAATGTATTTAATAACTAACCATCAATATAAAAAACATAAGTAGAATATACATTTAAAGTATATAGTAAATAAATAAGCATTATACAGTAACTAAATAAATAATAAACAGTAACCAATTTATATGTACTTAGTAACCAGAATATAAAACATGCTTTTACATGTATTTTGCAATTAAAACAGTCAGTATACTGACTTTGTGACCAATTAAAGAGCGAAAAATTTAAGAAATGTAACCAATATACGAGTATATGGTAATCACGGGGTAACTATATACATATAAATTTTAAACTCAAATATCTTAGTATATAAATCTGTAACGAATCAATCAACAATCAACAATCAAAGTTGTTACATAAGCTGGTTACTGATCTTGAAGTTGTTGTTGATCTTAAAGTTGCTGTTGATCTTCTCCTCTATTATCCGATCTCAAAGTTGTATCTTGTCTTCTCCGATATGTCATTGCTGTTGATCTTCTCCTCTATGTCGCCTTCTCTGATCTCAAAGTTGCTTATTTTTTTCATTAGCGTGAATTTAGGACCTGTTAGTTAGAAATATGAAAGTCGGTAACTGACGTGTAGGGAGTCAATGCTCCGTAATTTTAGCAACGTATTATTGTATTGCGTTATTTTTGTAATTATTTTGTGGATGTTTTATTTTTGTAAATACTTTCTAATTGTTGTATATTAGTGTTAAGGACCCTTTTTTTTTTACTTTTCTTGTATCTCCCAAAAAAGGTATATTATTTATTTTAACTGAAATTTTTATAAAATACAGTATTTTTAGGTGTAATTTGAATATATATACAAATTGTATAGAGTATAGAATACAACTCTGTTTTGTATATGTATTCAAATTATACCTAAAAATACTGTATTTTATAAAAATTTCAGTTGAAATAAATAATATATATTTTTTGAGAGATACAAGAAAAGCAAAATAAAAATAAAAAAATAAAAAATTAGACCGGTCCAATAAAACTGTCCAAAAAAAATGTCTGTGTAGAGCTACTCTTAATGTAAATCATTTTAAAAAATTATTTTTATTCCTTAATATAAATTGTTTGAAAATTTCAAATAAATATTAATTATTTAATTTTTAATATTATTTCAGGTATTAAATATAATTTTAATTCTCTCACTATTTTTTATTCAATAAATAATTATTTTTTTAATACAAAAATAATATAAACAATTGATATTATATTTAATACTTTACCACAATTTTCATGGACGGAACTAGGGGGGTCGAGGGGGGTCATATGACCCCCCAACCCTGAAATTTGAAATATATTAATATTAGTTAAATTTGATCTTTGTTATGAGATGGTATTAATTTATTTATTTTTTTGTCTTTTTACCTATAATAAATTAATAATATTACTATAAGATAAAATAATATTAAATAAATTTGATAATTAATTAATTAATGTTACACTCATTTGTCTTACTGACTTAATCATACATTTGTATCAATTTTTTTATAAATGAAAATAACTTAATTTATTTTCTTGATTTGAATGGCTACTCTCAGTTGTCTCCAAAGAAGATGACCAGAAGTCCAGAACCACAATATAAAATTTTGAATATATAATATTATAATTTATCTATAAAAATAGCTAATCAGTTTACTAAAAAATTCAAAGTCTAATTAATAGTCTCATAGTTCGGAAAAAATTAATGTGTGTGTGTGTGTATATATATATATATATATATATATATATATATATATAGTCCGGATTTTAAGCCTACTCGTTATCCAACTCACCTGAGCTCATTCCTCTTTAGCGACGGACCCGACGACGGTTCGGTCATACAACCGTCGTCTATAGTTTTAGCGACGGACAACATATAGCGTCACTAAAAGTATAGACAACGGTTGTATGACCGAACCGTCGTCAAGTCCATCGCTAAAAGGGGGTGAGCTCGAGTGAGTTGAATAAGGGGTGAGCTTAAGATCCGATCTGTATATATATATATATATATATATATATATATATATATACACACACACACACACACACACACACACATTTAAAGTTATTAGACTCACAACTCATATGTTTACAATGATTGAAATAGGATGTGAAATATTATAATTAGACAAAATAAATTTAAAAGAAACACTGTAAAGCATCAATAAATAATTTTTTTTATTGATATATTTTGACTCCTCTAAAAATTTTCTAATTCCACCACTAATTATTTTTTTAATACTTATATACAACTCTAAAACTAATATATTAAAAAACAAAGAGCATTAAAATATAATTATAAATATATAACGACAATAGTAAAAATCGTCGATATAAAATCTATTTAGACGATTTTAAAATATCATTTCCTGTTTACTAGTAGTTTCCTATTAGTATTATATATATATATGAGTAATTCTACGCCGACCGGCGTTTTCCGATCGGGGTAGTGACCGGCCGGATTTTTTTTTTTTTTTTTTTTTTGCTTTTGACTACAAAATAATTAATGTGATTTATTAGAACTGAAATTTTTATAAAATACAGTGATTTAGGCGTCCGTTTGGATACACGTAACAAACAGGGTTATACAGACTGTATAACCCTGTTTGTTACGTGTATCCAAACGGACGCCTAAATCACTGTATTTTATAAAAATTTCAGTTCTAATAAATCACATTAATTATTTTGTAGTCAAAAGCAAAAAAAAAAAAAAAATTCCGACCGGTCACTACCCCGGTCGGAAAATGCCGGTCGGCGTAGAATTTTCAATATATATATATATATATATATATCCCACCTGTCACTCCTTTCATCAACACGAACAAGACACAATACCCCACGACTCTCTTATAAATGTTTTGGTTGAATCAAATCATTAAAAGGAAGAAAAGGGGTCCAAAGTCTTCACCATTCTTAAAGCAAGAAACCATGCCTCCATTTTCCCACAATATACAATTCAATAAACCTTAATTTAATTTAACAACAACAATATTAAATAATATAAATAAATAAATACAATACAATTATCTAGTTCTACCAATTAGTAATTTTCTCTCCAACTTTACTTTCCAAGAAAATAAAGGAAAATAAAGAAAACCCCTTCTATTTTCTTTTTTTAGTATTCACCACCACAAATTTCACAAAAAGAGCTCAAAAAACCCACCCAAAAGCACGAACAAGCCCTTATCCAAACAAACGGCCATTAAATAAGATAAAAACCAAAAGCTTTGACTATTTACACAAAAGACCCATCCACACAACTAAAAACTTTTACCCTTTTCCACTTTCATCCTTCATGAGGCTGCAGACTGGTGGGGATGAGAAGTGGGTGTTTGAGAAAATGGGTAAAACTTGGGTCTAGATATAGGAAAAGGTAAAGGGGTTGCAGTGGCTTTGGAGGTAGTGGTTTGGTCAGTCGGCTTAACGGCGGCGGCGGTTGCCGGAGTAGTGGTTGCTACTCGCTCACAAGAAGGGCACATAGTGAGAGTGGTGGCAGGGAGTTGCATGTAAAATGGATTTGAAGACTTGAGGGCTCTCAACTCTTGTAGTTCCTTGTGTAGCTTTCTGTTTTCTTCTGTTAATGTTTCACAGCACCTCTTTAAGTACTCGCAATCAACCTCTGTTTGCTTCAACTTCGTCCTGATTCAAAAAATATGAAAGGGAAAATAAGCGACTGTAGATGAAAAACACAAAACTCCCAAGCGTATTTCTACCTCTTGCACTATAGTAATTTGTACCTTGAACTTATAGACATAATCTTGTCTACAATGCAAAAGATACAAGACTGCTTTAACCATTTTTTGTGTCTAAATTTATAAATATTAGCTACACTAGCATCTGCTCAACTGGTTGGCAGATCCGTCAAATATATAGTGTTCAAGTATTTGACACTGTTGACAACATACATACCACGTTAAGATAAATTTTATCTCACACACGTATATATATATATGTATGTGTGTGTGTGTGTGAATACAAACACACCTTGCTCTTCTGTTCTGAAACCAGACTTCAACTTGACGAGGCCTAAGATTTAGCTGTTTTGCAAGCACAAGCTTTTGTTTCTGCCTCATCCAAAAGAAAACAATAGACTATCACTTGCATAAAAATAAAAAAGGGTTTCTCTCCATATATATATATATATATAATAAGATACTTACAGGATTAAGGGTATTGTGTTCCTTGAAGCTTTCTTCAAGATAAGCAGATTGTTCTTTAGAAAGTCTAAGTTTCTTTCTAGTAAGACCACTCTCATCATCATCACTAGCTCTTGAATTAGACCCTCTCTCTCCCTCAACGCCATCGTTTCTACCCGCCGCCGTCTCCAAGTCCCTCTTTTTCCCTCTGTAAATGCCAAAATCCATCCGAAACGACGACGCCGCACTGTTTGGCGACGACACCTCTTCCGCCGCCGCCGCCAGCCTGTTCACATCAAACCCCCTCGCCACCGGCACGTTCCCCGATGAACCCCCTTCCGAACTCCCTACATCAACCCAGAAAAAAACAAATATTAATCTATATTCCATCACTATATTATACAGTCGCATTAAAAACTCATAAATAATATCAGCTATGGATCAGTCACCACAAATTAAAATTAAAAAAAAAATCACATATAATATTGAGAGAGAGTACCATTATCAGAGGACCAAGGTAAGGATTGTTGATGGGAAAGAGCTAAACGATGACCAGGAGCAAAGGGAAGAAGATGAAGCTCTTTAGTTTTCTCTTTAATGGTTTCTTCTGATGAATATTCCTCAGTATTATCATCATCTGGTGATTTTCTTGTAGTATTTGAGTTAATACCTAAAGCCATACCAAACCCAAGACCAGTTTTTGAAGTATTGCTGCTAATAATATCCATTAATGGAGGCTTTTTTGCTGCCAAAAACACAAATGATTTTGATGAAGAAGAGTCTCCTCCTAAGCTCAAGCCCAACTCCATGGAAAAGATGAGAAAGAAAGAAAGGGCAAAAATTAAAAGTGAAAGCACTAGAAAGAGTCTTTACCGAGAATCTATCAAATTTATAGAGCGGGAGTATAATAATATTCATGGACCCAAACACTGCCTTGTTTTTCTCTCTTGAGATTTTATATTTTATTCCTGTTACTAAATTACACTTGTAAAATAAATATATCTTTTATTTCTTTTTTTAATAATTTGTTAAAGTTTTTGGGTATTGACGAGAGAAAAACCTGGTTTGACTGACGAACTCAATGAGGTTGACAACATATAGGTGAGAAAAGAAAATTCTGTTTATACTATTTAGTTTAAGGGGAGGACCATTCTCCAAATCTTGGTAGACGAACCTATTCCCACTCTCTTTCCATGCCGCAATGATTTAAATAAGAAGAAAAAGGATAAAGAAATGATTTTTTTTTAAAATGTATCAAAATAAATGCACGAGGTTTAATGTAATATTTATTCTAGTGGTATTATCTAGGGACCGTTTAATTGTAGCTGAATAGTTAAATGACTAATGATTAAATGATTTAGTTATTCAGTATATTTATTTTGGAAAAAAATCGTCTGAATGGTTAAACCGGTTAGCATTTTAGACGATTTTGAGTTGATTAGTTTAGTCCAATTTTTTTAACTGAATGAACGGCTGAATGAATTTTTTTTTTACAATATTAACTATTATATTATGTAATATTAAATAAATTTACAAGAATTAATTTTTTAAATTTTTTTAGAGGGGGAAAATAATAAAATTATGTTATCTAGATGTTTCATACATGTCAATTATCAAACAATTTTTTTTATTTAGATTCAGATTCAGTTCATTCAGATTCAGATTCAATTTTTATCAAATACCCCCCTAATTTACGATAATTATAAGGTTGAAAATTTGATTATTGACATGTCAAAGAAAATTGTGTGAGTGAGTGCCTCATATATTTCAATAATAAATAAATGTCAAATAGAAATTATTAATATATAAGGGTATTTTTTTAAAAAAAATTGTATGGGGGTGGTTGGTATGAAATATATAATTATTTGGAAATTGATATTTTTACATGTCTTTTTGATATTTTTACATGAAAAGTGTCGCTATAAATGTATAACGACGATAAAAATCGTCGCTATAGACTCGTTAGCTACGGTTTTCATATAGAAATATCAAAAAGTCATGTGAAAATATTAATTTCTTAATTATTTATATCATAAATTATTATTAAAAAATTTAATGTCATGTTATTTGTCAGATCACATGTGACGCCCCAAAACAGGTATACATCACCCATCTTGAGTCGCCAAATACATGATACAAAATTCAAGTACAACTTAATAATACAACTATCGTGTAAAATACGACAAAACATCAACTGAGAGTTTTAAAACTAATATTATCTTCTAGACAGTATTCAACTCAAATGGTGTCCTCAATACAATTATTATCACACTATTTCATAGAATAGTGATGACTACTAATACTATCATCTGGACCGTCACTCCGTTCCCCGACTAGTCCCGGCTACATTCTCATTTTTTGAAGAGAATAATGAAAGCAAAAGGGTGAGCTCAACTAGCCCAGTAAGAAATATTATGACTAAGATAATGCAGAATATTTATCGTTAGCCTTCAACAATGTTAAACTAATAAAATATAACAAACATCAAGTTTAACTGCAGCGGAACAAGCAATCCATTAGAAGAGTCAAGTAGAGAATAAAATCTACTATATTCTATGATTTAAAAGGTGTTTTATCACTTTTATCGCTGAGACTCAGCTTAATAAATAATCCACATCATCCCTGCACTACGGCCAAGGATATTCATTAGTATCACGACCACAAATTATCCATGCACTACGGGCAAGGATATTCGTGTATTCATCAATGGTTATAATCATGCCAACAACTATCCACCAATGCACTACGGGCCAATGATGACTTTTACCACATCATTTGTAACATTACGGTCATGATTATACCGAATAATCCCTGGTCATAATCATACCAAGTCCATCTATGCACTACAGGCCACATATGACTTTCAACAGAATATAAACATGAGGATGATGACAATGATATAAGAATTCAATAAAACAAGTTCAATGATAAATTTTTAAAGATTTATAATTTAATTTATCCAGAAATAAATAACGTCCAAATTGTCAACATGATACTGCTTTGTGGATTAAAATTCAAGAATAATATTGTATCATGTGACGCCCCCAAAATAGGTATACATCACCCATTCTGAGTCGTCAAATACATGGTACAGAATACAAATACAAACTTAAATATACAATATGAGCTGTGAGTTTAAATACAAATATTATCGTCTAGAATGTATTAAAACTCAAAATAAGTCCTTAATACATTTATTATCACACTATTTTATAGAATAGTGAGGACTACTAATAATATCATCTGGACCGTCACTCCGTTCCCTGACTAGTCCCGGCTACATTCTCATTTTTTGAAAAGAACAATGAAAGTAAAAAGGTGAGCTCTACTAGCCCAGTAAAAAATATTATGACTAAGATAATGCTGAATAATTTATCGTTAGCCTTCAACAATGTTAAACTGATAAAATATAACAAACATCAAGTTTAACTGCAGCGGAACAAGCAATCTATTAGAAGAGTCAAGTAGAGAATAAAATCTACTATCTTCTATGATTTAAAAGGTTTTTCATCACTTCTATCGCTGAGACTCAGCTTAATAAATAATCCACATCATCCCTGCACTACGGCCAAGGATATTCATTAGTATCACGACTATAAATTATCCATGCACTACGGGCCAAGGATATTCGTGTATTCATCAATGGTCATGATCATGCCAACAACTGTACATCAATGCACTACGGCCAATGAGGACTTTTACCACATCATTTATAACATTACGGTCATGATTATACTGAATAATCCCTAGTCATAATCATACCAAGTCCATCTATGCACTACAGGCCATAGATGACTTTCAACAGAATATAAATATGAGGATGATGACAATGATATAAGAATTCAATAAAACAAGTTCAAGGATAAATTTTAAAAGATTTATAATTTAATTTATTCAGAAATCAATAACGTCCAAATTGTCAACATGATACTGCTTTGTAGAGTAAAATTCAAGAATAATATTGTACCAAAAATAATTTAGACCGAAAACGAATCAATTTTTATCATGAATAGTACCCCTGGTGAATAGTAATCGAGTGAATAGTAACTCATGAATAGTACTTCGGGAATAGTGACCCCGTGAATAGTACTCCGGCATGAAAAAGTTAAAACTTTTTAAGAATGTTCAGAATAATATTTCCATGAAAAGATACTGAATGAAGCACAAATATCAATGATATTCTACTAATTTCAGGAATTATAGAAGCAATACTTACCGTAGCAAGTTTAAATTTAGGAATATGAAATGAAATAATATCCCTCCCATACTATGAAGTATGAAAGAAAATAATATTTCTTACGAGTATTGAAATAAAATAATAATCCTTTACCTTAGTAGAAATTGGATTTGACTGGAATATCGAATATTATTCTGAGAAAATCTTGCAGAAAAACTACGCTCAAAGTATTCTTATACTCAAAAGAAATACTCACAATACTATAATAAAAATGCTTGAGATTGTTTTAGTGTGATTTAGGACGGAGGTTTGCCCTCCTTTTATAGCACAAATCGGATGAAGAAAAATCAACTCATGCCTAACATCCCGCCTAACATTCTCATATTTTCATATGGGTGGGGGCCACCCTTTGAAATAAGCTTGCAGGAATACAATGCCTAATTCACATTTCTCAATTGATTGAAGGCCCACCATTTTGGAAACAAGGAATGGTTTTTGCAGGATGTCTACCACCCATCAAACAGAAGAAGAAAATATGCACTAAACTAATGCCAACAACTTTGAAAAGAAAAGTACACGGAAAGAATTCTAATTCAAATTGCTAACCACCACTCCACTTTTATTCACATGCTAAAAATTATATATTATTATAATAATATTATCATTTAAATTATAAATAAAATTGTAATATTATAATAATATATTTGAATGAATATTTCGTCGGAGAAAAATAATTGCCAAATTTTCAACAAATAATTCATGCAAAAATTCTTTCATTTATATCCACACAAAATAAATATTTTTTTATCATATAAATCGATAATTAATTATTCACAAATAATATTACAGAATCACAATTATGACAATCAGGTCGTTCCCAGGAAAGAGGGGGCTTTTCGATAAGAATTTCTCCTTACTGGCGCGCAATTAGGTGATCAAATCTCTCCTTGACAGAACTCTCTAGATATTACCAATAATGCTATCTAATAATATTAGTCAAATAATATGAATTATGTATCTGATAATGGAAAATACTGTGCAATGACAATTATTGAAACAACAATAATATAAAATATCAACGCAACAATTATTGAACCAATAAAATAAAATATTGAACAGTAATTACTGTAACAATTATTGAGTAATGTCTTCTTACGTAAGAATCAATAATTCAAAAAATACTGTGCAATACCGTGTGCTACTGTGCAACAACGCGTATTACTGTATTTTAACCACCAGGTATTCCAACAGTGTTAACGGTAACGATTACGCCGTTATTTTAAAAAAAAAAAATTGTCGTTTTCTCAATCCGACAATAATTTCATTGTGGGGTCCACTAATGATTATGCCGTCGTACGAATATTCCTTGTTAAAATGAATATTCCCCGACCAATCGAATATTATATAACAACATGCGTACTTTGCAAAATTTATAAATATTACCCATAACTATAACATTATATCAAATTCACTTCATAATATTCAAAAATGATATTTTATAGAAAATTCATCTTTATTCATAAAAGTTGGGGTCTTACAACCTCTCATTCTTATGAAATTTCGCCCTCGAAATTAGGATACGTATCTGGTATGTCGAAGAGGTAAGGATACCTTGATTTCATTTCAGATTCTAATTCTCAGGTCATTTCGTCAACATCATGGTTTCTCCACAAAATTTTGACTTGAGGTATAACCTTGGAGCGTAAAATATGCTCTTTCTTATCCAAGATTTTAACAGGAACCTCTTCATACGTTAAATCTTCCGCTATTTCGTCCGGTTCTAACTCAATAATGTGGTTAGGGTCTTTCACATATTTACATAACATAGATATGTGAAAAACGTTATGAACACGAGACATACTTGGCGGTAAGACGAGTCTATAGGCCACAGTTCCTACTCGTTCGAGGATTAAAAATGGGCCAATGAATCGAGGATTGAGCTTTCCTCTCTTTCCAAATCTCGTAACTCCTTTCCATAGAGCAACACGTAACAACACATGCTCTCCAATATTGAATTCTATGTCTTTTCGATGAAGATCAGCATAACTCTTTTGTCGATCTTGTGAGGTTTTTATACGTTGTCGGATCGTTTGAATCTTTTTCGTAGTCATACGTACCAACTCCGGTCCCAACAACATTGCTTCACCCACCTCATCCCAACATACTGGAGAACGACACTTTCTTCCATACAACGCCTCGAATGGAGCCATGCCAATACTTGTTTGATAACTGTTGTTGTAAGAAAACTCCACCAATGGTAAAAACTTGTCCCATCTTTCCTTGAAGTCAAGAACACAGAGTCTTAATAGATCTTCAAGAATTTGAATAGTCCTCTCTGACTGCCCGTCCGTTTGAGGATGATAAGCCGAACTAAATCGTAAATTCGTACCCATAGCTTTCTACAAACTAACCCAAAATCGTAAAGTGAATCTTGGGTCTCGATCAGAAACTATGGATACTGACATACCATGAAATCTTACAATCTTGTTTATGTACATACGAGCAAGACGTTCAAGTGTATAAGTTTCTCGTATAGGTAAGAAATGAGCCTACTTGGTCAATCTATCAACAATGACCCAAATCGCATCTATGCCTTGAGAAACCTTGGTAAGACCGGTAACGAAATCTATGGTAATATGCTCCCACTTCCATTTTGGAATTTTAAGTGGTTGCAAAGGACCTTTTGGTAGTTGATGCTCTGCCTTGACTCGTTGACAAGTTAGACACCTTGAGATAAACTCCGCGATCTCTCTCTTCATATTGCTCCACCAAAATGTATGTCGAAGATCATGGTACATTTTGGTACTCTCAGGATGGATTGCAAACTGTGTGTTGTGCGCCTCTATCATGATTTTATACTTCAAGTCAGAATCGTTAGGAACACAAAGTCTGGAGTTGACTCGAAGTATTCCTTCTTCATCGATTCTTGCTTTCGACATAGCATCTTCTTGCACTTTCTTCCTCATACGCATCAGCTCCAGGTCTGTAGCTTGAGTAACTTTAACTTTATCGATTAAAGTCGGTGCTACTCATATATTCACCATCATTACATGGGTTCCTAGAGTCTTTAACTCTATCTCCATCCTTTGCAAGTCATATAAAATGGGCCTTTTTGTTGATAATATCGTACTCGTACCCGCATATGATCTTCTACTCAATGCGTCAGCTACTACGTTCGCTTTACCAGGATGGTATTGAATGGTATGATCATAATCTTTTAACAGTTCAAGCCAACGTCGTTGCCGCATGTTGAGTTCCTTTTGGGTGAAGAAATATTTGAGGCTTTTATGATCAGTAAAGATCTCTACTTTCTCCCCATACAAGTAATGCCTCCAAATCTTTAGTGTAAAAACGACTGCTGCTAACTCTAGATCATGAGTAGGATAATTCTTCTCATATTCTTTGAGTTACCGAGAGGCATAGGCTATGACTTTCCCATGTTGCATGAGAACACATCCTAACCATTTGCCCGAAGCATCACTGTAGATGACAAATCCCTCTGAGCCAGATGGTATTATCAGAACAGGTGTTGAAATGAGTCTCCTCTTGAGTTCTTAAAAACTCTTCTCACATTCAACGCTCTAATCGAATTTTGTATCTTTTCGAGTCAGCTGAGTTAATGGAGTAGCGATTCAAGAAAACCCTTCTACGAATCTCCGATAATAACCAGCTAAGCCGAGAAAGCTACGTACTTCAGTTATTGATTTAGGTTGCTCCCAACTTTGAATAGCTTCAATCTTTGTCGGGTCAACAGATATTCCATGACTTGATACTACGTGTCCAAGGAATGCTACTTCCTCAAGCCAAAACTCGCATTTCTTCAACTTGGCATAAAGCTTATTTTCACGAAGCTTTTGGAGTATCAGCCTCAAGTGTTGCTCATGATCTTCACGGCTTTTGAAATATATGAGGATGTCATCAATAAAGACGACCACAAAGTGATCCAAATATTTCTTGAATACTCGGTTCATCATATCCATGAAGGCAGTAAGAACATTAGTCAATCCAAAAGACATGACTAGGAATTCATAATGCCCGTACCGAGTTCTGAAAGTCGTCTTTGAAATGTCATTGGTTCTAACCTTTAAATGATGATATCCAGAACGAAGATCGATCTTTGAAAAGAATTTAACGCCTTGCAACTGGTCAAACAGGTCATCAATACGTGGCAACGAATATCTATTTTTGACAGTGACATGATTCAACTCCCGATAATCAATATAAAGTCGCATACTCCCATCTTTCTTCTTCACGAATAGAACAGGAGCACCCCAAGGAGACGTACTAGGATGAATAAAACCGATGTCTAATAATTCCTGCAATTGGGTCTTTAACTCCTGAAGTTCAATAGGAGCCATTCGATATGGGGCTTTGAAAATGGGTTTTGTACCAGGTTCAAGGTCGATACAAAATTCAATTTCTCGCTCTGGGGGTAGGCCAGGAAGTTCTTCAGGGAATACATCAGGAAATTTATTAACAATAGAAATATCATTCAAAACTGACATATATTTGTTTAAATCCGTGACATGAGCTAAGAAAGCTTGACATCCATTTTTTAATAAACGAATAGCTTTATGACTTGAGATGACAGTGATTGATTTTAATGGTTTGGTTGCTTGTATTCGCATAATAGGTTGGTTAGGAATATGAAAGCTAACAACCTTACGAAAATAATCAATTTTTGCATGATGAGTAGTTAACCAATCAGTCACTAGAATTGCGTCAAATACAAGTATTTTCAATGAAATAAGATCGACAGGTAATGTAAGGGTACCGATTTGAACCAAACAAGACTTATAAACAGTGGATGTAATGAAGGTTTCTCCCAACGAAGTTTCAACAGATAAGTCAAAGTCTAATTTCTCCGGAGTCAAATTTAAACGTTGAGCGCAAGTAGGAGAAATAAAAGAATGGGTAGAACCAGTATCAAATAAGGTATAGACTTCGCTAGAGTTTATGATAAGCTTATCCGTGATGACCTTGTTTGGGTTCCTTGCTTTTTGGGAGGTCATGGCAAACGCTTTTCCTTGAACTACCGGCTTTGACTTTTCTGGGACTACCTTTGGAGCCTCCATCCCAGCTGGATTTGTCTTCGGTGCACAATAAAATCGGGCTAAGTGACCTTCTCTTCCAGAATTATAACACGCTTTGGATTGCATCGCGCAGTTTGGACTGATGTATCGCTCCCCTCCGCATTTGAAGCATATGATAGGTGGTCGTTATCCTTCCTTAACAACGGGAGCTGGTGCTGATGTCTTTCCATCATTGTTGAATCTCCTCTTTTTGAAATGTCCACTCTTATTGTCTTGACCATGATTACCACCGAAGTGGTTACCATTTCTGGCATGTTGATAGCCTCCACGTTTGTTGTCACTACTTCGATGACTGCAACCACTGGTATTATCATTTTGTCGGCTGTTTTCTCTTAGTTGTGTTGAGTCGTTATCGCGCTTCAATAACTGAGCCCTATTTACAACATCTGAATACAAAAATAGTTTATGAGAAATTAGGTATTGACGTATCTCAGGTTTTAAACCTCTTAGAAACATCCGCGTCATTCTCTCCTCATTATCAACCAAGTGAGACGCAAACCGGGACAACTCGGCAAACTTAGCTTCGTACTGCGTCATGGTCATGTTGTTCTGCTCCAACTTGATGAACTCTACCTCTTTCATGTGACGAATACTTTCGGGAAAGTACTTGTCGTTGAACAGTTCTTGAAACTTCTCCCAAGACATCTTCAGTGCGGCAGGTTGAGTACGCTTTACAGATTTCCACCAGTAATCTGCCTCTGCCCGCAACATGAAGGTGGCAAAGGGAACCTTTTGCTCCTTGGAGCATCTCAAGGTATCAAATATCTTGTTAATCTGCTTTATCCACGTCTCCGCCTTAAGTGGTTTTGGCTCTCCAAAAAACTCCGGTGGTCCCAGCTCCTTGAACTATTTAGCGGCGACCGTCCGAGAGTTGTCAGTGTTTCCACCTGCATTTCGGATAGGAGTCTCTCTTGCCTGATGTTGCATGAATTGCAGAAAGCCTCTGAACATTCCATCGTTCATCATTTGATCGTTGTTGTTTAACTGAGGATTATTGTCTTCCTGTTGCACATTATCCTAGGTATTGATCTGAGGTGACTCAACGGTCTCCTGTGCTCCATTGCTATTCTCAATATTCTCGGATGTCATTTTTAAATACTACCACAAAACAAGGGTTAATTGACATGCAACATATTATCCCTATACTCTAACCGACCAATTAAATACCAAATAAACTTAGGTAGGCCATACTAGCGAAGGAATTACCCGTCTCTCCCCTCCTAGTTCTAGTCTCACATCTTAGCCAAGGATCATATCCCTAGGCTTTGATACCAACTGTGACATCCCTAAAATATGTATACATCACCCATTCTGAGTCACCAAATGCATGGTACAGGATACAAATACAAACTTAAATATACAACATGAGCTGTGAGTTTCAATACAAATATTGTCGTCTAAACAATATTAAAAATCAAAATAAGTTCTCAATACATTTATTATCACACTATTTCATAGAATAGTGAGGACAACTAATGCTATCATCTGGGCCGTCACTCTGTTCCCC
Source organism: Panax notoginseng (assembly GCA_016801055.1). Taxonomy (NCBI): domain Eukaryota; kingdom Viridiplantae; phylum Streptophyta; class Magnoliopsida; order Apiales; family Araliaceae; genus Panax; species Panax notoginseng. The sequence goes on from CM029017.1 coordinate 181,824,355, forward strand.
GACTAGTCCCTGCTACGTTCTCATTTCCTGAAGATAACAATGAAAGCAAAAGGGTGAGCTCAACTAGCCCAGTAAGAAATATTATGACTAAGATAATGCTGAATAATTTATCCTTAGCTTTCAATAGTGTTAAACTGATAAAATATAACAAACATCAAGTTTAACTGCAGCGAAACAAGCAATCCATTAGAAGAGTCAAGTAGAGAATAAAATCTACTATCTTCTATAATTTCAAAGGTTTTTCATCACTTTTATCGCTGAGACTCAGCTTAATAAATAATCCACATCATCCCTGCACTACGGCCAATGATATTCATTAGTATCACGACCACAAATTATCCATGCGCTACGGGCCAAGGATATTCGTGTATTCATCAATGGTAATGATCATGCCAACAACTGTCCATCAATGCACTACGGCTAATGAGGACTTTTACCACATCATTTGTAACATTACGGTCATGATTATATCGAATAATCCCTGGTCATAATCATACCAAGTCCATCTATGTACTACAGGCCACAGATGACTTTCAATAAAATATAAACATGAGGATGATGACAACAAGGATAAATTTTAAAAGATTTATAATTTAATTTATCCAGAAATCAATAACGTTCAAATTGTCAACATGATACTGCTTTGTGGAGTAGAATTCAAGAATAATATTGTACCAAAAATAATTTGGACCGAAAACGAATCAATTTTTATCATAAATGGTACCCCGGGTGAATAGTAATTGAGTGAATAGTAACCCGTGAATAGTACTTCGGGAATAGTGACCCCGTGAATAGTACTCCGGCATGAAAAAGTTAAAACTTATCAAGAATGCTCAGAATAATATTTTCATGAAAAGATACTGAATGAAGTGCAAATATCAAGTATATTCTACTAATTTCAGGAATTATAGAAGCAATACTTACCGTAGTAAGTTTAAATTTAGGAATATGAAATGAAATAATATCCCTTCCATACTATGGAGTATGAAAGAAAATAATATTTCTTACGAGTATTGAAATAAAATAATAATCCTTTACCTTAATAGAAACTGAATTTGACTGGAATATCGGATATTATTCTGAGAAAATCTTGTAGAAAAACTACGCTCAAAATATTTTTATACTAAAAAAAAATACTCACAATACTATAATAAAAATGCTTGAGATTGTTTTGGTGTGATTTAGGACGGATGTTTGCCCTTCTTTTATAGCACAAATCGGATGAAGAAAAATCAACTCATGCCTAACTTCCTGCCTAACATTCTCGTATTTTCATATGGGTTGGGGCCACCCTTTGAAACAAGCTTGCAGAAATACAATGCCTAATTCACATTTCTCAATTGATTGAAGGCCCACCATTTTGGAAACAAGGAATGGTTTTGCAGGATGTCTACCACCCACCAAACAGAAGAATAAAATATGTACTAAACTAAAGCCAGCAACTTTGAAAAGAAAAGTACACGGAAAGAATTCTAATTCAAATTGCTAACCACCACTCCACTTTTATTCACATGCTAAAAATTATATATTATTATAATAATATTACCATTTAAATTATAAACAAAATTGTAATATTATAATAATATATTTGAATGAATATTTTATCGGAGAAAAATAATTACCAAACTTTCAACAAATAATTCATGCAAAAATTCTTTCATTTATATCCACACAAAATAAATATTTTTTTATCATATAAATCGATAATTAATTATTCACAAATAATATTACAGAATCACAATTATGACAATCAGGTCGTTCCCAGGAAAGAGGGGGCTTTTCGATAAGGATTTCTCCTTACTGGCGCGCAATTAGGTGACCAAACCTCTCCTTGACAGAACTCTCTAGACATTGCCAATAATGGTATCTAATAATATTATTCAAATAATATGAATTATTTATCTGATAATGAGAAATACTGTGCAATGACAATTATTGAAACAACAATAATATAAAATATTAACGCAGCAATTATTGAACCAATAAAATAAAATATTGAACAGTAATTACTGTAACAATTATTGAGTAGTGCCTTCTTACGTAAGAATCAATAATTCAAAAAATACTATGCAATACCGTGTGCTACTGTGGAACAACGCGTATTACTGTATTTTAACCACCAGGTATTCCAACAGTGTTAACGGTAACGATTATGCCGTTATTTTAAAAAAAATATTTTTGTCGTTTTCTCAATTAGACAATAATTTCGTTGTGGGGTCCACTAATGACTGTGCCATCTTACGAATATTTTCTGTTAAAACAAATATTTCCCGACCAATCGAATATTATATAACAGCTTGCGTACTTTGCAAAATTTATAAATATTACCCACAACTATAACATTATATCAAATTCACTCCATAATATTCAAAAATGATATTTATAAAAAATTCATCTTTATTCATAAAAGTTGGGGTCTTACATATCAAAAATAATTTGGACCTAAAACGAATCAATTTTTATCATGAATAATACCCCGGGTGAATAGTACTCGAGTGAATAGTACCCCATAAATAGTACTTTGGGAATAGTAACCCAGTGAATAGTACTCCGACATGAAAAAATTAAAACTTATTAAGAATGCTCAGAATAATATTTTCATGATAAGATACTGGATGAAACGCAAATATCAAGGATATTCTACTAATTTTATGGAGTAAAGAAGCCAAAATTTTAATAAAACGAGTATAGAATTCGAAATCTGAAACGAAATAATATTACTTACATACTACAGAGTATAGAAGAAAAATATTATTTCAGCGAATATTGAACAAAATAACATCCCTTACGAATACGAAAGAAATAATACCCCTTAACTTAGTAGGAGATTGGATACTGAAAAAGTGTAGTAACAGAATACTCTTCTTCTTTCTCTCTGATTCTCTCTCTATAGAATTCCCTTATGAGTCGTAGTAAATTGGTGAGAATGAAATAAGAAATAAGCTTCTATTTATAGAAGATTTCTAGCTTAGCCCTTGCAATGTGAAGAGGCAAGTGGCTTGACGACTGGTGATGTGAAAAGAAAAGTGGTTTAACGCTTGTAATGTGAAACAACAAGTGGTTTGACGCCTCTAATGTGAAACGACAATTGGTCGACGCCTGTAATGTGAAACGACAATTGGTCGACGCCTGTAATGTGAAACGACAATTGGTTCGACGCCTGTAATGTGAAACGACAAGTGGTTCGACGTCTGGTAAAGGCAATTACTATTGGCGAAAGTGACTCTTAGATGATGACATATGGGCCCCCATAGAATAAACCAAATTTACCACAAACGTCTCATAACAGACTTCTTATTTATATCAAAGAATGAATAAATATTACCACAAATCATTTTATCTTCAATTAACACATTTTTAATATTCCAACAATTATTTATCATTAATATTGTAACTCACAATATTTAACAACCAGATTATTCCCAGGAAAGAGGGGGCTTTTCGATAAGGGTTTCTCCCTATTGGCGCGCAATTAGGCGACCAAACCTCTCATCGACAGAACTTTCTAGACATCGTCACTATTACAAATAATAATATGAATAACTTTGTCGTCTCAATTATTGATTTAATAATATAAAATATTATGCAGATGATACTGTGACAATAATTGAATCATATGAGATACTATGCAGCAATTACTGTAGCAATAATTGAGTATAACTGAGTGGCTTCTTACGTAAGCATCAATAATCAATACCGTGTGCTACTATGCAACCACGCGTATTATTGTACTTTTACCACGGGTATTTTAACAGTTAACGGTAAAACTTTTGTCGTTATTTTATAAAAAAATATTTTTATCGTTTTCTCAATCCGACAATAATTCCGTTGTGGGGTCCACCAATGATTGTGACGTCGTACGAATATTTCCTGTTAAAATGAATATTCCCCGACCAACCGAATATAATATAACAACTTGCGTACTTTGTAAAATTTATAAATATTATCCACAACTATAACATTATATCAAATTCACTCCATAATATTCAAAAATGATATTTATAGAAAATTCATCTTTATTCATAAAAGTTGGGGTCTTACATCACATATCAGATATTAATTGAAATAGAAGATTTGGAATTGATTTTCTAATTTTTTTCGACTTATAAAGCAATTTCCTCAAATGTAAACATAACTGTCTAGTTAAGTTACTTCGCCAAATTGCATGGTTGAAACAAGCTCGTTTTGGACTGTGTCAATATCCATGGGCAGAACTAGGGGGTCTAGGGTGGTCATATGACCCCTCAATACTGAAATTTGAAACATATTAATATTAGTTAAATTTGATATTTGTTATGAGATGGTATTAATTTATTTATTTTTTCATGTCTTTTCACCTATAATAAATTAACAATATTACTATAAGATAAAATAATTTTAAATAAATTTGATAATTAATTAATTAATATTACACTAATTTGTCGTATTGACTTAATCATACATTGGTATCAATTTTTTTATAAATGAGAATAACTTGATTCATTTTCTTGCTTTGAGTGGCAACTCTCAGTTGTCTCTAAAGAAGATGACCAGAAGTCCAGAACCACAATATAAAGTTTTGAATATATAATATTATAATTTGTAATTTATCTATAAAAATAGCTAATCAGTTAACTAAAAAATTCAAAGTCTGATTAATAGTCTCATAGTTCGGGAGAAATTAATATATATATATATATATATATATATATATATATATATATATATTTATTTATTTATTTATACACACACACACACATTTAAAGTTATTAGACTCACAACTCATATGTTTACAACGGTTGGAATATGATGTTGTGAAATACAATAATTGGGCAAAATAAATTTAAAAGAAGCACTGCAAGCGTCAATAAATAATTTTTTTATTGATGTATTTTGACCTCTCTCTAAAAATGTTCTGGTTCCGCCACTATCAATATCTAACCTCCCCGTGCCTATTGGTCCATTAGATTTCTATTTGACTTTTTTTTTTAATTTTTCTATATGTGATTTCATAAAATTAATTATTTTAGAAAGAGTCGACTCAACTTTTTTTATAAAAAAATAAATAAATTTAAGTGCACTAATTGTTAAGAGGTGAAGGAAACCATAATATTTCGACTTGAGATTGACATATATTGTCTACCATGAAATCCTAATTAACTAACAAAATTTACTTTTTAGTTCATCATGTTATTGTTCCAAGTGAAGTGAATGCAATTCTTGTGTTTAATTAGTCTTGAATATGAAGCCCTAAATTCTCTAGTAAATTCTCTTGTTTAGTTATCATAATTGAGTGTGAAATCCTGGTTAACTGACAAGATTAATTAGTAGTAGTATCATGTTTGATTGTCATAATTGAGTTTAGAAACTAGTCAAGAGTCCAAATGATGGTGAAATAATAAAATGTAGAAAATAAATAAATAAAAAATGATATTTTTATATTATTTTTTGATATTTTCATATGTAAAGTCCAATATTAATTGATGTGTCGAATTTTTATTGACTATTCCCTCCTTCCTTAATATAAGTCGTTTTAGATAAATATTTTTATTCTATAATATAAGTTTTTTGAGAATTTCAAGTAAGCATTAATTGTTTATTTTTTAATATTATCCCAAGTATTAAATATAACTTTGGTTCTCTTACTATTCTCTGTCAGATAAATAATATTTTTTTTAATACAAAGAAAATATAAATAATTAATATTATATTTAATATTTTATAATTATTTTTTTAATATTTATACACAATTTTAAAACGACTCGTATTAAAAAAAAATAGAAGAAGTAATATATAAGTCATATCTCTGAAAATATCAAATATAAGTTTCCTAAATAAATGATCATAATATGGTAAACCAATGTTGTCACAAGCCAACCTAAACCGTTTATACACTTGGCGTATCACAATGACAGTACGTGTCAAAACGGGGTAGCTAGCTGTGCCCTAGCTATAACAACTTGGGAAATCGGGCATGCATGTTCCTTTGAAATTCGAAATTGTAATGAATGGATGATAAATGAGATAAGGAGATTTGATTATTTGACCACTCATATATGAATAGACTAGGCATTAGGCAAATACTCACTCGGTTCTATAATAAATTTTTTTTAAGTAAAAATTTGTTTTAATTTATTTATTTTTTATAATTTTTTAAGTAAATAAATTATTTATTTTTTTATATTATCCCTAACTTTTCTTATTCTCTCAATAAATTTTTTCTCTTGTATTAATAGTTTTCAACTTTTCATAAAAGGGTAATAATAGAATTTCATACAAATTGTAAATCTTAAATGATAGTATTAAATGATTTTCTTAATTCATGTGCATAAAGCTAAAAAGACAATTATTATAAAATCGAGGGAGTACTAACAAACTTGCTCCAATATACAATTAATGAGCAAAATATTTTTTTGTATTACTAGTATTTCGTTTCAAATTTCAAAATATTTTTTGTCAGTTATATAAATAAAAGATAGAATTGTATTTGAAAATAATTGAATATTTGATTTATTATCAACGGTGACACCCCCAAATTTAGATACTTCTATCTCGAATATGGTGCACTTGCCCTTACCCTTTTATGAGGTACCTCATTGTTCTGTCTTAACTGAAATGTTTAAGGAAAGCAAGAATGAGCAACAAATTTGTCCAGCAAGTAATGTATCAAGAAGGGTGAACAAGTATAATATAAGTTCATAATCCTAATGGTATAACGGTAAATGATAGCTCGGGAAATAAAAGAATAATGTTGTAAACAAATAAGTCTCAAATAGTTCTAAATCTGTCATTTGAATTGTAAACAGGAAGTCATTATAGACCGAAGTATTATCAAAAGAATTCAAAGGTTTCAACACTTTCCAATAGATAAGATTTTAATACTAAGAAGTCACTATGGACCAAGAACTCCTGCTAGAATTAACAGTATTTCACTGATAATCCAATCAAAACAAAGTACAATAGGTGATCAGCCCAAAGTACCCAACATTATGCATAATATTTAGACATGTTGTTTATGCGCACGTCGGTCTCCCGACAATGTAAAATTTTCCCTTCTAAGAGGGTTGTTCATCTCAATAGATTATAAGAGTCCGTACCAAGGCAATTGGTTTGAATTGCTTTCTAACACATGATATTAGTCTAATCGAATCAAATGGCATAAAGAGCTTTAACAATGCATTTAGGAACAATATATAAGTTCAATGCTTGCAACATGCTTCGAAGAATATAATTTAAATCGAATTTCAAAATATGAATAATAAATTGTACAAGTACAGATATTTGCTCAATGCATATATGGTTGATATAACAACAATTCAAAACTTACACAATATCCAAAGTTGTGTAAGTTAGAGAACTTGTCTTTCGCGTAAATTACAGTTCTATAGCTTAACGTCACTTTAATGTCCTAAAGTATTATATTTTTGTATATATACAAACTCATTAGTTACACATAATTGATATATACATCAACCATCCCACTTATCTAACGTACACATGTATAGTCATGTCATTTTGTTCATACATTTAGTCATATATTCAACACATAGTCAAATCACATAGTTATTTAATCAACCTTGCATTTACCTTTAAAAGTCTTATTTAGAAACATTGTAGAAACTCTTGAAATCTTGGTTCTATATATTCATTACATGTTTGTGTACTTAAAACATCATTTAAGTCATGCATTATAGTTTAAGACAATCATATATACATGCTTCAAGTCTCATATTATAATTAAAACAGTTAGACATCACTAGCATGCGGCGCAACGGCGCGGCCGCGCTGCATTATGACTTGGGAGTTGCGCGTCCGCGATGCTCCTTGTCAAAACCAGAACTGAATTTGAGTTTACTTGATTCCATCCTACTTTCTAGCATACGTGGACACTGATTCATTTCCTACACACATGATAAGAGGTCTTGGACTAGGTTTGATCTCTCTTATGTTCAATTTAAGATTAATTTCACACATTATGGTTTTATTTGAAAATTTTCTATTTAATAAGGCTAGATAAGTTTATTTCACAAAGGCTATTATGTTAACCATTAAGCTACATAAGGATGCTACATATATTGATAATACACATGCTCAATGTTATTCAACTCATGTACACATAGTTAACATAGTTTTACATTTAAAACTTACTTTTAAACCTGTAATTCAGTTAATATGCACACCTAGAGGGGGGGGGGGTGAATAGGTGTTTAAGCTTAAAGTGATAAAGAGTGAATTTTTTTTAAAATTTTCTGCTACAGGTATAATTCAGACAGCTACACCTGTCTGCTTTAGTGTCTGCTTTAGCTTATGTTCTTCATTTCTAATTATCAGACAGCTAAACCTGTCTGCTTTAGTGTCTGGATAGTGGCGTGAATAACAACAAAGTGCAGAACGTGAATGACAGTTAAAGAGATAAACAGAAGTAAAAATCACACCAAGATTTTTACGTGATTCAGCCCCTATCTTCTATCTAGTGGCCTAATCCACGTCCAATCCCAACTAGGATTGGAGACTCTTTTTATTACTATTTAAAACTCAATACAAAAATTACTCCCTGTTACAAAGAAGCCTCAAATCTGATGTTGGACACCTATGTCCCCTTTTTGCACCTTTGCAACTTGTACACCACTACACCTCTTCTCACCTCTGAGACCTTTGAGCCTTCTATGAACAGACTCACTAAACCAGGAAACCTCAAGCTAAAGATATGCTTGAATACTTTGATTTACAATGAATAAAATTTCTAGCACAAAAAGGATATAATAGATAATAAAATGACTGGAATAAAAAATAGTTGATAAGCTCTGATGTGATCTCTCAACTTGATTGCCCGTTCTCAGTTGTTTATAATCAGCCGAAGGGAAGGAGTATATATACTAATCAAGCAATGGCTATAACATATGATAGCTAAGATTTCTCAGTCCCGTTAGCAACCACCCATGACTTCAGCAGCTTTGAATCACAAGAAGGATATTACGCAGATATGCGCTAGCTATTTGATTTTGAAAAGTTGAAATCAAGGAGAGAAATTCTTTCCACAAACAACTGTGTTAAACATGAACAAAGGAGATAAATAAGGATAATATTCAAAAGATTCAGTAGGACTCCTTTTCAAAATAGACTACTAACTAATGTGGGCTCCACTAAGCAAGATAAAATCCTTAATTAAATTATCACTCACGAGATACACTGATGAAACAGAGAAGCCAATTTTGGGCTAGCTGAATTTAAGGACCAACATACCTTAATAAACTCCAATTCAATTCTTCCTTAATAAGCTCCAAATTAAATCTTCCTTAAAACACTTCAATTCAAATGTGAACTGATTTTAAAATATATCAACGTAAGGAAGTCAACGGCAAATGTCCATGAAATAACCATAACTCATGCATATCAATTTTAATATTATAACCCATAATCCATGCATATTTAGTAATATAATAACACACCATGAACCATGCACACTTAAATTAGTCATCAATCAAAACATCATATAATCAAAAACTAACATTCTCCCCCTTTTTGATGATGACAATTTATGCACTACTTTAGCCAACATATGCTCCCCCTAAATTTATGCATATAAGATTTTCATAACAGATAGGGAAACAAATAACAAATAAGGGAGACATATATAATATCTAAATAAATAATCCCATGCAAAACATAGATATCATATCCCAAATTAAGAATAGTTAGAAACCAATAGCATTATCAGTAGCATAGTCTAATATATCCAAAAACCACAGTATAACCAATATCCAAAAACCACAGTATTATCCTCTCCTTATCCCCTTATACTTCTCCCCCTTTGGCATTATAAAAAAGATGGGAGTCATACAGCTGCATCAGTAGCAGGTTCATAGAGAACATCATCCAACTTCTTGTTAAATTCTTGGATTTTAATCACATAGTCGTTGTGATGAGAGACCAACACTTCCATCCGTCCGGAGACATAATTAACCTTGTCGTTCAACTCTTGAATTTGGTTGGAGATTGTTTGAAGGGCAGAGTCAAACCGAGTGCCCATCTCATGGATAAGTTGAAAAAGAGTAGAAATTTGAACTTTGGAAGGAGGAGGAAGATCAGAGGAATCTGGTACAGAAGAATTAGAAAATAGGAGAAGAGTGTGGAGATGGTGGAGTTGAAGTAGGAACCTGCTCTACATCCCAACATAATGTTCCAGCAAAATTCACAGTCAATTTAGATTGAGACAGGATATAATTATCAATCACATCAGAAATTTGGATGACATCTTCATGGACAAAAGAGATTCCAAAGTGTGCAAGAATTTTGGTACTAAAACCCCCATAAGGAAAACACTTTGTTTTATTCGTCAAACAACTCTCCATGTGCTTAATCATAAGCAAGGCAAAATTAAATTTTGTTCCAGAGATGATTAAAGTAGAAAGAATTAAGTCTTGATATGTCATATTGGACCGACCCCTATTCCGAGGAACTAAATTAGCATGAACGAGTTTATGAATGACATTAGTCAAAGGGGTAGTTTCAATAACTGTTGGGAGTCCAATAAATTCAGCAGAGGAACACCCTTTCACAATTCGTAACTGTTCAAGGACAGATAAATTTTCAAATGCTAAGGGACCCTTGAGTGTGAAAGGACAGAATCCAGAACATGGAATATTGAGAATAGAGATCAATACAGTAGAGTCAATGACCAATGTTTTGTTTTTCACAAAAGTTTTTATGACATCATCCTTAACAGACATATTCCCAAAAAATTGTTTAATTAACGTTGGATATGCAGATTTGGGGGGACTCAGCATAACAGAGAGGTGAACTTTTGCAAAGAATGATGTTACCCCAATTTGTTGAAATAGGGCTTAATCAACTGATTTCCCAAAAATAATAGTTTTATTGATCATAAGATCCTGAAAACGCATAGCTTAACTAGAAGAGGTAAAGATTAGAAGAGTACCATGAGTTTGAGTTACAGGAGAAATCAGTTGGTCCGAAGGAGAGGAATCGGGAATGAGGATGGGGTCTGTGGACTTCCCTTTCAAATGATTCTTCAGAACCCCCAAATCAGTTGATCGTCGAGTGCGAAGCCGATTCGAGCGCCGTCGTGAGGAGTGATTAGGAATACCCTTCTTGCTTGGAAGTGCTTCTCGATCGGTGTTACCCACATGTCCGTCACGAGTTTTAGCCATGGAAGAACTCTTGGAAAGCTCTAGATTTTGAAAGGAAAGAGAATAGCAGTAGAGGAAAGTTTAAATGGAACAAAAAACCGTCGACTCAGGAATAAGCAATGAAAGGATGACATGGAGTTGTATTCCCGCTCAATCACTAAATAACAGGAAAACCCACTAATGCCCTTTCTGTTACTTTAATAGATAGGAGAAAGTTACACATATTTTCACATATGGCAATTAAACATATAATGAAATTCGTCATTCAATAAAAGGTTGCACATATGTTAAAATAAATTTCTAGAATATATATATATATATATATATATATATATATATATATATATATAAATATTTTATTTTGTTTTTTTTTAAAAAAATTAAGCACAGACAGACATTCCAAGTTCTCTTCTCAAGGTACAAAAACGTTTCTCACTTAAAGGTTTTGTAAAAATGTCAGCCAATTGATGTTCAGTAGGGACAAATACTAACTTTATTAATCCTTTAGCAACATTATTTTTTAAAAAATGATGTCTCACTTCAATATGCTTAGTACGAGAATGAAGCACAAGATTTTTAAAAATATCAATAGCACTAGTATTGTCACACATAATGGGCACATTTTCACAAATAATATTGAAATCATGTAACGTTTGTATCATCCACATAATTTGTGAACAACAACTACCTGCCGCCAAATATTCACCTTCTGTAGTAGACAAGGTTACAGATGTTTGTTTCTTGCTGTGCCAAGCTACAAGGCTTTGACCTAAAAATTCACAAGCACCACTTGTGCTTTTTCTATCAACTTGACACCCTGCATAATCTGCATCTGAGTATCCAATTAGTTCAAAACTTGGAGATATAGGATAATATAAGCCTAAATTAATTGTGCCAGCTAAATATTTAAATATTCTTTTTACCGCTGTAAGATGAGATTCTTTTGGTTGAGCTTGAAATCTAGCACAAAGGCATACACTATACATAATATCTGGTCTTGATGCAGTTAAATAAAGTAAACAACCAATCATACCTCGATACATTGTCAAGTCAACATCATTACCTGTAGCATCCGCCGTAAGCTTGATGGTAGTACTCATTGGTGTTGACTTTGGTTTGGTATTTTTGAATCCAAATCTCTTCAATAGCTCTTTCACATACTTTGATTGGTGAATATGAATCCCTTCATTTGATTGTTTGATTTGAAGCCCCAAGAAATAATTTAATTCGCCCATAAGGCTCATATCAAACTCATTATGCATACATTGGAAAAACCACTCACACAAAGAGTTAGTAGCAGCTCTAAAAATTATATCATCCACATAAATTTGAACAATTAATAAGTCCTTATTTTTGGTTTTAATAAAAAGAGTAGAATCAATTTTTCCACGATTAAAACCATTGTCCAATAAAAACTTGCTTAATCTTTCATACCAGGCTCTTGGAGTCTGTTTTAATCCATACAAAGCCTTTTTCAATTTAAACACATAATGTAGATATTTTTCATGTTCAAATCCCGGTGGTTGCTTGACATACACTTCCTCATTTAAATAGCCATTTAAAAATGCACTTTTCACATCCATTTGATATAATTTAAATTGTCTAAAACATGCATAGGCTAACAAAATTCGTATGGCTACCAACCTTGCAACAGGGGCAAAGGTTTCTTCATAATCTATACCTTCTTGTTGATTATAGCCTTGAGCTACTAATCTAGCCTTATTTCTAGTAATTATGCCATTTTCATCAAGTTTATTTTTGAAAATCTATTTTGTACCAATCATAGAAGCATCTTTAGGAGGTTTAACAATATCCCATACCTGACACCTTTCGAATTGGTTTAATTGTTCCTGCATGGCAATAGACCAATTTTCATCTTGAACTGCTTCCTTGGCATTCTTTGGTTCGATTTGTGAAAGAAATGCGGAGAATGCACAATAATTCCTTACTTTCCTTCTTGTGTTCATCCAAGTGTCAGGATCACCTATGATTAGATTTGGTGGATGATTTCTCACTGTTCTAGATGGTTTAGGAAGCCTTGCTGCAGTCATTTGCTCTTCAGGTTTAGTTTTTGAAAAGTCATGCTTTACATCAAACTGATCATCAAATTTTTCTTCTAATGCAGACGGGTTGAGCTGTCTGTATTTAGACGTCTGCATGTCTGAGTTTTCAACTAAGGCAGATGACTCAGGTTGTCTAATTTCATTTGTTTGCTTTTCACGTTCAACTGATTTTCCTTCTGATGCAGATGGCTCTGGCTGTCCGGATTGAGCTGTCTGGTTTCCACTAATCACAATGTCTTTTCCTGCAGAAACTTCATTTTCTTCTTTTGATGGGTCACGGTTAAATTTACCAAATACAACATGCACAGATTCTTCAACTTTACATTTATCAAGATTATAAACCCTATAAGCTATACTATGCATTAAATAACCAAGAAAAATAGCTTCGGTTGATTTTGCATCAAATTTTCCAAGATTACTATTAGTATTTAGAATGAAACATTTAGCACCAAATACTTTAATATAGTTAATATTTGGAATCCTTTTATTTAGTAACTCATACGGTGTTTTCAAAAGGATGGGTCTAATTAGTACTCTATTTAAAATGTAACATGCAGTACTTACAGCCTCTGCCCAAAAACTTTTAGGTAGTTTACTTTCATGTAGTAAAGTTCTTGCAGTTTCTTGAAGAGTACGATTTTTACATTCCACCACACCATTTTGTTGAGGCGTTCTTAGTGCAGAAAACTCATGTGTAACACCTTTCTCACTGCAATATGGTATAAAATCTTTCCCAAATTCTCCACCGTGGTCACTCCGTATACCAATTAGCTTGAGGTTGTGTTTTGTTTCAAAATTCTTTATAAGCTTTTCAAATTCTGCAAAAGCTTGATCTTTAGTTTTCAAAAATAACACCCATGTAAATCTTGAAAAATCATCAACAATAACAAAAGCATAATGATTATTTCCTAGGCTAGCATATCTCTCGGGTCCAAATAAATCAAGATGCAATAATTGAAGAGGTAAAGAAGTTGATACCTGATTTTTGCTTGTAAAGGAATTTCTTGCTTGTTTACCTAACTGACATACATTACAAATACATGTCTTCTCATATTTTAGCTTTGGTAAACCTTTAACAAGGTTCTTTGTCACTAACTTGTTAATCAATTCCATATGCACATGCCCCAACCTTCTATGCCATAGGATAGATTGATCTTGAACAGCAGCTAAACAGATATCCTCATTTTGATTTTCAAAATTTATAGTGTATATATTACCTTCTCTGTTAGCTACTAAAGGAACATTATGTGAGGCATGAATAATAGCACATTTATCTTTTTCAAAAATAACTTTATGACCACTATCCATTAGTTGACTTACACTAATTAAATTATATTTTAATCCTTCAACATGATGGACATTATCAATGTCAACCTTACCATTACCAATTTTACCTTTACCGATAATTTGGCATGTGGTGTCATCTCCAAAAGTAACCGTGCCTCCTTTCTTTGCAACGAGTGAGGTAAATTTAGTTCTATCACCTGTCATGTGACTAGAACATCCACTGTCAAGTACCCATTTATGTGATGGTACTTTAGCTTTTAAGCATACCTACAAAACAAAGAAGTAGCTCATCGTTTTGGTACCCAAATCTGTTTGGGTCCGATATTGTTAGTAGCAATTAAATCTCCTTTCTTTACCCAAACTTGTTTTATTTTAATTTTACTACAGTTTGTATCAAAATGTCCTTTTAAACCACATTTTCTGCAAGTAATATATGGTGAGCAATAAAGAGGCTTGTTCCTTGGTTTATTATTTATTACTCTAATTTTATTCGTCGTGCTTTTTATGTTTTTAACAGGATTATATCCAATTCCTTGTTTATCTAAGTTTGACCTTTGAACACCCAACATTATTTTTAAGTTTTCTTCTCCTTGAACAAATTTTGCAAGATCCTTTTTCAAGGATATTATTTCTTCCTCATTATTATTTTGCATGTTTATTATTTTTCCATCATTAAAAGCATCTATACAAGTATCTCTCATTTTCAAGCTTTCTTTTAGATCATCGTTTTCCTTTTTAAGGCTATTATTTTCTTCATTTAATTTGTTTGCATGATTATATAAAATTTTATTATAATTATCTAAATATCCAATTTTAGCATTCAACTTAGATACTTCATATGATGTGCATTCTTTAACTATTTCTTGTTTTTCCTCAATTAAAGTTTCTACTTCCTTCATTAAGTCATTTATCCAACTTTTCAAATGAGCATTTTTCTCTTTCATACGAAGGTTTTCATTTTTTAAAACAAGATAATCAGAAATAGTAATTTCTCCAAGTTCAGGACTTACCTCAGATGTTTCTTCATTGTGTATTCCAGTGAAACACAGCTGAGCAGTTTCTTCTTCTTGATCTTCATGATCAGGTTCATCATCATTCCATGTCATTAGAGCCTTCCCTTTCGAACCATTTGCTTTGTTCTTTCTTTTTAGTTGGAAGCAATCTCTTTAGAAGTGTTCAGGCCTTCCACATTCGAAACATGTTTCCTCTTGTGGCTTTTGCTTAAAATCTTTATTGTTGTTGAACGCTTTTGTTGGTAATTTTGATCTATTCTTCTTTCGGATCAGCTCCCTCAAATTTCTAGTCATTAAAGCTATTTCTTCATCCGAATCTTCATCATTGCCTTTGATGTAGCTTTCAGCTTGTAGAGCCAAGGTCTTCTTCTTAGGTGCCTCATCTTCTTCATCATACAATTTTAGTTGGTTTTCAAACTCTTTAAGTTCTCCAAATAAGGTAAGAGTTTCCATTGTGCTGATTGTGACTGAGTCTTGAAGTGTAGTAACCTTTGGTGCGAATCGCTTTGGTATGACTCTAAGAAGCTTTCGGTTGATTTTTTTTTGATCAATCTTTCGTCTGAGCATGCTTAGAGAATTCATTAGAGTAAGGAATCTTGCTTGGGCATCTCTAATTGATTCATTTTTCTCCAATTTGAATAGTTCATATTCGTGCATTAACATGCTCAGTTTGACCTCCTTCACTTTAGTAGTTCCTTCATGGCTCATGATGATTGTGTCCCAAATTTTCTTAGCCGTAGTACAAGAAGAGACTTTATCTATCTCTGCCTGAACCATGCCACTTAAAAGTGTATTCATGGCCTTGGAATTGTAAGATACCATATACAATTCATTTGAGTCCATTTTCATGAGATTTTTTGGCTTGCCATCATTATGTCACGGAATGACTGGTCCATTTTCGACTACCCACCATTCCCATGGGTCACGGTTCAGATAGATCTTTATTCTGAACTTCCAAAAATTGAAGTTTTCACTTCCTAGCAGCAGCGGTGGCCTACTTGTGGACTGGCCTTCTTGAAAGTTTAGGTGTGCCATAGGATCTTCCCTACGACCTGCAATGATCAATATTAGTAGAACCTTGCTCTGAAACCAAATGTAATTCAGTTAATATGCACACCTAGAGGGGGGGGGGGTGAATAAGTGTTTATGCTTAAAGTGATAAAGAGTGAAAACTTTTTAAAATTTTCTGCTACAGGTATAATTCAGATAGCTACACCTGTCTGCTTTAGCTTATGTTCTTCGTTTCTGATTATCAGACAGCTAAACTTGTCTGCTTTAGTGTCTGGATAGTGGCGTGAATAACAACAAAGTGCAGAACGTGAATGACAGTTAAAGAGATAAACAGAAGTAAAAATCACACCAAGATTTTTACGTGGTTCAACCCCTATCCTCTATCTAGTGGCCTAATCCACATCCAATCCCAACTAGGATTGGAGACTCTTTTTATTACTATTTAAAACTCAATACAAAAATTATTCCCTGTTACAAAGAAGCCTCAAATCTGATGTTGGACACCTATGTCTCCTTTTTGCACCTCTGCAACTTGTACACCACTGCACCTCTTCTCACTTCTGAGACCCTTGAGCCTTCTATGAACAGACTAACTAAACCAGGAAACCTCAAACCAAAGATATGCTTGAATACTTTGATTTACAATGAATAAAATTTCCAGCATAAAAAGAATATAATAGATAATAAAATGACTGGAATAAAAAATAGTTGATAAGCTCTGATGTGATCTCTCAACTTGATTGCCCGTTCTCAGTTGTTTATAATCAGCCGAAGGGAAGGAGTATATATACTAATCAAGCAACGGCTATAACATATGATAGCTAAGATTTCTCAGTCCCGTTAGCAACCACCCATGACTTTAGCAGCTTTGAATCACAAGAAGGATATTACGCAGATATGCGCTAGCTATTTGATTTTGAAAAGCTGAAATCATGGAGAGATTTTCTTTCCACAAACAACTGTGTTAAACATGAACAAAGGAGATAAATAAGGATAATATTCAAAAGCTTCAGTAGGACTCCTTTTCAAAATAGACTACTAACTAATGTGGGCTCCACTAAGAAAGATAAAATCCTTAATTAAATTATCACTCACGAGATACACTGATGAAACAGAGAAGCCAATTTTGGGCTAGCTGAATTTAAGGACCAACATACCTTAATAAACTCCAATGCAATTCTTCCTTAATAAGCTCCAAATTAAATCTTCCTTAAAACACTTCAATTCAAATGTGAACTGATTTTAAAACATATCAACATAAGGAAGTCAACGACAACTGTCCATGAAATAACCATAACTCATGCATATCAATTTTAATATTATAACCCATAATCCATGCATATTTAATAATATAATAACACACCATGAACCATGCACACTTAAATTAGTCATCAATCAAAACATCATATAATCAAAAAATAACAAAACCATGTTGGAAAATTTCATATCATATCTAACTAGATGGGTGTACATATTAGCCATGTTTAGAGGTATAAAGAGTTCTATTATGATTGCTCAAAAGACTAGAATGCAAGTAGAGTAGTTTTCAACAAAGTTGGTTTTCAAAGTCCTAAGTTTCTCCTGAAAATCTCATGTTAAACCAAACTAAACATGCAAAGCAACTTTTAATCACATGTTAGACCCATTTATACACTTAGTTAAGTCAAACTAACATGCCTATGTTATCAGATTATAACAAAAACCATTATCAAGTACTGGCAGCTGGCGCGATTGCGTTTGATTTGTACTGAGAAGTGGCGCGCCTGTGCCACTTCAGCACAGACCCATACATGACTATGCTTCTGCAAAATTTCAAAACCCATACATATACCCATTCAATTTAGATAGCATCATGATACCAATTTCCAAATTAATTAAGTAGGTCAAGAAATTTCTAAGAATTTGTAAAAACTTGAAATTAAAAACATGGTTTAGGATATTACATCTGTTGAAGTTAATTCTAAGCTTCTAACTTCTGATCACTCCTTAATTAACAGTATGTTTCTTCCTCTTACTCTTTATATCAAAACTAACAATCTTAGCAATTAGCAACCTTAAATTTGTGAAGGGAGGCTCTCATTTGTAGAGAAATTCTTACCCATATAATGACTTTGCCCAATGTTTTAATCTAACAACAAGAAGAAGAAGATGTTGGACAAGGAGATGTTGGTGAAAAAGAATTATCAACTCTTACCAACCTAGTCTGTGACGCCCCTAAAATAGGTTCACACAACCCATTCTGGGTCGCCAAATACACACTACAGGATTTAAAATACAAACTTCATTTTTACAACTATTAAATTGTAGTGCAAAATACGACAACACATAAGCTGTGAGTTTCAATACAAATATTGTATTGAATATAATACGACAATATACACACCCAAATTATTATAATGCCATATAAAATATAGCAACAAATATTTCAAGTCTTCAAAGGAACAAGAGAAGATTTATGTCTTCCTCATTCTAATAGGGTGTATTTTTGACGCTTTTAAAGTCGGGTTCTCATCACCCTATTGTTGTTCACCAAAATTAACTATTAAATGACGTATAAAATACGACACACACACACACACTTTAAGTTCTCAATACAATTATATATTGTCATGCTGTTTTATAATGTATTGAGAAACTTCAACAATCATAGACCATCACTCTATTCCCCTGCTATCCCTGCTCGACCCAGCTACACTCTTATTACCTGAAAGGAATTGTGAAGCAAAAAGGGTGAGCTCAACTAGTCCAGTAAAAAAAATTATGACTAAGATAATGTAGAACAATTTATCCGTAGTCCTCAACAGGGAAAAATCTGATAGAATACAATAGACAACAAGTTTTAGATAAATAACTGCATCGGAAACAACAATCCATTAGAAGTGTCAAGTAGAACATAATGTCTACTATCTCATCCAAATTAAAATTCTATCATTAATATTTTATCCATGTAATACCCATCAACAATTCTTTGTTGTACTCAAGACAAAGAGAACTTTCATCACCTGAACCACCAAAGATTATAGTTAAATTCACAATTCATGTTAATAATAATGTAAATCAATAGTTTGTCATTGCCACAATGTCTTAATAGAACTTTCACTCAATATCCTTGCCCTAAAGGTTAAAGATATTCAAATGTAATAACAATGATCATACCAATCAAATGTTTATCTTTGCACTACAGGCCAAAGATATTCAACTATAAAACTAATGGTCATGATCATGCCAATCAATTTTCTGTCAGTGCACTACGGCCAAAGACATTCAACTGTAAAGCCAGTGGTCATGATCCTACCAAACAATAGTCTATCTTTGCACTATGGGCCAAAGATATTTATTTGTATCATCAGTGGTCATGATCATGTCATACATTTGTTCATCTTTGCACTACGGGCCAAAGATACACAACTGTAAAACCAATAATCAACTGTTCATCTTTGCACTACGGGCCAAAGATATACAACTGTAAAATTAATAATCAGCAATCCATCTTTGCACTACGGGCCAAAGACATACAACTGTAAAACCAATAATCAACAGTTCATCTTTGTATTACGGGCCAAAGAGGACTTTCACCACATCATTTGTCTGTAACATTACAGGTCATGATTATACCAATACATAATTCCTGGTCTTAATCATACCAATCAACAGTCCATCTATGCACTATGGGCCAAAGATGACTTTCACCACAATATAAGTATGATGATGATGACAATGATATAAGGAATCAATAAAGTGAGATCAATGATAAATATTAGAGATTTATAATTCAATTTATCCAGAGTTGAAGAATGTCCAAATTGTCAACATGATAATTAATTATGGAGTAAAATTCAAGAATGATATTCATGTATCAAAAATAATTTGGACAGAAAAGAAACTAATTTTGTCATGAATAGTATCTCGTGAATAGTACCCGAGTGAATAGTACCCCAAATGAAAATATTAAAATTTAATAAGAAAGTTCAGACCAATATTTCAATGAAACGAGACTAGATGAAGGGCAAAACTCAAGGATATTCTACTAATTTTAGGGATTATAAAAGCAATACTTACCATAATAAGTTTAAATTTAGGAACATAAAAAGAAATAATATACGAAACTACAAATAGATTTTCACCCGTCATGCGATAATCCGTGTAGACAGATCTTTTCCACAAATAAAGAATGAGTAGGAAAGGTTATTCACCATGCATGCGGTAACCCACGTAGACATGTTATTCTCACAGTTAAAGAATGAATATGAAGGGTTATTCACCATGCGTGCAGTAATCTGTGTAGACAGGTTACTCCCGTAGATTAATAAAGAATGAATACGAAGGGTTATTCACCATGCATGCGGTAATCCGCATAGACAGATTACTCCCACATATTAATAAAGAATGAATACAAAAAATAATATCCCTTTCGAATACGAAAAGTAATATCACTTATGAATACGAAAAAATAATATCCCTTACGAATACGAAAAGTAATATCCCTTACCTTAGCAGAAGATTGGATACTACAATAATGTAGTAGCAGAATACTCTTTTTCTTTCTCTCTTATTATCTCTCTATAGTTTCTCTCTATAGTTTTAATGAATTCGTAAAAAATAATGAAGGAATGAGCTTCTATTTATAGGAGAATTGACTAAATAGTAACTGATTCACGGACAGTCCAGATTGATTTACTATTAAAATGGACGATCCATATTGATTTACTATTAAAACCTTTACTGACGGTCCATATTGATTTACTATTAAAATCTCAACCGACTATCCATATTGATTTACTATTAAAACCTCAACCTACAGTCTAAAAAATTAGCACATCTCCCTATGGAATAATAAGTCAAACCTACAACAAACGCCTCATGACAAACACCTCTATTTATATCAAAAGAATTGAATAAATAATTACCACAACACATTTTTAATCTTTCAACAATTATTCATCATTTAATATTATAATTCATAATATTGGCAACCATATCATTCCCAGGAAAGAGGGGGCTTTCTGATAAAGATTTCTTCTTACTGGCGCGCAATTAAATAACCAAACCTCTTTTCTCGACAGAACTTCCTAGGCATTGTCAATAATACAAATAATAATATAAATAATTGTGTTATCTCAATTATTAATTTAATAATATAAAATATTGTGCAGATGATACTGTGATAATAATTGAACAAAACTAAGTGACTTCTTACGTAAGCATCAATAATCAGAGATAATGTGCAATACGCGTATCACTGTTCTTTATCACCAGTATTTTAACAGTTAACGGTAAAAGTTTTGCCGTTATTTTTATAAAAAAGTTATTTCTGTCACTTTCTATATCTGACAGTCATTCCGTTATGGGGTCCTCCATTGATTGTGTTGTCGTACGGATATTCTCCGACAAAAAGAATATTCCCCGACCAAACAAATATTTTATGACAACTTGCTTACTTTGTAAAATTTGCACATATCACCCTTAACTTTAACATTTTATCAATCTAACCATTTACTGAATAGAATAATAATTATAAAAAAATTGAATACTTTTATTTCATAAAATTCGGGGTCTTATATAGTCCTTAACACATGATGAATCCACATGGGTTTTACTTGTTAGTATGAAATTTCAATACTCTTGAAAGGGGAAGGGGATGGAACGGCTGAGCAAAATTGAGACACTGAATATGGGACAAACAATATTTGGTTCGCAGTTGCTAGTAATGCTAAGGTTAATTCCCTTTTAGGGCTCACTATGTCAATTTTAAATGATTAAATATTATTACCTTATGCTAAGTTAGTGCACATATACACATAATCATATAATCCATGTACATTGGGTTAGTCCAAATAATATTTAAATTGGGCTAGAATATAAATTAGTTGGGTACTAACAACCCATTATTTTTCATAAAACTTATTATTCTAATTACACCCAAATAACATAATAATAATTAATATCAAGTATTTATTTCCTTAAAATTTATTTTCTTCCATAAATTAAAAATATACATTTCATTTATTCTCTATGAACCATTATGCCACACAACGCTCATATATTCAAGCTTAGTAATTTACATAACATAAGCTTATTTTTACCGTATAGTCTCATATAATGACTATTCACATATTATCATTTTACCCTTAACATCCCACACTATATCTTATACATGAAGCAACTTTATTGTATTAAATATTTATATGACCAGACAATATGATTATTGCACATAACAAATAATTAATAATAAAAGTAATTAGTCCATCACATTATTTAATTATTTCCTTATTAATTTAATTAAACAATTACTTAGTCCATCATTATGTCACACTTGGCATATCACATAAGCTTAAATTAAGCTCATTATCATTTCCACCACATTACTTACTTATCACATATTTAATTCAATTTAAATTGAAACATCCCATGTGACACCCCCAAAATAGGTATACATCACCCATTTTGAGTCGTCAATAACATGGTACATAAACAACTACAACTTTATTAATACAACATAAAAACTGAGAGTTTAAATACAAATATTGTCTTCTAGACAATATCCACACTCAAATAAGTCCTCATTATAATTATTGATACATTATTTTATAAAAATGGTGAGGACTACTAAATAACTTTCTAAAACTATCATTCCATACCCCGACTAGTACTCGCTACATTCTCGCCTCCTGAGAAGAAAAATGGAACAGAAAGGAAAAAGGGTGAGCTCAACTAGCCCAGTAAAGAACATTATGACTAAGATAATATAGAACAAATTATCGTTAGTCCTCAACAGGGAAAAATTTAATAGAATACAATAGACAACAAATTTTAAATCAATATTCGCAGCGGAAATAATAATTCACTAGAAGAGTTAAGTAGAGTATGAAATCTACTATCATCTATGAATTTAAAAGTCCATCATCAATATTTTATCCCTGTAACATCAATCAATAAATATCTTGAATCAAATATTCATTTTTGCACTATAGGCCAAAGATATTCATCAGTTGGTCATGTTCATCTCAACACCTGTTCATCTTCGCACTACGGGCCAAAGATATTCATCATAAAATCATTAATCTTTGCACTACAGGCCAAAGATATTCAGTTATATCATCATTTAGGACTGAGGATGATGAAAAATATTTTAAAAAAAACGAATCTAGTGAAACAAAAGAACAAATATTAAGGATTCGTACTTTAAACAATCCGAGTTCAAAAATACTTCATAAATAATCATAGTAGAGTAAAATTCAAGAATGATCAAAACATGGATACAATCAAAGCTAGTATCCATAATAGATATCTTAGACAAAAAGAAAAAAATTTTATTTTTCGATGAATAGTACCGTATTCGTGAATAGTGCCGTATACATGAATAGTGCCGTATACGTGAATAGTAACCCCGACACAAAAATTTTCAAATTTGATAAAAAGTTCAGACTAATATTTCGACATAATGATATTGAAAGAAATAATATCATTTACGAAAAAATAAATAAATAACATCCCTTACCTCGAAAGAATAGTACTTCTGGCTGGAATACTGAATATAGTGCTGAAGGGAACTTGCACCGTATAGCAACATTCAAAGTCTTAAAATATTCACAAGAATACGCTCGATAATATAGAGAGAGAAAGAGAGAGAAAATTTTAGTTTCTGGTGAGTTTTTCAATTCTAACCTAAGCACCCTATTTATAGAAAAATACTTAGAACACCAAAGCAGAATATATAATATAATATAATATAAATTTTCCAAATCTTCCTACACACACCACCAGCTGAATTCAACCACTAGCACATGTCCCATAAATGAAAAAAACGTTTTTCTTAATTAAAATATTTTAAACTTCAAAAATTAATTATTTTAGAATTTCGGAACTTCAATAATTCATAATAAATAGCCCTTTTGTTAGAAAAATTCAAATCTAGTGTCTTTTTCATAGGAAATTTTATTATATACAACTTTGCAGAAGAAAATTTTTCCAAATTCCAAACAGAAATTGACCGAAATCCACAAACGGGCGATTTTACAGGCTATAATCAAATTTCAGTTAAGAAATAGGCTCACAGACATGCTTAACATGTATTAAACAAATTTTACAACAAAAATACTCTTCCTCCTCATATACTCATATATTCCACATTTATTGTAAAAATATCATCATTATTATATTATAATAATATAATAATATATTTAATTAAATTATTTTATAAGAAAAAGATAAAATATAAATTTTCAACAATTGTCACATTAAAAATTTCTCCATCTATATCCACATAAAATCAATATTTTTCTCATCATATAAATCAATAATTACTTATTCACAAATAATATTACAGTATCACAATATTGACAACCAGGCAGTTCCCTGGAAAGAGGGGGCTTTCCAATAAGGATTTCTCCTTACTGGCGCGCAATTAGGTGACCAAACCTCTCCTTAGACAGAACTTTCTAGACATTACCAATAATGTTATCTAATAATATTATTCAGATAATATGAATTTTTGCTCCGATAATGGAAAATACTGTGTAGTGACAATTATTGAAACAACAGTAATATAAAATATCAACGTAGCAATTATTGAATCAATAAAATAAAATATTGAACAGTAATTACTGTAACAATTATTGAGTAGTGCATTCTTACGTAAGAATCAATAATTGGTACAATACCGTGTGTTACTGTGCAACAACGCGTATTGTTTTGACCACCGGGTATTCCAACAGTATTAACGGTAACAACTACGCCGTTATTTATAAACAACTTATACTTGTCATTTTCTTCATCCAATCGCTTTCCATTATGGGGCCCACAAAAGACTGCGCCGTCGTACGAATATTCCCCGACAGAAAGAATATTCCACGACCAAACGAATATTCCCCGACAACAATGAATATTTTATAACCACTTGCTTATTTGAAATATTTATGTATTTTACTTATAACTAACCACATTAATCAATTCAACCCTTACTATTTCAAAATAATAAATAGAGGAAATTAAATTTTATTTATTAATAATTTGAGGTCTTACAACCTCCCCTCCTTATGAAATTTCGTCCTCAAAATTGACGTACGTACCCGGTGTTTTGAAAAGATAAGGTTACCTCGCTTTCATTTCAGTTTCCAACTCCCAGGTCATTTCCTCAATAGCATGGTTCCTCCACAAAACTTTAACTTGTGGTATGACCCTTGTGCGTAGGATATGCTCTTTCTTATCCAAGATCTTGACAGGTACCTCCTCGTACGTTAAGTCTTCGGCTATCTCGTCCGGTTCTAACTCAATAACGTGATTTGGGTCTTTCACATATTTACGTAGCACAGATATATGAAAAATATTATGAACACGAGACATACTTGGAGGTAATGCGAGTCTATAGGCCACATTTTCTACTCGGTCAAGAATCTGAAATGGACTAATAAATCGTGGATTGAGCTTTTCTCTCTTTCCAAATCTTGTAACTCCCTTCCATGGAGCAACTCGCAACAATACATGATCCCCAATACTAAATTCCACGTCCTTTCGATGAAGATCTGCATAACTCTTTTGTCGATCCTGTGCCGTTTGTATACGTTGTCGAATCATTTGGATCTTTTCCATAGTCATACGTACCAACTCTGGTCCCAATAATGTTGCTTCACCCACCTCATCCCAACATATTGGAGAGCGACACTTTCGCCCATATAATGCTTCGAATGGAGCCACACCTATACTTGCCTGATAACTGTTGTTGTAAGAGAATTCCACCAATAGTAAATACTTATCCCAACTCCCTTTGAAGTATAAGACACAGAGTCTTAATAGATTTTCAAGAGTTTGAATAGTCCTCTCTGATTGTTCGTCCGTTTGAGGATGGTATGCCGAACTAAATCGTAAATCCGTGCCCATAGCTTTTTGCAAGCTAACCCAAAATCTTGAAGTGAATCTTGGGTCACGATCCGAAACTATGGATACTGGCATGCCATACAATCTCACAATCTCATTTACATACATATGAGCAAGACGTTTAAGGGAATAAGTCTCCCATATCGGCAAGAAATGAGTAGACTTGGTTAATCTATCAACAATAACCCAAATAACATTTATGCCTTGAGAAACCGTGGGAAGACCCGTAACGAAATCCATGGTAATATGTTCCCACTTCCATTTCGGAATCTCAAGTGGTTGCAATGGACCCTTAGGCACTTGATGCTCCGCCTTACACGTTGACAAGTTAAACACATCGAGATAAACTTTGCAATCTCTCTCTTCATATTATTCTACCAAAATGTATGTCGAAGATCACGATACATTTTGGTACTCCCAGGATGGATTACAAATGGTGTATTGTGTGCCTCCATCATGATCTTATACTTCAAATCAGAATCATTAGGAACACAAAGTCTGGAGTGGACTCAAAGTATTCCTTCTTCATCGATTCTTGCTTCTGGAATAGCACCTTCTTGCACTTTCTTCTTCATACGCATCAGCTCCGGGTCTGTGACTTGAGCAACTTTAACTTTTTCGATTAAAGTTGGTTCTATACGTATACTTGACATTATTGCATGGGTCCCCGGATTCTTGAATTCTATCTTCATCTTTTGTAAATCACACCAAATGGGCCTTTGTGTTGACAACATCGCACTCGTTCCCGCGTATGATCTTCTACTCAATGCGTCGACTACCACGTTCGCTTTTTTAGGACGGTATTGAATGGTATGGTCGTAGTCTTTCAACAGCTCGAGCCAACGTCATTGCCGCATGTTGAGTTCTTTTTGAGTGAAGAAATATTTGAGACTTTTATGATCTGAATAATCTCCACTTTCTCCCCATATAGATAGTGCCTCCAGATCTTTAGCACGAAAACGACTGCTGCCAACTCTAGATCATGAGTAGGATAATTCCTCTCATACTCTTTAAGTTATCGCGAGGCATAGGCTATAACTTTCCCACGTTGCATGAGAACACATCCTAGCCCTTTGCTTGAAGCATCGCTGTAAATGACAAATCCATCCGAACCAGATGGTATGGTCAAATCAGGTGCCAAAATGAGTCTCCTCTTAAGCTCTTGGAAACTCTTCTTGCATTTCTCGCTCCATACGATATTTTGATATCTTTCCGAGTCAGCTGAGTTAATGGAATAGCGATTCAAGAAAATCCTTCCACGAATCTCTGATAATAACCAGCTAAGCCCAGAAAGCTACGTACTTCGGTCATCGACTTCGGTTGTTCCCAACTTTGTATTGCTTCAATCTTTGTCGGGCCAACAGATACTCCATGTTTTGACACCACGTGCCCAAGGAATGCTACTTCCTCAAGCCAGAACTCATATTTCTTCAACTTGGCATATAACTTATTTTTACGAAGCCTTTTGAGTACCAGCTTCAAATGGTGCTCATGATCTTCACGAATTTTGAAAATATGAGGATGTCATCAATAAAAATAACAACGAACTGGTCCAAATATTCCTTGAATACTCAGTTCATCATATCCATGAAAGCCGCAGGAGCATTAGTCAATCCAAAAGACATGACTAAGAATTCATAATGCCCGTATCGAGTTCTAAAGGCAGTCTTTGGAATATCCTCAGTTCTAATTTTCAGCTGATGATATCCAGAACGAAGATCAATTTTTGAAAAGAATTGTTCTCCTTATAAGTGGTCAAACAGGTCATCAATACGAGGTAGCGGATACCTATTCTTGATAGTGACATGGTTTAATTCCCGGTAGTCGATACAAAGTCGCATACTCCCGTCTTTCTTCTTTACGAATAAAACAGGAGCACCCCAAGGAGATGTACTAGGACGAATGAAATCGATGTCCAACAACTCTTGTAATTAGACCTTTAACTCCTGAAGTTCAATAGGAGCTATTCGATATGGGATTTTAGAAATGGGCTTTGTACCAGGTTTAAGGTCAATAAAGAATTCAACTTCACGTTCTTGGAGTAGGCCGGAAAGTTCTTCAGGAAATACGTCAGGAATGTAAGACCCCAACTTTTATAAATAAAGACGAATTTTCTATAAATATCATTTTTGAATATTATGGAGTTAATTTGATATAATGTTATAGTTGTGGGTAAAATTTATAAATTTTGCAAAGTACGCAAGTTGTTATATAATATTCGATTGGTCGGGGAATATTCATTTTAACAGGAAATATTCGTACAATGGCACAATCATTGGTGGACCCCACAACGGAATTATTGTCGGATTGAGAAAACGACAAAAATATTTTATTAAAAATAACGGCGAAAGTTTTACCATTGATACTTTTGAACTACTCGGTAGTAAAAGTACAGTAATACGTATGGTTGCATAGTAGCACACGGTATTGATTATTAATGCTTATGTGAGAAGTCACTCAGTTTGATTCAATTATTGTCAGTTAATAATATGAATTATTTAGCGATAATGACGTTTTGTTTTATTCGTATTATTAACGTAATAAAACAGAAACATCTTTTTATATAAAACATAATACTTTATTAAAGTTATTCTATAAATAGAATATATTATATTTTATTTAAAAGATTTTTCTTTAAATACGGACCGTCAGATTAAAGTAATCAATCTGGACCGTTCATGGATTAGTTACTATGCATTCCATTTTCTATAAATAGCTGCTCATTCCTTCATTATTTCTTACGAATTCACTGAACTCTAGAGAGAAAAACTATAGAGAAAAACTATAGAGAGAGAAGAAAAGTATTCTGCTACTTAACTACTTCCTTATTTCAGCACTTCTTTAAAACGGTAAGGGGTGTTATTCTTTCTTATTCATGAAGAGAACTGTTGTTATTTCATTTTTTATTATTCTGTTGGAATAACCTATATGCGCGGTCTACCCTATACTTTGGTGACATTCTTCTGTTATTCTGTTGAAAAATCTCGTCTGTGTGTTTTACACCGGACCTGGTTCCGTCTTGTTATTATTCTGTTGGAACATCTTGTCTGTGTGTTTTACACCGGACCTGGTTCCATTATTTATTATTCTGTCAGAATATCCTGTCTGTGCGTTTACGCCGGACCTGGTTCCATTATTTATTATTCTGTTGGAATAACCTGTCTGTGCGGTCTATCGCATGCCGGGTGATTTCTTTTGTTATTCCATTCTTTATTATACTAAGTTGGTTAAGTTTTAACTTCTATACTCCATGAAATTAGTGGAATATCCTTGATAATTGCGGTTCATCTAGTATCTTTTCATGAAAATATTCTTCTAAGCATTCTTGAATTTTACTCCACAAAGCAGTATCATGTTGACAACTTTGACGTTGTTAATTCTTGGATAAATTAATTCTTGAACTTGTTTTATTGAATTCTTATATCTTTGTCATCATCCTCATGTTTATAAAATGTTGAAAGTCATCTATGGCCTGTAGTGCATAGATGGACTTGGTATGATTATGACCAGGGATTATTCGGTATAATCATGACCGTAATATTATAAATGATGTGGTAAAAGTTCTCATTGGCCCGTAGTGCATTGATGGACAGTTGTTAGCATGATCATGACCATTAATGAATACACAAATATCCTTAGCCGTAGTGCAGGGGTGATTCGATGATGTGGATTATTTTATTAAGCTGAGTCTCAGCGATAACAATGTTGAAAAACCTTTTAAATCATAGAAGATAGTAGATTTTATTTTCTACTTGACTCTTTTAATGGATTGCTTGTTCCGCTGTAGTTAAACTTGATGTTCATTATATTTTATCAGTTTAACACTGTTGAAGGCTAATAATAATTTATTCTGCATTATCTTAGTCATAATATTTCTTACTGGGCTAGTTGAGCTCACCCTTTCTTTCACTGTTCTCTTCAGGACATGAGAATATAGCTAGGACGAGTCGGGAAACGGAGTGATGGACCAGATGATAGTATTAGTAGTCCTCACTATTCTATGTAATAGTGTGATAATAATTGTAATGAGGACTCCTTTTGAGTATGGATACTCTCTAGAAGATAATATTGTATTCAAACTCACAGTTTATATTTTTGTCGTATTGTGCACGACAGTTGTATTAGTAAGTTGTATTTGAATTCTGTACCATGTATCTGGCGACCCAAGAATGGTGATGTATACCTTTTTTGGGGGC